>JACCIB010000011.1:4117500-5317500 GCA_018906965.1 Philotrypesis tridentata | reverse complement strand
TACTCGCGTAAGCTGCTATACGTGTCGCGCTGAAACAATTACGGCTCTCGCGCGCGGCAACGCTGCTGCTCCGCAGTATATATATACGGTGACTCGCGCGGCAACGATTCCATTGCGAATCTTTATTTCTCTCGGTGCGCGCGTTCCTACTATGCCGATCCCGTTAACCGGCAGCGTTGCAGCTATATTTTCTCGCCAAGGCGCGCTTGCGTATACGGTATATTTTTGAGGCTTTTGTTTAATCGCCGCACTGTTTACTGCAGCTACGGCTGTTCCGAACTGCAAAGCCGAGACCGTAACGTCACAAGGCATTGGGAACGTTTTCGAATTGTTGTAATACTGCACGAAGAGAGAGAGAGCGAGAGAGCTGAGAGAGAAATCGCGTACAAACGACTTTATCAGTCGCTTTGCAGAGAGAAGGCCGTGCGAATGAAAGATATTCAGGGAATAGCGGGTCTTGCGCGCGCACAGAAAATTCTTTGTTCGCTCATCATCAAAGCGATTCGGCGACCCTCTCTCTCTCTCTCTCTCTACCTCTCTCCTCTCGAAAATCCTCCGGCAAAGCGTTTGGCTCTGTTCCTGTTGGCAGAAAGTCGGTAATCCGGGCGGTAAACTTTCTACTATAGAGATTTCGGATTGCCTTTGGCTGTCGGTACTCTCCCGCGCGACTCTTTACCTCGCCTATACGTACTTTTTAGGATTTTCACCTATATTCCCCCCCCCCCTCCACCCCCCCCCCTGCGACTGCAGCCGATGAGATCCCTGTACTTTCACACTATGCAGACCCTTTTCACACGTCGCGCGCCGGCGTTTAGCAACGCAAAGCGAATTGTGCGCGCGGCACACACACACACACCATCAGTTCGCGAGGTATCAAAGCCATAGCTTGGACGAGACATAGAGGATGATGGAGAAATTGCATAAAAACGAGGAGAGCGTTAACGGAGCTTGTCGAACAAGTAACACACAGGGCTTATACCGTCGCAGTTGTTATTTGCATAAAGTGCAACAGGCTTTGTATACAAACGGTAAACAATGTCTTGAGAGCAGCGGGCTTGTTTGTGTTTACGTGAGCGCGCGCGCATATATAGGCTTCCAGCCGCGCCGGGTTAGAAGAATATACGAGTAGAGAGAAAATTAATCGCGGAATTGGATTTTCTCTGGAAATTTTTGGACGATGCGCTACTCGTATATATATATCGATTAAACTCTTTCGCTGCGCTGCTCTTTCTTTCCCCCGAGGTATACGTACGCCCATGCGGAAAGAGTAGACGAGTACTCGGACAAAAGGAGGGAAAAATGAGAGCCTCATTGTCAGATTCGTTGGTAAAGGAGGACGCGATGCTCTCGAGAGCAGCCTCGCGCTCTTCAACCTTTCTCTCATCCCGCGCACAGAGAGTGCATTAGAAGATGCCGTCACGCACGCGTGTAATATCGCGCGGAACGAATCGCACTCTGCGAGCCGTGAGAATCGAGCGGCTCCACGATCCCCCGACGATGTATATATATGTATTCCTGAATCAATCATGAGGCTTTATACAACTTTTTGCGAAGGAAAAACGAAGCGCGGGCGCGCGCGCGCCGCACGCGGAGGAAAGTATACTATTCATGCCGAGAGCTGAAAAAGTTTTTCATTATCTCGAGAGAATCGCGAAATTTCCTCTCTATGTTTGCTCACACATCGCGCTCTCGCTCTCTCGTTACACTCGGAACGAGCAAACTATTTATCAGCACAGCTACTGCGGTATCGGGTAGACGATGAACAAAAGCTCTCGCGTATAAATATAGGTACATATACGTGCACCGCACGATGAAAAAAAAAAGAACGAGGCGGCGTGTAGCTCTATATCCTCGCGAATTCAAAACGCCGAGGCTATAATTAAAACGTGTAGGTGCGCCAGAAAAATTTAATTAGCGTGTCGCTCGCAAGCGCACAAAGGATGTGTGCGAGAGTCTCTAGCATATACGCGCGTATGTATATAGCCGATCGCACTGTAGCAGCCTAATGATGATGTATGTCGCGACACAAGACGAGCAGCAGTGGCAGCAGCAGCACCAGCACCAGCAGCACCGACGGGGGCTCTAACTCATGGCTACGAGTGCGGAGGAGGTGAGTTTCCACGAGATGCACATATGTACTGTATATATATCTGTGTGCAGTATACGCTAAGCAAACCTACTTCCCTTCCGCTTTTCGCGGAGGTGCCGTCGTACATACTTGTAATAATATAGGTTATACGCGCGCTTCGCATATATAATATTCTATATATATTATATATATGCGTGTGTAGGCTGAATGATACGGGCTGACAGCGGTGTGCGTTTGCTCGTTCATTCCGCGTTTTCGACTTTCATACGGTTATTAGAATACACCCAAATGGCTCTTTAATCACGCGCGCAAAAGCTCCGCATCGCATATATATATTATATATGTATAGTGTATACACGCGCGCGCATATCCGTATAAAGCGCAGCGTCTTTTGCTCTTAAGCGCGCAATCCGCATGTGTCTTCCTTACAAACGACGTCGTTACATTCCGCGCGCGCGCGCCCGCGTGGAGAGCAGGTTGTTAGCCTCTGCATTCGTAAAAATGCGCTGCAATATAAAATCCATTGACCGCACCGTGAATATGTATAACATTCCTCCTGGGAGAAAATACGCTCGGTCTCTTCTCACACAGGGATTTCCGGGGTATTAACGTCTCGATTAAAGCACCTGTTAAATCAGCGGAGAGGCGCGCATTCGCACGTACGCGCGTCTATGGAAAGTCCAATGGCGTTCATTTAGTTTTAAGAGGAATCAGCTCGCCGTTGCGTATGCGCGCGATAGAGGGAGCTATAAGGCGCGAGCAGCATCGGGAGGCGGGGAATTCTGTTTAAACTATAGAGACCGCCACAGAGAATTAACGTAACTATCGGTCGAGCGATCTTCCAGATATTAGCCATGCGCAGCAGCGGCCACCGCCTCCTGCCACTCAATCAGTCTTGGTTTACCTCGATCATGATACACGGCTTTTCTCTCGCTCTTATACGATTTTCCCCCGACGCTTGTTCCTGCGAACCTTCTCCTCTGAAGCAGGCGCTAATGTCGTGTTCGCGGATGCACTGTATACAGATATTTACCGACGGGAGACTGATAACTCTCATACGTCATCATTAAGATTCGGGTTATTGCTAGACGCGACGCGTTATTTTCTTAGATGAATAACGGATGAGCCGAAAGTTTTTCCAGCTCTCGCGCGCGCGGCATTTAAAAGTTAAATTTCCGCCAGACAGAAAGATGGATAAATGAATACGGCTGCTGATTCTTTCGTGACTTTCTCGGAATGTCCTCTTTTCTTTCTAAAAAATGTTCTTGAAATTGATTTTTTTGTTTACAAAAATTTGTCAGCACGTCGTATAACAGATAAATCACCCGAAAGAAAATCTTCAAGCACTATCAATTTACCGGAAGAGCATCGAAAGGCTCAATATTTCACAAATATTTTCTGTATACTTATAATATTTTATATCTTTGCATAAGATGTCTCTCCAGCCAGTGAATACTATTGAAAAATGCATTTCATTTATCTGCATGAATATCATTGCAATACGAACGAACCTACGGAATGTTTGTCGCGGGGTAAAATTTTATCAGAATCAGTCATACATACTGCTCACAGACGAGAGCGTAATTCGCTCTTGAAGTTTAGGCGAGTTCGATATTCCAGTGCAGCGCTGCTTCCGAAAGAGCAGAGCATATTACGCGAGTGTTCGATTCGCGTGACTTCCTTGGACTTAATTTCAGGGACTGCTCGGATGAGATTTTCCTAGCAAAATTCCGAGGATTCGTACATACACCCAGTTACGTTGCGCAATAATTTTGAGAAAAGCGGTGTAAGTTACGAAGTCGTCTCAATTTGCGCATACGCTACCTATTTCTCGCACGAGTGCAGTACACGCGGATCACGCGATTTATTCCCATATCGTGTTTATGACGTTCATTGTTAATTACACAAGGTAGAAAAGTTATCGTAACGAACATTATAGTTCAAACTCATTTTACGTATAATTATCGGCTCAACGTACGTCACATCGATTGGATCAAGTTTGCTCGCCGAACGGGCTGTCGCGGGAAATGCGCGAGAAAGAACAACGATTAGAGACTATGTATAAATAGCGTAGGACGGATGAAAAAGTAAAACAAGAAAAAAGAATAACAAAACCCTTGCGCAAACACACGGTCGTCGCGTGTGCGCGTATCTCCGTGCGGACTACTGGAGCCTAGCGCTCGAATGTTTACAACCGGCTCGGCCAAGTCGGATTACAATCGCAAATCGCGCGTGCGTATATAGCGCTGCCTCTGCACATGCGTCTATAGTCACGCGCATACGTATATATGGAGCGTAGGCGTCGCACACCTTCACTTGGCGCGTAAAATGCAGATTAGAGCGCAGTCGCGAGAGCTATATAGCGCAAAAGGGAGATCGGGATATGTCTCGCGTATGGCACCTGGCATTAGCATAATTTACGGGCTCCGCGTGTGCACTGTGCATAGTGCGCGCGAGCGAAATTTCCCGGCTCTTTCGCAAGCGCGGGAGGCCAATTTTCCGCGGAAAAGAAATAAGAGGGAGAGAGAGAGAGAGAAAGAGAAAGAGGCAGTCGAATGAGAAAGCCGGAGCTTTTTGCACGAAAGCGAGCGACCAAGAGGAAGAGGGGAAGAATTAGAAGGGGTTGTCGAGGGGGTAACGGCCGACGGGAATTTACATGACAGTGCACAAGTCGTTTGATTTCTATCCGTCGTTTGCTCCGCTGGGAGGAGGGGTGGGGGGATCCCAGGTGTAAATAGCCTTTGACACTAATTAATCGCCCGAGTTAATCCTAACGAGCAACAGCGCGTTAGCAAGTTAGCCCCGTCGATTTGCTTTCACTCTACGCTGCGTCAGGTGTCTCCGTGTGTGTGTTCACGTGTGGTAGAGTGTTATACTGGATACTCTATGTGCGTCTGATCGTCTCGTCAGCGCGGTGTATAATGGAGATCCCGTCGCTGTAATTTTGCCGCAGAGCGCTCCGGTAGCCGGTTAATGACCTTCTTATGATGACAATGAAACGGCAAAGTGCTCGGATTAGTGTTTCAATCTTCATGCGCGCGCGCGCTCGCAAAAGTTAGGCTATGCGCGCTGCTCGATCGATAACGTCCGGTATACAGGCTGTGTAACGATCGGCCTAATTAATTGGACTTACTACTGGCAGTAAAGTCACTCGTAAACCTTCGCGCGTCTAATGACAGATTGCTATCGTCGTGTCGACGCTCTTCTGAATATTTCAACTTACGTGTGCCCTCGTTCTCTCTGCTACGCGCGCCACGACTCGCTGTGCCAGCAGCGCGTGCTCCCTCGCCTACGTACGTACACACGTGTACGTCGTATATATCCACACAATCGCTTGAGATGCTCACCTGAAACAGACGGAGAATAAGATCGTTATTAATATCGGTGTGTTGCACACAGCTGTCGCGCTGGAATACAAAGCATGACAACGAAAATTCAAAACCGCGCATTAAAATGAAAAAAAACACGCGCGCAGATATTCATCCCAATAAAATCTCATTTCTGTGAACGAGTATGAGAATACTGTGCAGTTCAATTTTCGATTGGTTCGAAAAATTAAATTATTTCTGAAACATGAGAAGTCAATCAAGTTCGGTTAATATTCGTTCGAAAAACAATAGCGTGCGCATCCTTTCAATAAAATTGATTTCCGCGTGTGCCGGATCTATGTACGTGAATTACTTCTATCTCGCGGCTCTCTTTTGCGTCACAGCCGTGTCAGGTGGGATTTGAAATTCGGGGCGCACATCAGACATATAGGAGCACAATAGACCCGTGTATTAAGAAAGAGACACAGAATGGTTAAGTGCGCTCGAGGGGCCAAAGTTCACCTGTAGGCCTCGCGCTCTGGAATATAAAGCTGCGGAGCACAGAGCGCGAGAGAGGCGTATCGATTATGGAACTGCGGGCGGAGCCGCGACTATACGTATACCAAGCGTTCAAGCATCGCTTGCCACATTACACTTTACGGTCTGCTTCCTCGTCAACGTCGCTCAAAGTGGAATTAAATTCGTGCCGCTTCCGGCCGGAGACATGCATACTACCAGTTCTCTTCCCCTCGGATTCCCCCCCCCCCCCTCCCTGTCGTGGGGTGGGTGGACGCGCTGATAAGAAACTCGACGCGCTTTTCTTTTATAGCCGCGCGTCTGCGCCGCCGCGACGAACTGGCTTTTACATACAAGGAACGAGACGGCTATATATGAATATTCATGCGCAACCCTCTCGTCAGGGGCTCGTACGCATATACGGCGAGAGAGCTTTGATTTAACGGTCTGTACAGGAGGGATACATAGGAATCGTCGACTGTTGTTTGTGAAAGGTAATCGTCGTTGCAGAGTCGCGCTAAATTTTCCAAGGCATGAATGTATACGGAGAGCGAGTTTCGGGGGTGCGCGCGGAAAAAGCGCAGCTCGGCTTTAAGAAATTCAATATTCACTTGCGATCTCGCGGAGAATACAAGCTGGCCCGGCGAATAAAACACAGCACGCGCGAGCGGGCTTCGGAGCTGTATTCATGAAAAGCCGCTGAAAAAGTAACGGCGCTCTCATACTTTATATTTTAAGGCCAGCTCGAGCGCAACAATAAGGAACGTGGGGTGCGCTGCGTCTGACGGCTCCTTGCGCAACCAGACGAACGCTGATATGCCAACGGCGTTCCGCATAGCCTTCCAGCAGCTCCCACCTACACTATCCTCCGCTGCTCAGCTGCTTCGGACACTCTCTCGTCGCCACCGCCGCCGCCGTCGACGGCACTCTTATACGCAATCGCCAATATTTATGTCCTGGCTCGTTGGCCTTTTTTTTCGAGGCTACCTCCAACGCGCTACCCTTTATTTATCTTTCAAGCATAATGCAGCTACTCGCTCAAATCCATAGTTTTTTCTACCTTATTTAAAGAGAAATATTATGCGTTAAATAGAAAAGTCGTTGAAGGTGGGGAATCGACGATATGAATATGCGAGATATTGTGTGCAAATTTCGCGCACGTGGGGGATAATGTCAATCCTCTCTTGAATATTTCGTATTTTCGGCCGAAAATATTAATCAGTTTTTTTGGTAAACATGACATTTGCGTGAAAAATAAAGTTCAAAAGCATCTATAATCATATACGCGTTGAATTGCGAATAATGATAATGTGTGCTTGTTTTAACGGAAAATTGAATTTGTATCTTGAGGCATGTAATAATGTGAGTTTAGCGTTTTTTAAGTCAAAAGTATCCAAGAAGTAATAATTGTATTGTTAACGTCTCTACTAGGCAGGCCTGTGTGTGTACTGTTATAAGCCATATTTTCGTAATTTTAGAACGAGCATAACACATTATGGCGCGTACGACAAAAGAGCGTAATTGAAAATAATATTAAAAAATTGTAATTAAAAAAGAGTGTACATAAAGTGAGCTGTAAATTTTTTTTTCTCCACCTGCATCCAACTACTATTACTTTCCTCTCGAGCTTCTGTAGCTCTCGCGCGAGACGTGATGCCACACATTTTTAATTAGACGCGCCCTGAGATGACGTCAAATTTACACCAGCGAGGACGAAATTCGCTAAAATTAAAAGAAAACTCGGTCAAGTAGAACTTTCGGTAATATTCTCGGCAGTAGCAGCAGCAGCAGCAGCAGCAGCAGCAGGAGTAGCAGCAGTAGCGGTGTGCTGGCAGAAAGAATCGCGATGTCTCGCAAGTGCAGCGCGAAAGAATATACCCCTCGCGCTATCTCCCTCGGCAGCTGCATTCTCCCACGTCCCGCCGGCGCGTAACATCCTATTGTCTGCGTCCCTCCCCCCGTATTTATGCATTTATAATGCAGATGACTGCAGCAGACACACGTATAGACACAGTAGAGAGAGAGAGAGAGAGAGAGAGAGAGAGAGAGAGAGAGAGAACTCCCAGAGCTCTCGCTCTCTCATTATTGTGCAGCAGCGGCAGCGGCAGCGTCGACAATGAGGCCATCGTGGGCGTAAAACGATCGAGTCGCTATTCAGCTACTGGATTTTCGGAAATTAGCCACCTAACTGAAAATGCTCAACCGACCGATGCTAAATTACCAGCGAGAGCGAGCTGCTGTATAATGTCTCTCTCCCTCCTCTCTATAGACGTGCAGTCTCTGGAGGTGTATGAATAGCTTTCTCTCTATCTCTGCTGCAGAGTAGGCGGAGGCCGAATTCCTGCGGAAAACGAACTGCCATAAATGAGCCGCGGTCGAAAGCAATCTCTTGAAGCGCGCTATAGAGACGCGACGGGGACGCTTATTTGCGTTCTTTGTAATCATTCGACTCTCCGGGATATCGCGTGAAAAGCGCTCGAGAGTTATAATTAACGATAATTCTCGCTGTGGTCTATCGGGCTTTAAATCTGCGTGCACGCGTCTGCTGCGATGTACGCGCACGAGGCTCCATTGTCCCGTGCACTCGCCTCCTCTCTAGTTGCGCTTGGCAGCGCGCGTCGGAATTATCAATAAAGAGCAGAGAGAAAGAGATAGCCGACTCTGTCGAAGGAAAAGAGAGCGCCGGCGGAAATGTCATAATAAATTGAAAATAGAATGCAGCGACAAAGCGCAAAAGGAAAAAGCCCATTGCCGTGCGCGCTCTCGCTCTCCACGCAGAGAGAGAGAGAGAGAGTAGAGAGAGAAAGCGAAGAAAAATTAATGAAGCCTAAAAGCGCGTTGCTATTTAATTATAGAGCGACGAGTGCAACTCCTGCTCCTCTTCTCTCGAGCGCGTGTTATATGCGTATGCAACTGCAGCAGTGTATACCACTCTTTACATAGCTTACCTCTCAAGTGTTATTCGTACGTGCTGCAGGCACATAAATAAATGGAAGGGCTTTTAAAATTAAATCGCCTGTTTTTTTACACAATGACAGACGTCATAGCGGCAGCAGCTGTCCAGCCCTTTATACACACCGATAACGAAAGAATATGTTGCATTAAAACGTTAGAACAGCTTTGGCAATCCCTCGGCAGTCCCGACGTTTTTCACGCCCGGGAATCCCTTCTTTTCGCGTCGCGTCCCTTTGAACGTGATGCAATCCGCAGTTCTTATCTAGTCTCGGCCACGCGCTCGGAATAAAGCGGGCCGGTCAAGAGCCCGAGTAACTGCCGCAGCCGACGCCGCCGCCGCTACCGCCGCCGCTGCTGCTGCTCCTGCCACAGTATGCACCAAGCGTGTAAGCGCCCGCGATGCACAAATCTCCACGGGGTTCCGCTCTCCTTTCTCCAAAGAGGTATACTCGTATATACGTGTATACCTATACGTATGCATACACTATGCACAGCAACCTAAAGGTACGCGCTGTCTTTCTGCTGCGCGGCTGCTGCTGCTGCTGCTGCTGCTTCTCTCTGTATCCCAGTTCCGAGCTGGGTTACGCCGCGAGGGACCCTACGCTTTCTCCTTCAGTGTACTACAGAGAAGCATCATCATCTGATTCACTCGTCTGCTTCCTTTGTCTTTTAATCGCAATGACGGAACGCGCTGAATTTCTTATAACATGGAGTGCAAGAATAAATGAATAACAGACTGACTCCTGCATTCCCCTTACTTATTCTCTTCGTGTTTTCCGACGCGCTAAGTTTCCACGTTTTCCCATTAGGCGTGTTATATATTTTATAATCTTAATATGAAAATGAGAGATTTTAATCCCGTCGCGAAATAATGCACGTCATTAATTATCAATTAAAGCTGAAACGCAGCTGCCACAGCGAATGATTATTGATGTTCCCAGCAGATAAATGTGCGTCGTTTAATTATTTCTTTAATTAAAATTTTATTTCTCTTGAATCTTCAGCTTTTCACGGGATTACTAGCCACGACTAATTTAATTGACCCGCGCAAGACCGCGAGGCTGCAATCATCATCTACTTTTTATATAATGGGATATAGAAGAGGAATTTTTAGTGTTATAGTCATCCCGGAGAAGAAGTACGAGCCTGGAAAAAAAAGAGAGAATCACTCTCGGGAGAGTGAAGCGAGACTATACACAGCAACGTAGGTGTATATATAGGTATACGCAACACTGCACTATTAATCAGAAGATTCATGAGAGCTTGGAGGAGCGCGAGCGAGCTGCAGCCACCGGCGCTTCCAAAGAAAACAATGGGATTGTTAGAAGATTTACGCGGGGGGCAGTATAGCGAGCGTTTCCGGACTGGCGTGCGCGCAGCTATTATACATGGGAGCAGCGCGCGTCGACACTGCAGTACAATCTATGCTGGAAGAGAGTCCCGACTGGCTCGTCATCGCTCGCGCCCCCCGACAAGAGAAAACGAGGGAAAATAGCGCGACGTCTACGACAGGACGCGTCGCCGATTGCAATGCTCGCCGCGTTTCCCCTTTTACAAGCTCTATATATGTATACGCGGAGAGCCCGCCCGTTCGCTTTATCCTCCTACAAGCCCTTTGGCTTGCCTGCTGTATTCAGCACCGCCAGTTATTTGGCCAACTTCTTTTTCCGCCTGCGCAGCAGAAAGGGACAGTGCACTGCACGCCGCGTAATGACACGACTCTTCGGAAACGCTACTGCCGACGTTTGTCCTACTAACGAACCGACGGCTTTCGCCGTTCTCGCTTCCTCTATTTTTCTATCTCGCGCTCTCCGCTCGTCCGATGCAGCGCCGCTCGAAAGACGTCGCCGTAGAGACTGCGCGGCAATTAAATCGAAAGGCCAAAAAACTCGCCGGAACACGCACACTTGGCGATGAAAGTATATATCCGCGAGCCCCCCCCCGTCGTGATTTTTATAAACTTTGGCTCTTTCGCGGGCGAGAGCCCGTATACACACAACTCTCGTAGATCGAAAGAGAAAAGAGTAATCATGTGCAGCGGGGGTTGGACTATACGGACGAGTTATTCGATCGGATTTCCATCGCTGCGTGACCGCTAACTGGATTTTACGCCGGCCGCGCGGAAATCAAAGTTCCAGCCGTTAATCGCTCGCCGAGATATAAAGGACGACGACAATGCGCTCACGACCCCCGCACGTTATTTATCGGCTGCAATCGCCGCGCGCGCGGCTCATCCGTTCCCATCTGTCGGCCAATTCAAAAAACAACGGACCTGCCACAGTCGTCTCTCTTCGAATATATATATAGAGAGAGAGAGAGAGAAAGAAGCGACCGAGCGTTTCACTGTCCGACGGGAATAGGCGATTTACATTTTGCGAATCGTCCGTTTTTCAAGTGGAACCTGTACACTTACACCCGTGAGAAAATCCGAGGCAGTAACTAAATAGTCTCCCGCCTGGACGGCACGGCGCATGCTATTATATATACAGCGAATAACGAAGAGCAAGAGAGAGAGAGAGAGAGAGGAAGAAAAGCAGAGCAAGCCCGAGTCTACTCTCGAGACGACCAGATGGAACTTCCTAATTACTTGGTGCGCGGCTAACCATTTCGCGCTGCTACTACTGCTGCTGCTGCTGCTGCTGCTGCTGCTGCTGTTTTCTTCGTTCTACTGTTACGCGCGAGGTTTTATTTACATTCGAAGAAGAGAAAATCGTCGGCTGCGCAGAGGTTTTTCTTCCTCGACGCGGCGACGAAGTCCCCTCTCTCGCGCGTTCAGTCTGCTCGCTGTGCGCGCGCCGGGGGGAAAAGTCATTTTCGTGGTTTGATTAGAAAGAGTGATTCAAGTCCGCCCGCCACGAGATCCCGGAATATGCCGTGTTCCACTTCATAAGCTTGCCTTTCCGAGTTCTCGGTCTCCCTCTCGCTTATACACACCATTACACCGACCAATTTTCAGCTATATGGAGAGGAGAGACGGAACTCGATGAAAAACGTAACGTCAACTACGTGAGAGTCGCTGTGCAGTGCAAGAGGGAGAGAGAGAGACTATTCAAATAGTAGCATCGTGCAAGAGCTAGCGCAACAAAAGCATTCTGTCGCACGCCAAGGCAAGAGGCGACGCCGCTGCTGTGTGTGCACATGACTTGGGGAGGGAGGTAGGGAGCGCTAAAGCCTGCCACCCTCGCACGCGCGCGCGCTTCCGCGGCTAACTTTGGAAATCTTGGCGACTGCGCCGTGTAAATGGGTTATAAGCAAGTTTTAGCAGTGGCGCGCGCACTTTCTCAAACGATATTGTCTGCGCGCGGGGGAGCAGCCTAGTGTTAACCTTCTGCTCCTCTCTCGTTTGGACTCTGCGCCGCGCGCAAAACTTTCCGTGCCAGCCCGTCTAATCCGCCTAACGTACTTGCGCACGCGCGCATTAATCAGCGTGACACGTAGAGAGAAGACACGTAGCCCGAATTTTCCGGCGGCGCTTCTAATCCATTGCCAGAGGCGGCGCGCGAGAGAAAGAGAGAGAGAGAGAGAGAGAGAGCTTTATCGCCGCGCTATGAATTGCGCCAACTGCGGGAGGGAAAAGGGAAAGTTGAAAATCTGTTACGATATAAATGCGCGGGAGTCTCTTCGCGCGAAATCCTCGCGTTTACTCGAACGGATTAGCGCGGGTTATTCAATTAAGCGTCCGAGCGTGCTCTTTTAAACGGGAAAGCTCGACGCTCCCTATAGCCCCGCGGGCTGCGGAATTATTTATTATCTCGGCCGCCCTTAATCGCCGGAGAGCGCGGCGCGAGTCTGCGCTCGGTATACACGTCTGCGAATGCATGCTCTGTGCTCTGCACGTGGTATATATAGCCGGCTAGACGCGGCAAAGAGTTCGGCTCCGTGTGTGTAGACAGAGAGAGAGAGAGAGAGAGAGAGAGTTGACTCATCAAAAATAGATGCCGACTGTGGAAGGCGTGACTGTCTGTTGACCTTGGCGGGCTCGACACGAGAGCGAGAAAGAAACAAAGGCGGCGCTCATGCATTCCCGGGATACGCCAAATAAAGAATCGCTTTTTCGTCGCTTGCTCTCACTTCTGTTTCGCTGCTTTTTAGCAAGAGCGCAGTCGATCGCGTCTCTTCCTCTCTCTGCGCAGCTACCCCGAAATCGCGAAAAATTCGTTCGGTCGACTGGACGCGTTCTGCTGCCCCCTCCATCGCCGCGGCTGGCTATATCGGCGCTGCCGCCGCCGCCGCCGCCGCTGCTGCTGATGCAGGCTACAGCTCGTTTGGCCGAGATTGAAACGAAATTGCCGCGGTAATAACCGTTCGCTCGGACAGGCTGCCGTGCTATATACGTCGCTCTACTACAACCACTATCCTGTCGTTCGCTTTTGGAGCTTCAAAGCTTATATAGCGGCTCGTCCGTTGTAACGTCTGCTTCTGTGTGTGTGTGTTTGTGTGTCGCGTAAACGGAATATGATTTTTGCTGCACGCGCGTGTACCGAGTAGCAGTGCGCTCTGTATATGTGGTATAAATGATACCGAAAGCATTATAACCGAGGGAGGGGGAGGAGAGGGAGAGCGAGAACGCTCAGGTTGTTTAGTCCAAATTGGAGCGAGCTTTATGCTAGATGAATGCGGTTTTCATGCGCGTATATGTATATGCATATAATCATTTGCGAAATTGTTTGGGAGAGAGAAGGCCGTGCCGCCGGCTCCGTCGCTGTATATTCAACGACGCATCTTAGCGAATGCGCGCGCCCGGGAGCAGCAGGTATTATTTCACGCTAATGTGTATGCGCGCCAGCGCAAACGCTTTATTTACAATGTAACGCGAACCATTGCAGCGTAGCCCGCTGCTGCTGCTGCTGCTGCAGTACAGTGGCAGTTGCTGTATAACAAACTTTGCGCGCCACAAAGGTCGATGGGCCGTATATACAATTCAAATTAAAGCCTCTTTCTTTACCATAGAGCGCTGTGCGGCGCGCGTATAAAAACTTCTCTTACAATACGGAGCGCGACACTATACTCTATACGTATATAATATATATACTGGCGAGAGTAGTTAAAGCGAGCATTGTCACGGCTAAATCGCCAGGCTCTCGGTAAATTACATAGTGTTGCTCTGGATCTTTCGTCTTTTTATACGCGCGTGGCAAACATACATGATTATAAATTTCTATTCATCGAAATTCAAAACGCGAGCCAGGGCCTACTTCATTTTCGCCGCAGCTGCAGGTAGATATACGCGTCTACTGTACAGACGGCACGTATAGTATGCGCATCACGCTATCGATCATTACGATATCTTGTGTATCATTCGATACATAAGCCAGCTCGTCGCGAGCTGCACACACGCGCACATGCCACACTGCACTTTGCGACCTCAAGTGGTAATTGCTTTTCAACATTATTTAATATCCCAGTATCTTCGTTTCTCTCCAATTTTTTATTCGTCCATTCACTTCCCTAGAGGATAATAAAGCAATTCTACTCTGATAAGTCGACTCACCTGTGCCTACCCTGGTAGAGCATTAACAGGTTTCGTCCGTTAAGTTATTAACAAGTAGCTGTAGAATCGGTAGTTACAAACCATATAGGTTTCTAGTTGGATTACCGCTGAAAACCCGTTAATTTTTCACTTAACCTCAAACCTACGTATTTCGGTATTTAAAATAAAATTAATATCCCTGATGGAAAAGTTAGCTACCGAGTCGGCTTGTTTAAAAAACGGATAGCCACTATATGTGCAGCTACAAATAAATTTCGCTGTATCAGACTGTAACCTACTAATAAGATTACGAATGCGTCTCAGTTATTAATCAATGCAAATATAACCCTAAAACCAAATTTTTTGTCTTCTATGCACTAAAATTTTATAATTAATTTGCAGAGATTGTTTTAATTTTTATAACATTACAAACATTGTATACATATATGTATAACATTGATATATTTAGATCTGCTGCTAAACTAGAATTATACTATGTGTGAATTGATATTGACAGATAAAATTTTTTGCTGTGAATCAATTAACAGGTAGTTTAACATTTTTTTAATTGTTACATTAATCTTATTGTTCTTTTTTTAAGTCTATGTTTTGATATATTTTTTTGGAGCTTTCAGCTGTTTCAAAATACATATGCAAAGAATTGAATTTCAAAAGTTTTTTAAATGGATATTCGTATTTACACGGCAAGTTACCGTCGTCGCTGGATTAATTTTCCACTCTCGCTCTCTTTGTCTCTCGGTACATTTCCGTTCTCGCTTCGTATAAGATCATAACTTCGGCGGGACAGTTTCGCGGCTTGGAAATCAAAAGTTTGGAAGAGAGGGAGAGAGAACGAGAGAGTGAGAAAGAGAACAAAGGGAACAAAATTCAATACTCCGAAATCCTTTGATCCACGAGATATAACTGGCCAATATACAGAGCTGTCTTTCTATGCCTCGACGATTTTTTTTATTGCCCCGAGTGATTTAGGTTGCGAGACGAATCACCGATAAACTGTCGGTTTTTATTTCAACTTTTTTCATTTTCCACTTCGGCCGCGGCAATGTTGGACCGAGCAAAGAAAATTCGCGCGTGTCCAAGTCAATTAATCTGTTGGACTTTCCGACACACAGACACGTTCGAAAAGCTTGGCTCTTGGCCAATCTTTTCCGGAAGTTCAATACGATGACCCAGATGTCTCGGGGAGTTTCCTCGATTGCGGTTTCTCTCTCTCTCTCTCTCTCTCTCTCTCTCTCTCTCTCTCCTCACCTCTTCCCTCATCTTACCTCTTTCTCTCCCTCTCTCTCTCCTCACCTCTTCCCTCATCTTACCTCTTTCTCTCCCTCTCTCTCTCCTCACCTCTTCCCTCATCTTACCTCTCTCTCTCTCTCTCTCTCTCTCTGGGACCTTATTCCTTTCTTCCAGGGCGCGTGTGTACCTTTTGAAAAGAAAACTTCGATCTTAACGAACTGCCTATAGCTTTACGAAAAGAAAAGTTCGAGAGAGAGAGAGGGGGGGGGGTGAGAGAGAGCTATGGCTTATTTAAATCTAATTCGATATGGAGCAGCTAGTATTGGGTAATAAAACACCATATATATATATATAGTTATAGGTAGACAAGATGACTGTATAATCGGGAAATAACATTGTGTCTTATGGGGACCGGACGTATTTGTATTTCTACAGTAAATTTAATAAGTAAACAGTCCCTAAGGCCAGTGAAATTAGATTTAGCAATATTTTCTAAATAAGTTTAGAAATTTTGAATTACTGAACTCCTGATCTAATATTTAGAAACATACACTTAGGTACCAAAATTGGAGGTTAAATTTACTTTTCTGCTAGACAATTCGTCAGCGCATCTCGTTGCCTGTGCAGCAGATAAGTAGGTTTAACCTCCAATTTTGGTACCGAAGTGTATGTTTCTAAATATTAGATCAAGAGTTCAGTAATTCAAAATTTCTAAACTTATTTAGAAAATATTGCTAAATCTAATTTCACTGGCCTTAGGGACTGTTAACTTATTAAATTTACTGTAGAAACACAAATACGTCCGGTCCCCATAAGATACAATGTTATTTCCCGATTATACATAGACATCTTGCCTACCTATATATATATGGTGTCTTATTACCCAATAGACTTGATCATAAACTCAGCTGTGGGCTCAGTTGCACTGTTACACTTTAAGTCCATTAACAACCCCGCTATCTCAAGAATCAAAAAAATCGCTTCGATCACGAGCGCGTTTGCCAACACAGGGAAGAATTAATTTAGACGTTTAGTAGTCGTTATTTACATTTGACATTTTACCATTTAATCGCAAGAAAATTAAATCAAGTTGACACAAGTACTTTCTTTTAAGTTATCAGACATCCATATTCGTTTCATGCATTCATACCAGAAATACAACAACGAATTATTTTTATTTGGAAAACTGATTTGTTCTAATATTATTAGTCAGAAATTTATCGATAATTGACATGAAATGACGTCAGGTCGAAATTCAATTGCTAGAAACGTTAAACTAATCTTTTGCTTTATCTATTCTTCGCGCGATTCCACATGCAATGATTCGTGACACTTATAGATCAATCCACGTGATTAAATTTCTGACTGTTTATTTTTGTATCGACACGTCAAATTTACACGACGAAAATATATTTATTTGATTCAGAGACGTAACAGCAGGTATAAAGTTGAATAACTGTTCGGAAGAATGGATGAATTACAAGCGGTGACCTAAACAATTTTACTCTACACTTGAATTATTCATAACTACTTGGATTGGCTGGCTGTACCATTAGGTGCAAACTATCATGTCGCGAATTTCGCGAGATTCTCTGATTGCTTTGCAGGACTGCATCTAGTTAAAGAGGGTCCCTTGTATCGTAGGGCGTAATAACTGTTGCTATTAATTCTGAGCACGATGCTTTCAATGCGCGAGAAACGAATTCGCGCTGCAGCACTTGAATGCGCTCGCTGTTCTTTGCAGGCATGTCCTTTGCACTTAGAAATTCACACTCGGTATAGTCCAATTTCTCTCTTTCTCTCTCGCTCGCGTACAGCAAGCGAGTCTTTGTTGCTTATAGCCGAACAAAAACGTTTTGTTTCGTCTGGTCCACTATGCGATGTTTGCATATATATGCACATACGCAGTACTCGTATCCTCGACTGGCGAGAGATGCTTTCATTTTTTTTCAAGCACGTCTTTATACACTGTATAGAAGCGGTCGAAAGGAAAAATTGTTCTTGGGCAGATTAGCTTCTCGTATCGAGAGAGAGGGGGAGAGAAAGAGAGGCATACAAGGAATACGTTTGCGAGCGTCGTATCGGGTAAATAAACGGTTCGCTGGGAAAAAAGATTCGGCGCAAATATAATGTATACGCGTCTTGCGCTTATTTTTCATCTGTATGTACATACGCATAGCTCAGAAAGTCAAACATTGACTCAACTTCTTTTTTTTCGTCAAATACGCGAAGCTCAAAGCGATAAACTCTCGCAAGAGTAATTTTTCACCCGTGGATGTACGAGCGCACGTATACATATATACTCGTACAGTATATTTCAAGGAATCTAAGCGCACGCGCGAGCGCGCAGGTGCGCGACAATCGAAATTTTCGGAAAAATGAGACAGCATGAGTATAGTGTAACGAGACACAGCAGTAGCAGCGACGGAGCGAAACTCGATGAATCATCGGGAGAATGCGCAGACACACACACACACGTACACACGGCAATAACACCCCTCGCTCTCTCTCTCTCTCTCTCTCGTTTCGCATATTATTCCATTCCCTCGCTCTATATACACATTCGTCGTCGTCGTCTCTCTCGCCCGCTCTCATTCATGCAGCTCGTAAATGCTACTCGGCTCTCGGGGGGGGGGGGGGGGTGAGGCTACACCCTTACACACTGCATCGTCCCCCTTTCGTATTGTGTGTTATTGTGCGGCACGCGGCAGTCTCTGTCTCTCTCTTTCTCTCTCTCCCTCTCGACCCTAGTGACTCGTGCTCTACGCGGCGCATCTTAATCCCGGGGCTTCGGAATCTCATCATCGCAGCCAGATATCCACTTTAATCGTAGCGGAGTATATAGACGGACGCCCTTTAAAATAGACGGATACGGCGAGACACACTGCGTCAGCTCGTGTAATTGCGTCTCGGAGCGCTGCACATATAGAGAAATACATGGGGGGAGAGAGAGAGAGAGAGAGAGAGAGATGCCGGCGAGGGTGTGTCAGCAATACTGATGCATCGGAAAGAAAGAAACGAGACGCAAGGGGAGAGACGAGGGAACCCCCCCCCCCCCGCAACGTTATAGAGCGACTCGAATTATAGCCGAGCAAGGCTAGTGTGCAACAGCAGCGCTATATAGAGTCAAGAGCGTTCGAGAGAGAGAGAGAGAGAGAGAGAGAGAGGATGTGCTCGCCTTTACAGCTGCTCTGCTCTCCCGCATCAGTGCTATGCCGTGTGTTCAGGCTTGATTCGCGCGACTGCTTTAGCTTTAACGCATCCTCTTTCGACTCGACGCTCCCGGTCTCTCTCTCTCTCTCTCTCTCTCTCTCTCTCTCTCTCTCTCTCTCTCTCTCTCTCTCTCTACCTTTGCACTTTGCTGGCTGTCCCCGTGCCTGACTTTTGTATCACTAGTAGTTTCTTTTATCTCAGGACTTTGGAGTTTATTGCCGCGGGTTAAGTATTGCGATTGGCTCTGCCAACGTCGGCGCGCTATCTGCTCGAGCGGCGCCTCTCTCTCTCTCTCTCTCTCTCTCTCTCTCTCTCTCTCTCTCTCTCTCTCTCAGCTGATAACCTAAGCATGATAAAATACAAGATCTTTTGCTTCTTTTTTGTACCATTATTTCTTTTTTTTTTTAATGTACTCTATCATTTCTTCATTACAGATGCGATCTTGGCTACCGCTCACTCAATCGTGCAATTATCGTTTCAATTAATCTTCCATTCTCGCAGTATAAATAACAAATATACACGTTTTAACTCTGGCGGATCGTATCAGTCACCGGCTATAAAATTATACGTCAATAAGCTCGTCAGGTGTTAAGCACACGAGTCGATAGCACGCGACTAAAGCGATAAATATTTACTTCCGCCTCGACGCGAAAGCGCAAGCTAAGCACATCGACAACACGAATCGCTGGTGCATGGCAAACAGCAGCGCATAGCAGTAGTAGCAACATCTCTGCGAGGGGCGAGGGAATAATCAAGTTTTTCGGCAAACGCGATGGCAAAAGCTATATTCGTGTCCCGTTCGCGCACGAATAAATCTTACGAGGACAATACCTTAACAGCTTCCGTTGTAACGGTATATTGGTAGAGCGAGAGAGAGAGAGGCAAGAGCAATGAAATCTGCATGAAAAGTTCGGAAATAGCTGTAGAAGCGATTACGACGACTATACGTATACATAACCGAGGAAGCGTCCGCTCGTACAAACTAACTTTGTCACCGACACTGCGCGTACACGCACACACACACAGACACGTAGAGAGTCAGAGAGTAGGAGGGGGAGACAACATGATATCGTCGTCAATTACCTCTCGTTGTGCGCAGACGAAGAGAAGAAAATAATTGAACCAAATTATTTGGGCTGCTATAGCTATATAGTGCTATACGGTGAACTGCGAGAGCGCACGATTTACATATAACGTATCATTCTACACATCGTTCATTCGCCCTGCAATGTAAATTAATAAGATACTTGTCACCTTTTCTTCTCCGCCGCGCGACGACTCTCCTCCTCCACTTCTGCGCCCGATCTTGAGGGTTTGACACGCGGAAGACGCGAACGCATTAGTCTCCCGTTTCATGCGCCGACACACGGCGTCTATTGTGTAATCTTCTATAATTCGAGCCCAACCTATTGTCGGGGGAGAGAAAAGAATGCACTACACTACACTCTCTCCAAATGCTGTATCAAAATATCCGATTGGAGGGGAAAACACGCGTTGGATATGCAATAAATCGAGGGGGTCGATACACATGACCCGAAGCTTTCGTGATCGATTGTAATTCGTTCGCATCTTGTCTTTCTCTCCCTCTGTCAGAGAAAGAGAGAGAAAGCGACCTTGTATATATGAAGTGAGTAATGCTCCGGTAGTGAGATCGATCGTTCATCGAGAAGTCTCAGATATTTTTTGTCATCGCTGGCAATTATTAGTTGTCGTCGTCGTCGTCATATTCGTCGAGAGTTTATGTTTAAATGGATTATCGACTGCTAGTCGAGAGAAAGAGAACTTGATCAGTTCGGTGGAAAAAAAGAAAGCTCTATCGCGGTAATGCTCGTTACAGTAATTACTCTGAAGTATGTAAGGACTTTTATGTCTTATTCGGAAAAAAGCTTTTATCACCTTTCACGTAAAATCAGCCTTAACGCGTACTCATCGCGCCGTAAAAATTGAATTATGCAAAGAAATTAATGCACGTGTCGTATAGATATACGTTATATCCACAGTACATATGTATACAAGTGTAGAGATACACAAGCAAGGGAGAGGTATAAAGTGTATAGCGTTCCGCAGTGGTAACGAGCATATTATCGATACCAAAATCAGTCTTCATAAATAATGTCCATTGTTGGCTCAACCGTAATTACACGATGATTAATAGACAGACTTGATTCAGGCTAATTTGTTTAGAGCCGGGCGGGACTGCGCTGGAGGAAAGATTGTGCGACACAAAACACATAACCAAGCCGTATAATAATGAGTCGGCAATTATATATATTATTTCGTTTAAATATAATTTCCTGCAGTGTGTTTCCGCCAGGAAGACTCCAAGAGCTTCAAAACACAAAGTTGCGCAACTATCGTATATTTCATTCAGTATGTTTGCTTTCGTATACAGAGACAAAGACGCACCGTCAACATAGAATCACCGTTTACATAATTGAATACAATTGCACTGTACAGTGTTGCGTGATTAAAATAAAATTTTGAAAATCTGAAATAGAAGGGAGGAAAAGAGCTGGGTCCGCGTGTACATAATTTTAATATGGTTATACGTTTGAAAGATACAAATGAAAATTTGATAATCCGAAGTGGAGTAGAGCGAAGCGAGAGTTAGACCGAGTACACATAATTTTAATATGTTTGAAAGATGAGAATGAAATTTTGAGAATTCAAAATGGAGCAGAAAGAGATAGATATACAGGGTGGACCATTTTAATCGCCCCACCCAAATTACTCGGAATCTATGCTAGCTATGAAAAACTGGTTTAGGGAAAAGTTGTAGAGGACGAAAGGGGAAGTCGTTTGGAGGAATTGGTTTTGACCTTGATCTTCATTTTTAAGGTCATTTGAAGGTCAAAGGTTTTTCATATTCAGAGGCGTTTATCAAGCTAAAATTCTTACTTTTAGCGTTACCCAGAAACAACAACTGCTTGATTAAAGTGAGTCCTCTTGCCTCTCACGATCGGGGTGCTAGATTAACGTGAGTCCCCTTGCCTCTCACCATTCCTCGCACCAATTCAACTTCGAAGCAAATGTTCGAAGTTACGTCCATTTGCTTGAAGGCATAAATTTAAACGTCTCTGAAAATGAGTTACTGTTCTGAGCAATACTTCTCTTGGTATTGCCGTGCATGCTCGACGAATGCGATCCTGCATATCTGCCCTAGTTGTTAGCCGTTCTTGAAAAACCTTAGACCTTCAAATGCCCTTGAAAATGAAGATCAAGGTCAAAACCAATTCATCCAAATGATGTCCCCTTTCGTCCTCTACAACTTTTCCCTGAACCACTTTTTCATAGCTAGCGTAAATTTCGAGAAATTTGGTTGGAGCAATTAAAATGGTCAACCCTGCATAGAACGCCTTTATTTGCTTAAATGTAACAAATTAAAACAATATATTAATGGATATTAAAATACTAATGCGTTGCGTTAAAAAACAATATACTGTTAAAATAAATAAATATACACAAAATACATACATACAAATACTCATTCGTTAAAAAACATAAGTATTTGCTTGTCGTAACACTATTCTAGAGGTCGAGGTTTACTAGGTAGCATCTTAAGGGGTTATGACAGTGTTAAAAATTTGAAAATATCCATTTTTTATTCACTTTTTCACAGTTAATAGTCTGTAGAATATGGTCCTGAAAACCGATTTTTGCTAAAAAATTTTGTCTCGAAGATATCGACAAAAAACTGATAAATCTGTTTCAAGTAAATTTTTGAAAAATCGTGAATTTTAAATATTTTAATTAGTCCAAACTTGTGGAAAGAATTGTTCTACCACACTTCTTACAGAGCAATTTCATGAGATATCTTACTGAAAATACGACATAAAAACCGTTTTACAAACCGTTTTTTCTTAATAGTTATTAATTTATTTCCGTAAAATATAATAAAATCCGTAAAATTAATTTTTCTATGTGTGATTTTATGTTACTAAACTCAATGTGTTAAAGTAAAGGTATTCAACAAATTTGAATTTGTCACCCCAACAGGTTGCGCCTCACAGCGTCCGGTTGAAAATGAAGATTATTATATGATCGGTATAGTAGAATTTTCTGTGAGACATTGAAGCAGCCAAACAGCTGTTTTTCATCCAACCTTCAAGACTTTCTCAGTGCAGTTTGTCTACTAGCTGCTGTAATAATGCTTATAATCTCAGTGGTGCTGTAAAAATGCAGAAGCTTCTGCAGAGTACAACAATTATTCAGATAAGTATTGGAAACTAATTAGTAATAAATGTATAATGAGTTTTTTCTTTGTTGGTTTATTTTTTGTTTTTAGGTATACGGGTGCAAGCCAGCAAGATAGGTGTTTATATTGACTGCCTGGAATATTATTTTGATAGTTTTTAACAACTTGAAGTGTATATAATGATGGTCAGTATTGCATGTAACTGTAATTCATAAACATAACTTGATTATGCAT
This sequence comes from Philotrypesis tridentata, assembly GCA_018906965.1. Taxonomy (NCBI): domain Eukaryota; kingdom Metazoa; phylum Arthropoda; class Insecta; order Hymenoptera; family Pteromalidae; genus Philotrypesis; species Philotrypesis tridentata. The sequence goes on along the minus strand of JACCIB010000011.1, from coordinate 5,294,269 downwards.
AGCTAACGATAATTTTTATTTTATTTTCAGCTTCTAAATGCTATTATCACACAGCATGATGTGCGCGTACCATCAAATATACATTATTGTATGTATATTTGAGTACCAAAAACAAATCAAGGTATGCCAGATAGTTTCTGTACGTATAGCTGGGTTTATTTGTATGGTTTACATTATAAACTTGAAATGCCTTTTACTCAGATTTAGTTTTTTCATGATTTTTGTCTACTTACCGCAGCTTTCTGAAGGAACCGTACCATCAATCCTGATGCGCCAAAACGGAAAATCTTCCTTATGAGTCTGGTCACAACACAAACTGTAATGGAAACGGGAGCGCATGTAACAAAGTCTTACAATGCAGCGAGCAGGAAAGAAGCGCGCAGATGTGGCTGGGATTTGCTTTGGTTTCCTCGTTACTCGTCGATTTTTTGCGCCCTCTGTCCCTTATTTAACGAGAAGCGTCTTTCTCCCTTGCGCGTGCATGTATGTGTGTGCACGCGTATGTGAAGTTCTCTTTTTTATGCCTCCTCTTAGTTCTCCGTCTCATTCTCTTCCACCCACTTATTGGCCATAGGCGGGGAAGTAAATTGAAGAGGCCACTGACCAATCGAAACGTGCTCTCTCTCTCTCTCTCTCTCTCTCTCTCTCTCTCGTGCCCGTGGCTACGCTCCCGTTCCACACGACCAGTCGAACAATGAAACCCGCGACGAAGGAGAAGCTGCCGTTGCTACTGCTGTCGACGTATACTCTCTCTGTCTCTCGCGTAGATATAGAGTCTTGGCCTCCCCCAGCACACACAATTTTTCCCAGCGGAAAAACTTCCTGGCTGGCTATTCTCCGGCGAAAACAAAAATACGATGAAAAAGAAGAAGGAAGAAAACAAGAGAGCGGAAAAGAGCCGAGTCCTTCTCCCTCTCGAACTCTCGAGACGAGACTAAACGCTTCCTTTCTCTCGTCTTATACTGTTATTCCATTAAGAGTCCTTTGCACTCGCTGCGCAGCAATGAGAACAGCTAACATGACAAATCGAAACAGCAGCAGCAGCGCGAGCAAGTTCTGAGTGACGACGGCAAAGCCTTAAAGTGAGTTAACGGCTGCCAGACAATTCTATTTCGTCAAGCAGCGCACGCCGCGCGACATCTCTTGCGCATTTTGCATTACGTCAACTACAACTCGATTCTCCGAAGACAGCGGGAGAGATGCACAAGTTCGCGATGGAAGCCGTAAGAAGACACGAGAATTTTATTACAAGACGTTACTGCGGTGGCGATAAATAAAGCGGCCGAAAGTTGCGGGTGCATAGAGCAAGAGAGCGGCGGCGGCGGCAGAGAAGAAAATGCACAGGCGAGATTAAGGATGGGCCTCCATACGGCGAGTAGGCCGGGGGCTTCGTGAATTTAAATGAGGCTAACGAGCTCCGTAATGCCCGTAATGACGCTAGATTGCCGGTCGAGCGTGATGTGTAGCCGGCCAATGCCCGACTCTCCTCGCTCTCGCTTCTTCGTCTTCGCGGGAGTTTGCAGCCGGGAGCTTCGTCGTCGGATTCCTCGTCGATGCCGTCATTATTTATCCTTCTTTCTTGCAAACTTTTTCCTCCGAAAATCACGGCAGCCCCTGATACTCCGACCTATAGCTTTTCCGTGAAAATTTAACCCAATTATATGCCGCGCGAACTTTCCACTCTTCGTACTCCTCTATGCACATATTATTGACTATGCATCTAATATGCTGGCCAAGGAGAAAAAAAGAGACATATTTTCCTCGTACATACATCGCGCGGAGAAATATAGCAAGTTTCATAGAATCTTGACATTGTCCTTGCATGAGGTCCCTCGGGCTCTTATTCCTCGTTGATTTGTGACTAGTCTGCTTCGAGGAATCGATTCGCTGACAAATGAATTGTACGTTCGCTGATTTTATCGGTCGACAACGACGACGTCCACGGCGTTCCATTGAGCTGTACGTACAGAAATTGCGCAAAAATATTTTCCCAGCTAAATTAAACCTCTTTCTTATAACGTGCTGCTGCTGAGTTATCGTGCAAATTTCTAAAGGACTCGTCTTCCGCATATGCTCGTTCGAAAGTATCATCGGAGCAAAAAATAAATCTACGAGAAATAGTAATATTTACGTGATTTGGCGCTTGGAGAAAAAATTAAAAAATCGATGCTCCGCCGTAACACCTCTGCGCGAGAAAGAAAAAACGTGCAGAACGATTATCTGAAAGAAAGGAGAGAGAGAGGGAGAGAGAGAACACCGCGGAAGATTAAAGGGATACAGTGGTGGCGAAAAAGAGCAAAACTCGGGCGTATATTCCGCTCGGCTCGGGATTAGTGGGGCTCTCGATGCGGTGGCGGCACCGAATTAGCGAAGCTTATTATACCGGCGGCAGCTGCTCCCCTGCGCGCATATATATACGCCCACGTAATCCCGCGCCACACACACGCGTATAGCACACACGTACACGCGCTTACCGCAGCAGAAGCTTAGAGCAACGAGCTATCGGTCTTTATTCTCCTTCAGCAAGTCTTGAGCAGTAACAACAGCCGAGTTATACTCTAATTTAAAACAACGATTTCCTCGGAGCTCCAAGAGGGCCGTTATGCGGCTGCGATTCCTTCGCTGCGCAGCGCTCAACTTTGCTTCGAGAAAGAGAGAGAGAGAGAGAGAGAGAGAGAGAGAGAGCCGTCTGCCCTGCTGCTTTGTCGTTATATTTCCTTACAGAGTATTTCAATTATCACTTTTAATTCCGCCTCCAGAGATTCTGCTGCTTAGGCGCTTTTTTATGACCTTGCTTTTTTTCCGCCTTATTTGCCGAGACTTTTCAAACTGCCGAGTTCCTTATCTTCCAACGAATTTTACCTATCAAATCGTACCTCATTTGGCAAAAGTTCCTTCCTTGCAAAATGTATTATAATTGCGATTAAAATTACATAAAATATTCTTTATACATAATAATTTTACGCAAGAGACAAATTACGAATATAGGAAAGCGACGTTGCCATGACTCCTACCAGAAATTTCAAAGTCTTAGTTTACAAACAGGAGTTATCATTTAATAATAAAAAAGAGCAGATCCAACAAATTATTTAATTTATAATCTAAACAATGTAATTTTATTACAAGTGAATGTTTATATTATATTTGTCTTTAAATATTTAATTTGATTTGGGTTCAGCTGAATAGCATATAATTATTTTATTTATCAGGTTTTTTTGAGACACTGACGTATAGTGACTGAAGATGTGACCCTAATACGAATGTTTCGTGATGCAAAGATTTCTTGGAAGAATATTTTTAATTGTAGCAGCAAACTGGAAAAATATATGTATAAAATAACTTTAAATATACAAGAGCTTTTCGCTCAATGTAGCTTGTCTGGATGTGAACTTTTAGTGAATTTCAACTCGTGGGAGGATAAGAAGTAGTCGGTTTCGAAGAAAATTTATCTCGCAAAATTTCAACTTGCCCGAATACCCAAAGAAATTTTCTATCCTTTTCGTAGAATCCTGCACACACGCAACATCATTTTGAAGATAAAAATGTGGAATTAGCTGGAAAATGTCGAGAGAGAGACTGCACCGAGCGAAAAGTAACGTTGGAATAATGCTGAGCGCGAAAACGAATTTCCGAGAGAATACGGCTATTTTTCGGCCACAGGAGAGAAAAAAGCAGGTTGAGACAGAAAAAAGAGTATACACACAGGATGAGCGTGAGAATAGCGCGCGAACGGCGGTGGCTCTCGAATCCGCAGAGCAGACAGCAGTAGCAGAGAGCGCAGTGTAGGTCGGGACGGGACAGTTAGGGATGAGGAGAGCGATTTCGCTCTGATTCAAGGCTGCGCACGCGAAGGAAAAAAAAGTCGCCTCGGGCCAATAGAAACGCGAACAAACAGACGCTGACTGCATTGTCCGCCTCGAGACTCGGGAATTTCTTGTAAGTGCACAGCAGCGTTTTTTGCCTCTCCATCTGGGGGGCTTTTGTACTTGTGGAATAGTGTTTTCTACGAGCGAGACGAAAATTTATGTGCGCGCGTTGAGCTTGCCGCTCGGCTGGATAGAGCGAGGCACTTCGCCGCTAACCAACAAAAATGATTTGACTCGATTTGAGCCGTCGAGGAGGAGGAGGTAGTTTCCGAAGAAGATGGAAAATGAAATTATTGGAAGCAGGATCGGAAGAACCGGGGCGAAGCAGCAGCAGTAGCAGCAGCATCGAGAAGCCGGATCTAAACGGACGATAATGAAAAGCCGGTGCGCGCCGTTCTCGCGCGGCGTGTATCTCTTGTACGACACTCGATTTCGCCGTGGCGCGAGCGCAAAACTTGGCCGGCGTTCAAGCTCTCATTTTGACGCTTAGCACGCCCCGGGGAACTCGCGCCCCCGCCGCCGCGCCGTGTCGTTCCAAGATAAACGCTGGAAAATCTGTGTGTACGTGCCGCGATGTAATTTACGGAAATTTGCCCCGGTTCTCTCTCACTTTGCTATCCTTCGACTAATAACCAACTCTTCCCTCTCGCTCCTCTCTTTCTCGAAACGAAGTAGTAGAGCAAACACAGAGTCGAGAGCGCTTTAACTACAATCGATTTATCGCGTCATTATTTATGGGCTTATCGATGCGAGAGCTAGAAATAGAGAGAAAGAGAGAATCCCTTGTTTGCCGAAGGAAGAGCCAAGTGAATAACAGGCTCAAGCGAAAAACGTGTTCGCACACGCAGACAAGCGCAGAAACTCGATAAGATAGCCGATTCTCTCTCTCTCTCCCTCTCTCTCTCTCTCTCTCTGTATTATAGAGGAGCTAACGCATTGCGAGACAGGAAATCCGGAGGGTTATTCCCATGGCAGAGCGAGAGCGAGAGAGAGAGAGAGAGCTGATAATCGAAGGTTATCGCGTATATGACACGCTCATCCCGACGATGAGAAGCTGCGAGAGCTCTCGCCTCGCCGCATGTGTTATTCGCAAAAAGAAGCCACGGCGAAGAATGCGGGCGGCGCAGGTGCAGTCGAGCGAGCACTGCGGGCGTTTATTCGATTATTCGCCTCTCCTTTCCTCTTTCTCGTCTATCCGTGTGTGCACCGTGTGCAGAGCCTCGTACGAGGCCTCGTATATACTATATGTATATACGTAGGTGCGCAGAGACGTCGCGTATGCTAGAGCAAAAAGGCTTATCATCCTCGCGGCACTCTCGATTAACGCCCCGAAATAGCGCCGGCTCTGTATGCATTTACATGTAAATTCATTCTCGCCGGGGCACATTGCACCTGCTGCTGCTAGTTTCTTCGACTGCCATTACTCCTTATCTGCGGTACTGGCGCTGCTGCTGCTGCTGCTGCTGCTGTTGGCGCCGAGCAGCTAAAACTTTTAATATTTATCTCTCTCTCTCTCTCTCTCTCTCTCTCTTTCTCTCGCTGTCTTTTTTGCGTACCAGCATGGGGGATTTTTTTCTTCCTCTTGGTTCTATCCTTTAGCGCTAGCGCCGCCGACCGCGCTCTAAGACTGCAGCAGCAGCTCCTCTGCAGGAAATTAAACGTCCAAACAAGAAAAGTTAAGCACTCGTTTGAGTTTTCGCACTCTCTCTCTCTCTCTCTCTCTCTTTCTCTCTCTGCTGCGAGCACAGAGCAGTTCTCTCTCACTCTTTCTCTCTGTGTTTCTCCACTCTGAAATATACTTGCGCGCTGCTTGCGTGGAGGGCGTTATTAAAAAAAGGGGCAAGCAACTCCTCTCTCCGGCTATATAATGGGGCTGTGTGCGCGCGGACAGATAGAAAAAAATGCGCGCGGAAAAGCAGTGTTTTCTGGGCGCTGCAGCCGCTGGAGGCTGCTGCTGCTGCTTCAAGAGCGGAACGGAGAAAAATGTAGATGCGTCGTCGCGGCAAATATTAACGACGAGGGACTGTATGTGTGTGTACGTTTAATCCGGGGCTTGTGCCTTTTAATTACGAATTTAATGCAAAGGAATAAATGAACGCGGGCGAGAGAAAGAGCCACTCGAATGATATCGTACCACTGCGTGAGCGAGGTGTACACGCGTCAGTATCAGATTTTAAAGCGAACGTTACAAATTAGACACGGGGATAATGACAGGATGAGCGGTCGCCGTGCTCAATTCAAAAATCCCCTTGTTGTGGAGAGGCCGGCACAACAGTATAATAATAATCTAGTTGTCGCGTATTATCTCTCTCGTTACACGTTCTGTATATAAAGCGTGTAATATACTTGCAGGGCATAAAGATCTTTCGGGCTGAATGAAAAATATCGACCCGGTCGCAGCAGCCACAGCAGCAGCAGCAAAGATACACTGCTGGTCCTGAACCGAATTTCTCCTCAGGTATATACAACTATAACTGTACATCGGCTGCACTGTGTGTGTACTCTATAGAGTGTATACATAACATATAGTGTACCAGGTATACACATCCGAGTCCCTTGTCGAGACACGAGAGAGCTGCACAAAAGTGCGCTCCTGCCGTGCCGATAATATAATGCCTATATAGTCTCTGTCGATGGCCGGCACTCTACAGTTTCTGTACTCTGGCCATATAGTTAGTCCCGGAGGGCCGGAGTGAGAGAGAGAGAGAGAGAGAGAGAGAGAGAGAGGAGAATCCAGGTAGAGCGGCGGATGCGTGTTTATGCCGCGGTCATAACGGCCGGCCAAGCAAGAGGTGCCGCCGATCCTTTCTGAGGCCTGCAGGCTGAGAGCGAGAGAGAGCGAGCCGTCGACAGCGACCATTAAATCCCAGTCGCTATACGCTGCTGCTGCCGCCGCTGCTGTTGCTCTCTGCGGCTGCCGGTGTGTATAGTCAAGGCTCCCTATACGTATGTGTGCGTGTGTGAGTGTCAGAGAGAGGTACACGTGTACAGGAGAGCTCAAGATCGTACCTTTGGAAGAATGGACTCGACGCACTCGTCTCTCTCTCTCTCTCTCTCTCTCTCTCTCTCTCTCTCTCTCTCTGCCAGGCATTCTATATGTATACTGCCGTGTGCCTGCCTGCCTGCTCTCGGCTTCTCTGCCGCGATTAAACTCTTTTGTAACTATATATGTGAGTGGATCCAGCTACTTGATTAATGCGAGCGCCGAGTCACGCAATTTGCATCAACTGCAGCAGCAGCCGCCGCTGCCGCCAACGCCGCTCCTGCGTTTTTTCATGGGAAAAGATTTGCCCAACAGCGAGATTCCGATATATACAATTATAAATATATATTGTATACGGAGAGGACGAAGGCTGCTGCGAATTGACAAGTTTATCAGCCGGCGATTTGACGGAAACTCTTATATACATTAAAACTGTGTATCAACTAAGCCTTGTTACGTGTGCTTCTTTATCTCTTCATGCTCCGCGCGAGCAGCTGTAAGAACGGCTTGTACGACTCGCGCAAGAAGGTGAATTTAAATGCAGGCTATCCGGTGTATGTCCTTAAAAATAAAATATTCATTTATTTGTACGCCGAGGCATTGCAAAAACAGTTATACTGATTTAAATATGCATGCTCGGGCGCGCGCGTGCGCACATGCGTGTGAGATTCATGCAGCAGAAGAAGGAGAGAGAAAAAACACAAATTTCGTGAATTTCGAAAGCAGTTTCCCTTTACGCCGCGGGAGCCAGATGTAAAATTTCTTCCCTTTCACTCGTGCGCGGCGCGAGCGCGCACAAATACACGTGTGATGGGAGGGAAGAGAAAAAAAAGGGACGACTATACCCGGCACACAGAGAGCGCTTCCAGGAATTTCGACGAAGCTCGCAGGCACAGGAAACAAGCGCCTGAAACAATAGGTGCATCGCGACGAATAGCGCCGCGCCATATGCCGCTCACAGTTTGTTGCGTCTATACCGAGAGAGAAAGATTTTCGAGCTCGAAGAGATCGCGCACTTACGTAAAAAAGAGTCACGTGAAACTTTCCCGATGCCAGGCCCTCGATAATGCTTTCGATTATTTACGCTCGCTCGTTATTTCTCCGCAAAGAGAGGGGAGCTTTCATGCGTTTTCTTTGTCCATATACAATATACATATAGGATAACGAGGAGGACGTTTGTTTCTTTTTCTCCCGGCTTTTTACGATAGGAAAACACAACTCGAGAGATGTGGTCTGGCTCACGTCTGCAGCGCGAGCGCGCGGAGAATGTTACATGGCAAAACACGCGTTGAGGAGAGATGACGGGCGGCGCGGTTGCCTAAGAGGGGCTATATATCTAATGTACGTATATCCGACGGAGGCCAGTCTCGGTTCATTAAAAATTCATCGTTTCGACCGCAAATTTACAGACGCGGCCGCCGCGCTACACCGCCATTAAGATGTACCAAAGTCTCTATACTCTCTCCGTCGAAAACAGTAGTTCCTCCTAATCTCTCCTCGGCAATCGCTGGCAATCCTCGACACTGGCAACGCGAGCCATTAGCGATCCGTTACCGCGTGCAGGTACGCTTCTCTCTCTCTCTCTCTCTCTCTCTCTCTCTCTGTGCCGGCAGCATTGCAAAAACAAACAGATCTCCCAATTATCAGGCTCATTGAAGCTTCAGCTTGTACTAGAACGCGCGTGTACGCGCTCGGTCAGAACGAAATTAACGACTTGGGGAGGGATGTAGAGGACGAGAGAAGACGAGCGTATTGTCTTGGGGGCAGTTTGGATTTTCAGCTTCGACGACAGTTTGAGTGTCCGCGACTTATAGCACATTTGCTATAGTGTACACTTACACAGGAGGCAGCTCTCTCTCTCTCTCTCTCTCGTTCTCTTTATAAGGGACGGAAAGAGAGACGAGGGTGGCAGGGCAAGTGTCGAGACCGTAAAGTCCTTTGTGCGCAGTGCTGTAGCTCGTAAACGCGCTCGCTCTCTCTCTTCGAGAGCCAGCCGCGTAAAAGCATAGGGAAAAAGCGAGCGTTCTTTCGCGCAGCTGACACCGCTTCCTGGTGGTGTCCCTTTTCCATATTCGATTTTCCGTCTTATTCCGTATATAGTATAATCCACTTTCGGAAGCTCGGCTTCTAATTTTACCTCTCTGCTCTCCCCGCGTTTCCCCCAACAAGGCAGCGACTGAACTTTCGACAACAAAACTAGCCGCAACACGCACGCGTAGTAGCAGTATATATGGTAGAGGGATCGATGAATTTTTCGATCGAGACGAGGCGATCGGGTCCGCGTCTCATTCGGAGAAAGCATAGTGCGCGCTGATATATAGCGACGGGGCAACGACTTTGGCCCGATGAATATTCAGCGACAACGAACTGCTCCGGCGACTATAGTCGTGTAAACATACGCCGGGGCTTGTATCGGCGGCGGAACAACTGGAGCGTGAAGAACATTAAGAAGGAGAGAGAGAGAGAGCCCCAAGAGTAAAAAGCTGCCGCAGCAGTAGAGCTAATCAGAGTTTCCCTCATGTGCACACACACTGCGCGCGCTGGTCTGTAGCTCTCTTTCGTCGGGCTAAATCCTTAATCCCGCTTAATCGCCGGTCTGCCCCGGCGCTCGATCGACTTAGCCGCGGGAGTAATGAAAAAGGAGTAAACCGTGAGTATAAATAAAAACAAAAAGAAGAGAGAGAGAGAGAGAGAGAGAGAGAGAGAGAGAGAGAGAGAGAGAAAAAGTCTGCAAGGCGTACAGTAGCGAATTAGTCGTTGTTCCTTGTCGAGCACTTTAAAATAAGCGTTGCGAACAACTGCAGGGAGTTACAATAAAGATTACGCCCGCGCACTCTTTTCTTCCTGCTGCCGTTGCCAATGCTGCTGCTGCTGCTGCTGCTACCGGCCTTTATCATGCAAATCGCGTACTCGGCCCGCCGCCGGGAGTTTCTGAATTAAAAGACAGAGCCCTGGCTGCAGCAGCAGCGCGTGTATGAAGTCATTCATTGAAAATTCGTGAGAGCGGGCGAACGCGCGCGCGCTTTTTTCTTCATGCTTCGCTTAATCAATCGATACACACGCTTTTAAGAGCCCAGAAGCTATATTTCGCTCGTCGTCTTTCGGATACGCGCGCACGCTTTGAGTGCTGCTCCTCCGCTGCTCTGCTGCTGCTGCTGCTGCTGCTGCTGCTTTGAGCACCTAATGTACCAGATAAATTTTGGAGGTTTTATTTCTGCACTGCTGCGAATTTATGAATTGTGTACTGGCCAGAGGGAGAAAGATTATAAGTGCTCTCTCACTTGCTCGCACGCCAGACTGTAAACAAGTCGAGGATGATAATTTAATGTTGGGAAAAAATTTCCGCAGCGAATTTTTTTTCATACACGCGTTTCAAATCTCGGCATTCGAATTGAAGCTCGAGAAAGTACGCGCGCGGGGCCCGGCGAGAGAGAAGATATGAGCCAAAGCACGAAATGAATCGTTCGAGCGAAATCTCGAATTTCCCGGGCGTGCTGCGGAGTCGCTGCTGCACACGCATATTACACGTTTTATTAAAAGCCCTCGAAATTGTCCTCGTTCCTCGCTGATGTAATTCCAAGTGGCTTTCCTCCATATACATCACGGACCCTATCCCTCTCTCTCTCTCTCTCTCTCTCTCTCTTTCTCTCCGGAAAAGCGTCTAACATATGCCAAGGAGACGGGCGAGGTATTTCCGGACATCCCTTAATAATGCGAATCGTCAGAAGCGAGCCGAAACACAAGGGGGCGACGAGAATCTCTATCTCTCTCGACGTCCGCGTCCCCGCAAACGCTTTCCCAGCAGCTCGAGGAAACTCTCTTCGCTCTCACAGCCAAAGTCTCACTTCGTACAGCCAGCAGCTCTTTGCGCAGCGCCAGTGTCGACTGGCTTCTTTGCTCCTCTCGTACGTTCCCTTAATAACGCGCGCGCATACATACATACATATGAGAGTCTTTTCCAGAAATACCCTCCTCCGCGCCTCGTTGCGAGTCTATATCTCACGCGTTAGATATAGATATGTGCGGGCACATTGTTGGATGCATTTATACACGCAGTCGAGACGTTGCTATGTATACGTCTGTAATCTGTATACCCTACACATATACTACATGCGTTTGAGAGTGAGAGAGAGAGAGAGAGATAGAGAGTCGTAGTCGTCGCCGCGCTCGAAGAAGCAACAAGTTACGGAAGGAGATTCTACGAGAAAGAGTGAGAGAGAGAGAGAGAGGAGAGAGGAGAGAGAGCGGCGACAGTGGTGACGGAAAAAGATAAAAAGTGATAAGACACGCCTGCGAATGTATATATGTATACGTAACAGTCGAAGAAGCACTTTGCGCGAATTCTTTCTCACTGACGACGCAGTCTCTCGCTCACTTGTGCTTTATTAACGCGACAGACGCTCGACTCCGAGCTCGACTCTTCGACTGCCAAAGACCAACGACGACGTCTGCAGCTCTCTCTTTCTTTTCGCGTGCGCCTTTTCCAATCTTTTCTCATTCGAGCGCTCGCCGCTCTGAGTGAGTGAGAGAGAGAGAGAGAGAGAGAGAGAGAGCATCATTTATCATATTCGCCGCGCTATTAGTATGGTAAACACACGATTTTTATCTGTTACAACTTGCAGATCTCGTGTGTGCTGCGATCGATACCGCATTCTCTGTTTTTGTTATTTTTATTTAATTTTATTAATTTTTGCGCAGGCATGCGTGTGTGCACAGAGAGTGGGAATCGTTCTGAAAAACAAATGCGTAATTTCAAACACGTTGCGGCAAAATATACCAACTTTCTATACCTATTCGTATAACGATAAATAACGAATGTTATTCTGCTCGAAAGGGGCTGTAATATATTTAAAATATTTTTACGATATTTACCATACGCTGAAATTCTCTTTTTTTTTGTGTATTGTTATTCTGCGCGCGTAAATGTGTAAAGGGCGAAATAAACAAAACAATTTTAATAATATATGTTTCCTCTGAATGCGCAAACGCAATGTGATCACCTTATGAGCGAGCTTAATGATGCTTTAGAAGCTTGTTTACTCAAGCCGAAGCACCTACTCGTTAAATCTTGCGCGCGAGATTTTCTCGTTCGTTCGTTCTTTCGGTTTATTATCGCCAATTCTATGACAAGAAAGAAAGAGAGAGAGAGAGAAATTTTCACCGTACATATAGCGCGCATATGTTCTAAGCGTAAATTATTTTATTCGCTCTCTCGTCGCCGCTCTTCGAATCACAGTCCGGGAGTATAAACGAACGCGAAAAAATGGACAGACAGCTGAGCGGCGGCGAGCACTAAAGCTTGGAAAATAAAATAACTTTGGAATACTCGTTCGAATATTTTTTGCAGACAATAAAATTGCTGATTATACGGGCTTTTGACATTCCAAGCTTGGCGCATAAAAGAAAGAGATGTGCGTATATACGTAAAGAGGAGAGTGACTGCGAGAGAAGAGAGACAGAGAGAGAGAGAGAGAGAGAGAGAGAGAGAGAGACTCACCTTGAAAAGAAAACAATCGTTTTTCCATTCACCTACATATACTCGCGTTCGAAAACATAAACAGATAAACACGCATCGAATGCTTGCTACTGCTGCAGCTGGTATACGTGAACACTGAACGGCGCGGGAGAGAGAAATAATAGCCAAATCGATAAAACGAAATCGGCACAATAAACTGGATATTATGGTCAATGCTCGTCGTATAGCTGATTTAATCTAGCGTCACTAATACACCGCGAAGCTGCGACACGATTCTCCAGTACTATAATAGACACTATGTGTCTACCCGCTATATTGCTCTCGAAATTTACGGTGCACAGTCTCGCTCCGGCTTCCTCTTTCCTCAGTGGCGCGTGTAATTATTCGCGTGCGCGCCGTTCGCAAAAAGTCAAGAAAAAACAAAAGGAAAAGAAAATACACCTCGAACGTCAAGCGTATACGTCTGTCTGATGTCAGTCCGCTCCCCTTACACCGTATCTCTCTCTCTCTCTCTCTCTCTTTCTCGTCGTATAGCTTCACCCGTGTCCTTGTCGTCGAAGAAGTCTCTCGTCGTTTATGTATACGAAGAGCCTGTCGCGTTTTAAATATTACGAACGGCGCGGCAGTAGCTCGCTGTGTATATACTTATACACATACAGTAGCTGCACAGAGCTATAAGCTAAGCGACGATCGTGGAACCCGATAAAATAAAGAAAGTCCTCACGTGACTCCCGGCAATTTTCTAGGACTTTTCGAAGGAAAAATTTTTTACCGGCTGGGGATATTCCTGGCCGTATACGCGTCGTCGTCCCGCAAGGTATATATACATAATACATACACGCGAGAAGAGGAAAAAACGTGCGCTCGCGCAGGGAACTGGTTTCGCGAGCAGAAACTCGTTCCTCTCTCGGTGAGTATTAGAACGACGGCGGCGAACGATTGTGCAGCGAGAGAGAAAGAGAGAAACGCGCACATCGCGAGGACGTTGGCTTGTGCGATTTAATTTTCGCGGTCAAAGCGAATGCTCTCGCTCGATCGAGCGATAAATCACTGAAGGCCGGGGAAAAAAATCGAAGAAACAATGAATCGGCCGCGGGTGGAAATTTAATTGGCCGATTTTTCGAAATCAGCGCTTCGAGAGATAAAACGCCGATGCTGCCGTGCCGCTCCGCGTATTAATCACACTCGCACACACGCACACACACACACACACAGCCGAAGAGTTCGTTCAACTCGCTGCGCTGCAGTCCGCAGTGTGTGCAATGTGCATACTTGTGCAGCGCGGTGCTGTATAGAAGCAGCCGCGGCGGCAGAAGCAGCATCTCGATTCGGAATTCGCGCGACGTCGAACCAGCGAAATGACGGGGATAAAAGAAAGGGAATGAAGAGAAACGGACGCGATATAACGTATGATACACCTCTATACTCGCGCGCAGCTATTGTCATGCGAGTCGCGATTCCCGCGAGTGAGCTGCTCTCCCCCACTGGCTTCTCTCCTTATTCTTTGTGGGGCCATGTCGCGAAATTGAAAGAGCTAGAAAGTGAGAAATTTACGAGCGATGAGATCACTCGCTTACACACACGCACTCGTGTGTCCCGCGCGATTTTCGTCCTTTTTTTCTCTCCTCTCTCCCTCTCTCGCGCGCGTTCTCCCGAAGGAGAGGACTCGAGTCGTCCGCGGCTCGGCGAACCTCCTAAAACTTCATTTCGCCCGGAATTATAAGAGAGTCGCTCTCCGCGCGCTGAAATCGAGCCATTTGAAAATCATATTTCACCGCGCCACGCGCGGGGTATATACGTCTACGTGCTGACGTTTTCGGTTGTCAGGGAGATGGCTCTCTGGGCTGGAATTTTTCCCCAGGATTTAATCACTTTATGCGTTCTCCGCGTATTGGAAAAAGTTTTTATTAGCGGCGCTCGTAAAAGTCCGGTGTATAAAAAAGCGATATCAGCGCTGCCCACACGCTGTCACACTGCAGCTGCGCGCACACACACACACACACACTCACGCACGAGTGATCTCTCGACGCACTTGGCTTATTTATTGTTTTCGTCTTCCCCTGCGCATCGAGAGCGCAGAACGAGAAGATCCGAAGCTCTTCGCGGAAAACCGTTAATCATTTTCGCTGTTTTCCGCTCGTATACGAGCAGCGCACCGCGCACACTTTCCCGAGAAAAGGAGAGAAGACTTTGGAAAGACACTGACGCTTCCAGGAAGCTCGTTCGCGGTTCGAAAAATCATACAGTGTCAATATTTGAAGTCAAGCAGAAAGTCGGCGTGTAAGTGAGTATTACTGCTGTACGCGAGCGGGCCCTCGAGTCCTCGAGCAGCTATATAGCTGCACAAAAGCCGAGGAAGTAAGTATACGTATATAGGTACTAACCTCAGAAAGTGCTCTCCATTGTTGTCGCTGCTCGTCTAATCTCTCTCTCTCTCTCTCTCTCGGACGTCGAACTCTGGACGATGCGTACTGCAGGCTCCAACTATAAAACACTTGTGCACACTCTCTTCCTCTTCACACACTGAACAATTCACGAGGCTGCGGAGTGTGTACCAGGTATATTGGTAGCTCTGTATATATCTATATACTCAGGTGTAATACAGGCGAGAGAGAGGGAGAGGAATAGAGATTCGAATCTCGACGGGCGGTATACACTGCACACTTATTACATATCTTTCTCTCTCTCTCGCAGGCGCGCGCGAACACCTCACTGTTTTCTCAAATGGAACTTTGCAAAATCCCGCACCGCTGCACACTCTACACCGGCGTAATACAAGCTCTCCCGTTCACTTGGGACTCCCTCCTCGTCGAGTCCTGATGTGTCGAATTTTGTCGGGAAAAAGGAGAGGCGCGCGCGGGCACGTGAGCGCGGAACAGACGTATATACTGCACGCAAGAGATTCTGGCCGACGCACGACGCGCCTCGAGAGCCGAGCGAGACTGCCGAGCGCCGGCTGCGGAGCGGCAGGCGACGGGTGTTCGCTCTCTCTCTCTCTCTCGCCCCCCACCAGCGGCGTATTCGCGTAGAGTGAAAAAGCCCCCTCTGGAGTCATGGCGACCGGCGCGCGCGTCCACCTAACCTTCCTGACCTCGTGTCAGCGCCGCCGCTTCGTTTCTTAGGTGCCCTCGACTATCCGCAGCGCTCTACATGTGTACGCGTATATAAACCCTACGTGGCTTGTGGCAATTCTTTCCTATATTCTATAGGCATACACGTCGTGCTGCGTGCATCGCGCACGCCTACCTATACAATATAACCTATGTATATATGCGTGCGTGTGGTGGCGCGGTCTGCTTTCGGCGCCCGGCGAAACGTGTATTACCGAGCCGAGGGATAGCTCGCTGTAAGTATGCGCTCTGGAGAGCCGAGAGAAGAAGGAGGAGGAGACGACGACTTATCGATGATGTTCCACTTTTCTCGCGTGCAGCTGCGCTCTCTCGCGCGGCGCGCTCGGGGCTCTTTTGCCTAAATTCCCGCGGCTGTATACTTTACGACGCGTAAACGCGTTCTCGCACCCAGCACTTATATGCAGACGCCGAAAAACTAATGCCGCACAATATATATGCGGATGCGCGCAGAGGGCGTCAATAGAGGCTGCAAAAATCGGAGATCAGTCGGTGGTATAATGATAGGCTGCGCAGCGTAGAGCGTGGCACCGGCAATGTTTGCACAAGTATTGTACAGGATGATCCAGTTTACGGGGGAGACTTTAAAAAAGTCTTGGCGAAACTAGTCCCTTCTATTCCTGCAGTTGGCAGCGGACTCCCATGATTTCGATCCAGTTTTTCGTGGCAGAAGCGTCGAGGGGGAGACTCGCTAGTTACGGCCCTGCTCGGCAGGCCCCTCGCGGCCTTTCTCCGTCTGCTCTCATTACACACCTTCCTTTCCCTTATGGCGTGCAGATGCAAAATTGTTGGCTGCCCGCTGCCGCGCTCGTCTCTCTCGGATGAGCCGCGGCTCGCTGCACTCGGACACACGCAATTTCATCCTTTTTCCCCGCTCGCGTCCGAGTCTTCTTTTCGCCGCTGCGCGGATCGCTTATTTACAGCTGAGAAACTTTCTTACGTGCGCGGGCCGCCAATAATTTCTGCTCTTGGGAGACCTGGACTAATCAGCTGATACTTGCTCGTACTTCCATACGAAGAGAGAGAGAGACAGACTAAGAGAAAGGGGGGGGGGGTCTTTTTGCGCTCGGGCGAGAGAGACAATAATAATTATGCGCGCGCTTGGTATGGATTTTAAAGGTAACTCTCGCTCGGGCGTGCGTGAAATCGGCAATTAATTAAAACGCGCGGTTTTTTGTTTATACTGATACTTACTCGTTACGGACCTTTAATTATAAACGCGCCGGCGCGCGCTTCTCTTTGCTGTAATTACACTCTGTGTGACTTGTAAATTTCTGTGAATACCGGGAGAATTTTCGATATTCCCCGCGTCGAATCGAAATTTATTCGTTATTCTAACAATTAGCATATAATAAGAAAGTTCGATTAATTTATAATTGGTATGCTGAATAGACGTACACACGCGGCGGGCGGCGGGCGGTGGCGCCGGCCGCTATATATTTAAAGCGCAGTTCATAACCCAGAGATTTGGCTTGTATAACTAATGAATAATTGCACAATTACGCGCGCCCGCCGCGGTAGAACTTTATCTCGCATATTTTAACTATATAATTTCGCAAGCCCGGCGCTGCGCACATGATAATACCGCGCGCACTTTTAAAAGTCATAATTCAAAAGTTCACGTCTATAAAGGTGTGATGGTATCGTGTTGCACATTGCGGAATCCCAATGCAGCACACGTGTACACTTGTATATACTGCTGTACAGTATACGTATTGCTCTCTCTGTCTCTCTCTCTCTCTCTCTCTCTCTCTCTCTCTCTCTCTCTCTCTGCACAATAACATACACAATTACACTGCATATATGAGTCTGTCCGCGTATTCTTCACGCATATGTCTTATATATGCGTGTGCAAGCATACGCCTAATCGCGAGCAATCGAGAGGCTGTATCGTAAAATGTGCGGAATTGCGAATGTATATAATCGTATATTGTATTTGCACAAGCCACAATGAAATCCGAAACACGTGGATAATTTAGCGCGCTAACAAGCGCAGGCGCTTAATGCTCGAGAATATAAACAAGTTTATAAATGTTGATTAGATAATTGCAGCTATAGCGCGCGCCAGCGAAGAGCAAGTATTTCTGTACCTCGCGGTGTACTTTTTTCATTATTCATTAGAATAAATTTGAATGGAATTAGCGGATGCAGAGACTTGTCTGATGCTCACGCGAATATAGGAGAAAGAGAGCGAGAGAGAGAGAGTGAGCTGGCGTATACAGCGAGAGACTGGAATAGA
Organism: Philotrypesis tridentata; assembly: GCA_018906965.1. Classification (NCBI taxonomy): domain Eukaryota; kingdom Metazoa; phylum Arthropoda; class Insecta; order Hymenoptera; family Pteromalidae; genus Philotrypesis; species Philotrypesis tridentata. Next base: position 5,276,577 of record JACCIB010000011.1, on the reverse strand, counting down.
GTAGCGAATGAACAAGGAAGTATAGAATAGTAGCAACGATGGAGTCAGGGAGAGACAGAAAGAGAGAGACAATCGAAATTTCGAGGCAGAACCGCAACTGGATCAGAATAGCGGGAGTCGGCGGCTAGCAAAATAATTTCGCGGCTCGTGGACAACAAGAATGAAATGGGAAAGGCATTGTTTAATTTCATCGCTTTATTTATGACTATCTCTCTCTCTCTCTCTCTCTCTCTCTCTCGCGGCTGTAAACTTTTTTCCCTATGCTTTATGATTCTTTATTTCGCGGATATTGCCTCTGGGAGCTGTGTAGCCGAGTCCGCACACAGTGTATATAGTACGTCCTACTAGATACTCGTTTAGCTCGCTTTTCTCGCTCTGCATTATCATCACGACGGGAGAATATTCAAATTCGCGTTATCAAGAGTAGAGCGAGGCGCGCGAAAAATTCGAATCCAACTTCTTATTACAAGTCCTTGGAGCCTCTCTCTCTCTCTCTCTCTCTCTGCGTCTCTCTCGAGCCGGAAACTAATCAAAAACTGCACTGACAAGCGCGCAGTTCTCTCCCGTAGCTATATATATATCGGCAATCTCTCGGCGCAACGAATCATCCGAGGTGCTTATATGCACTGCAAGCGCATACACAAGTATAGAGTATATATAACGTAATGTATATATGTATACATTTGAGAAAGGAATCAGGAAAGCGGGCATATAATGCCGCTCTCCTAGATCAAAAACACCGATCATCGCAATACCGCCTCCTCATCTCATCTACTCTCTGCGCGAGCCGGCGATCCTTCGAGTACATGTATAGGCTATACTGCACTACGCGCAGTCTCTATATACTATACCTATAGCGTACGTGTATACTCGGCTCTCAAACTGCTGGCAACTATTACTAGTTTTTCAGCGCCGCGCGCGCGCGCGAGCTCAGGTGGCTGTATAAAGTTTCGCTATCTTATCTCGGCCGCGGCCGCCGCGCTGCGCTGCGCAGCGATGACTGATCGGCTGCAATCCACATCCGGCGTCCACGTATACACATTATAGCCGCACAATAGCTCCGTTATGCATTCCAGTCTCTGCGCGGCCCGCAAATGCACTTGCACCTCGCCTAATGTTCCGCCATATATTAGCGCCTCTTTGTGCTGTCCATCTCTTCTCCCTCTTCTCACACCGTGCGCCAGCTCTCTGTCCGTATTATACATAAAACTGCTCGGCCAGCTTCGCGGCCATTATTTTTCACCCGCGCCGCCTGCACAGCGCGCCCGCCGGCATTATTTATAGTCGATCGCGGAGCTCGGCCGAAAATACGCAATATATATATATAGATAAACGAGCGATATTAATCCCGCCGCGCGGCGACGACTCTTTCGTATATATATTGTCCATTTCATAAAAGTCTCCGATGCGCTGCGGCCTTATCGATAAATTCCTGCAGTGCCCGTCGAATGCGCCCGCGTACTCGTCCACGCAATCGTCTCTCTCTCGCTCTCTATCTCTCTACGCACACTATATACAGGCAAGGTTCGCCGAGAAAGGGAATATTAATGAAACTCGCGGCCCGATGAGCCGTCGCGCAGCTTTTTTCTTCCCCGAAAGGAAAAGCGAAGAAAAATTTTCTCGTTACAAAAGTCGTAATGCATTATATAGCGCGTAATTACTATAGAGCTCGCTAACCCGAGTTCGCTTCCGATGCGCGCATATAACGCTCGCGGCTACCGCAATTCCCTCTCCTGATCAATCGAGCGTAGTATGGGCTCATTCAATCCGGGCTTATAGGCACGAGAGAGACGCTGATCGAGTGGATGGCGACCTTCGCTCCCTGGACAGGGACTCTCGAGGCGACTCGACCTTGCGTCGGCCCGTAAATCATTAGCGCGGCGGGCACTGCAAATGTACATTACTCCGTACACGGGCTTTCGCTTCGCAACACACGCGCGTCCTTATTTTCCTGACGCGCATAAATAAGCGCAAAAGCGCACGTAAACGCGCAGATACTCTGCGCCGCGATCGCCAAAATCATAGCGTGAAAATTTCAGCTTTATACATCGCGCGCTAACGTGCGCACGCGAATACATTTCGAGGAATCGCGACGTTTTACACTTTTACACGGGGGCGCTTTTTCTCTCCCCTTCCCCCCATCACTCTCTCTCTCTCTCTCTCTCCTCTCGCAATCAAGGATATAATTCAGCGCGGTGCGCTGCAGCAGCAGCAGCAGCAGAGGGCCGGCCAAAAACCAACGGCAAACATTTCCACCGCACCGGTGGCGGCCGAATGAATTCTTCGTTTATATAACCACAAAAACGAGGGGAATTCTCGCTTTTTAACCTCTCTTTCTCTCTCTCGCTTTATAGTCTATATGCATGTACGCGCGATCAAAGCGATTTCGTGTTAACGCCGCGCACGCGAAAAAGCTCGTCCCTCATTAAGTATTGGGGATGCGGGGAAAAACTCGGATTTTGCCGCAGTGTCGAGCGCGTCGAAATCCGAAAATCCAAGTCGCCCGAGAGCCGCGAGCTGCACTGCCGAATAATTTGCCGCACGAGCCTCTGGCTCTTCTGCATTATACATTATATATACAGTGTACACATTATCCTGGAGATTGGAGGCCGCGAGAGCTTCCTCTCGCGCAATTCTCCGTGTTTTGCGCGCAATTATTCGAATTCCCGGGGGGGGGGGGGAGGGGTGGGGGCGGCAACACTTTCGTTTCGAAATAAATAGCGCGAGGCGGACACTCGAGGGAGAGCAGCGCGCGAGCGCGGGAGAGACAGCTTGGCAATCCAAGACAATCAGCCGTGCAAACGTTTTCGCTTGGCGGCCCAGTGTAAACGAGTTGACTAGCTCCTGAGCGCAGGGAAAATTAGCTTGCCTACGCTATATCGTCTGCGCGAGCGAATCTCTCTGGCTTCTGGCTCTCGACTATGTATAGTATATATAGCCCAGAGATAGCTACCTTTGCGCTGCTGCTGCTGCTGCTGCTGCTGATGCTAGACGTTACGCGCGCTCGGCTGTATATATACGCTATACTGCTGAGAATCGTGTAGCAGAGGACTGCCTGCTGCCTGCAGTACACCCTATATATCTATGCGCAAATGTGTGTACTGTATAGGTAATGCCTAGGGCGGGCCTCTCTGCAATTGGATCCGAGAAGCCCGAGTTCCTTCTGCAAGTGCAACCGCGGAGAGAGCAGAGAGCAAGAGCACAAGCATCAGCTTCAGGCTGTCATAGTCTTTCGCCGAATTAAATGGGGAATATGTTGTACGTGTGTCTCTCGTGTAGGCGGTGCGCATCTTCTACCTTGTATACATCCGCTCAATGGCTTCGCTACGGTTTTGCCAGTGTTTTCGCGAAAATTCAGAGCCAACAGAGATTTCCATCTAAAAGCGCACACGCCAGGCCAGGTCTACGCTTGCAGATATTTCTTTTCTCGCCCGCGCGTCTATTACATTTTCTCGTAAGCCGGGGCGCCCCTGCTCTTGCGGATTCTCGTGTCAAACGCTTCATTCTACCTATAGTGGTAAGTCGATCCGTGGATCAACTCTATATTCTTATAAGGGATAACGTGTACAAAGAATTTTTCGCTCAAACTGTCGACGCCAGATTTTATTTTATCTGTATTAAAGCACGATCGTATATATGCGCTAAAGTCATTTTTTAAATTAAATGTCAAAGTATTAAACTTGAGCCGTGCGTGATATATGTACAAAAACATATATACTGCATGTTAATGCAACGCTTCATTCCTATACAATAAATAACAAGAGATATTTGAAAAATCACATCCGTTCCCTGTATCGACTGACGCGGCTGCATAATGCACAATGTACATTATGTACAATCGTACATACTACATTATACACATCAATTGCGTGTATTTAGTGCATCATTAAAACGAACCAACATGCGCCGAGAAGCAAAAGAAGTTTCTCCAAATGAATGCCGAAGTTGTAAACTCCACAAAAAAGGAAAACAAATATCCTTGTCAGGTTAAATTAATTATCCAATAAAAGCTGGACCTACAACGAATTTCACACATTCACTCGCGTCGATAAAACAATTCGACTGTGCAGCGAGCCGAAACAGACTTTTTTTTCTCAATTTCAGAGGGCAATCAATTAAGAGGCAAAATATCCTTTCACCAATGCTCAATAAATTCGACACACACGCACTGCACACGTATGTGCTTACCAGAGCCATACCGCTCGCATTACAAATTGACGGGAGAATTTCAAAATTTCATTCGCCGCAATGCTATTTGAAAATTTTAAATAAATCTTTCGCGCTCGATCTCCGGATCCGCGTTTTAGGCGCCTTATTTTTATGTATTTTTGTTCGCTACAGGACACGAAGGAAATAAAACAAAATGTATCCGCGATGTAGCCCCGAAAAAGCGGAGCGACATTTATTTTTTTATTTTTTACAGGTTTACTGTTTTCGCAGAAACTTGATTTGCAAAGAAATAAAGTTCGACATTGAAAGTGTTCGAAAAAACAGTAAACATCGAAATATTTGCGTCCGGTTTTCGAAGCATATATACGCTTACAGAGCTTTTAATGAAATGCAAATAATCAATCGCAGAAATAATACCCTTTAATTTGGAAAAGAAGTTTCGAAGCATTGCGCGAGCGAAGGTAATTTTGTGAACTTTGCATATAGACTGTACAGCGTGGAGTAGAGCTATATTGGGCGTGCTCGAAAGGCGCGCATAATACGCACACGTCGCGCGAGTCTGCAGACGCATATATACGCTCTTTGATCGATGCTCAATAAAAGTTGAAGAGAATGACGAAGTGGTGGAGGCAGCGGCAACGGCGGTGGTGGCACACGCCGCCGCGTTCTTTGAATGCGCGTCGACGTTTTCGTAAAAGAAGCAAGGCCGCGCGTATATATCGGCGGCTGAATTCGAGTTCCATCGCTCGAGTGCGCGCGCGGCGCGCGAAGGCAGCGAAAGGGAGAAATAAAAAACCTATAACCAGCGTGTTCTCGTTTTATTCCCTATACGCTGGCGCTCGCATGTATATGCAGGCGAAAGCTCGCTCGCGTTCCCGAGAATGAGCGTTTGCCGTTTTCTCTCTCTCTATATATATATGTATGTAGAGCGAAGGCCGAGCTTTTATCGGATTTCGTACGGCGGTCCCGTTCACGCAATGATTGCAGTTTTAATCAATGTCTCATCGAGCCTGCCTCTCTATCTGTCAGAGCTCAACGCTTTTTCTCCCTGTATACGGATGCGCACAATACTCTCTTTCTCTGCCGCGCTTCTTTTTTTTTGACGCTACTTCGACTCCCACAATTATTTCCTTCCCGTCGGGAGAGAGAAAGAGAGCGCGAGTCAGAGAGCACTTGGATGGGGACATTAATGAAAAGGCCTCGGAAAAGGCGGAGATATATATAATATAGCTATCATGCGCTATCCTCCTTTTCTCCTTCTCCTCCTTCTGCTCTTTTCTTTTTCTTGTCGCATAAGTGCGAAATAATTTAATGGAAAGCGGGAGGGGGGGGGGGCGAAATAAATTTATGGAGACGAGGAAAAGAAAGCGCGGAGCTATCGGCGGAGGCAATATCGCGGCCGGTATATATCAAAGTCGCTGCTCTCCCTCTCTCGTGGCCCGTGTCAAAGCTCCGCAGCTCGATTCCGCGGCTCGCGCACCAGCCATTAGCGAGAACCCACATACCTATATATACAAGCGCTCTAATGCGCGCCATTTCTTTTCCCGACGCCCTTTTAGCCTCTGCTCCGCGGGCTCGCGATGCCTGAGGATACTTTTACTTTCGCAATGCCGCTGCACGGGGTTCTAGCACTTTCGCCCGGTTTTTAGCTTTGAGCGCCGCCGGAGAGCAGTACTACTCGATATATATACGGGGAGCAGTTAGGCGCGTTTTTGCTAATGACTCGTGTACTACTTCGCTCTACTACTTGCAAACTTTTTCTTCGCTTACAAAAAATATACGCGAGATTATTCACTTCTGCGAGTTTATCCTGGCAAACCAAGTGAGATTGATTTCATGGATTTCATCGTATTTTTCATTTCAAATTCTTCGTCCTTGGAATTTGAATCATTTTTGCGCAAAACGGGGTATAAATTGTGGAGAGTAAAAACCGATAGGGTCTGGCGAGGTATTGATTGAAATTTTTGCCGCTAGAATTTTCAAATTTATTTTATCAAAAATATCGATCTAATAAAGGAACTGGTACACGAGGAATAATTTATTTCCAAGGACACTCGGTACAATTTATTGTACTTTTGCTTTCCGAGAATGACATGAAAGAGCTGCATATGCGTAATGCATCGATAATTTGCTTTCCGCGCACGCGTATAGGTACGCGAGAGCGTAATTTCTCATTATTTTTTTTCAGTCGTAGATATAGAAAATTGATTTCGATTCTCCTCGAAAAACTGCTTTATTCGCTTTGTCAATAGATGGACAACGAGCCTCGTAGATGAAAGAGCAATTGTCGCTGGTAAATTGTCCATTAAAAGAAAAGTGGAAAATCCTCAAAAAATACGAGAGAGAGAGAAAGAGAGAGAGAGAGAGGGAGGGAGGGGGAGGGCATCAATCGAAAATCCAAACAAAGCCCCTTCCAAAAATTACGTGTTTATACGTACACACAGGCAAGAGGAAAAACACGGCGGTGGTGTATTGGCATCACACACGTATACACACAGGCTCTGCGGTCGGCCTGTTTATTTAGCGACTTTCTTTGTTTTCGCAGTTACCGGGCGGTATAGAGCCGGTAAATATGGGCCATAATGATACCACGCGCAGAAAAGCACACATCGGAGCGCCAGTTGCGCCAGACACACCGGCTTGTATACAATGCCTATATAGGTATACAGCCTTGTATACAGCACTGAGCGCGGGCGCGCAATATAGCGGTTCTCTCTCTATAGCTGCAGTTCATCCGCAAACGCAAATGCATGCCGGAGAGAGAGAGAGAGAGAGAGAGAAGACAGTGTGTGCGGCTACTGCGTGTCGGGCGCAAGTAGAAGGGAAGATCGTATTTCCGAAGAAACGGGAAAATCAATGACGAGCTGGCGAGTATACCTAGAGCTGCGCGAGCGGGGGCACGGGAGAACCCGGCAATTTCTCCACTGTGCGCTCTGGGTGTACCAGCAGCGGAGCAGCCCATCTACAGATGCTCCAAAGAATTCATACACAATATGTATAGTGTATACTGTATACATACGCAAACGTACTGCTGTTCTGCTGCGGCTGTCGCGCTTCATTCCACACAGAGGAACACAGGAGTAGGGGGCCAGGTGTTTGCGCCGCGGCTACAATGAGAGAGACGGAGCCGACCTTCGCAGCAGCCGCAGATGGAATGAAAGGCGCATCTATATATAGCTATACCCGTTCATGCAGATACCGGAATATATAGGTATACGCATAGACTGTACGCACTGTATGCAGTTACGCACGGCCACATTCATGCTATAGCTTTATGCACGCATGTATACGTGCATAATGTGTGTGTACATATATATATAGAGAGAGAGAGAACGGGAGAGAAACGGGGACGCCTCCCGAAATTGCCGTACGGAAGAGGCGATTAGGCGAGTCCACTCATTAGAATCGCATCGTCAGTTGAACCATCGCGGACATTGAATTCGAGCTTGATTGTTGATCGATCGCCGATGCTTTAGCGGTGGCGCGCTCGCCGCTCCTCCTCTTATTCTCCTCTCTGCGAAATTAATTAGCTCTGCATCTGTTACTGCGCACTCGACGCGGCTGCAATACGCCGTTCTACATTTACGCTATACACAGAGGCCGAATTATCATCGGCCGATTAAACTGAAACAGCCGCGGGCGGTATATAGCGCATCAAGTGCTATACTCAAAGAACGGACGGCCGGCAGTAAACTGGCCAAACTCGCACACTTTATGCGCGTTACGCGAAGGTCAGCGAGTCTTATCTTGCGAGTAACGCGACTAATTTATTTAAATAGACGTATATGTACGCTGGGAATTGTTATATAATCCAGAACTGCTGTACGGGCGTGAGTTATGAGTGGAATATGCATATTACATAGGGCTTGATCCGAGACGTTCGATATTTATTACCAGGCGCTCTTCAAAACTGCATCAGACGTACCCGTAGAGACGGAATAAAAGTGCGCGAGCGCGTCGTTAACCTCCTTCGGCTTTTATTTTACGATCCAATAGCTAAGATATTCTTTTCTCATGTAATTATGCTCTATGAAAGTCAAGATTTTCATCGACTCGCGCCGACCTTTACAGACTGGAAAATAATGAGAAATTGTTCTGCTTGGCAAAATATCTCCTCCAATAGCGGAGTAGAGCCCGGGATAGACGGAAAGAATCCTCGTTTCCGTACTGCACGTAAGTTTATCTGACTCTCCCGATACATCGACAACAATGCGGTTATAACAGCACTTTCATTCGCACAGCATAGTATTTCCCCGTTCACACATCGCCTCGCGCGCCTCCTGCACCAGGAAGCTCACCTTTCGCCTCTCGCGTGTGTCCCTCTCTCCCAAAAAATCTCGGCGCTCAGCAACAACAGAGCAACGGCAACGGCAACAGCAACAGCAACAACAACAACACCAACAACGGCGCATACTTAACGGCAAAGACGTGTCGCTTCGCGCGTTCTGTATAATGGAAATCGAATGAGAAAGCGTTCGCGTACACGTACGGCCTACAAGTACATAATGTATATACCTACACAGGTACGTACACACGTGCTGCAATTGTCGTGATGCTTGCTCGCGAGTGTTAGGAAACTAAGTAACTTTCACGAGCCGCAGAGAATATAAAGAACGGAGCTCGTCGAAGATTTCCCCCCCCCCCCGCCACACACACACACGCACACACACATACACGACGCGCGCAGTAAGCGCACACATGCAAAAGTCTCTCACGACAACTTATCAAAATTCCAAGCAGCGCGAGGTACCGTCGCAGCTCATCCAGCCGCTCTGTCAAGCGCGAGATGCAGACTATCACTGTATGGGGAGAGATGCAGCACATAGCGGGAATGGCATATACGTGCGCGACACTCTCGGAGTTAACGAGCTAACGACCTGTCGATAATTAGCGGTCCCGAACCTATGACGGCAAACAGCGGCACTTGACTCGCAATTTCAAGCTCTCTCTCTCTCTCTCTCCCTCTCTCTTTACGTGACACATACACAGAGTGCCAAACTCCAGCGCTACCCATATGTACGTAACTACATATACTGCAGCGAGCGAGAGCTGTACGCTCCTTAGATATATATCGTCGAAGGAATATTGCACTTGCTGTACACATGGCTCTATTTCCCGGCGCGCACGTCTGCACGATTTTCGGTCCGGGCTCTTTGTTCTCAGCTCTCTCGCGGTATCTCACGCGAGGCACGACGTACAAGCCCTCCTGCGCGCACACGTAGACGCAGAGAGAGAGAGAGAGAGAGATTCGGAGCTCTACCGCACCGCAGTACAGCGGGTCATGCTGCGCGCGCGGCGAGCAGCGCTGCAGAGGCAGGTGTCGGCGAGATAGCCGGCCGTATATTCGTAGCCGCGTAACGATGTTTATTTATTAGAGCCGAGACCGAGAGCCTGCAATCCGATTTCTTCGATCGAGCTTGCGTCCAAGCGCGTCAAAGCTCCTTGGCCGAAACTTCGGGGTTGCTCAGCATATATCTCCATGCGAAGATCAAATTTTCGCGCCAAGGAGTTTATACGATTTTACTCCCTTGAGTATACATATACGTAAAGCCCAGAACTTTTCCAGCCCTTATTCGCATTTGCGACGACGACGGTGACGGTGACGACGCGGAGAATACGAATTTATGATTTTGCGCCTAGCGCGCGCACGTGTTGCAGCAGGGGGGTGGCTATAATTTTCGAAGCTTTTGTGCGCGCTTGGGCTTTGAATAATTGAATTTTTTTTGCCGCGGCGAGCGAGAGGAGTTTTCAGGGAACATGTCTCTGACACCGAAAACTTAGAGCTTCGAGGCATCAATTTTTGATCGGGAGCGAGCGCGAGAGCATTTTGCTTGACTTGCAAAACGGTTAGAATATGCATGCTTTGAAAGGGATTTCGAGTGAAAGTTTGAAAAATGCCGATAATCCGCGGAGTTGTTCTTTGTTGCGTTTTTTCTTTTCAATCCAGATGAACTTCGTGAATCGAGCGAATTCCGAGCGGGTGATACATGCGCTTCGTTAATATAAATCGAGGGAGAAACGTTTCAACCGAATAAGTATTCGCTGCAGGGCGACGGCACGTTTTACGACGTCGGAAACATAAAGAGGAGCCTATCGATTTCTTCCCCGGATACAAAGCACTGTGCGCTCCGACCCCGCGCACCCATTATTTCATAAATAACGCCTACTATATACATACATAGACTCACGCACGTCTTGAGCGAAATCCCGGTAACCGCGGCGGCGGCGGCGGCGGCGGCGGCAGAATATCGAATTTAATCTGGAAACTGCATGAGTAATCTAATACATCTTCGATGCGTGTATATATAGAGAGGACTCGGAGCGAGCACAACTGAGCGTTAGCACGTATCAACATTCAACGGCGTATATTTACCGACGCATCGTATCGAAGACTCGCACGCGACTCAGAGTCGCGCCGAGAGCGAGCGAGAGAAAACCGCAAATTTAGCCCCCCGCCCCGCGCATGCCAGCGATCCAAGATATAGCTTCCGGAAGCTTCTTTTCAATATACACTAGACCGGCAGCTCCCTTCACTCTCCCGAGAGAAACCTCAAGAATATCGGATTCTTCTTCTTCCTCCGTCTACGTCCGTATACGGCCTGGCCATGCAGCGCGATAGATCAATGTATGCATGGCCCAATCCTTGCAGTACTATTTCAGTTTTTGCGGCTTCGTAAGTTAAGCAAAAAAATAATACTACGCAAGTACTCACCTCTCGCAGTAGATTTATCGCAAGGGCTGACGTGAAAACATCAACGCTGCTTTTATTTGCGGTATAAACGAAGTATCTGTAACAGGGAAGAAAAAAGATTCTGTATAATACGTGTAAATACATTGACTCTCGACGCATATAATAAGTATACGGAGAGAAAGAGGGGGAAAGAGCGCGAAAGAAAAAATCCGCCGACGAGTGAGAGAGTCTCGATGTAGACGGCGGCTCTCGCGAGCGCGCCTGCCAGGCAGATTGAAAAAAGAGGAAGACGCGCGCTATACACAGATTCTGTATTTATAGTCGTGAGTGCGTTAAATGCGGGCGCGCATAAACATGCCAGGCTCGCCGACTATGCGCACTTTTGCAATTGCTGCTTGTTCGCTGAGCGAGCCTCACGCGGCTTCGTACAGATATTCGTCTGCAGCATTCTCAGGCTCTCGCGCCAGAGAGCTGTACACATATACAACACACATACACTCTCTGCAACTCTAGAAGCCGCACTACTGCGCGCGGCGATCGAAATTTTTCCCCTCACACATACACACACTCGGAATTCTGCATAGCAGAACGGAGATCCATAGTGCATATCTCCGGTGGCAATCAATTCGCCTCTGCATACACAATATACACATTCGCCAGTCTCTCAGCCGATCTGCAAAGCCGATTGTTTCTCATATACGCCGCGCGCGCGTATAACGTGTAAACCGCGCGGCAAAAGTCATTTGCGCGCGTCCGCCGATAATGCTCTGGCGTATATTTGCTCGCCTTTGCCTAAATCCTCTCCTGCTGCTGCCGTCGCCGCCTACTGCTGCTGCGTATATTGTGTATATAGCTCCGCGTGCGCCGGCTCTCTACGTATATATACACATACATATAACTGTAGGTGAGCGGTGGACCCTTCGATTCTCGAGCCCAAAGCTTTCCACTGCAAATACAAAGCAAATGCAAACCGAAGCGCTGCGCAGGCCGATGCTTGGCTCTAGCCGGCTTCCGTGGCGTTTGGGCGGCTCGACACGCGATCGATTCCCCGGCTCTAATCACGCGCCTCTCATGTGCACAAGCCTCGCATTACCTGCGCGCGCGCGCGCGCCCCGATCGAGGCTCTATATATATGCAGCTCGTTGCTCCGCTCAGCAGTGTGATGCCCAAAGCCTTTTCTCTCGCCCGCCCATTGTGCAGCTCTCGAGGAGGTGCCATACGTTCTATCTTTGCGCGGAATCGAGGGGGATGACGCTGCCGATTTTCTCCCGCCGGACTCGCGCGTTGACGGCTCTCGTCGAGGAGAGCTGCCTGGGAATAAAGCTCTTGGGATCAATATTATCCTCTTTGCTTTTCCAATAGCGCGAGAGCCAAGATCCGCACGATTATGATTGATTTCTCGCGATCCGCCCCGTGCACGGGGGCCCCCGCCGCATCCGAGGATTATCGCATGTGGAAACGTATTTTTGCATTCATTTTCTATTTATTATTCGTATATTTAACGCGTGATTGCGCGCAATCGAGTTTAAGCGTTAAATATCCGGCGAGCTGCTTTCACGCCCGTCGACCGCAACCATTCGATATCTAATCTAATATGCAAACATTTGTATACTGCACCTGTAATTGCAGTCTGTGTGTTTAGCACAGCTGTTCTCGCGCGTAACCGTCAGCCGCGCGTATACGATGTTAATCGAGCGAAATAAAAGATAAATTTTCAAAAATGATGGTCGCGCACAACTTTTCGAGTGAAAAGCATTTGAAAACTCATACACGGCCGCTGCGGGATGAAAAGCAAAACTCCTGACTCGCGTAACATTTTGTCGCATAGTAGTGCAGCGTATACCCTGCTGTCGCATGAATATTGCACGGGCCATTTTCGAATCGGAGCTGATTGGCTCGGCTCGCGCGGTAGAAATTGTATCAATTGGAAGAGCCGAATTATAACGAATGATGCACGCATATATATATATATATATATACCGCGAGGCGCAAGAGCGGTAAATTTGAAACCGGCTGAAAATCTCTCCGTGCAGCAGAGCCCCGCGCCATCGCCAGCTTCGGTCAACTATTCGACTCATTATTAATTACTGCACCATTAATCATCGTCGCGGCGATACTTTATCGGCGCATTAATTACCGCGGGCGAGAGAGCAGAGCGTGCGCACAAGTGATTCTCCCGCGCGGGCGGGCGGCGGATGGGACGCGATAAAAAGATAATTCCTCGGTAAAAGCCGCGCGTAGATCGTCGAATCCATAATTAAAAGGCGATAAGCGTATAGCGGTGCGGTGGCGGCGGCGGCGGCGCACTTTGTACGTATATTATATAACAGCTATAGCAACAAGCGTTTAATCATAATACAGGAGAGCCGTTATAATCCGCGCACAGGAGCATCGGCGTCTCAATATGGCCAGCGCGCGGTTCGAATTGACACAATCGCTGTCTCTATCTCTCTCGGCAAACACAAATAATCCCCGAGCACAAATCTCTCGGTTGCGCTACTCTGACCGCGTCTGATTTACACAGGCGCAGAAATCGGCGTCGCGTGCGAGTATAGCTGCGCCTTCGCTAATTTACCGTCCGACTCTATACGGGTGTGTGTGTGTGTGTGTGTGTGTGTGTGTGTGTTTGCGCGAAGCAAGCGCTCGTTATGTATTCTCCTGCTCGGTTGGACGTCCGGCCTGCAGGGCTGCGGTTGAGTTAGAGGCGATGCGACGGCCTCTTATCGAGCCACCTTCTTACATGAATTTTCGTGCTGCAGATAAGAAGCGGGAGAGGGAGAGAGAGAGAGGAGAAAATGACAGAGTTTCGTGGCTGCGCGTGTAGCTGCGAGAGCTCGAAAAAAATCGATGTTCTTTAAGCAACTTTCTACGCTCTACGCCCTTTTCAATTATAAAAGTCTAATATGAGAAAGTTAATTTGATGCGGGACGAAAGTTCAGCACTTTACATGTGCTGATAAGGCCTGCCGCTGCTGTCTTAGCGTCTAGTGTGCACGGCATGCTACGTGCAATTTCTGATCGCCAACTTGATATTGCACCTGCACCAAAGTATACGTGTAGCCCGGAAAGGATACTTAGAGTTTCGTGCGCGCAGGACCACTCGAAGCTCCTTATCCGCCTGTGTTAACCCCGCGCACCGCCTGGGTATATGTATACTCTCTTTTCGAGATAGACCCGCTGTCTCTCCCTCTCTCTCTCTCTCTCTCTCAAGCTTTCTCGAGATGCTGCTCGCAGTAATAAATTCATGTAGTGCGCTGTCGAAAATCTCCGCGACATCCATTTTCCGGACGTTCGCGCGGCCCTTACACGCACGCATTTGCATTCTTTATGAACGGGGGCATTTCGCGGCACTGGCTCTCGCGTGGGATTTATATAAATATCAATATATAAAAGTGCGTGCGTTAAAAGTTAATTGTAAAAACTCGCGCGATCGCCGAGAGATTAACAACTCGATGCATTACGACTCGTAAAAAGGCCCCGGCGCTCATCAGCCGCGAATAAAGAGTCTTGATTTGTCGACTCGTAAATTAAGCGCGGCTAATGCGCAATTACGCTTCTATAATTTTTATACGATTTCGCGTTCCTCTTTCTTTTTCGTCAACACGGGGAAAGCTGGCCGCGCGAAGTGGTACGCGCAATAAAAAAACAAAACACGCACAGGAAAAAAAAGCGCTGCAGGAACGGCGCGAAAGCTCGCTCTAACGGTATAAGGGAGGACAATGTCACTTTGATATAGTGCATAAAAAGCCGCTAATTTCACGAATCATTTATTTTAATAGGATTTTAATGAAGAATAAAGTACGGCCTAAAATGCCTTTAAAGACCCGGTCGGCAGCGCTGCGCTCGTCGCGAGCTCCCTTTTTTCTCCTTCCCAAAACATTGTCATAGCGCGCGCCCAGCGCTATACAGACGTGCCGTTACATTACCGCCGCGCCGTTTAAAGTGACTCTTTCTCTTGGACGCATTAATTCGAGGAGCATAAAAATCAGACAATTCGGAAAATAACGGAGGTCGCGTTACAAGCGGCTCTCTCGGCTTTCTGATCCGCGCGTGCATGCGAGTTTCGGCTCTTCCTTTTTGATGAGAAACAAAAGAAAAAGCGCGAGGCGTCCACTGTTTTGTTTATCCGCGTAATGTATGCGAGCGCGTGGGATGTGACACGCTTATAACGAGGTATTCCGGCGGGCGGCGGACTGGCAACGCGCCATCTGCCCTTTTGATTTTCCGGCCGCAGCAGCCGCAGCAGCCGCGAGCGCTATATCTGGACAAGTCCCTCGTGATAGAGTCGTGCGAGCGTGTGAGGCTCGGCCTTATTTCGCGCATTGTCTCGCCGTTTCTTTTCTCCACAGGCGCACGCGAGAGAGAGAGAGACGAGGCCGCGGGAGCAAGTCGTTCGGCTTTTAAGCACGTACTCTTGCGCAACGACCGGACCAGTCCTTTCGGTATTTACTCGCTAATTAATTCAATAAAAATTGAGATTTTATTGGGGGGGATCCGAATGGGCGTTCGTTCCCGTTGACTGCTCTTTCTCTCTTTCTCTTACTGTCTCTCTCTCTCTCTCTCTCTCGTGAAAATAAAAGAGGGAACGGCATCGCGAGCGCACACAAAGCTTCCGCAACCATCAGTTAGCCGCGTCGACGTGAACGCGAGAGAGTCAATTATCGGCTCGCTCTCGCTCGGCGACGATCTCCTTTTCTTCAAACTTGGGCCTCATCGCCCAGACTCAGCTGCCGCGCGCACAAGACTTTTCCCAGCTCTCCCGAAATCTCTCGAATTTACCGCGCGTAAAAATCCGGCGAAGGGTCAATTCCGTGAGCTGCCACCGGCCGAGAGAAAAGAGGATCGTGACGAGTGCGTGCATAAACGTCCATCCCGCCGTCTTTGTGAAGGAAAAGAAATAAGCGCGCGCATATAGATATACATATACACACGTATAGGCGCGAGTATTTATGTACATTTCAACTGTAAAACCTGACGGTAATCCTCTTTGTTGAAGCTTGCGCAAGAGCGCCGTGGCAGTATAAAGTGGGCACCGTTTATACTTTTTCGCTTAACTCACCGAAATCCGCGACTCGATATAACGCGCGATCAATAATATTCGTAACGGCCCGTAATTCATAGACACTTATTCCTTCCCAGAGTTCTTAATCATCGGACACGAATACTTTAAGCCGCGTCGTTGAGTAAACAATAAATTTCGGTGGTCGGGGTGAAGATATTTTTTTTTTCTTTTTTTACAGCCCACGCAGACTTTTAGTACTCTCTCGCAGCTGCCCGGCATATCTAACCGATAAAATACGCGCTCCTTTCATGTGGATGTATAATGCGCGCGTATATAGCTCCATACGCATACTCGATACGGATCCAGTCCAACGAGCTTGCTTGATCGTCCTTTTTTTTCTTCCGCGGATACTTCTGCCCTCAGCTTATGCTCGGTATAAACATAATCTCAGCACTCCGATCTATTGATTTTCCCTCTTTTATAAACTCGCATCTCAATGCAAAGAGGCTTGCCTATACCTATATAACTTCAATCAGTTTTTGCACTGTTTATGTGTGCTATATCGTAGCTAATATTTTTCGTAAATCTTTCAATGTTTAGTTATTCATAAATATTGAATAATTAGGTTCTTTACACTGAGGATGCACATCCTTTCAAACAGATATTTTTCTCAGTGTCATTTTAATGAATACAACTATTAAAATGAAGGGCACGTAAAACAGGTTACTTTATATTGATTTTCAAAAAATAATATTTGCAATTCAGGTTTGCATTCCTGTATCTGCTGCTTTTATGACGTATTAATCGATTAATAAAGTTTTATGTTCTACGATTATTTATAATTAAATATGATTTGCGCAATTATTTTATTGCACATTCTTAATGTTAGTCCAAAGTTATTAGTTTTTTAGTTTGAAATATATATGTGACAATTATAATAAACGATAAAATATATGAACTTATATAACTTTATTTAAGCCTAAGTATAGCAATAAAAATGTGACTCTATGGAAAAGCTACTCGACCATGAGCGGAATCCTAATAAGATTCCTAATCCCATCGTCTTTGTATTCACATACATGATTCGCAATGCTTGTCAATTACGCGGTTAAAAGTTCCTTATTTCGAATGCATTGACTTAAATGTCGCGCTCAATTGCATAACTTTTGTTACACGAGTTTAATTAGCACTTGATTGGAATCCATTTGTGGCTGATGGGCTCGTTAAATCTCAGGCAAATACATAAAACGGCATCCGAGAAGCATAGATTCTTCAGTAGATGTATATATTTTTTCAGTAGTCAAACGATTCTTTCTTAAAAGTTAGCATATTTTATCCAAATGCAATAATGCGTTCGGTGGTATTCTTTTATCAGAAACTCCGTGAAAACATTTATTATTGTCCGTAACAAGAGTTGGCGAAAGCAGCAACGGCCGCGGCAGGGACTCCGAAACTTGGTGCAGTGTCAAAAACACAAGCCAGCCTTTCCAGCTTCGTCAGTCGGTATCATTGTTTTCATTTACACATAACCTTCGGATTGAATACGGCGGCTGATTTTTTCAAAAAGAGGATAGAAAATACGCCGGCTGCGATGCGACGTGCGAAAGCCCTTCCTGTTTTCATACTGCATTGTACCCCTTATCGAATTCGAAAAGTTTATTCTGTCCGGCGAAAGCGCTTTATCCTCTCTCTCTCTCTCTTCCGAGTTTTGTTTTGTTTTGTCAATGGAGAGGAGAGCGCGCGGTTTCGCCTGTGTATGCGCGTACGTGTGTGTATATAATAACTGTGACAGCGCTGGAAAGGGGAGAGTTTTCACACATAATTCCGGAGTTTTATTCCCTACCACCGAATATCTCGTGCTGCGCGATAATCGCCCTATATGAAAGCGGCCGGGAGCCAAGTTTTTAAGCACGCCCTGAGCCTTGTTTTCTACGTTACGAGCTGCGAGTGCTCAACGAGTCATTAAATTCGGTTATGACTCATCCGTACATTCTTTTTTGCTTTATATTATATGCTGCCTCAGTCATTTACCGGATCATTAAAGGATTTTCGGTGAACGGCGAATGCTCGAAGAAAGAGCCTAATGCGAATTTATGGCTTTTCTTTTGCGTATTACGGTGAATAATGGATTATTAAGCATATCGTTCTGACTGTTCCAGAAAATACTGAGACGCGCACGACCATTTCATAAAATATTCGTTTTGATAAAAGTTTAATAGCGTTTGAGACAATTTTATTTAATACTACAATTTATGCTTTACCCTTTCTTTCACAAAAGATATACGTACAGTTAATAATGACGATATCTGTGATGGCCGAATAATTGTTTTCATTTACAATTATCCGCATTAAAGGCAGCGATTGAAATCCAATACTAAAAATAAGAATTTTATCATCTCGCAGCAATAGGTAATTTCCGACCAATTCACACAATTTCGTTAGTCACAAATGTCGACGAATCCAGCAGTTTATTCATCTGCATCGTAAATTGGCGAATTCGAGTGAAAACGAATGTAAAACATTCGCATTTTTATCTAGCCCTTCGCTAAACCGTTTATTACTCTTTTCAGTAAAAACCAACACTTTTTCCTCTATTCGCTGTTCATATTGTTTAAACGCATCACGTAGGCGCAGAAAAAAAGTTCCATTCTCCGTTATTGGCAGAAAGTGCGCTTACCAAGCTTTACACATACAAATACACATTTCGTTATACACGCAGCGATGGAATTTTAGTTTTTACGAACCGGTCACTAAATGTGAAATAAAACGTTTATCGTTTTCGCAAAATAGAGCTGATGAATTAATTCATGTCGGCGAAGATTCGTGATTGAAATACTTTTACATGGATGTATATTCTATAGTGTATACGTTCTCTTGGGTCGTTCATTAAATATATTTATATGCACTGTACCGAATCAATTGAAGCGAGAAGTAAAAAACAAATTTACATTCGACGCATTCAGTTCTTTAAATCAGGCCAATTGATTCTGCTACATTCCATTGAAAAGTCTAGTATTTTATCACAGAACGTGTGTATGCATACATCATTGTAAATCAACGTATTCGATCTATATGAACGTCGAATAAGAATGTATTTCGTGAATACAGATCATAATAAAATGTAAGAGTTTACTTTTGGTTAGGTTCATGGATTATATTATATTTTTAAAATTTTAAGATGCAGCAGTTGATATTTTTATTACGTTGAAAATAGTAAATAGTAACTGAAAGTTTGATTCATCAATGGTACAATTCAGTTTGCGAGCTTTTTAGCTTTGGTTGTAGAGATAAAATTTTTTTAAAATTTAACTTCAGGTAAAAATAAAAAGCAAATGGTTTGTTTGTTTAGCATACAACCATGTCTATATATATTAAATTGCCAATTATATGAGCAGAATGATACAAAAGTAATCAATTGAAACAGCTCAAGAGCTTACTGAGCAGGATCCACGTCCCTGGCCGTAGTATAGGCGCACATTTGAGAATTTTGCAGCTGAACAGGCAATCTCTTGCGACAGTCAGGGTTGTCGAGAGCCGTCATTTTGAGCTTTTGCAGTTGGACGGAGGCCCTAGCACTTGGAGTAGTCTGCATTATTCCTCAACCAGTGACCCAAGCCTCCATGTCACTGGCAACGTTACGTGAAGACATAAATCTGCCTTTCGCTGATTTTTATTGAAAACAATTGGATCTTGGAGTTAAAATCGCACACGATGTACAGGCTGAGGGTATTTCAAATAAATTAATAATTTTAAAAGTAACAAACCACCAATAACAGCGATGTCGTTAGAAAGATAATTGCGATTCTTATTTCCATTCAAGATGAATTATGACCGTGGCAATACGGTGAGGATTACCAATTTCTCTGGAACTACTGGTACCAGTAGTGTCTGGCCGATGATATGGTATATTGGGATAGCACCACAAAAGTGATGACTTTTAATAAAAGTCTGATAATTAGGAAAGTCCTTTATATTTGCATTTTCGCCACCACTAATTCGCCTCTTTCATTTGGGAGAACTGCTGTTTCCTATGGATAAAAATCAAGAAGTAATTTGCATTGACTGAACTGCATGTAACACATATTTTTTGTGCACCAAAGCATAATGCACTCTACGGTATGATTTTCGAGAGTAAAATAAAATTTTACGATCCAATATTTAAAATGATACTTTTTTAAAAAATATATACCTTTGCCCTCCGAGATACGAGCTTAAAACATTGGCTTTGTCGATTTTTTATTTGCTTATATTTGATATATCAAACTCCTGAAAGCCATTTTATTTCTCAAAACCAAAATGTAATCGTATACTTTACAGCTATCATAAACCAAAACATAATGTTCATGATTCGGCCGTAAGATTATTTAATGGTCTCGTATATAATCGAGCGATACTTAGAAAGGCCTTACCGTGCACTGTCGTCACGCTCGTGTCGTCAAATTCATTTTCACGTAACTTGCGACTAAAATTCTATGTGTATAAACAGCTTTTTAGTCAAGTTTTATTTCAATAAGACGTGTACTTACCGATTAGAAAAACAAAGCAAGCATTTAGATTTCTGAAACCACAGTTTAGCGTTGATTAAAATTCCACAATTACAAAAGAAAAATTCGAAATTTTTTAAAATAATATATTCGATAAAGAGTAAAAAATGTATAATAATTCTTAGCACTTAACAAATGTTTAAAGTAATCAACTGACACAAGAGTAGCTATTCCAAAAGAATATTTGTACACTTTTTATTAAAACACTTGTATTTGAATACTCGGACAATTCTTTAACCAACTTGAAATTTATACCTGTAGTTTTAACTTATAGCAGAAATCGAGAGAAGTAAACATTAAATGTAGTCCCGCTTAACAATAAACGTAGGAAAGCATATATATTCATATATTTTGTACCATATTCAAGCGGATAAACATAGCAATTAATTGTTCACGGTTTTTATCTCGCATAATTTATTTCGCACGTGTGAAAATATTACATGAGCTAAAAAAGTAAGGTTTGTATCAGTGTACCAATGATACTGTTTGAGCATTAACTATTTGGACTTTTGAATTAAAAAGTCAGTAAGCGCTATATAGAACATTAAGGAGAAATCTCATCAAGCCAATTGCAGGGATTTGGTATATAATTGGGCACAGAGAGAGAGAGAGAGAGAGAGAGAGAGAGAGAGAGAGGGAGAGAGAGAATGGCGCAGCTGAGCGAATTTCGCGACGTTCCATTAGCAGCAATGGCATAATTGCAGCGCGAGAACTCAAGCACACATAGGCCTAGGCCTCGGAGTTCCTCCGGTAGCTGGAACCTTAGGTTAGAACTATATAGAGAGCGGGAGGTGAGTAAGCGATAGGTGCAATCCCGTGCCCGGTGTATTCCCGTTAACGATTTCCCGCTAATTGGGCTCGCAGCGCTTCTCGGCCGCCGGGGCAATTATAAACAGATTAGAACTATGCATACGCTCCCACACACGCACACACGCACGTTCGAGCAGAGCACATTCGCGCGCGCGCGCACACACACATGTGTGCACACACACCCCGCCTCGTGTTGACTGTATCCGGCGAATGCACTAATGTCACGCATTGCACGGCTGCAGCGCCTGCTGTCCCTCCTTCGACTCCTTAATTTTCCTTCCAGAGCGCACTGTTATCGCCTGTATGGGCTCTTCTTCTTCGCTGCGTTAGGCAAACTCCATTATCCAGAATATCTCCGAGCAAGTCGTGATCGCGCACTAAGCGCTTCGCGAATTAAAATACGCACATACTCGTGGACGTGGTATTTCTGCCGCCCGCGCGAACGGCGTGAATAATATACCGCTGCGGCGGAGTCGTCGTTGACGCGAGTCGGAGAAAAAGGCGCTTGGCCATTATCCAGAGCTAAACAGGCGAGTCCCGAGCCAAGTATGTGTTTTGCGCGGCTTTATACGACGTCTTTTTACCACCTCTCACGCGCGGACTACGACGATGCTTCGTTATGTGCTGCAGCCGTACGTATAGTGTATGTACGCGTACATATATATAGAGTATACGTTGTGCACACAGAAAGCGGGATGGAGGGAGGGGGGGGGGGGAGGGTTAGCAGTTGGAGCAGAAAATTGCTTGCTTACCTGAGCAGAGTCCATTATCGACGAGTCGACGCCGAGAGAGCTGATGTTATACAAGAGTCTCTTTCCGTCGATCACGAGGATTGACTGCACTGTGTCGAGGTATATCGCGAGGCAAACATCTTTCAATAATATTTGTTATGACAAGTGCTTTTTTCCGCGATAATAAAATGGCTGGCATAATCATTCGCCTGCATAATAAAATGGAGCGTAGAGTTTTCTTTGCTTCGCGTGCTCATTTTCAATGGCATTCGAAATGAAAGCAAAATTAAACCCGAAGCGTCGAGTGAATCGTAATAAATTGTAAATATAAATGTACGCACGTGTGTTATCAAACAAGTCATGCCCATGAATTCTGAACTAAAACTTGTCGCGCGCAGCGACCGATCGTGCAATGTCAATTACGAAGCTGTATCTTCGATCGGAGTTGGTATACATACGGATAATGATTTGCTTTTGAAAAGCGAGACTGCCCCGATTACTTGCACAAAGCAAATGGCGTTATACGTACTTTGGCAGTGAGTGTCTTACCAGAGCCCTACCGTATCTACTGCTCGAATCAATTGCAACTCGTACGCGTCATGCACGTCGATGTATAATTTGCTTTTCCAGTCTGAGAGCTGACGCGGAAAGGCGAGATCGAGAGGAATAGAAAAATAGTCGCAGCAAGACAGACAAGAATATGGTATAAGACGCAATTAAACGTATCGGTTGCAATCGGCGCACGAGAGTTAGAGAGAAAGATAGAATAAAGTAGAGCATCGCCGTTGGGCCGCGTTGGTCATTTATTATAAGGCTTGTTTGATTATTCGACTAATGAGTATTTCCTAGGATTCTGCGGGATAATAGCTGACAAGCTTTGCTCGGCGGCTTGTCATTGCTATTTACACTATAGCCCGCAACGTTTGAAGTAAATAGGTCGCCATGTGCACACCGGCCATTCTAATTACGTAAATTTCAGTTGTTCCCTCTCAGTCGACTCTCTGTATGCACTCTCCCCTCGTGCAAACATACACACACGTACGGCTGGAAACCATCATCCAGTCTCTCTACCCCCCCCCCCCTCTCTCTCTCTTTTGCTCTGACGGACCGACTGTTTTAATACAATCACGCTTATAAGATAATTATTATAATTGACTTTAATCGCAGCTTAGGCAGCTCAGCGAAATTCGAGAAATCCAAGCTTTCGGAAATGTAGGCCACGAAGATTTTTCGCCTGCAGCGCGCCCGGAGGTAAATTAATTCCAGTAGTGGCTACACGGAGGTGCGATGAAATTAAAGACAGCACGGCGCAGGCGACGAGCGAGAGAATAGCGACGACGACGATCGCTGTCGCGCATTGGTTTTCGCAGTGCGCGGGCGCTTTAGTAAACGTATTTCATCGTCAATTGCACGGCGCGGTGGCGGCTTTCTCTCTTTTTCGCCGCGCCGCACGATCGCTCGAGGCGTCGAACGAAGCAGCGCCGCGTCGATGCTTCGCCCTCTACGTGCGTGTACAAGTGCGAGGGAGAGAGAGAGAGAGAGAGAGAGAGAGCTGGGCTTGATCTGCTCGGATTAAAATGTCGTTAGGGGAATTTCATTACTTCGTTAAGCTTCGTATAATGGACGCAGCTCTGTCTCTCTCACTCACTCCGACGCTCTTTTACGCTTTTTTCGCGCCGCGGCTTGGCTATATATGTACTTACGTGCGCGCGTTGGCGGCCGAGCTCGAATCTACCTTCGCTCTCGGGCGTTTCTGCGGTCGCGCAGTCATTCTCGCGCGTTCCGGGCTTGATTCGTTCCGGGTGATCGTGCTTGCGAGTTTCTTTTTTCGACAGCCCTGCGATAATGGCCTGCGCGCGGTATGCGTTTACTATATATGTGTATAGGCTCAATCGTTACACGTCAAGATATCGAATATCCTGTGTGTAGAGCAAATTTAATGTAATATCGTTAATTAACGCGGTGTAACAATGCTATTGTTAGAGCGTCTGCGGAAAATGGATGCGTATAAATTTTCGTGCGTGATTGACAAAAAATGTATTATTATCAGTCCGCGCCGTGTACGTCAGAGGGAAAAGGTCATATTGGATCTCGGAGCTCTGCTGTTCATTCATTGCATATTAATGTCTGTTTCCATTGTTCGATCGTGTTACATTACACAGAGAGCTGTACTGAGTAGCGTATACGCGTATACACAGCATGGCTACAGCGAGTTTATTTCCGTTGGAAAAGTTCCATCTGTTGGAGCGTAAACTCTTATTCATAATTCATCTTCCAGTCTATCGTTCATTAAAGCTGCCGAGGAAAAAGGAACGAAAGGTCTCTCTCGCTCGATTAATTGATCAATCGCCGTGCACAGGCGGCCTACGTGTGTATAATAGCTATACACATATACAAGAAAATTCTTCACCACCTGTTTGCTTGTATAAGCAGGCCTCTCTCTCCGTCTCTCGGCATCGACTCTCGAGCTGTGTATCAACGTATATCGACAAAGACTCTCTAGGCTATTTATACCCATTTGTCCATTGGCTCGGCTATCGCTCCTCGTGCGCGCGCGGCGCAGAGTTAAGGGCAAAAGTGATTGAAGGCGATCTGCAGCAGTAGCTAATTTATTATCCCGCGCAAACGTAAAACGTAATAGGCGAGCGGAGAGAGAGAGAGAGAGAGAGAGAGAGAGAGAGCGCGCGCGCGCAAGAGATAAAAAAAGACGAAAAAGAAGTAGCAGCAGCAGCAGCGGCAGCGGCGGTACTCGAACTCTGTCTCTCTCTTTCCCTCTTACAGCTCCGTGTGTCTCGCAGTAATCTTCGAAGAAGCTCGTTCGAAGGTTACGACTTACGAGGGTCGATCGTTGCTTCGCAAGCCATATTGCGCTCGGAGAAATATAATTTCGCGACTCGCTCTCCACCGCGTGTTTAGTACCTTCTCGCGCGCACACACACAGACATACACGTGCACTGTATTATACATAGAGGTGTACGTGCCCGCACGGCGAAATTTATATCGATGAGTCGTACCGGCTATATTTTTCTTGGACACGTCGCGCGCGCGCGCAGCGAGAGGCGCGCCACGATCCTTCGACGACTGACAAAGGCTTCATCAGCATATTTAATGAAAAACGAGTCTGGCTCGCACATATAACATTAGCGAAAAATAAAGGTCCACCTAACGAAGCTGTCAAAGTTATAGTACGCCGGCGAAGAAAAAAGTTTACTCGCACAATCGACCCACATATACGCGACGGCGACGCGGCGAACGAAGACGAAGACGCGACCCGTTGAACCGGCCGTGGCTCGCTTCCTCAGCGGTAGCGGCGGCTTCTCTCTCTCTCTCTCTCTCTCTCTATAGACTCGCGGGGACCAAGTGCGGCATTTTCGTTCCGTCCGAGCGGCCGCGCCTATAAATTCATTTCGAGTCCGAGCTCCTCCCGAGCTCTCCATCATCATCGAAGATGTCGCGGAGCCGAACGAACGGCTTTCGGAACGTATAACGCCGCGCTCGCGCAAGAGAGAGAGAAAGAGAGAGAGAGAGAGAGAGCGACGCGCACGGGGCTGTATAGCTATAGATCCAAGCCGGAGGAACTTTTCCCTCAAAGTTTGCCGGGGAGCGCTCGCGCAATAAATATTCATCGGCCGATTGCGCGCCGCCCTTTCCGACCGTCTCTCTCTCTCTCTCTCTCTCTCTCTTCTCTTCGCTCTTCTCTTCGTCTCGCCAGGCGAGAGAGTTCGTTATATCAAAGCGCGTATTTTCGGCACGAGAAGCCTGTAATTTGCCGTCGCTTAATATAATTAGTTCTCGATCACGCGCCTACACCCTCTTTTCTCACTTTCTTCCGCGCTCCCAGCATATTGCCTTTTCTTTATTACCTCTCTCGCCCGGGGGTTCCGATCATTTCGTGACCAATTTCGCAATCAATGCCGCATCTTTATGCGCCAAGGTGCATAACTAATGTACGCGGAAAAATAGTCGCTCGCGCGCGTCCATTAATTATCGCGTTTACGAGCTAGTATTATATACTGTACAACAATAACTTTTTTTTAACTTTTATTTTTGCGTACGCTCTGCAGGCACGTGTGTCGCATATGTTTAAACGTATGGCTTATGGAGAGCCGTGGAGATCGATGACTCTTGGAAAGAGTTTCATTCACCGGCATAAATATCGGCAAAATCCTTTGAAAACATAGTCGCCTGCAACGTGTACAAAGTCGAAGAAAGCCCACTGTGCGATCAGTGCACAGTCCACTTTCTTTTTACGAGTAGGTGTGTTGCAGGGCTGCTTAGCGGGATTTTTCAAACGGTAGGAGCTCTTTGCACAGAGTCTGCACGATATCCGTCAATGTCTGCAGCTGCGAGCGATGACGGCGAGAGAGAGAGAGAGAGAGAGAGAGAGAGAGAGAGAGAGAGGGGGGAGAGCATCGCCGGGTCCACTATATTTACGGCTATTGTCTTGCGGAGTCCGGAGAACGTGTATACAGTGTAGCTCGGGGGGTTTCAGCTGATGCGAAGCGCCGTTATGGAGCGAGTGAGAGAGAGAGAACGCGTGCTGCAACAGTGACTTATGTCCGCGCGTAAAACCCTTTCACGGAATTCGTCGGGCAATTTGCCGGCAGTATATAGAGCTTGTGTGTTGATACTTTGCACTCGTTGCAGGAGAGGGGGGTGGGGAGAAAAGGATTTACATACTTGACGTTGTTGCCGCTCTTGCTCCTTTTTCCTTTTATCCCCCCGATGATTTAGAACAACTGATCTTTATTTTAGAGCTCTCGCTATCCGTAGCGGGATCTTTATTAGAGGATCGTACAAGCTTTGTTGAGCGACGCGTCGTTAAACGATCGAACCTGCCTCTATACCTTTCCAAATCAAATGAAACGCGCTCGATGTCGGTAGCGCGTAGAGAACCGCAGTTGCCTATATTTATTATTATTAACGAGTAATTCTCTCGCGGGTGACCTTCATACTATACTATACGCACTATATATCGTCCAATCGCTCCAAATACCTCGCTCGTATTCTCTAAGCTTGCGCCTACGTTTATTGCCTCGTTAATATCTTGCGGAGCTGAAAATCGCGTAAATCAGACGATCGGTATGAAGCGTCGAAAAAACAGAGCCGCAGCGCGCGAGAATCCGAAGAATTTGCTCGGAAAATTTGAAGTAGAAAAGGTCGCGGAGAGCGGGGGATAGGCGAAAAGACGCTTGGAAACCGGCTGCAATAAGTAAATTGGACACAGAAGCAAGCCGAGCGAAAGACTGAAGCGATAGAGGCGCAATACCTTTGGAGCGGAGCAATCGGCGCGTCGCTGCTTCTAACGGTCCAGCTAATAAACCCTCGGTTGGCATGGCCGCTCAAGCGATTCCCCTCCATCCCCTTCCGCCTGTACTGCGAGAGAGAGAGAGAGAGAGAGAGAGAGAGAGAGAGAGAGAGAGAGAGAGAGAGTAGGTGAAACGGAGATTGGTTTAAATCGCTCCTTGGACAATCAGCCGGTGCAGCGGCGGGCGCGCGGCTCGCGCTAGCTAAGGGATAGGGAGAGAGAGAGAGAGTCGGGGCCGCAAATTACAGGCTCTCGGGCGCATATATAGCCCGGCGCGCGGTATCGATATCGCTCGGTGCGATCTCCGCGCCACCCTTTCCGCCGCTTATAAAAACAATTCAGATTTATACCTCACGCTTATCGCGGCGAAAGTTATCTGTGCGCGCGCGGCCCCGTTATCACTGGCTCTCTCTCTCTCTCTCTCTCTCCCACTCGGGAGGAGCGCGCAAAGGATGCGCGCGAACAAAGGGGGCCTTTTTTCCAGATTCGAGATTTCCCCGCCGCGCGCTGTATAACTAGCGGCCTCTGCCACATTCGTATGTACGTATTATCCTCCTCGCGGATATAAAGAGGACGTACCGAGAGTTTGGCGGCGGGGGATAACGGTTCAGCCGCCGCGGCCTTTTTTATCCTTTCGCTTTTTATTTTTTCCTTTTCGTTCGGCATCTCGCGGAGCTCTGCAGTTTCGCGCGCCGCAGAGCCGATCCATAAATCATCGTCGCTCGGCCACTCCAACTGCCCATTCAAATCTATAATGCGCCTTTCAAAATATCTATAATGCTCGCGCGCGCGCGCGAGAGAGGGAGAGCTTTCGTTTCGTCGATGTAGGCTAACAATACTTATCGCTCGCGGATAGCCTGTGCGCCGCCTCATTTTCACCGCTCGCTCGCGCATCGCGGCTCGCGAACCGCCGCCGCAGCGGTTTTTACGACTGCTTGTTGTTTTATTTTTTATCGTCGAGTTGACTTTCCTCTTTTGTTTTCTGATACAACAAATGCGTGTGTTTATTTGCGCGGGACTCGCTTCGTTCTCGCGCCTGTATACGTAACGTTTAAAAGCTCGAAAAATATTTCCATTATTATCGGACGCCTACTTTTTTCGATACGATCGATTGTTCTCCGAGAAGATATTGGTACGACATTTTTTGTCGACTGCGCTGAGCGCAGAGCTGAGTCTGGATTTCTCTCTCTCCCCCTCGTTCTCCGCGACGTCGAGGTAACAATAATTGCGCATTGTGAGCGGGATATCTTTGAATTTATTGTATTATTCCGCCTTCAGTCTCTCTCCCTCTCTCTCTCTCGCGCGCTCGTGATATATGAAGCAACTTTTTCGCGACTAATTTAACGATAACTTTTCTCGAAAGTTTTCAATAAAAGCGATAATTTAACGTACGGCGGTAAACTCATCGACAAATGTTCATACGCCCTAAGGGCTTATCGAGCGACGTACCGAATGCTAAATAAACTTTCCCTTTTGAAATAACAGCGTAAAACTTATTGAATTTATTACAGGCAACCTACTTTCTCTCTCTCTCTCCCTTGCGCTCGCTCCTTTCATCCTGCGTCAGTCGATTGGGAAAAACACATAAAATCAAGACTCGCATTGTCGAGAGCTTCCCTGGTTTGTTGATACAACGGTGTGTTCCGGCTTCATTTAGCGAAGGACGTTGACGAGTCCGCGAGCGAGGGCTTTTCCCTTCGACTCTGCTGCCCGCGACTCTATATACGCGTGCACAGCAAGTGTTGCACTGCATTCTGCAACACAAAGGCTTGTATTGCACCGATTGCGCCGACGTGTCGAAAAGAAAATTCCATTCCCGCCTCTCCGAGGCGCGCAACAATAATCATTGTACAAGGGAAGACGAGGGATAGCTGAGACGTGCATAAACGCGCATCTCACGCTCGTTTATGAAGCGGCTCGCTTGCGCGCGCGAGAAAAGCCAATATCGCTGACACATGACTCGTTGACGCCGTGCGCGACTACGGGGGGGAATATTACGAGGTGTGCGCTAGCTGCTGCCGAGAGAGAGAGAGAGAGGAAAGAGCCGACGCGCCCGGAAGAAAGGGGACGAAAATAAAGGCTATAAATAATAAAGAATAACGCGGACAATGGTTCCCCCGACACGAGGAATCGCATCGCGCCGTATATATCTATATATATCTCCGCGTGTCAGGCGGACACGCGCGTAAAATACCACGCTCTCTCTCTCTCTCACTTTACGAGCAAATACCCGAAAAAACCTTTCGTTCCTCACTTTGCTTAATTGTCAAATATTTTTTTATTCACAAGGATCAGCGGCTCTTGTCCACGTGACTTTTTCATGAGTAAAACTCACTCTTTTTAAAGATAGTGCCTTTGTCCACGCAATATCATGTTTTCTCGATAAATGAAGCAATTTTTTTTTTATTCAGCATTTCAAATCTTTACACACTTATATTTCTGCTATACGTATTACATATATTGGCTAATATATGCACGTAGTAATATAGAAAGATTTCAAAGTGTGTCGGTGTGTAAATTCTGTTCGTTTAATGTGTGTTGTCTAGATTTTACAAATTAGATATTTCTGTAGTGCATGTTATATACAAAAAGTTTACAATCTTTTAGGAATGAGTGTATGAAGTGGCAGGCTTTAATGTTTGGTTCTGAGATGTAGGCATCGACGCAGTGCGTCATTGAGAATCCGATTTTCTTTAAGTTTTTGATAAGAGCCAACCTCTGAGAATCATACATTTTACAGTGCCATCGAATATGGTCAATAGTTCGTCGTTAACAATGTTCTTGCGGTAGAGTGAAGCGGCCAAATTATAGTGGTTAGCTCTAAGCCTATTGATGGTAACTATAAATTCGCGCGGAAGGTCTCGTGTGTCTGAAAATTAGGGTTTATTGGTATTTTTGTAAAAATTTTGTAAGTAAAATATGCCTTTTTGTTGGCCTTCTTTGCATATGTTTCCGGAAGTTTGCCTAAAAGCTGTAGCTGTGAACATTTAAATGAAATCATTTAATATATTCTACTTAAAATTGATTGTGAATACATTCGAAGAATAACGTATTATCGGTCTTTTCATTACCTGCTAAAGCAATGAGCTTTATTCTCCATCAAATACGACATCATACAAGAAATAACTGATGTTGAGCAAATAACGGAGTTAGAGTGGGCGGATGGCAAGATAATTTTTCATCTAGGATTTTCTCTTGCTTTGGCCGCGTAATACTACTGACAAGAACTATAACCATTTGTAACTTTTTGATGGTTCGAGAATCAGCCGATTTTCTAAAAGTTCGGAGCAAAGAGCGGATAAAAACGCTTTTATAATATATATCTAGATTCTAGGATGTAAAACAACTTTTCCGAAAGATGTGAAAACTCGAGCTATAGCCTCTTTGGAATTGCAACCTTGCATGTACAGCCCCTTTATTTCTCATCTTTGATTTACAACATTTGGATAAGAGCTCTATTTTAATGCCTGCACGACTACGCTTATGGAAGCCGATTGCAAACGTTATAGCTTAGAAAATTTTTTAAAAATAAAAATTTTACATCTACTTCGAATGTAAAATATTATTTATTTTGCAGACGACAACCGTTACCGTGTTATATATAGGCGTGCCATTACTGTCAATCCTCAAAGTGGCTACCGGTTTTCGCGCACTGCAATATTAAAGATCCAATAAAGCTTCGCTCAGGTGTACAATAAATTCGTAATTAATTCCTAACGCTAAATGTTCTCTCTAAATAAGCAAAAAAAAAATATTTCTTTCAGAGCCTCTCCTTTACATCCCGTTTCTCTAACTCCCCCATAGCAGTCGACGAGCCAATGCGCGTCCATAATTCAGAAGCTTTTTTCGCAGCTATACGGCGCGTGGACGTTTCCTTTGCGCTGATAATTCAGCGCGCATAACTTTTGCCACGTCGTCGCGCTTGTTCGCCGGACTGTTTCTGCGGGACGTTAATACACATATACGCGCATACGTATATAGCCACGAGGAGAGTTCCGAGAGTGTCGCATCGCGTACAGCTCGCGACTACTATGTTTACTCTTTCATTTCTGCTTCTCGCAGACGCGAGCATCAGCAGTCAAAATATGCTCTCGGAATTTTAATGAGCTGCGGACTTTTGTTGGCCGCGATAACCGCCAACTTTTAATGAACAGCCTGCAGAATCGCGCGGCTTCCGTCCATAGTTGCAGGACCGCGCCCTTATTTAGCAAGATTTCACGGCTAATCGCAACAAGTCGCTCGGGCTTTTGATTTTTCAAGGCGGCCGTAGTGCGCGCCGGAGCTTTGGGCTTTCTCTGCTCAGCATAGCGAGAACGATGTGTCACTTGTTGCTCTTGTTGCGGAAATTTAATGAGGGAACTTTTTGTTCGCGCGCGCGCCGCGCACACGATTTTATGGCAGCGCGAATGGCTAGATTTTCCTCCCCATTCGCGCGTGAAATATCGCTACTTTTTTTTTATTTTCCTTTAGCGCCCGAGCTTCCTCGAATATTCCGCTTTATTACCGCGCGATGATGAACGCGCGCGGATACTCGGGAGTACAAACGCTGCGCGAAGCTGCGCCTGAGACGTCAACTCGCCTGGTGCGTTATATACGCGCCGCGATACGAGCAAAGACTTTGATAGTGATTATTCTTAATTACCTATAAATCATTTTTCAGCAATCGATGCGTGCGCGCGCTTAAACTTGGCAGTATAGCCGTGAGCCGTGCTTTCGGATTATTAATCGCGTTACAAGAAAAACCGATACGCTCAGCTGGAAAGCTGATTAAAAACATTTTAAATAAAGTTAGCTACCCTTCCCGGACCCCTCTTCGGCTATTTCTGCCTGAGCTATATCCGATCCAATAGCTACTATATTACAAATTATTTAATTGTAATCCAATTGTTTTCATGACGCATCAACGTAATTGAATTCGGCATTATAATCCACAATATAATAATATAATATAATTTTTCATGAAATATACTTTTAAATGCGATTTTCATAGGACACGTGTTAATGGAAATACCTATATATATAGATAATTTTCAGCAACTATATGTACATGAAAATTCAAAAGAGACCTTTCACAATTATTAGATCTCCCGGCTATATGAAATATATAATCACAGCGATTGGAATTCATAAACTAGTCGCTATAAATAGAAATTCATTGACCCAGGTAAAATTTCTCGTCTACATACCGATTAACGCGAAAATCCGCTTAAAATTAAATTTTTCAACGGGGAGACCGTACGAAATTTCGAAGCGCTTGGAAAATCCGTAAAATTTAGGCTTTCCGAGCGCGCGGTGGTGTGCGAAGCCGAAATATTGAGGGCAGCGTGCCACTGAAAACGGATAGCCGACGAGCGGCGCATGCACCCGCGCAGCTATTCGCATAATTACTTCGCCGCGTACGGCTCCCCCCCTTCCCCCTCTCTCTCTCTACATGTACACAGCGTGAAGCGATCGCGGAGCAGCTCTCGGAGAGAGAGAGAGAGAGAGAGAGAAACCGGCAGACACACAAAACGATCTCGCGCACGAGAAGCTGCTCCGTTTCAATTGCACGCGGCCAAAGTCACGAGAGAGTAAATTAATCGCGCGCGCAAAAGTAGGCACGCGCGCGCGCGCGCGAGCCAAGTATGAATATTGATGAGAAGAGGAAAGCAAAGAGAGCCTCGGAGGTATAGTGTAGCTCTGATCGATTCTGCCCGACTTTCTCTCGTGGGCTTGCTTTGATTTTTCTGAGGCCGGAGCACCCAATGTATATACACGCGCTGCAGCATGCAGCTGATTCTTTTCTAGCGTTTATACCTGCATACAATGCAGCTTTATTGAGAGATGGATTTTTAATGAAAAGCTCCCCCCGGGATGAGAAACTCGCGCTGCGAGATATGCGTCCGCTGCAGTCCGAGTCTACACACGTGTGCCGCGGAGACGAATGCACGAAGGTTCTCGGGAGTTTCTCGTCGGTGTATATAGGGCTTCGTGGCTAGTTTTATTCCGGGGCTTTTGGCTCGCGTCGCGTGAAGCTCCAGAGGAAGCTTGCTGGCTCTGCAGTCGCGTGTGTGTCCGGGGGTATATCCGTGTTATTGGATTGCCGCCTCCAGGCGGAAACGGAGCAATTAGTTCTGCACACGCGGCATTTAATCGACGAGCTTCAGTTCCCGTCTCCTGCTCTCTCTTTCTCTCTCTCTCTCTCTCTCTCTGTCTCTGTCTCGCGGCTGCATAGTCAGAAGTGAATGTGGCGGCGCGCCGAGCTTCGCTGCGTCCGAAATTCCGTGTGATCGAAAACAAAATATTCGCCGCGGTGAACGTGCGCGCCAAGTCGCAGGGTATAAGAGAAAGGGAGAGAAGCAATTAAAATCGAGGATATAGCCCGCGGGTGATTTTTCAGGCGCTCGTCTGCGCGCAGCTGGTGGAAAGGCTTTTCCCTAGAAAAAGCAGATACTTCGTTAAATGCGAGACGGACTCCATGTAAATTTATGGAAACGAGGCGAGCTAAATAATCAGCAGGTGAAAATAAACGATGCCCTCTGCCAACGACCTAGGCTGCCTCGCCGACGAGCAATTAAATCGCGCGCGCGCGACTCTTTCTCCCTCTCTCTCCTCCCTCTCATTCGTCTGATTATGTCGTGCGCCAATTCGCCAAGGCTTCTTCTTGCTGCAGTATATATATTGAGATGCACAAGCGGGGCTTCAATTTTCCGCGCAAACTCGGAATTTATAATAGCCGAGGTTTTTACGAGTCCTCTCTGCGCGCACGCATACTCAGAATGAGAGAGAGAGAGAGAGAGAGAGAGAGAGAAAGAGAGAAACGCGAAACGGTTATTAATAGTGTAATGAACCGAGTCGCGTGCAAGCTTTCCGCGCGCGCGCGCGTATAGACACTTGGACTTTCACAAACTGTCGGAATAATTTTCTCTCGTCTCTCGACGGCCCGCGCGTTTTAATTTCTCTTCTTCCTTCATTTTCCGTGAAAAAGAGGAAAAATAAAGCCCGCGAAAAATATACATATAGCGCGTTAAACGAGCTACAGCTGCTCTGTAAAGCCGAAAACTCGCGACCAAGCCAATTTTCGGAAACTGCTCCGCTGCGCGCGCCTGCAGTCGCGAGAGCATCAGCGCTATGCAGGCGCGTCGTGTACAAACGAATATAACTCGGGTCTGCGGTCAGTTTTGAGAGCCGAGGCGCCCGCGCGAATCGAATTTAGCGGCGGACTTTTTTGTGACGCGTACACCGCAGCGGCGGCGGCTGCTGCTGCTGCTGCTGCTGCTGCAGCGCGACACAGAGCCGGAGGCGGTGCAGGTATGCACACACAGCCAGCCATATCCCGCATCCAAGCCGTACTAAATCAGATTGAAATGTCAGAGCGAGAGCGTCAGCGTAGTAAATTTCGCTTGTTTCGGGGGGGTAACAGAGCTCGGGGAATACATTAGCTTGCCAACTGGAAGCTATCCCTCTCCCGACTTGCTGGTGTATCTAGCCCGGGGCCGAGGACGTCTCAGGATCTTGGGATATTACCTATTTTCTGCTCGCCTACCCATAATGGAATCGCTCATCTCTCTCTCTCTCTCTCTCTCTCGCTCTCTAACTCTCTCCATCGCTGTCTCGCTCTTCAACTGTATTTATTAAACTTTTCGTTCCATTATTTGCGTTTGTCCCCGGTCGGCGGCGGCGGCGGCGGCGACTGCGCAATAAAAAGCTCGGCTGCTCGAGGCCCCCCCCGCTAATTAGGCACATACTCTCTCTCTCTCTCGCGCGCTATTGAATCGAGACTCCGGGGCTGGCGCAAAAGCGCTCAAGTGCAATAAGGAAGGAGAGAGGAAGGCATTCAGTCGTTGGCGTATCGCGTCGCGGGCGCTCTCGCTCCAACTTTTAATTACGATGAGCTGTGCTGTACGCCTTTTTAGCGGCACTGATACTTAGCTCTCGAGAGCATCTGCGGATATCGGGAAAAAGCAAGAGAGAAGGAGAGAGAGAGAGAGAGAGAGGATGGATCTCTCCCTTTCACGCGCTTTCTCTCCCTCATTTGCTCCGCAGACCGAGTGCGGCTAAATCAAGAAAAGAGATTAAAAGGGACGGAGAAGTTTGGGCTGACGGAGAGAGAGAGAGAGAGAGAGAGAGAGAGAGAGCCTGAGAGAAAGAGAGATAGTGAGAGAGAGGGAGAGAGGGAGAGAGAGATGCGCTTCTAGCTTCTATATTTCGACGGAGTTTCGCGGGAGAGAGGTGCCGGTGCCTCGTCGGAAACTGAAACTCCCCGTGGCTGCGCTGCCGCCGCTGTATACGTATATAACGAGGCTCTAGCTCGAAACTGCTGCTGCCGCTGCTTTTTTAACTTTATTCACGCCGTTCGACTCGAGTTTTCGGAAAGTTATTATTAAAACGAAAACTCGCTCGCACTTGAAGCTATACTCTCTGCACTCGCGCAGCCGATCCTCTCCGCGTGTGTTTCAATTATCATCCGTCGCCACGTAATTTACAGACGCCAAGTGCAGAGAATACGCCAAGAGAGCGTATAAACATTATAAACACAGCACACATGCAGCTGATGCGACGACACGTGTATATATATATACGTGTATGTACACGTCGTACGCGTAGAACGCGCGGCATCAGAAAGCGGATTGATGCATAGCAGTTCATTAAAAGCGCCGGAGCTTGTTGACACGCTTTCCAATAATGTACCTTGACGAGACGAAGAATTTCGAATTTCCCGCGGGCGGGGCTGTCGCGCTATGAAATTCAAAACTTTAACTATGCCAATCGTTTTAAATTGACTCAGCTCTACTTTGCGCGCGTGCGCGCGAACCCCTGCCTCTACATATTTATACAGGGGGGGGGGGCGGGTGTATATATACGGGTTATAGACAAGACCTCAATATAAACTGACAAATTCTCATCAAAGCTTTGGGGAATTTCCTTTCTGCAAACATATTTTCCAAAATACACGTGTGCATCATACCGCAGCAGTTATACATATTTTCAATTTACTCGAACCGGCCCCTCCCCTCCCTCCCTCCCTGCCGCGCAACTCTCGCTCAACCGTGCGCGAATGCGCAACTTTGTTTAATTAGTCTATAATCGATATACGTTCGCTGACTTCGCCGGGCAAAAATCGATTATCATTGTCCGCCGCGTATAGGTATATACACGCGAGCGTTGCGAGAACTCGGCAATTTCGTTAATTAATGTCGCTGCGCGGCGGACATGTTTTGCAGCCGCGGCGGAGACTTTCTCGCGCGTTGATTATTTTTTATGTAATTCCGCAGCGCTCTGCGCCCCCGGGCGGTGGCCGATGATTTTTTGAATGTGCACGCGCAACCTTTTAATAAATCCGGTTAATCAGATACGGCGAGAGCGAGCCGATATCCTGCAACCATCCGACAATCGATGTCGTGCACTATACACTGGCGTGGCCACTTTATTAATCGGCAAATATGTACGTGCCTTCCTTTTTTTTTCATCAATAATTTCGCGCTCCATCGATTCGTCGTCACCGCCGCCGACCAGATTTAAGCGAGGAGCAATGCCGTTCGCGTTATATTCGCGCTCGAAATTTATGCATCGATTTGAAATTTGCTCGCGCGCTATTGATGGCGGATCGTTAATTTTTTTCGGATGCGGCAAGGACTAGTCGTTGAATTATTTATTCTCGTTACAATCTATTTTATGCTACTGCTGCGCCCGCGCACAATGTCGATCTCGTGTTTCTCGGAATGAAGATGTTATTCGCGAGGCTGGTGTCCGTTTAAGCGCACTGTTCTCTCACTTTTCCCTCGGCGTATTTTCTTTTCGACCTGTGCAAGAGCGAGCGGCACAGAGCAGGCATTCCGCGGTGGAATAGGAGATATGGCTGAAACTTGGCCGACGACTTCTTTTTTTAGCGAAAGTACACAAACTTTTCAAATGCGAATCCCAGGTAGAAAACGCTGACAGACATCATTTTCTAGTTAATAGTCCGATTGAGTATATCGTCGACAGCTAAAATTACGAATTTCTTTTTCCTCGCGTTGTTCTCGTTAGAATTCGCGCGCACATACGCTTCTCGTCGCCGGCCAATAGAAAATAGGGTAAAAATGGGGAAATCCCGCAGCGTCTCCAGACAAGCGCTAGGATTGCAGCTGCAGGGGCCGTGTTAGGACGAAATTAGTGGAGAGAACTTGATGTCTTGCTAGGAGAAATCTCCCCGGCAAAGTTTCATCGAGATCCCTTTTCCCGGGGAGAGAGAGTAGTCCCCTTGTTAGTTAGGTGTAACAAATAGATCCGTTCGTCATGATTCATTAGTGGCTTCCTACTGAATGCAGCCGAGCAGAGGAGCAAAGTTAACGAGGCTCGCCGAAATTTTCAGTTGAGAGCAGACGCGAGCAGCAGCTCCTACTGCTAATCTCGAAACTTAACTCGAAATCGAGGATCCCGAAATCAGCATCGTAGCAGCAGCAGCAGCGCAGGAGCATCAAGTACAGCCATTCGGCTGCAGAGGAAGTGGATGAAACGCGCAATAGTCCCCGCGAGTATATAGTGCGCGCAGCTATGTATATACATGCCAGAGTCGGGTTAGCTCGAGATATAGAAGGGCGCGACGCGACGAAATAGAGGACGATTGTCGAGAATCAGCGAGTCGAACGAGATGACAATGATCGATGCTCTCCTCGTATCAGCAGACGGCCGCACCGGCTGCTCTCTCTCTCTCTCCTCCTTTACCCATAATCCGCGGCGCTGCACAATGGGCGAATCTCCGCTTTAGCGCACACTCTGGAAGCCACGTCTTACGTCCTTCCCTTCTGCGATCGCAGCGCGTCGTCTCTCATC
This sequence comes from Philotrypesis tridentata, assembly GCA_018906965.1. NCBI lineage: Eukaryota > Metazoa > Arthropoda > Insecta > Hymenoptera > Pteromalidae > Philotrypesis > Philotrypesis tridentata. The sequence goes on along the minus strand of JACCIB010000011.1, from coordinate 5,238,528 downwards.
GTCCCGCGCGCCGTCGCCGCATTGTCGGCAATTGCGCACTGCCCTATACAGAGATCGAGCCGTAGCTCCTCCCGCAGCTCGTTAAGCTAATTACCCTCCAAGCAGATTCGCTCGTTTTGCCGGGGCTATTGCTTCCTGAACACAGACTGTTTTTTTTTTTCGTTTTCTTATTCTTTCGCACGTCCCGCAAAGCGCGCGATTCGAAAGCGGGACACACGCGATTGACCGAATAACAGACTTGCCTCTTCCCGGCGTCCCTGGCGATATGTAAAACAGCTGCTCGCTTTCGTACACTCCTGCACGCGGCGTATTATGCGATATTTTACGCGCAGAGGAGAGAATGACCGATGATTCGATTCCGATGAGAGATATTGTCCTTATAAATTATACAGGACGAGCGTGTGCGCCCGATGTATTTATATACATAAATAAAAAGTGGTGCGTGTGCGAGATATCTCCCAAGCGGGCATTAATTATCGCTTCGGGCGGGACATCAGCAGCAGCGAAGGAGCGCGAAACTTTCTCATTTAAAAACCTTATGCAAGAGCATTTTCTCCTAGAGCGAAGCGGGCCAAGAAAAGCATCCTCGAGTCCCGCCGAGCGAACGCAACAGTCGCGGCCACTTTGCATTCGATATTTTTATTTATTTACTCCCGCGCGGGACTCCGCTTCGCTCGGCTTCGAAATTTTACATTTTTCTCGGTATATTCTCGCTTCCCCTGCGATGTTTGCTTTTGATTACAAGCTCGACGTGCACCGCGTTTACTTTTTTCGCGCGCGCACTTATATCAATAGCAACTTTTTCATCGGTCCGTTGAACATAAGCGCGTACGTGTATTGACGGTCGAGCGGGGAAACGCAAAAATATCTCGTGGACTCGACAACTTGCGAGGATTTTCCTCTCTCGGCGCAATAATGTGCTTCTCAGCGGGCTCTCGTCCACGTCAAAGGAAGCGAGTGGAGCGAATTTGGGAAATGCGGCTTGAGATGGAGCGTGATTGCCAGTGGAAAATGCCGTCTAAAGCTCTCGCGTCGGAATAAGGTTTGGACCGGGGGCAATAACCCCGCTATAATAAGCATCGCAATCGCTGATCCTTTCGTCATTCCCGGACGAGTTTGTCAACTCGTCCGCAGAAAACGTAGTATCATGATTATTGTCTGAAATCCGTGCGGGAGAGGCGGAGGGGCGAGAGAGGGGAGCAGGGCGCGGTGCGCAATGGCCGAAGCGTTATCCCGAGCACCCGAGAGACACTTAGCGCTCAGGTAATCCCTGTAAGCAAGATCTAGAGGGACTGCGGTCCGAAATTCGCGGGCCGATTGCCTCAGGTGCAATTGCGCGCTCCGCTCGATCATTGCCGAGTTCGCCGTCCAGTCGACCCCCAGAGTCAGCTATAGCTATACACATCTGTGTCCGGAGGTGGACTGTACGTACTGTAGGTGCGGAGAAGAGGAGGAGAGAGAGAGAGAGAGGGAGAGAGGGAGAGAGTACCTTGGGGCGAGGTCTGGCTTTGTTCCGCTTCTGTCTATCTCGCTATCTCGCTACATATATACGTGTATACGTGTGTGTCTGTGCTCTGCAGTTGGACGATGACAGGGGCTAGAAGACTCGGGCGCGGAAACGGGAAGCAGGAAGGAACAAGTGTCGCTAATGGAAAGCCGCGCCCAGGCAGCCTATATAGACGGAAGATCTCCGGCCTTACACCGACCGGGCTTTGCGCGATCGTGTCGCATCGGGGGGATGTGCTCGCAGCCGTCCCGTTTTCTTTTTATCCCACTGGAAAGGCGCTTGTTTGCTCTTGAAGCTCTCGCGTGTTTCGCCGGAGAAACAAGTTTTTGTTAATTAGAGGGCAAAGCTCGCAGTCCGCGGCCACTTCCATCAAGTATATGCGCATATTGCACATTCTACAATGTACATGGTGAATGTTTAATTCATTACAATGCGCAAGCTGAATTCCCGATGAATTATTCATTGGTCCCGATAATTAATAAATATGCAAAATTACCAATTACTATTTAATAGTGCTGATACGTTACAACAAATCGATAATTTATAAATTCATTATAATCCAATCGAGTGAACAATTAAATTATTTCGCTAGCTATGCGTGCTATTGAAAATACATACGCGCGCCGCGTACAAAGAAGGTTTAATTAAAGGAAACGAAAAGTATGTTTAATCATTCGTGTGACTCTAACCTCCCCGAGCACTTTCCTGTAAAAGTATTGAATTTAAAAAATGCATGTATAAATAAACATAAAAAAAGTCGGCATAAAAAGAGCCGAGCGGCGTGCGCGCGCGGGCTCATATTTAGATGACGTTTTACGGCTACGGCGGGAGACGAAAAGAAACGTGAGCAAAGGCGATAAACGTCGGGGCGAGCCGCAGCGGTGGTTTTACGCTGCGCGCGTAATCCCATCATGTATATATCACGTAATGAAGATGCTCGTAAGGAAAGAATCCCTCGGCTCTACATGTATATTCTCTCTCTAGCCTCATGTATACTGCGCAGGTATCCGCGCGTATGCACAGCAGAAATTCTCGATCGTCGTGTGTTCCGCCGCAACGGCGGATTTCGATTAATTATCCAGCCTACGCACATTAATATATTTGTGCACGTGGCAGCAGAGCCTTTGGAAAAGGGCGACCGGCTCGATTAAGGACGGCGGCAGCGATCTTCATATTACACATATTTCCATTGGGAATTTCGAATTCCACGGCGCGCATACCGCGTTTGATATTGCCGCGCGTAAAAATCGAGGGAATGTTCGACGCGATGCACCTCGTATAATCTCTCTTCCTCCTCCTCCTCCTCCTCGTCTCATCGTCTCATCGCCGCGCGCGGAACGCGAACATTCATCGCCGCTGGAGATTTTTTTCTTTCCGCGCGCGCTGCTGCAGCCGAGAGCTTGCGTTGGCAAAAGTCGCACTCTGCTGGTCGAGGCTGTAAAAAAAGGGGTGAGGGGGTGGGGGGTGGGGGAGGGAGAGCTTCTTTTACATACATCGTTGGATGCGCGCGGAAAGAAGTCGAGTCTTCGTCTCTCATTCGTTTCTTCGGCAGATTGCCAAGGGGGCTCCCAGTGAGAAAGAGAGGAGGGAGCTTGGCAGAAGTGCGCCAACTGCGCGGTCCTGAGCGGAATTTAAAAGAGGACTCGCCCGGCCATTATAAGTTGGCTGCCAGCGCTCTTCACCTTTCTTCCACAGGAAGGAAAGTGCGCCCGCGCCCAAGGAGCCATGGATTTCCATTAATGGCGATAATTGCGAGGAGTCAGCGCACGCTACGACTAATTTTCATGCTAATTAACTCCCTTCTATCTCTCTCATTGTTTCAGCTCCGGGTATCTCTCTCTCTCTCTCTCTCTCTCTCTCTCGCTTGAAATGATTTAGAGCGAGCTTTGACTGCCGCCGCGCGCGCGCTTTTTGAATTTTCCCCTAACGAACCTACTTTTCGCTCGCGCTCGATCGTGTTTTCTCCTATTTCCGCGCGATTCTTCCTCTCTGCCCGGAATTCTTTTCGCCGACATCAAATGCAAGCACACCGTTCTTTCTCCGAGCAGAGCGCACGGTCCGCACGGCAAACTCGGCCGCGCGATACACATCTCATTAAACGAATCGGGCCGCGGCGCAGCGACTCGAGTTCGCCGTGCGGCTGCGCGCAGCTTTCGCTTGGAATGCGAAATAGTTTTACGGCGCGTCGAATGAAAATGTAATATGCATAATAACATTTGCATAACTGCGATTATTCAGGGCGGATATAGTTGAGGTAAGCAGCCGGATCTCGCGGGGTAAACAGACTTGTTTACGCACCCTCTTCCCCCCCCTCCTCTCGCGATATAAATCCTGGAAAATTTATGCATCCTCTGCAATTTGTTTACCCTATACCGTTCATTCGCAGAAAAAGTTCGCGCGCGATTACTTTCGCACCGTTGCGCGCTTTGTGCGCAGTATAACGAACGGTCATTATGCTTAAAAATCTAGCGAACTTCAACGCCCGCTCGTCCGTTATGTTTTCGCGAAAATATTCGAGCGCTTATCCCGGAGAGGGTAGTAGTCTTGGGCCACGACTCGTATAATATATAGTCGTCATTCGCGGCTAACGTCGAAAAGTTAGTTAAACGGAAGCGATGACGCGCAGGGCGTCCGTGATTAAACTAGTCCGTCGGTCGCGCGCGCAACGAGTGCGAGAGGCAGCTAGAGGGCTTCGACGAGGCGAAACAGTAGTTATACACGCTCGAAAAACTTGTTCCCGCTTCTCTTTCGGCTTATCGTCATGAAGACGCCGAGTTGCTCGTTGATTCTGGAGGCGCTAAGTAAAGCTCGGAGCGGAAGTGGCGCCGCCCGAGCGAGTGAGGAAATGTGATGAGCGAGGCCTGGGGTTGGGGCGGAGAGAGAAAGAGACGAGAGAGAGAGAGAGAGAGAGAGCAGGGAGCGAAGCGCGTCAAGCCAAAAGATAGACACGTGCAGGACGCCCGCGCACGTACAACTTAAAGCTCCAACGGGGGGAGGGAGGTGAGGTTGTATAGTCTGAAGTTATACTTAGTTCGGAGCCATTGCCTTCCCCGCCTATATACTACTATAGAGCGCGCAGTGTACACTGTGCACTGTGGAAGCTAGACTGCAGGCTACTACCCCCCTCGCATCAAAGCTTCTTCCTCCTTCTTCCTCTTGTTTTCCTCTATCTCGCGGCGCGACCCACTGCTGAATACAATAACGAGCGATCGGCTTTCCGTTCGGCTCTGATAACTGCAACATCGACTTCTCTCGCTTTGCTCTCCTCTCTGTATACAGATACGCGCGCGCGAGCCAAAACAAAGTCGTTAGCAGAGATACGGTTATGTCTTCTCGGAGTACACCTTTTGTTAGCGCTGCAGCGACACGACAGTCACGCGCTTCTTTCCGCGCTATTTTCCACCTGACACCTGCCTCGACAATTTATTGGGAAAACACTGTAAATTACTATGTAAGCCGCTAGTACGTCTCGAGATCGTGATCTCTGGAAACGGATCTGACGCGCTCGTGGTTATTCTTGCCCCCGCAGGATTGAGTGTCTCGAACTCGATGGAAGTCTCGAGATGTACTACAATATGCTTGGGGCTATATAACCTGGATCCCCGCGTGTCTGACCATATACCGCACTCTTACTACTAGCCGCGCGCGCGTCTCGTGTGTCTATATAATAAACTCGAGCGCACATCGCGCTCGCCGCAATGAATTTGCGAATTTGATGTACTCGGTAATTATTTCGAAATAATTATTTCAACGATATATGCGCGTTCATAGCTCTGGTTCTCGATTCGCTCGAATGCATTTCGCAACAGTTGATGGGAGGGTTTGTATAAGGGAGAATTAGTCGGAGCAGATTTCATAATTCAGGTATTTAAATTCCGCGCTCCATAAATTGCACTCGCTCTATTAATAATTCTTCGGGGGGGTGGGGGGGGGGGGCATCTGCGCAAGATTATGCGAAAACCGACTCGAGCATTTATTATTCCCTTTGTTGTAATGAAATAATAATGAGCGCAGAGGGGATGATTGCGGCGCCAAGCTATTGCGATAATTGGGCTAATAACGATGGAACGGCCGCGATGAGCTCGAGAGCCGAGCGTTCAGAGCCAGTTCTCATGGGTAAACTACGCCGTGCGAGCGATTATAAAATACTAATGCACTATTCCGGCGTCCGCCGCGTCAGGCCAATAATACCTTAACCTTTATTGCGCGGCCCGCACCATCGCAAGCTCTCTCGCTCTCTCTCTCTCTGCAGAGCCGTTACTCCCGGATTAACCTTATACATTTTTTCTCGCTATGTTTTCAAGTAAGTTCGGATGATGGGACGCTGCTGCCTCCGCGAAGTAACTAAGTTTCTTTCTACTTTGACTGATCTCCAAACTAATAAAAACAGTCGTCGCGTGGGAGAGAAAAACTTTAACGCGGGAAACTGTTTGAAAAACCGTTTTTATTGTTCTACAAACTTCAACTTCGAACTTCCCCTTTTTTTATTCGCATATATTTTAATTTTCGCTTTCTCAGGTTAAATCTCGCGGGGAAATCCCGAGGGAAAGTTTTTCAAATTCTGCCTTTTCGTTCACTTGTATAATAGCTTACTTTTATTTACTTAATCGGCCAACGAGATTTTTCGAGTATTACGTTTTTACCCATTAACTGCATTTACGCGCAAACCTCGATGTCAACACGATGTGAAAGTACATAAAAATTTTGAACGCCGTATAATGATAAAAACGTTACAAAATCTTGTTCCTGATTATTAAAGATTTACATTTTATCATGTTAAAATGTAAATGAGGTTTCAAAGTAGAAAATTATGAAAGACCGATCAGAATGCCGGAATATAAAGAGTCTTGAATGACACGACGCGATCACTCTTTCGAGATAGAGGAAACGAGTAAAAATGATTAGCTGACATTTCAGTAACGCCCCAACGCTTGCGTGTACAAACAAAAAGTATAAGACACCACGAAAATCACCGTAATTAAAAGTAATCGTTAAATTAGCCAATAAAACTCCCGATGAACGAGGCAGGCTTCTCGAATCAACTTTACTGTACGCGCCGCGGTGAAAGTGAGACAGCGCAGTGTCCCCTCGCACAGGTTGCGGCGGCGCGCGGCGGCTGTGTAGATTTCTCCTCTGAATCAAATCCTCTGAATCAGGAATATAAGTAGACAGCTGCTCGTGTAATTCGTAGCATTGATCCCGGGGACATAAGTTTGAGGGGGCAGAGAGGATAGAAGGGTCGCCTGGCGCGGCCGAGGGGGTGCGTAGCCTATATACAGTTATAGCAGAATCCGAGCGGGGAGTAGCTAACGTCGCACTTGGCATTCCGCTCGAGCTGGCTCATATCCTTTTACGAGCAGCTCCTCTACTTCCCTCTTTCTCTCTGCGGCGCGCACACGCTCGCTTTTGCCCATAGAGTTTGACAAGGCGACTTTGTAATGGATACCCTCCTTCGCCCGGCCGCAGAAACTTCCCAGCCCCGAGCCTTATTCCTCGACCGCCCCATATACTTGTTCCGCTGGCTTTGTTCGCCAGCTTTCTGCTCTTATGCGGGGAGGGGACTCAACGATACGTAGAGAAAGATTCCGCCGAAAGAGTCCCTATTTATCGGCACATTTCTCGCGCGTTTTCTTTAATGAAATTGCCGCCGCCGACGGAGTTGCTCACCCACAACACCGACGCGAGCTTTTCCTTGCCATACGCGTTGCTGCGCGTGAGTCACGTGTTCTTAACGGTTTTCGGCCCCCGAATAAGCTGTTGGTGTTTATTTATGTAATCCATCTGCAGTCGCGCCAATGTTTCGTCGCGTTTACATAGCGCCGCAGCGACGTAAACAAACCGCAAGTTCATCCGCAGCTCGCCGATGCCGCGAACTTCAGTATACCGACATCGCGCGAGAGAGCGAGAGAGTTAAAAATGAAAAGAATTGAAAAAGAGAATGGAAAAAGTTGGCGCGCTGCAAGAAACGTGAAAGTGCAACTCGGATCGTAGCTACGGGCACCCGTAAAGTCAAAGAATGCAATGATTAGCGGCACTCGGCGCGGCAGTGGCGGGGCGCGCGAGCGAAAAAGAAAATCCGCGCCAACTCGAGTGCTAAAAGCCGCGCGCGGTTCGCGGAAATCTAGAGCGCAGCGCGCCCCCCAGCAGCGACGGCTTACGTAATTGCCGCAAAAAAAGCATCGCGCGCTCTACAAAGTGGAGGCAAAGAAAGCCCATAAAACAGCGCGCGCTCGCGCCTAGATATACACACGGTCGTCAATTGGTTTTTCCGCTGCGAGCCGTAGCTCTGACTTTCCCCACCGCCCCCTCCCCCTCCCCCTCTCTCTCTCTCTCTCTGTATCCCTTATCAGTCGAGGCTGTTGCCGCTGTGTGCTGTTTCTCCCGCTGGAAACTCTGTAAAAGTTATCTCAAGTCCTCCTCCGTCTCGGAATGGAGGAAGGCGGGGAAGAGCGACAGCACAAGCGGCTCTCTTTCTCTCTCTTTCTGCATCGACACTGTTTTGCTGCTCTCTCGCTCTATACGCCGCACTTGCTTTACAAGCGCGCAACGCTTTTCACTTTATTATTCATAAGTTTTTACGAGCCGCGCTGGAACTTTTCAAGAAGAGAAACGGACAGAGAGAGAGACATGCAGAAAGAGAGAGTGCGTGTTGTTGCAGGCGAGCGCGGAGCTTTACAACCCTGCTATCCTTCACGTTTATCTGCCGTTAGACTTTTTCTTCGACGTCGACTTTTTCCCTTGGCTCGCGCAGCTCCGACTCCGCCGCCGCAATTATCCGCGCGGCCGCGATATCCCAATAAACGGATAAACATTCATAATACAGTATATACCGCACGCGCAGCGAGCGGCGCGGGGTAAAAAGGGTCGAGCGCGTCCCGCAGAGGGACCGCGAGAAAAAGAGTCGCGTATCCGACATTACGGCGAAATCTCGTTTAATCTGGCTCGGGTGTGCGACGAGATTTGCGCAGAGTCCAAGTGCAAATAAGACGGAGAGGCAAAAGTAAATTAGCCCCGGGGCTCTTTCCCCTCCTTGTTATCGGCGACGTGTATACGTGCGCGCCGCCTTGCGTCAGTTGCGATAGCGGCAGCTTCCGGCCTGGAAAAGAGCGAGAGAGGCAGAGAGAGAGAGAGAGAGAGAGACTCTCGATAGTCTATAGGCAAGGACGAGGAGGAGGAGGAGGAGGAGGAGGAGGAGGCCGACGACACACTGAGCGCGCAATTGATATGCAAAGCAGCGCGCGTTCCAGCTTCGTCTCGCTGAGGAACCAGCTGGCACAACAAAGTCCAGGATATTAGACGCCGCATAAACAGAGCCGCCTATGCGCCGAAACGTCATGCAACTTACTCTCTCGCGCACACTGCGTTTACTATATATACACGTGCAATCTCGGGATCGCCGCCTCTTCGATTTTCCGGGGGGTGAGGCTGCCTTGTATATAGCTGCGGGGGTTGCGCGCCGGGGCGAGTATATATGTATAACGGCGAGAGACGCTGCGGCTCTAATCGCTTCTTCTCTCGTGTTCGAGCCTCTCCACCCCGTAGCGCGCGCGCGCTGACCTGCTTTTCACAGCGAAACTCTCGGGGATCAAAGTACCGCCGCGTCATTTCGTGCAGCCCTCCCGACGATGAGGAAAAACTGCGCAAGATTTCGCGAGCGAGAAATTTATTCTGCGATTCTTTGATGACGACAGCCCTCTCGTTGGATTGACAGTTTTTCTTTTTTCATCGAGCGAACGAGTACAGGGCTTTCGAATCGATAATGGCCTGCGCGATACAGCGCTTTTCCCCGCGCACTCAAAGGCGCTGTGTGGTTAGACGAGAGAGCTTTTTTCTAAAAGTTTATACGCTCTTTAAAAATAGCCTTGTGGGTGCGATAAAATTAGCGCTTGCCAGGACGGCTTGCGGCCGTACATGGAAAATTTACTGCAAGCCGCTGATCGGAACGAGCGGGGAAAGCTTTTCAACGACGCAATAATGCACGCTCTCGGGGAAGAGCGCGCGTGACCATTTCAGAATTTCAGAAACATAAACAAGCGATCGCTATGCATATAAATACGCGCGAGAGCGAAACGGAGCGCGAACTGCGTTAAAGAAGGAGTAAAAGTAAATTTTTCTAAAATACCGCCGACCATCGCAGCCTGCAGTGCGCATCTACGATAACGAGCCGTTATGGCCTATAGAATTGTCAATTGCTGTACGGTATAGCATAATGGAGCCACTGTACAGTGTACACTGCACAGTGTACGTATATATATCTGTCGAAAATTTAGACAGTATAGCAGCGCCGAACAGAGGGATGACAATAATTGTAGCTATAGCGGTCGGGTATATTGGTACAAGTGTGTGCCACAGTGCAAGCCCTTCGCTTGCAGAGAGTCCGCTGACACAATAGCAGCTGTGTAGGCGTATCAAAGCCGGCGCATATAAGGAGCTGCCGTCGTCTGAACACGCGCCCAAGAAGCTCAGGGCTCTTCCGCAGAACTGGCGTGCCCTGGTGTATCGAGGACGAGAACGAGGCGACAAACGATTCGGGGAGCTGGCCCCGTGCTGGAGCGCGCGCAGTCACGCCTATATAAGCTATTGATGCTCTCTGTCCGCTGCACTCGAGAGCGAGGGAGAGAGGGAGATGGACACACAGCCGGCGCAGTGTGCCCTTTCGATGTCGCTGCGGCTATTACATATTCAGGACGGGATTAAAGTTGGAAATCTCCGGGACGATGGACATTTAGCGTGCGCTGCTACTGCTGCGCCGCTGCTGAATTATTATTTCGAGTTTCCGGTCGGAGGATGGGATTTTCGAGGGAAGAAGGAGAGGAGGTGGGGCGAGCCTCGGGCTTGAATAATGCAGCTTTTTGGTCCGTTGAAAGAAATATTTCAAAATTACTTTTCGAGCTTGCAAATTCAGCGTCGTGCTCCCGTTGTTTGTAGGCGTGAAAACCATTTTGCGCTACAGTCCAGTGTGCAAGGTTTTGATATCGGACAGGTATGACGACAGTACCTCGACTTGTATTAAACAGATCTAGCGACATTCGTGACTTAACTAGACCAGACCGTGTTAGCATTAGGCAGTGAGAAATATCACAAAAATTCTGATTTGCGCTTGTGAATTCGAGTGTCTTTATGCAAGTTCGTTATTTTAGGCACAAGAAAATTTTTATAACTGTCGTAGTGATCTTTATGTTTCTTGCAGAGGCATTAATCCAGGCTATTAGGTACCGTCTGCTCATTTTTCAACAGTTTATTCATAGCGAATGTGAAAGCAAGCGACTTCTAATGTCAGTCAAAACTTGACGGGTTAATAGGTAGGGAAAATGTATATTAAGATTTCAGAGGAAATGCGGAGGGGCTCCATAAGAGGCAGAAAAATAATGATTGAAAATAAAAAATACGATATATTTAGCATTATTAAAAGTATTTCAGCCGAGTGTGAGCAGAATATTCCAGAGTCAAAGTGAATAAAATGCGCTTCTTAGAAAACGCTTCGGAAACTTGGCCAACTCAATGAAATAGTTGGCAAGGAGAGAAGGCTTGAAATTTCGTTGCGCTGTGCAGCTTGAGCTAACTTTCTAATTAGAGATTATAATCGTCGTGTCGCGCCGAGCTAAAATCCATAAACTTATCGAATTATTCTTTTTTCTCACATGGTATATACTGCGCGCACGCAAGGAGGAAAAGAGTTTTTGTACATTTGCGCAAAAGTTCGCCCTCCAATGTTACACTTATGATTGAAAAAGTATGGAATTTCCCGGAAGCGGAGAAGGCGGCGACGGCGGCAGCGGCGAATACAAGCAGGAAATGTTATATGGAAATAGGTAATCCGGGGATCGGTCAGGCTCGAGGAAAACTTGCAAGCGAGATGGGCCCTCTCCTTCCCGACTAATACCTCAAGTTTCTCGCCAGACAGATAGAGAGAGAGAGAGAGAGAGAGAGAGAGAGAGAAGGTCTCCAGTTACAGATCGACTTAGGTTTCGCTGGCGAGCGCTCCTCTCGGGCTCCGCTATAGTGGATAGCTCTGTTTCTTGACGTCCAGGAGACGGGGAAAAGCAAATAATGCCAAGTAGATCGGAAAATTCTTCTGCGGCTTGAGTATCGATTGCGGCTTATAAATGTATAATATACATCTATACTCGAGCTTTATCGAAGCGAACAAATTTAAGTACGATTTATTTGCCAAGCGCGTACATTGTGGATTATATATAGGCAGCTGCGGAATAAAAATGTCAGTGCGTGTATATTGTATGCGCATCCGAGAGAGCGAGGGAGAGAGAAAGAGTGCGCGTTTTCAAAAAATAAATAGCACATCCGCGAGCTCTGCTTCGCGAGGAATTAATAGCCGTGTACTTTTTCGCAAATAAATCAAGCGCGCAACGCACGAGCGGCGGCCGATCGATGAAATTAACGGGATCAGAAATTGAAAAATATGACAAACAACGCGGCGCACACGCGGGGCAGCTTCGGGCATTGTGCAGCCGGCCTGATAAATTTCCCCAATCATTAAATCCGCCACGTGCTCAATACTCCCACAATTAGGGGGCATAAATCCGCGCGGCTTTTTCCGCTGCGCGTTCCCGCGCAGGGGGAGAAAAACAATGCGCGAAAATTCGGCGCGAGGGATAAGGAATCGCGCGCGCGCGCGCGCGCAACTGCTATACACGTAGCGACGAGATAACGCCGCTGCGGATACAGCGAGTGCGGGAGAAGATAGTCTGGCGGGTACAGGGCGGCGAACGGGCCAAAGTTAGGGATACGGGCGAGAAGCTATCTGCAGCGCGGGGCGACTATTAATCAATCTTCGTCCGGCTCGTGCCGCTTCGGAAACTTTCCTGGAACTCATTTCCCTGATGCGAGCGAGTACAGCGCTCGCGCGCGCTGCGTTATTCAAAGCGCGTTATGCGTCGGATCAGCGGCCGCCGCATGCATGTACGGCATATATGCCGGATGACGTGCAGCCTCGGATCGTAAATTTTCCGTGAAAAAGCTGCGGGAGCTTCTCTTTTTTTTCTGCGTCCCGCGCGCGCGGCCCCGCAACAAAGCCCCTACAACGCGCGCAAGCTCAAGCTCTGCGCCGCGTTCTGTGCGCAGTGTATATACCTATATATAGGAACGCGATACAGAGAGTAGTAAGTCAACTTCGCTCGAGGCGCATCAGCCGTCTCGTTTTTCAAGCTTCTTCAAACTTATTAAGGACTCGTCGCGCGCGGATGCATGCACGCCGTGTATGTCTGCCCAGCTCTTTCATTATACTTTCTCCTCCTTCATTTTTCACCAAATACACCCGGGCGCGCGCCGCCTCTACATTATAAATCTACTTTTGCCGCAGCCCTCGCTGCAGCGGCGGCGCGGCCTTTTACGCGAGTTATAGAACCCATTCCCGCGCCCATCTTGCGCCACTTTCTGTACGGATAAGCCCTTTTTTATTATTCCGCGGAATCGAGCCGCGGCGAATCGACTTCTTCGTGTAACAAGCGATAAACGCGATTCCCGGCGTATAATGTTTGCCTTGAGCGCCTTGCCGTATCCGGAATGTAACTACTTATCGGGAATCGAATTATAGATTCTTCTGCGCTTACGTTCACTGCGTTACAAGCTATAATAAAGTCTTACGATCCGTCCTCTTGTGAAATGTAGTTTTTACGTTTCATTGGCTAATATTATTTTCATAATAGTATATACTTTCGTTGCGTGTCGGATAATTATAATCTGCATTTAAACTTGTTTCACTTAGTGAGCACTTTTTGTTGAGCGATACTCATTTTTGATGGGTATACTATATGCGCGATGCTATAACAGTTGCGGTTAACAAAGTAACTGCAGTGCAATATCGTTAATTAAGAAAATAATATTCTATAGTTATCAAAATAAAGACTATAATTACGATTACATCAGAATCAATGCATAATATCCCTGCAGAATTATAAAAAAATGTTTGTAAACTGCAGATAATCGGGATAATACTGTTATCCCCGACGAAGTATACAACAGTATACTCGGTTCTCCCCGCATCCACAGGATTAAAATGTCATATTTTTCAAATCCATCTTTTGGCGAAGGGACGATACTTAGATTTTCGAGTTTATAGAACACTCTGTTTCTGAGTTACTCGCGGTGTATACGCACAACAGCTCCAGCTCGTATCTCGGTAGAGAAAGCCAATACTAAAATCCCAGCATTCGCCGCAACGGCGATGGAAATAAAGTTTCGAGCAAACAATGCGTCGCGCAGAAACTTGCCTCGTCATCCAACTTTTCCAGATAAAAATCCCTCGGGCGTGAACGCTAATCCATACAGTCCATAGAGCGCACTCGGGAAATGAATAAAAGCATAGCCGCAGAGAAGCGTGCGCGGCCGAGTTAAGGTGCAGCCGCGACACGTCGCACACGTGTGCAATAGCAGTAGCAGCAGTAGCAGCGTATACGTTAGAGGCGTCAGGCTGCTCAGGAGGTTATAATGAGCCGGTAATGAGGTATTTAGCATGTGCACGTCGGCGCGAACACACGAGCCGTGTTCGCGATCGTTAAGCTCAAAGCGGCCTCTTGCTTTGACATCCTCATCGCCGCGCACGGCTTGCGTCTGTAGTAGTGGCTGTGTGCATTGTGCGCCGCACACGTGCGCGCGTTGTGCTTGCAACGCATCGCGGCTTCTTCTTCTTCTTTTCGAGACTCGTCGCTCGTGCGCTATATAGAGTATGGCTCTGTCGCGCGGCGCGGTATAGACTACTTCTCTTTTCCCTCCTGTTGCTCGCGCTCGGCGTTCGTATACTGCAGTAGGTTTGGCAGGCCAGACGCTGACGGAGAGTTTCTCGATCAAAGGCCGGACGTTTTCGCGCGAAATGGCACGGAGCAGCAGCAGCAGCAGCAGCAGCAGCAGCAGCGGCGGTGGGTCAGCGCGACGTAAGCTATGGCACTCGTTTTTCCACGTCGAGAGCTCGCACACCAGAGGGACTTTTCCAATGCAGCGTGAAAGTCGCGGGATCCGACGTATACTGCCGCGGCCGCGCGCACTGGCGACAGGCCAACTGCCTTCTCGTAATGGATGAGATAATTCTATGAAGCTATCTATCTCACGCGTCTCTCCGTACATACACTGTCGAGTGTTTAATGCCTATACGCGCGCTCGATAAGATCGATTCAATAATACTCGCTCGGACGGATTTGTCGATTTGTCGGTGAGGTTGCATTATGTATACTGCACACAGCGCCTACATTTTTCCCATCAGGAGTAATTTATCAGGCAACCTTGAAAGGATGATGAACGTGGCCTTGAACGTAGCTTTGAAAAATAAACACGTTCGCGCAATTTACTGCGGCAATCGATCTTCTCTTGTTTACATTCTTGGCAAACCATGCGAAATTCCAGGTTTAATCAAGGCTTCACGAGAGAGAATCTCTATGCGTGTATCACTAACACTGCTTTTTGCCGCGCTACAGACAATTAGGGTTCTCATTACAATTAGGGTTAATACGTTTTTTTTCGCGCGATCGACGCGACCTTAATGAATTGTACCGCCGCGCGTACGTGAACGTAACTTACGTACAGCCGAGCAGAAACATAGCGCATGGCGCATAGAGTAAGACCGTTTTAATTTAAGCTTTTGCCAAAGTTCTCGGCTTTATCTGAATCTCGGTGCGCAATTACGCTGAAATGAGTTACTTTGAATAACGCGCGAAGCAGAATAAAGCAGCCCGCCCTCCCCCCGACCAGCGCAATTATATTCAAAGTTTTCACTCATAGTTGCTATTTCCGAATGTTGGGCGATACTAATAAAAAGTGCACAGTGAGAAACAGTGCAAAGTTGAAAAAGAGAAAGAGAAATTAAAAGCAGTTTTAACGCGCACGCAAATCTCAGCGCGCGCTCACCGGTAATTTATTATACTCCCCTCCCCCTCCCCCGGCGTTAATCGCGCGCATTTGTTTTGCGCGCACCAAATGAAAGTCGCACGCGTGTATGGCACACACACAGCGATACGCATACACAGCAGAGGAGAGTTTATTTAACCTTGATAATGGTCTTTTCGCTTGTTTTTTCCCGTGGAATGCACCCCGCGCGCAGACGTGCGCGTACTGCACACACATGCGGGGAAAAAAGGAGCGAGAGAGACTGTACAGGCGGCAAGGCCGCGTCAGGTGTATATCGCACAGTGGTACAGCCGAGGAGAAAGAGAAAAAGCCCGGCCTCGCGTTTTTCGGCATTCCGTTACGATAAATCTCGGGGGCCGATCTTTCCTCCCCCCCCCCCCCTCTCACGGTCCTTTTTCCCTCCACACGAGCGAGCCCTATCTCTATCTCTGCGTGTGTGTGCTCGAGTGTATGTACGCTATATATACGTACGTCAGGCAGGCGTGCCGTGCATGCGCGCGCAGAGAGGCAGTAATTCAGTGTCGCGCGCTGTAATAACCCGAGTCTTGCCTCGTCGATCGATTCATCCTCTCGCAAGAGCCCAGAGACTGTATTACATATACGCACACATACGTGCAACACACAGTCGCGGACACAACTCACCTTGCCTTTTCTTTCGCCTCTCCTCTGGGGGGAAAACTAATTTAATACGAGTGCGGTGCCAAGCTCGATCGGCTTGCCAACGCGTACGTGTACACGGTTTATATATATATATACACACACACGCACACACATGCCACACGTCGAAAGCGTTGTCGCACACCGCTACGTTATCGTTTTGTGCTTTATGCTCGGGGAAGAAGTGGAATCGAAGGTCTGCGCGCGGTAGACAGCTTTTTTGCTTCG
This sequence comes from Philotrypesis tridentata, assembly GCA_018906965.1. Lineage (NCBI taxonomy): Eukaryota > Metazoa > Arthropoda > Insecta > Hymenoptera > Pteromalidae > Philotrypesis > Philotrypesis tridentata. The sequence continues at coordinate 5,222,279 of JACCIB010000011.1, read as the reverse complement.
CGTGTGTAACAGTAAAATTTTGACTTTTTTTTAAATCGACCGGGGGGGAGAAACACGTTTCGAGGTATTGGTTCAGAAAATTTTTTCCATTTTAGAGAATGCGCCCCGTAACCGCGTGTGCGTACGCGTTGAATTTCGTTTTAAGGTTTTCGAGCGATAAATTGAAAACCGAGGGAAAAAACAGTGTAAAATTTCTACAAATTTTGTACATTTACATAGGAAATAATTCATCTTCTTTCACAATCGATATACAGTTTTGCAACTATTTTTAAAAGACTTTAAGTAAAAGCTCAGTTGTTTACTTGCAGTAAACAAATTACTGCTCTATGAGAAAAATAACACTGTAATTTGTAGAAAATAACACTACTTCTTCCATACCACGAATTTGTGTGCACGCATATGCTATGGCACATCATATACACACGCGGCAAGAATAACCGTGCTTTTTGCCTCGTGACTCGCTGAGCAGCGCGAAAAGCTACCGCGCCGGCGGTAGCTTTTCGTATATATTTTGAATCGAGGAAAGTTTAACGAGTGTTATAATAAGCAAAAATTAAGCGGAGAGAGGACGTTAAATAAGCGTTAAAGCACAGCTTTAACCGGCTACTACGTAATATCAGGCAGCGGAGATTTCATAGCCGGGCAATCAACGAAATAGCGTCGCATAACCGAATCGCGTGCGCCGCGCCCGCGTCTCCCTGGAAGCTCGTCGCTCTCACTCTCTCTCTCTCTCTCTCTCCTTCTCTCAGCCCCATCACTCAGCTCGCTGTGCTCGGGCTTGTTTTCTCGCGCAGTCAAACACAAAACACACTCCAGTCCATAAAATCTCGTGGCGCTGGGCCGAGTTTATGCGCGCGCGCGCGGAGCTCGCGGGCGCATAGTATAAGAAAAGAAGATTGTAAAGGGCCTTTGGCAGCGTTTACCCACAGACACACACACGCAGACATACACGTGCGCGTATACGTATATATACATATCTGGAAGCCAGGGCATGTTTAACTCGGGAATAAAACTCGGGTAAGCGGGAGAGAAGGGGGCGAGAAACTAAACCGCGTCGCTCCGCAATAAACGAGCCGGTATTATCCGCTCGTAATCACTTGACCGTGTATAGCCGAAGCGAACTTCGGTTGTTGAGAGCTCGTAAAGCGCCGCCGCCGTCGCCGCTGCCGAAGACGCTCCGGAGTTTTAGCGCGCGCGCGAGCGAGGCCGTCTTAAGTGCTCTCCCTCTTCCTCGCAGCGGCGCACGCGGGGAATAAGGCATGAAGAAGGCTGCTGCATGCGAGTCACGGGGGCTCGCCGTTGCGCCGCTTGTCCTATGAATTAATCTATAAACGGCGAGAGAGCTCGTAATACGTGACGCGCGCGCTCTCTCTCTCTCTCTCTCTTCCTCTGCCTGCTTTCTTATAGTCGAAAAATTTGACGGATGACTGCTAGAGGAGCTTGCTGTTGCTTATATATATGTGCGCGAGTGCGAGTGCGAGTTGGCCGTCGTCGGCCGAGAGTTTGCGCGAGTTCTCTTTTTGCGGGAGTTGGGAGAGAGTTACGCGCTGCTGCCGCCGCTGCTTTGTGCAAGTATTTCTTGCCGAGAGAGATGCGGGGCGCTTAAGCGTGTTCAAGCGTCTCCGACTGCCGTAAATATTTCCGCCGCGAGGCGCCTCGCTTATTCATACCTTCGATTCTTGCGAGAGAGAGAGAGAGAGCCTTTTCATTTTTACTTGGCCGCTAGTTGCTCTCGGGGAATCCAAAGGGATGAATTTTCTCCGACGAATGTCGAGCATCGCTCAAGTGCCTCTCTGCAAAACTTGTGTTTTTCAAATCGCACACTTATACTATACGACTCCATTCCCAATATCCAAGCGTGTACAGTCACCAGTATAAGTCGCACAGCGCTTAATCAGGAGGGGAAAAAAATCGTTTGGCCTTGATAGAACGTGGTGCATAACTGTAGAATCGCCGCAAGTAATTCCAACTAGTGCAGCGCGCATGAGCTGGCGAGGGAAAAAAAGTCCACCGGCGAAAGTTTGGTCGCAGCCGCGCGCGCGCCGGAGATGAAACAGCGATCTTGCCCTCCGCGCGCGGCGACCAAAAGAAAAAATTCTTCGGCCAAAGTTCAAAGTTCATTTTTCGCCGTCGTACGCGTATAAAGTCGGGGCGTGCGCGCGCAACGCAGGCAGGCGGAATTAAGTCCCGCTTAATTTTCGCGGTACCTCTCTCTCTCTCTCTCACTCTCGAGTTCGAGCGGGAAATGAGGTAGTCGCGCGTCGCCTCGCGATTCCGCACCAATCACAATTCAGCAGAAACTACTAAGGTGACGCTTTTCGCGCGCGCGGCCCCGAGCTCTCTCCGAACTTTCCTCTACTTCGGGCAACTATTTCGCGCCGCCTCTGCACAAAACTCCTGTCAAGCGCGCCGATATCAGCCAAAGTCCTCCCCGCATGCTGGCACGAGAGCTTTTTCGAGTGCGGCTACGCGAGAGATCACTAATTTCGTGCCCCATGCATCACCGAACTTGCAAACTGTCGTCCTTGTAATTTATACAGCCGCGCGATGACTACATTAATAATCTAAGTATGCGTATTCTTCCCTGATCGAACCGATGCTCAATGGCTTCTTCACAATTTTTCACTTCGTACAGATTATTGACTATCTTTTTGAGGTAAGTACGTACAAGATGTGAGATCATAAGAAATGTTGGAATGAAAAATTAAAAGTACAATAAGTAATTAAAACATACTAACTGCCTTTTCTTAAAATAGCATTTTACAAAATTGCTGGTCGAAAATGCAGCGCTATTAACAATCATAACGTGCTGTATACGAGGTTCCAAGAAGCAGTTGTAAAAAAAGGAAAAGAGCAAGTCCTCACGATTTTGACCGGCGCGAGCTCGACATGTTACGTGCAGACTTTAGCCATCGGGGTGCAGGCGGGGTAATGCGTTCGTTGACGCGCGCGAAAAAAAATTACGCGCTAACAGTACGCAAAGCCCCCGTCATTTTTATCCTTCATCAGCGAGTCCGCGCGGAGTCTTATCTCGAATGGCTCTCGCCGAGGAGAAAACAAATCCCCATCTCCGACTCATCGATCGTTTATTACTTTTGCGCTGCTGCGCTGCGGCGGCTCTCGTGGCACGAGCATAAGAGAGAGAGAGAGAGAGAGAGACGGCGAGCACGTATATATGTATGCATGCATGCTATATACGTATACGTCGGCTGCAGTGGCAGGGGCAGCTGTCTTATTAAACTCGAAAAATCTATCTGGCATCGGGGCGATTTATCGCCGAAACTCATTCTCTCGCATGAAAGTTTAGCCGTTGCGCTGCAGCCGTCGCTGCGGCCGCGGCAAGAAGAGGAGGAGGAGGAGGAGGAGGACGAAGAAGAGGAGAGAAGACGAGGAAAAAGAAGGCGCGGAAGTTGTAGCGATACTTGTTGAAGCTGTGCATTACTCTCGAGAATAGCGCATCATTAATTTATCGTAAACTCCCCTGGCAGGAGCTATAGCAGCCAGCCAGGCAGTCAGCTAGTAGTAGTCGTTTCCTCTCTCTATCTTCTAGGCGCTCGCGCGCATAAACGCGCCTTTAAACTTTCAAAAAGTCCGAGATCATCAGGATCGAGATATCCGCTGATGCCGCGGGGAACGACGTCGCCCCAGCGGACATGCTCGCCTGCGTGCGTTTAGCGGGAAATGGAAAAATTAGAGCGCCCGTACAAACTTATCAAGTCCGCCATTTCCCTGGATTTTTCCGCTTGTATGTATTGTACACGCAACATACCGCCGGCCGTATAACCGTACGCGCGAGAGGATATATACCGATCGGAGTTTTATTTTTTCGTCGAGCGATATGTGTACAACAAAAATGAAAAGTCCTCGCTTTGAAATATTCACTGATATCAATAAACGTTAATGCATAAACATACGGGTCTGTATGCGCGCAGAGTGCGTGTGTATACATGGTATACGAGTCGCAAGCACGGCAAAGGACACTTTGAAACACACGAGAGAGTTATAATTATTATTTAACGAGCCGGGCGTCGCCTCGAAAATTAACTCCTTATTCTCATGCAAAGAGCTGGGCCAACCTCCCCTCCCCCCCGCGTATTTTCCGGGCTATTTACTCGTTCTATCTTTTTTCCGATGTATCGCGGCGGCGCGAGAAACGAATGCGCTGCAGCGCGCGGCCGCTTGGCTATTTTTATTCTGAAATTACGGAAGCCGCCAGCGCGAACTCTTCTCACTCCTCACCGTGTAATCCATCTAGCCGAGCTTGCTAATATTATAAATAATAGCGGGCGATGCGTTTCGCCCTGCCGCCGCGCCTCGGACTTTTCATATAGTTGAGGAAACTCGCGGGGAGGGGGGGGGGGCACTTTGTTTTTCCGCGATATTACCGGCGGACATTTTTTTCTCCCCCCCCCCCCGACTTAATAAAAGATCGGTTCTGCGCGGCGCAGCTTTCGCGCACACGGAGCCGTATAATTGCGTATACTCGCGCAGCGGATAAACGCGAAGCTCGTAAAAAATTGGACTTGGCGAAAGTAGTTTGCTCTGCTGCTGTGCGCGGAGACGGGGGGCCGCCGCCGCTGCCGCCGAGATGCATAACTCGGTCGACGCGGCGGCGACGGCGGCGGGGAGAGCTGAATCGCTCGTGAATTCCTTAAAAATAAAAGTCTGAAATTTCGCGAAAAAGCGCGAGCCATGAAATCAAATTCTTCATTCTTGGGCAGAAGGTGAGTCGTGCGCGGCTATATATAGATATACGCGTATTTGCAGTATCTCCGGCACGCGCGCGCGGTGGTGTGTACAAACCGTTTCCATCTCTCTATTTCTCTCTTTTACTCGGAGCGGAAGATGGATAGAGCCATGAAAACAGAATGCAGCTCCATATAGTCGGCTTCACTCAGACAAACTGCCCTCGTTCGCTCCTCCTCTGAATATACGTATATGTCTGCGTATAAACGTATATATATATATATATATATAACGTGTATAGCGGCTAAAAGCGATCCGCCTATACATGTACATATATAAACGGAAGCGTATACGTATACGGTAAGGGCTCTTGTTCATTGCTAATTTTTCAAATCGGTACAGCCAAAAATCGCAGTAATGTCTCGCTCGTCGCCGTTGAAACTTCGAGCGCGCGCGCGCGCGTGCGAGAGCGAGAGAGATCGAGTCTCTCGAAAAACTTTTCAATTAAATTCCTCCGATAATGAAATGGCCGGATCACACCTCCAGTGCGCGCGAAGTGGTATGTATAAAGCGCGCGGAAGAAAATAAAAGCGTATATCGCTGCAGGCGGACAAGTGGCGTGCAAGTACACATATATATATACGTATACATGTAGCAAAGTTGGCGATATCTGCACGCGAGATTTTTGGCTGTCTGTGTCTGTGAGCGTGTATACATATATATATAGACACACGTACGTGCCAGAGTACTTGTCGAACTCGATCAGTGACATTCGAGCCTGATTCGATTGCCGACGGCGAGAGCAAGAGAGAGAGAATATACGTCTGCTGTTCTCGTGACAAAGTGCCATCGCGCACGCAGCGAAATGCCGATCGCGCGAGCGCTCGAGTTCTTAATTAAATTCTTCCTTCTCTCCTAAAGACCACGGCCGGATATTCTCGGAAAGCGCGCGTTGCTCCCTGTAAACAGCCTTGTTTATTATAGAATCCTGTGTGTCGCTCGTTTCTCTCGTGCTCGCGTCTCCGCGCATAAACTGCACAAACTGACGAAACTCGCGGATAAATAATTGCGATAATAATGAGGAAAGGAGGCTGCCGCTGCCGCCGCTCCTGCTGCCGCTGCTGCTGCGGGCTTTGTCAACTCGAGCGATGCGCGTGCGTGAGCGCGACGCCGCCGCCGTTTGTTAATTTCGCGCTGTGCGCGGATCGATATCGTGTGTACATATTACGCACCTGCTCGAGAGTAAGCCATTTAATCGAGCTTAAAATTTTTGGTCATATACCGCGCCGCGTGCTAGGAATTTATTATGCGCGCTCGCGCGGTCCATTGCGAAAAAAATCGAATTAATTACCTCTCTCTCTCTCTCTCTCTCTCTCTCTCTCTCTCTCTCTCTCTCTCTCTCTCTCTCTTGCTGCGGCAGGATAACCGAAAAGAAAAACGTCCGGTAGAGGCATACACGCGTATGCAGCTATAATGAAAATTTCCCGGCGCAAAGTAGAATAAATCGGCGCATTCGAATATGCTAATTGTCGGCTATATATACCCGCGCGAACTCGCGTAGATTCGAATCGAGGAGAAAAACATCGCGCGCAGGTGCTCTTTCTCTCTCTCACACTCTTTGCACACATACATGCAGAGAGAGACAGAGAGAGGGAGAGAGAGAGAGAGAGAGAGAGAGAGAGAGAGAGAGAGAGAGAGAGAGAGAGAGAGTTGCGATACAGAGGGAGAATCGGATTATCGGCCAGGACATTATGGCTCGCAATAACTTTCAAGTCGACTCTCGCGTTTATACGCGCGCACTTTCTGGCAAAGGAGGCGCATTAATTCCCGGAGATGTGTCGAGGGGTCAGCCCGTTATTTATCATAAAATACGGCGCGAAGAGGAGAGAGATAGAGAGAGAGAGAGAGAGAGAGAGAGAGAGAGAGAGAGAGAGAGAGAGAGAGAGAGAGAAAGAGAGACAAAGAGCGAAACGCGACTTTTGTGTAATGGCGCATATAATGAATCGCATTCAATCTACCGCTATACGCGTATTCGTGTGCGATGCGAAAATCTTTAGCAAATACCGTTCCCTCTCTCGCATCTGACGCTGCTGCAGCCGTATAGCCCGTCAAAAGACGCAGGATCCCCGGAACGCCTATATCAATTATACCGATTTGTTGCGCGCGCGGGACGGCCTGGACTCGTATATATTCCTTCTCTTTTTTTTCAGTCGTCGTCGTCGTCGTCGTCGTCGTCTCTCGACGCATGTCGGCAGTATTTTTTCCGAGTGAACGTATCGTCTACTCGTATTGCTTGTCCCGGACTGAACTCTTTTAATTTATTCTTTAATATTTATTGATCGACCGTTAAAACATCTTTTTTTTCCACTCGCGCGAACGCGTTGTGTACATTTTTCAATTTGAATGCAGAAAGTATTTTGCCGTGTTTACACTTGCAGCAAATGATGATTCTTCTCGGCTCGTTCCGTATATGCACAGCAAACAAATGCGTGTACTCCGCTTTTTTCCCCCCATCCTTTCTCTCTCTCTCTCTCTCTCTCTCTCTTCGTATGTGTGTATAACTTTAGCGATGAATTATACGTGATGTATAGAATAAGCCGAGGATTAAATACGTGTTTACTCGGTAATAGTAATAATTCATCGAGTGGGAAAAAAAGGAACTACAACTCGAACTAGTCTGCTCTGAATGCTGGCTCAGTCGAACGCAGACTTCCCTTTCTCGCCCGGCATGAATAGACGTAATTATCGCCGTCGCAACAAGCCTCTCTCTCGTCTAGACAAATCAGCGCGTATATAGCTATACACATCACTAAGGCGCATGCAGTGCATTCTTCGGTTCTCATTTTCGCGTTAATGGCACGTCGATCACATGAGATGCTGATCAAAATCGTGCGTATTAATCATGCGCGCAACAACGGGAAAATTAATAATAAATCAAGCATCGGCTTTTTCAGCGCAAAACGTACACTCTGTATAACTACGTATAGTATACATGCGCGCGCGCGCACACACAGGCGCGCGCGAGAGATGAATTGCGCCGCGAAGAAAGTATTTCTATGCGCGCAGACTTTCGCGCGTCTATATATACGTAAGTTATAGATAGTATGTACACAGTGTATACGCGTATAGACATGCTATATACGCGGGTATTGTAGCCACAAAGGTATAAGCGAGAACAAATTGTAAAGATGCCCGTGATAAAGAGTTGCGGCAGGCAAAGCCGAGTTTCTTTTTCCCGGATTGCCGCCGCTCTGTGACGCGAATCGATGATGAATAACAGTAAAATTACCGTAAATCGCGAACGAGTTTATAAAACCTGCGGTGCGCTCTACGTGTGTATAAAGCATGTGTACAATATATATGTACACATGTATGTGTATAAGTAAACTGAGACAGATGGTATACGCACGCTTTGTACGAAACGAACGCGAGGGAGAGAGAGAGAGAGAGAGAGGAAAGCCGCCCGTCAATTTGTCGCTGTAATTCTTGCCGTCCGGGTATACCTCTCACTCGATTTTTTTCTCTTCCTCTCGCGCGTGCATTCGTTTTTTTCTTCATTATTTATCGCTCGTCTTGCGACGAAGCAGTCTTTCGTAATTTTGATTGATGCTACTCTCGGGCGCGCGCCCGCGCGATTTTCGCTACGCGCTCCATGTAATTATTACTTCATTTTCGTTGAGTGGCTCTCGAGTTTTTGCGATCGAACGAGCCTTTTCCATTGTAATGAATCCATCAACGTCTGCGAGTGAAGTATTAGACAACAATTTTTTACTCTCGTCCGTTAATTCATTAACATTCGCATGCGCGACAACAGTTGCAAAAAAGTCATCGTTTTCAGTCCTGCTATTTTATCCGAGAATTTAACTTTCTGACGGATTTGTTTTTTTTTCTCGTAATGTGCAATTGTGAAACGCAGGATAACTGTGTAGCTTTAAAATCAAGGAATCAGAAGCTGCTAGTTTTAAGATTTTTCATTTAAAAGAAAATATTTCAAAGTTCGAAGCAAACAAAATTGTAATGTGCTTTTCAACATTTCTCTTTGATAGTGATGTTAAGTGTTCTCGTGTAAAAAAATGCAGTTCTCATCGGATGCTAGGCTGGGCCCGCGAAGAAGAAACGTGAAGGGACTGCGCGAGAATCTCGGAAATCAGGAAATCAAGAAGAATCGAATCCGACGATAGGATTATCCCTCGAGTATAAGGGGATTTATCCGAAGTGAAATGTCATAACGACGAAGTGTAGGGTAAAAGATGGAAGCACTCGAGTAAAAATGGACGGAGGAGAGAAAGGAGGTTTTGTCGAAGAGAGAAAGAGAGCGAGCGGGACAATAATTCGGCGGAGAAAAAAAAAGAGGAGACGCGTTGTCGGGTCGGGTTATACGCTCGACCACCCGCCGCTTGCCAAATTCATGTGCGGAAAATGAGAAAAGAAGGCCGCCGCGGCCAGAAAATAACTGCCCTTTTTTCGACTCCCCTCCCCTCGCCCATTTCGTTTTCCCCTTTTATTCTTTACACGAGTACTAAATATTTTACTGTCCATTCTCTCTCCGGGGGTTTCAAATCAAGAAAAATACGGCGTCATTGTGAACCAGTCGTGCTTAGCTTCAAAAATTGAAAATAATTCCTTCGCTTCGGATATAATATCTCGTATACGCACACCCCTGCACACGTTGTATAAATAAAACGGGCAAACATTGCTGCGCCGCGCAGTTCGCCTCTCTGCTCTTTGTAAGGAATATATACGCATTTCCGGGGCTGATATATTTTTGCCTTAAAAAACTATCCGAGCGAACGTATACACACGCGGATGTGTATTGTGTGCAGACGGAAAACGTATGAAAAAATTAAACTCAATCTCTCTCTCACTCTAGAAGACGTATATAGAGTGCGCGCGCAGCTCTTGAAACGCCCCAGCGAGGGCGTAAAAAAATTTTTCACTTTTAAATCCCTCGTAAAGTGTAAATCCCCCCGGGGCGAAGATTAGAAAAATTTTGTCTTCTTTTTCGTCGCCTCTGCCGACACGGCCGCGGCAACGCGAGCTGCAGCGCGCAGGTGAGACGGCTCGATCGGTTGATGTACCGCGCGTTAGCGCGAGTATATGCGTAGCAGCGCCGCTCCCCCGGAGAAATGTGTTTCGCCCCGAGGCCATCCTCTGCGCGAAATCTCACGGGCTATCGCTGAAATTTAAGCTCCCGCCTCGCGTTTGTCAACTCTCGCTGCGCCGCACGAGCGTCACACGCTGCGACTACTGCAGACAGAAAGGGAAAGAGAGCTGCGAGCTGCCAGTCGGCGAAAGATCCATGGCCTGCAACGATACCGCATGTGTGTACTTTTCTCAAAAAATTTTCCAGCTGCGCTCTAGCTGCGGAATCCGCTTTGTGCTGCTGCTCTGCTGCTCTGCTGCGGGAAAACGTCGATTCCGTAATTTATTTGATTTTCAGTGCGCGTAAAATATGAGAGTCGGCTTTCTGGCGCGTTGCAGCTTTCTTTTTTAACTCGTTTCGCTCGCACGCGCGGTAAAAGTGCGATTAGGATTTTCGCGGAAATTGAAGAAAGAAGAAAGGTCGGAGGAGCTCGACGCTCGCGCGCGATTGCATTTAGAAAAGTCCGGAGCTGAAATAAACGTAATAAAAGTTTAAAGCTCGCCTTGGAAAAAGTTTATTTAAAATCTTCCCTTACCCCGTTCACTGCGCCAGCTGTCGCGGAGTTAAAAACAAAGGGGTGGGGGTTCAGGAACCGAAATAAAAGAAAAATCTAGGATGACTGGGGGAGATTTTTACGGGACGATTTCGTTAACTCAATGGCTATTAAATTGGAAATAATAGTTACAAGTGAAGCGCGACGCGTTCTTGGGAGATCGAGCAATTTTACGGGCAAGCCGCCGAGCGCCGCAGTTCCCTATATGTATTACAAGAAGCTCTCGCGGGAATCCGAGGGACTGCAGCCGCGCGCGCGCTATGCTCTCCTACAGAGCTCTTAATAAATTCGTTAACCAGTAGTTGCGCCGATTGAGTTAAGTCGCGACGGCGACGGCGAGCATGCTCTCTGGATTATACTTAAGCCGTCATAACTCGAGAAACGACTTTCACTCCGCGGCTGAATAACTTGTGGAATCGTTCGTCGCTCGTCTATCGTCGTGAAAATCCTTTATTATAGGCGAGAGAAGCCTCGCAGTTGCGCGAGGTCGCCTTTGAAGTGCAGCCGGCGGATGTTTTCACCGCGCCTCCCAAGCATGCATACATGTATATATATAGCTCTTCTCGCAGGCGAATTTTTGCAGCTGTATTTTTTTTTTGTTTACGCTCCTCATTGTGCCTCTCGCGTTGCGTCACTACACTCTCGCGCGCACGCCGAGAATGTGTCGCATTTTTACGGTTACGCTAAAAATATATATATCTCTATTGTATATATATAGTTGTTCCTTTTTTTCCGCGAAATTCATGCTACGAAGAACGCATTGTGCGGATTTCGACGAATTTCATTTCACGCCAGAGCTGAATTTTGTTTTATACACACGTGTACATGCACCTCGATGTGTGTACGCGCTACTTTTCAATACGATTGTTTGCCGTAGTTTTGCAGGGGTCGGATGACAGAGTGAATTTTGCAAGCCAAAATCAATGATTGCAAAATTTTCCAGTCCCTTTGTTAAGCAAATGATCCACGTTTTCATTGTTAAAAAATTATACTCCATAAACTAATGTAAGAAAGCGGAATATACTTTTGGACATATATATAGCGAAAAAATAATTTTTTTTAACCCAAGGTTTTTCCTTTTCTTTAATATCTAAAGTTTGTTCAAAAGGCAATTTTCATTTTCTTTTAAAAATCAGTGTTTTTTCAGAAGGCCATAAATCTGCTTTAAAAAGAATTGTTATTGCGAAACTTTAGAGCTAGTTTTGAAAATCTATATGCATTAACTCGACTCTAGAAAAAAAATGCTCCATAATGGGATTTTTTAATGAAAACATTTTCTTTTTCCTTCAAAAATAATAATTTTGTTGTTTAATCATTATCTCCTCAAATTTCTCGACCAATCCTTCCTTTACTTTACAATCAAATTAGTGCTTTTTCAGAAGAATGAGTTTGCGTGAAAAAAATTTGTAGTCTATTGTTTCGAATTCAGGTCACATGATATCAACTTTTAAAAATTGTTTGCTTTTTAAATGAAAAACATATTTGCTCTAAGTACTGTGCGCTTCGAATTGCTTATCAGTCGAAACTTTTAAAAATAGTTTCTATAGCGGAGAGTGTTTAGCTGATGAAATAAGCGATATGGTTATAATTAATAATTAAGTTATAATATCTGCGTTAATCTTGGAGTATCGTAAAAAGAAATGGACACTTCTTTCGGAGTAAAACGGTTAGGATAATATGAGAGGCTTTATCCTCTGCAATAATAATTACTCCTCACGGCTACTGCTATTCATAACACATTCTATATGCAAGCGCAGCGACGACAGTTGCAGTTGCGGCTGCCGCAGCGATAGATAAAAATAAATATCGACGCGCGACTACTCGAGGATCTCTAATTGTGAGCGCTGCCATCGAATATCTCATCTTCCGAGGCCTTCGGCTACAATTTAATGATTCAGATACGGCTCTCGAGAGCCGCTGAAGCCGCGTTGGTGTACAGCGAGTTGGCGCGCGCGCGCGCGCGCGAGCGACCGCATTCACGGTTTACGATTGTAATTTTCGCGCCGGCCTTAATCACCCGTTTCTTCGCTAATTACCGGCTCGCGGCGGCGGCGTCGGCGTCGGCGGCGACGGTGCACTACTTAAACGCACTGGCAGACCTAGTTCTACCTGCGTGAAATCCATTCTCCAAGTTTTGCATAAAATATATAGACTCGCACACGAGGCAGTGCGTGACTTTATGGGGTCACTCTAAGTTATTATGCGGTGAAAAAGCTTGTTTCAATTTGTTCGTTTCTATTAAGCATTTTTTCGGCTCTCGGGCTTAATATCTCTTAGAGTCTCGCTCGGCGTCGCGCGCGTGTAAATGGAAACTATTTCGCGCATGACTGCCGAGGCTGGTGTAATGGATAATTTTGTTAGCGCTAGACGCGTTCTTGCTGAATATTATAACGAAATGCGTTTCGCACATCGATTGCATGTATCTGTGCAATTTGATGCTTCTACTGGCATCCCATTGATGCTGTTTTCCAAAATTGTTTAACCTTTCTGAAAGCCTCGAAAATTCCTGGAAAATATTTGAAATTTTGACGAGTATATATATTTGGACAGCGTCGAGAGGTATTGTTGTAAGAAAAATACTGTTCATACAGTACGCCAGGGAAAATATGATATTTCGCGATGAAAAGGAAGGTGAGACGGGTTACCGAATAACCTTCACGTAAAAGCATGTGGAAAGTAGCGCAAAAACTCGGAGCCAGCGGAATAGATCAAAAGCGAATAAATATCCCAGAGGCGACACATTTGCGACTCCCGCGCTTCGCTTTGTTCAAGACATAGCCGGGCGCCCGCGCGGAGTCCATAAAAGAAGCCCGTCACGCATTTGTCATTCTTCCGTCTCTCTCTCTCTCTCTCTCTCTCTCTCTCTGTTTCTCCCCCTCGCGTATGGCCAAGTAAAACAAATGGCTCGGTGCAGCGAAATAACGTAACGGGATATAAAAGAGCGTCGAAAGCCGGCGAGATTTCGCAGATGCTCTTCTCTTTTTCTCACCCGTAGCAGCGCTATATACAACTAAACGTAAGAAAGTTCGCTCGGGTTTGACCATTCGCGGCTCTCCTCTCTCCTCGGCCGCCGTCCGAGTTATACGAGGCAAAAGCAATTCCGATCGTTGCAGCAGCGCGGCGGAGCGAGTGCAGCAGTCTCGCCGACGAGCGCGAAATTGAAAAGCGCGCGCCGATTGAGCGGGAATTACCGCGGCGAAGCAAACAGCAGCAGCAGCGGCGGCAGCAGGCGGAGACGACGGCGACGACGACGACATGCCCGTTACATAAAGTTCCCGTCCTCGTGACGAATGCCCGCGTAAGTGAATGTGTGTGTGCGCAACTGCACTGCAGGCGCGGTTTTGTTAAGCGTTGACGCGGCGGCTGCAGGCGAGCTTTATGCGCGCTTCTGGGCAAAGAAAGCGCGCGCGCCGAGAGAGAGCTGCGCGAGCAACACTCTGTCGATATTATAAACTCGCCGCGTTATTGTTTGGCGCACGAGGCGCGACGCCGCGCGCACTGACAGTTACGGCCGCGTAATGTACCGTATTCGAGCTTCTATATACGCAAGCCGTAAGGACTTTTTACACGCGCCTGCGATTACGCGTATATTTATAGACTGTCGGCTATATACTCTATCGGCTCTCGTGCGCGCGCGCGAAGAGGCGCATTTGCATTCGCCACTAACGCTCCGTGACACACTTCTCTTTCAGCAACTTTGCACTTTTCAGCTCTTTCTCGCTTTTTTCCATTTTTCTGCAAAACGCAATTTTTCTCCTCCTTATTCTCGCGACTGCATAAGTACAATGGGTCTCTGTTTTTTTCGTTTCGTGCTGCGCGCGAGAGAAATGTAATGCAAGGGTTCGGTAAAAGACGCGCTGCAAACGCGAATCTAATACTGCGGAGTTACGACTGGTAAATATGGTTAATTTTCAGAAAGTCTGTACCGCCGTATATATAGAGAACGGCTCGAGCGAGCTCTCCCTAATATGTAAATTTTCGCCTGCACACGTGCAGACACACGCGTGCGTTGAGCGCGCGAGCGCTCTATGCGCCCCGGTAAATAATATTCATTTGTAAAATGGGTGCAAGCAGCGCCGCGGGAGCAGTGAGAGCTGCGCGCGCGCCACGCAACGACTTGGCAGTATACCTCGCGCGCAAAAGTGCTGGAAAATTGAATTCCGCGTAGCGCAGTAACAACCGCGGGGAGTGTATACATGACGTTAGAGCCGCGCGGTGGTGTGCGGCGTGTATCGAGGCCCTCGTAAAAAATTAGCCGCGCGAATGAACGGCTCGATGAAAGAAGAGCGACTTGCCGATAAGTATATAGCAGAGCAGAGCAGCAGGCCGCTGCACTCGAGCATCATAGACCGAGTCAAAGGCCCCGCCGCCGCATTTATAAAGAAGCTGTGTGCACACGTCATATATTTAAATAAGCGCGCGTGTATACACGCTACACGTCTCTCTAAAACGCGTTTCCGCTACAGGAGCAAAGCCAAAAGCTCTCGAGCAGTAGTCGGGACTGGAGAGGGGTAGAGAGTGAGACGAGAGAGAGGCTCTTGGATATGGAAATACACCCTCGACATGTGTGTCCATTTGCGACTCGGCGTCTATAAAGTTAGGAAAATTCGCGTTCCCTCCCGTGTATAACGTCGAGAGTTAAAACGCCTCGTATAACGCCGCACTCGCGGACTTTAATGCCCGCGTTACCGCCGCCCCGCATTATATACATATAGCCGCGTGTACACGCGCGCGCATCGCTCTACGAATTGCCAAGTGGTGAAGAGAGAAAACGGCTAAACAGCGGCTAATTGCACCTCTCCAGACGGAGCATTTACGTTTTCCCGGATTGTTTCTCCGAATATTTATTCCCCTCCCTCTTCCCTGTGGAGGTGCACGCTGCGACTATGCGTATATAAATATCCACTTGTATTAGGGAGATAACTGCGGCTACAGCAGCAGCAGCAGCAGCAGCAGCAGCAGCAGTACAGAGAGAGAGGAAATCCGGTGAGGCCGGCAAAGGCCGATAAATAGAAAGAGTTGAAAAGTCGAGGGCGAGAGGGAGGACGATGGGAGCAAAAAGGAGGGCGAGCTTTGCGAGAGCTGCACGGCAAGCCAACCGAAGAGATATCCCCTTTGGAAGTAGTCTCGGGGCCCTGCGGGGCTCGGCGCAAAACCGCGATCTCTCGCCACGCGCGCCTACTATACCTATATACGGCCATCCCGCATATGTGTGTGTGTGTGTGTGTGTGTAAACGTGCGGTCGTAAATTCGAGAAAGGCTCTCACACTGCGCGCCGGGGCCTTTCTTATCTGCCGCCGCCAATTGATCCTACCGAAAGATGTTTTGCCCCGGGACAGTCGCTTGCACGAGGCCTTATCTTTGTCTTTCGCGCGTCAGTATAGAGGATCGACGGCGGCGGCGGCGGCTGCGGCGGAGGTTCGCAATCGTGACGATAATTTCAATTTCAAGAGACCGTCTCTCCCTCGCCTCCCGCTCGACGACGTGTGAGCATTTTCACGCGCTACACGCAAATGCTTTTTACTCGCGCTTTTTATCCTCCTTATGCTCGAGCTCCGAGTATATCCATTCTATACCTCATGTGCGATGTATACGGCTGTTGCCGCTGCCACCGCTCCCGCCGCCGTGTATAGTCTAGTGTATAGGAGAGGAGGGCCTGTAAAGTAGCTGATGCTGCCGCCGCCGCCGCCGCCGCCGCTGCTACTGTTACTGCTACGCGGGGGGATTGGAGAGGAGGGCCGGGGGGAAAAAATGAGGAAAATCGAGCGAGATATTGGCTGCGTTTTTCACGTTATGCTCCCGGCATAGTCGCGCGGGCTTGTACTCGTGGATGCGAGGAATATCTCTTTTAAGCCGGCTGTATGTGTACTTTGCGAAGCTCAGCGCACACGAGGAATACAGTCGCGTATAGTCGTGGAATGATAGTGCACAGTTGGTCTCTTCGATTATTATGTTTGCCTTTTGAATTACCAGGACGGATCGTGTATAGTAAGTTAAATTTTTAGAAAGAAAAACAACGTGAAATTCCGAGGATATTAAGAGCTTCTGACCGAAGAAGATAGTGCAGGAAACTTGATATTTCGAGCGGTGAACCATCCGTGTCCATAGAACAGGCTCTTCATTACTTGTTGCACAGAGCAATTTTTATCAGAAAAACGTGAATGGGAAATCGAGGATAATTTGCTTGGGATTATTCGACTTTCTACTGATTTCCCATGCACGTGCGCTGTGGAAAGAGTCTTTTTGAGAAATAATGGCTCACTCAGTCAACGTTAGATGGCAAATGAATCATAAAAGAACGGATTAATTCCAAGCGCTTTTCAATGCCATCGGAACGAGGAAGAAGCACGCGCCGCGCAGATTATCAACTGCAGAATATAATCCTAATAATACAGCATGGAAAGTGTACAGTCCGCGCAGTGTAGACACTCAGTCATTGAGAGAAAGAGAGAAAAAATGGAGATAAAATATTTCTTAATAGAGTTCTTCCTGCAGCAAGCGGCGGCGGCGGCGGCGGCAGCAGCAGAGCTCCGAGAGCGCGCGCGCGCGTTATATACCAGGATTTACATCGGCCATAAGTCATACGGCAACTGCGATAAATAACGCTAACGGCAGCTGAATAGCCGCGAGAGCAAAGAAGGCGGGTCCGCCGGTTCTGACTCTTGGCACGCGGCCACATGTGCGTGTGCGCGCGAGCGTTAACGTCCGTCCGCTGTCAAAATCAGGCGCGCACGCCGCCCGCTGCCCCACCGGAGAGAGAGAGAGAGAGACCCTATTATAATCGCTCCTCTAATCCTCGCCCGCAATCGCAAAGGCACGAGAGTTCGCGCTTCCTCGTGTCTGCAGCGCAGCGCGCACTGGCCGCGCGCACCGCCGCCGGGGCTTTATATGCGCGATAAACAGGGCACGTACAGTGTTTCGCTCGAGCTTGTCAGCTCCGCGGCTTGTCTGATTCGGAATATTGAAGAGTACGATGAGTCGTTTTGTCAGGCTTGAATTTAGATTCAGACAAGACCGAGAGGCGACGCGCGTTCGCTCATATAGGCTTGATTTATTATGCTCGCCGAGTTCGCGCCGAACAAGCCGGCCCATAGCTTATTCGAGGGAACAAATAATGCTCGGCATAAGATTCTTCAAAACATTTGGAAACGGGCTTCGATGTAATGGACAGTCGAAGAAAACATCGCTCTCTAAAAATACGAGCTTATCGATTCTCATGTAAATTTAATGAATGCAAACTTTGTCTAGACGCTTAACTCCTCCTTCGCGTCGATGCATCATTTGTAAGCAGTAAAATTTATGCT
This sequence comes from Philotrypesis tridentata, assembly GCA_018906965.1. Taxonomy (NCBI): domain Eukaryota; kingdom Metazoa; phylum Arthropoda; class Insecta; order Hymenoptera; family Pteromalidae; genus Philotrypesis; species Philotrypesis tridentata. The sequence goes on along the minus strand of JACCIB010000011.1, from coordinate 5,204,593 downwards.
CGTTTAGATTAACGCTTCTTATCTTAAAATATTATCAATCTTGATGCAAATGTACTTTATAATGCATTTTGATCACGTTTACATTAAAGTATAATAACATGTACTTAAAAAGTGCGTTAAAATTAAGATCTTTTTTTTAATAGTGTGGTTAGTTGAGAAAGTCGTAAAAGTTAGGATAGGATGCTGAAGAGTTTGAAAGTCATGTTCATTGTTTTGTATTTATTTTGTATACTATTATGAGTATAAATACATCTACCAAGCTTGAGCATGTTGATCCTTACGAAAAATTCAAACTGTCATAAATCAGTGAAATTATGAGAGACAGGATATTTCTTGGACTTGGTAACTTGTAGTACAAATTCTTTGCAAATTTGTATTAATCAAATTTTATTATTCATGTAGTAGATTCATAAATGTTTTATAGCGAAAATAAGATAATAGAGGCTGTAATATATAATCGATAAGAAATGCTAATACATTACCTTTTCATATAAATTTCATATTAATTTGTATACAAATAGCAATATGCAACCAATTGTAATTGAACAGAAAACAAAGTTAATTATGAACTACGGTTAAATTAGAAAGAAAAACTTTTAGACAAATGGAAAATAGCTGGATATGGAAATTACAATCTACTACGTCTCATAAAGTTTACTCAATAAACTTTGTCAATTAAACGACGAATTCAATTAGTCATATCACCAAATTAGTTCGGCGCATCACTGTTTATTTTTACTGCGTAATTAATTCACGCCTGCTCACACATGTGAAAACGAAGTTGCATAACATCGATGATAAAAAGAGAAACCAAGATTGAGAATAAAGTATTTGTTTTGTTATAGAACTTCTGTACAATTTTGTAAAGTATTATTAACCTAATTAATTATACATAAAGTATGATGATTAATTATACTTTATGTAAATTAATTATGCATAAAGTATGTAAAATTATTTCAAATTTATTTTAAAATTATTGAAACAAACATTGGTTCAAACTGTAAGAATCCATATAGTTACAAAGCATCGAAGTGATCAAATTTTTTATATTTACTTCAAGGTTACTTAATTGTTTCATCGATCCAATCCCGATAACTAGATACTCGAGTGTAGACGTCAACAACTTTACCACAAGTATTCAGATCAGCCCCCCCATATGAATGTGAATTAATACCAACTTGAATACCATTTTTATTAACAAGAGCCTCGCCGGAATCACCCTAAAATATCATTGCTCAAATAATGTTTAAAAGTATGATGCAACAAAATCAAAATTACTCACCACACACGCCCCTTTCCCTCGTGTACTTCCTTTTGGTAATGTACAAATTTGCGTTTCAATCATTCGTCGTTCTACCTTTTTACATTTTTTATAGCTATACATTTTTAACTCGACACTTTGTAATATTTCAGGATTCGTGAGATCCTAAAAATTTTACCTCAGTAATTATCAAATTAAATTTTTAAATATTTACACGCTATATTACGTTTTTCTAGCTGAAAATAAGTGGCGAAGGTGCGTTTTTGAGGTTAGACGAGCGTAAATATTTTTCTGACATGAAAAGCCAATCAATAATTTTTTTTAATAGAAAGGTTCCATTTATGTCCTTATGAGAAATTATACGACTTGTTACAAGGAATGAAGTAACTATAAGTAATTGAAACATTTACCTTAATTTTTCCGAACCCAGTAAATACAACTTTTTCATCGTCCCGTATTTTCGTATCTCTGCTAGCCAATTGAATTGGTTGTACTTTGTCATTGAATGCAATGTCTTTGTCTGTTCGCAATAAAGCAATATCATTGATGTGCGATTCAAAATCAAAATCTTCGTGAGCCATTCGTTCCACAACTCGGTAAAATGTGCCTCTTTTTCTTGTTCGGAATATAGAACCTACCTCAACTTCTATGTTTCTAATATCATCTCTAAATATAAAAGAATAAGATATAATGCATAACAATAGACAACCTATTAAGAATTTGCTCCTAAACATGGATATATCTTACTCATGGAAGCAATGGGCAGCAGTTAGTATCCACCGTTTATTGATTATTGAGCCACCACAGTAAGTATCCGAGGAAGGTATACCTGGGACAATGGGCCTAGACTTTATAAGCGCGTGGTATGGATATTTCCCTTCAGGAGCATTCGATCCATTAAAGATTCGCGTGCGTAAGCCTGAAGGCAAATAATTCCAATCTCTATTACTTTTCTTGACCAATAAGTTGTGCTTATTAAAACTTGAGTCAAATGCTAGTATTAGAACGTTTTAATAATAACGCTATGGAATTTTTTGTTTTTCAAAGTTTGATATATTACTTTTGTATCAATTTTTGTAACATAAAAACTTCTATAGCGTTTTTAATAAAACTTACAAACACTAGCGTTCAATTCTTTGTAAGCCCCGCGATATCACGTAAAATCTGACTTTACGATTTTATTGAATGTACCTTAATTACTAAAAAATTCATGTAATGCTATTTATACGGACTACACTAGTTTACACACTGGTTTATTAGTAGACATTAGTTAAATACCTTAAATATTAGAACCAATTGAACGAAATCTCAAAATAAATATTCCGTAAGGAAAAAGAGTCCTTCTAATTTTTCTTACCACGAACAAAAATGATTGCAGATAGTAGACAAATAACACGTATGATTTCCTTCATTACTAATATTCAAAGCACATTGTGGATCGATCGATACTCATGCTTTTATAGCATCAAATGTGCTTTGAATATTCCGAAATACCTCTTTTTATATCAATTCTTATCCATTTTTTTTATCAGAAAATGTATATTTGTATTGTTTCAATTCCATGAATATTTTAGCTGTCTTTGTAGTTGCGTTGATGTGTGTATAACACAAGAAGTATAGTTTATATTGGAATTCTAATCTGATTATGTATTGAGCGTTAAGGTTTGTTTATTCTCTTAATATTAGTTCATCATGCTTGGGATTCGTGATGAAAAATATTTTTCTACAGTTGGCACATGAAGAACGTTTTGAATTTTAAGAATCTATAAAATAGATTTCTTCGGAGACTAGAGAAAAAAATTATAATTTTTAATATTTCATTTGGCCTAGTTTTTTATGCAACTTAACTAACTTTATCGTGATATTTCGCAATAAAGAGTGCTTGAATGTAAGCCTGCGCGCGTCATCCTGCACGGAGTTGAATAGCGCTGCTTTTGAATATACTCTCCTTGACAGCGGCGCGTAACCCTTCTATTGAGTAACATCTCTACATTTATTTTCCATCTCATTCCGATAGGGAGGAAAGTGGTAGCCAGTAGCAGAGGCAGTCGCGATAAATTTCTAATTAATACAGGCTTCTTCGGTGAAATTAAAGCTCGCTGGAAAAGTTTTTCCCTCTCTCCTCTCTCTCTCTCTCTCTCTCTCTCTCGCGGAATTCCTCAGCACTGCCAGTCTTTAATTTGCACCCTCGCAATTGCTGAAACATGCCGGTAATATGAATGTCTTCTTAATTGCTCGTCCGGCGTCGAAACTTATCAATTGAATATTTCATTATGCCCGCGGGTGCAGCAGCGTCGAGATTCCCTAACGAGGGCGAAACCGTGAGGTCGCGTCCGCGCTGTAGCGCGATGGCAAGCTCTCGGCTCGGCTGCAGCGGCGCAGAGAGATAGAGGACAAATAATTATACGCAGTTTCTTGCGGAGACTAGAGGCGCACAGCTGCCAAGTGCTGACTGCTGAAAGGAAGAACGCCGCGACGGAGGCTAAAGTACGACTCGCAGCCGTCGCGAGCGCGCGCACGTTCTTCGTCCCGGATACGCGCGGGACGGCGTAACGTATGCGCGAGTCGTCACGATCCGCGTAAGCCCTGTTAACTCGAAATTTTACGGTAATTGTTCGAGCCGACGCGTTGCCAGTCGCCGACGCCGATAATTAATTTTACGCATCTCTAATGTCGTCGTTTTACGGCCTCTATAGCCTTGCTTTGCTCGCGAGCGAGAGAGAGAGAAAGCTCGCGTGTGTGTGCGATTCGAGGAAAAGATACGGCCGCGGCGATTTATCGACGCGCGTAAAATTAACAATTCACCCAAGAGACGTAAATTTGTGCGACGCGCGCGCGCGCGCGCGCGTAATGAGGCAAATCTGGAGAAATTTAATAATTGCAGCTGCCTGCAGTATATGCATACAGGCTGCGAGAGAATGAATTTACGGTAGGCGTCGCCGCCGTTGTGGCTTCTCTCTCTTCTCTCACTTCCTTCAATAATGAGCGACTGCAGCTCGCGCGTCTTGGACTGGCAAGGCGGAGAGGCGGAATCGAGACTCTATCGCATCTTTCTGCTTCTAGTTCTGCGCTGACGTATGGGCGCTAAATGCTGGGGAATCCAGGAAAAGTTTTGCCTACGCGCGAATCCCAAGCAACTTGGGAAACATTGTAAACTACACGCTGCTTCAAAGTTACGAGGGAAACTCGAGGACGACGCGCGCGTGCAATGCTTTCTCAGACGAGAGGCGGATCTTTCCTTCTACCAGTGCTGCCTTTGCTATATACAGCTATGCAGCAGCCAAGAGAGTGTAGCTGAGAGAGAGAGAGAGAGAGAGAGAGAGAGAGAGAGAGACGCGACTGAACGGCCCCAAACTCCCGACGCTGCGCATTCCGCTGCAGAGACGACCCGATTAATCGTCCAGCTGGAATCTCGAATAAATTTCGAGCCCTTAGTGGGACGCGAGTCGCGTTCATTAACTCGTTAAATTCGAGTCAATTTCCTCGGCAAGCTGTCGTTATTTATTGCGCTCTTCTGACAATGGCAAAGAGAGCGCTTGATTAGATCGCCCGACTCTGATGCAGCAGCAGCCGCCGATGGGCCGCCTTTGAGGATCGATGGCAGTTGGACGCGTCCTGTTCTGCCGTCTGCAGAAGAACTCGCGAGATCCTCGCGCAAAAACACGCAAGAGGGAGGAATGTAGATAATTACGAATAATGGATAAGCCGCGTAGACTGGAGAGTGCAGTACAAGCGCGCGCGCGCGCGGCACTGTATATGCTAACAACATTGTCCCAATATTTCAGCGCCGCGCAAACCGGCCGCTCTCCGCCGTGCATAACTTAGCCCGAAGTTTGGGAATCCAATACGCGCAAGGATTCCGGGGCCAAGCCTAAGATTTGTCGGCGGTAGTGTGGAAATCTGGTTAACCATTTCGAGCAACAACTATAGACAAGTCTGACGTATTTGCAAATTCATGCCGCAGCTGTTCGTTACATCTCCCTTCATACAAATTGAAATTTCGGAACAACTCTCGCGCCCGGGGAAGTTGCGCACGCCTCGCTTCCTAATCCCCCCTCCCCCCTCCCTCTCTCTGTCTCCTCTCTCGACAATTCATTTTTTCGCTCAAAAACGCAATATAGTCCGCGCGCTTCGATAGCTGCCTGCGCTGCAGCGTGAGAGTAAATAAAGAAGAAAAATTTGGCAGGCACACACGCACACACACACACGCGCGGGGGTTGGAATTTCTTTTTATGCTTATTGGATCTCGTAAATAGGAGAGATCGCGAGAGCGCAGCGAGCAACGGATAATATCATCGGCAACGACAAATTACTTAATTCTCTCAACTCTCTGGCTTCTTTTTACTGCCGTGCAATCTTCCCCTCGCGCTTCGTCTATATATCGAGAGTGAGTAACAGAGGAACGAGAGCGAGTCGGACTGGCTGATCTATTGCCTGATCACCAGGCATCACGAGTATACTCTTTTTTTCTGTCGAGTTCTCTCTATCCCTCTCTCGAACAGTACCGACTGATCGCTCTCCTCTCCTCCGCTGCACTTTGCTGATTTCGCGATCCCTCCCCACCCCGCTGCTCGTGCAGCCTCGAATATTTCATATCGCCGGCTCGTACTATTCATCTTTCTGCGATCGGTCGAGGAAATTGCCAGCGTCGTTTGGGTAAAACCCCGGGACTCTCTCTCCCTCCCTCCCTCCCTCTCTCCGTTTCGAGCTTCATGCGATGGCTCTTTTTCCGCCGCCGGACAATAGTCGCTTATTCCACGAGTGAGAATTGCTCTAAAAAAATTGTTGAAAATGTTCTTCCTCGTTTACGCTGCGCATACGCAGGGCATTGCCTTGTTCTCTCTGTGTCTCCGGGAAATCGCGCGAGATCGAGCAGGAAGTTGGCTTAGCTCTTGCTTAGCCGAAATGATTGGCGCGCTGTCTGTGTGTGTGCGCGCGCGCGCTCTGAATCTCGTTAGGGCTTCGTCAAAGTCGAGCACAGCTCGTAAATGCTCGCGAGAAAAAGAAAGAAGCGCATCTTCGTCGACAGTGGGAGCGAGAGAGAGAGAGAGAGAGAGAGAAATTCACGGCCCCACGGAGTTTAATCTGCTAGCAAATCCATTAGCGGAACGAGCGCACTTAAAACCCGCGCGGTTACGAGCGCCTCGGCGGCGGCGGCGGCGGCGGCAGTGGCGCGCGAAAAATCCTTACAACCCGATGCCTCGAGTCTTTTTTGTTTTCTTCCTCTCTTTCTTCGCTCCATACGCGTGCGGTGCGCGCAGCCCCGCGCTCTCTGCAGCTCGCGAGTCGGTCGCCCATTATTTTTGTCTTTACGAGGAGAACGCGCGCGCACGCTCGCGGTTATTACTTCTCGCTACCGGTGCGCAGCGGCAGCGCTCGCTCGCTCTGTCTCATGTGCTCTGTGTTTTCCTGTATGTACTCATGAGAGTCGCGAGGACGGGAGGGGACGGGGCGGGGGGGCTTTACGTCGCTGCGAACAATGCCGCGAAGCCCACGGGCTTCTGCAGGGAAATAAACATATATTGTGTCTGTTGCGATGATAGCTCTTCGACACACACACACACACACACAAACGCGAGCCGCCATAGACGACGAGAAGGCCGCAGTCGATCGAAATATCGGACGGCTTTTTTTGCCTCGGCACCGACGATACATACTTGCGAGAGGAGTCTTGATTGACGTACATTTAACATTGAGTCGTAATATAAAAGCTACTTGCGCTGTGCCTGCGCTTTTCAATTTCCCCGCATCGACTCTCTGCACAGCTCGTACAGTCGTGACGACGCGCGCGGGGGAAAAGTTCTCTACTGGTCTCTCTCTCTCTCTCTCTCTCTCTCTCTCTCTCTCTCTATATATATATATATATATATATATACCGTATTATAAGGCGAAACGAGTTTCTCGATGAATGTATAAAAAATGCTGGTTCGTTGCAAAATTAAACGTGAAATTTGCTGCACATTTCAAGCAGCTTTCTCGCTTGAATGCGTAAACAGAAAAGCGTTCGACTCTCGTTATATTATTTTCACAAAGAGTGTGATTTATTTGTCGGAATTTAATAACAATTTTTTTTTTCGTAACATCATTGGCTTGTCCCGCCGCCGTTCGAATAAATCCGTTTCATGCGCAACAATTTCAGAAATTATTATTTATCTTTGGAAACGAACGCACCCGGCATTAAAATACTGTCATACTTTCTTCCAACCGCAAAAAACAACTACAGCTGTACACACAGAGGATGGCTTGCAGCGACGGCAGAGTAGGTAATTAGAATCCCGGCTCAAAAATGCCGCGCGAAAAAAGCTCGGAGTCTCTCTCTCTCTCTCTCGCTCTTATACTCCTTCTCCCGCTTACAAATATACAAGATCGTGTATATATATATAACTCTCTCACTCTCTCCGACTACGTAGCGAGTCGCTCTCTGAGAAACGGCGAGGAAATTACGATCCCGTTGCAGCTCCGTAGTCAGGTAAATGTTGGCGATAAGTCAATCAACCGACTGCTGCAGCCAGCAACACGTCGGAAGAATGACTTTGAGCGAGAGAGAGAGAGAAAGACAGAAATTGAAACGGCAAGAGGAGAGAGAGAAACCCAAACGTTGTGTATACATACACCTCTATCTCCAGCTCATACACAAACAGCGGGCAAAGAGGCGCATCATCGTTGGGACGACTTTCTTTGTGTTAGATCCTCTCTCTCTCTCTCTCTCTCTCTCTCTCTCTCTCTCTCACTCGCTCTGGCCCCGTTTGCTTTCGCGCGTTGATAAATTCCCTCTCTCCCCCACCGATGGCCGGGGTATACATCTCCGCAGCAACGGAACTGCAGCTCGCTCGAAGGAGCGATAACAATCTCGCGACGTATTCGAGTACAATGCAAACTTAATTAAAGAGAATGTCATTCGGCGCACATCGATTAAAAGCCCCTGCACTGCTGCTGCTGCTGCTGCTGCTGCTGCTGCTGCTGCACCGATTCTATACGACTCGCGGGCGCTGTATATAGCCACTCTCTTCACGACATACACATATATACGTATACGTTTACCTAAGCGTATGCGCATGTACCAGCAATCTCGCCTTCGGACAAACACATAAGACTGCACTAGACCATTGTAGGAAAAGGCGAAATAACTGCAGAGAGAGAGAGAGAGAGAGAGAGAGAGAGAGAGACCTCCTTGACGTTCACTTATGCGTGATGCACATTGCACATACGTTTTCGACTGTGTTATGCATAATGTATATCTACCCCGCGTGAAAAAGATTTTCCCCGCTCCGCATGCGGAATACAGATTGTACAGAAAAATGCTTCTACACACTTTATGTATACAGAATTTTAATTAAAAATTGCGAACCTCGTTTTTCTGTCGCGCACTACTTTTTCAAAAATATAACCGCAGCATCGTCGCGTCGCGATCTTCGCTGCGCAGAAACTGCGAATAAAATGTTGGTTCTCGAGCCAGCGATTTCGGGCGATATTACTGAAGCGTGATAATACCCGCGCGCGGTCGCCTTGTATATCTAGCCTCTTTCTCTATGTCTGCAGGTAAGAAGATATCCTCTACCGTATAGCGCAGGAGAATTGGATTAACGCCTTGCGGCGAATCTCTCTCTTTCCCTCCTCATCCTCGTCGTCGTCGTCGTCGTCGTCGTCGTCTATAGTCGGCATTACGGAAACTCGATATGCGAGGATCTACTGTACTCTCTCGGCGCGACTTATTAATACTCTCGCACTTCCTCGACGCCGCGCGGTCGCCGAAAGAAAGAGAGAGAGAGAGAGAGAGAACGGCTAATCAAGCGAGACGATCGGATAGCTGCTCAGCCGAGGGTGATTTCACTTTTATGTACTTGGAAAGCCGAGCGCGATTCTTCAAGGTGACGCGCGTGTCATTGTATACGTGCAGCGCTCTGTGTGTGTGTGTGGGTGTTGGTGTTATTATGCGCAGCCGGGAGAGCGATTTTTCAGGGGAAGAGCCGCCGCGCTGATGCTGATGCCGAGGCTCTGAGGTATCGATTACCCGCGCGATAATGCCCAGCCGAGAGAGCTGCTGCATTAAAAGCCAGCTTAAGTAAGCCATGAAATAAGCGTGAACGCAGAACGCCTATAATTTTCGTGCGGGCTACTCTCGCCGCACGGCGCACTGCAGTCTTTTCTCGCGCGCGCGCGGAGGTATAGTGGGAAATTGATGAGACGCGTATGTATACCGTATAGACGGCTTCTTCTTCATCATCATCATCATCATCATCCTCTTCTTCTTCTTCTTTTTTCTCATTTTTCATTAAAAACGCGCCCCGATGCTTATTATGCTTCATTACGTTCTCGTTGCATAAAATTTACGCGAGCGGCCGGTTTTTTTTCCGCGGTCGCCGCGTGCGTACGTGCGTGCGTGCGTGTGTGTATACATCGGGACGAGAATTGCCGATAAAATATAAGCGCGCGCGGCGCGGCCGAGAGAGCGCGTGCTTTACCTATAATTTTTTAAATTAAAATCTTGATATTGGTGTGTACGCTTGTCGTTACGAGTTGTTTGTATACAAGAGAGCGGGGTTTTCATGCGCTTCAAGTGTAACTTTGCGTTTGATGGCCAGTATTAAATTTTACTCACTGCAGTATTAAATGGAAAATTACAAAACTTCCCATGCGCCCGAGTAGTGATTTGTTACTGTCGATGCTTCTCGGTATTCATGCGCTTTCCAGCGCGTTGACGAACTTCTTCTTGCCCCGCGCGCATAACATAACGGAAGAGAGAAAAAGCAGCGAGATGTTTCGTTTTACGGGAAATAAATGTGAAACTATTCAGTTTTTGGGCTCCTAAAAGTTGCGTTATTCGAAACAAATATACTTACTTTATCTAATGTACACGTTTCCTCAATATCATTTTCGGTTTTATCGATCAGATACAATCTGAATTATAACAGCAATGCGAGGCGCGCTGTAAATAACACAAGAAAGAAGGCAATAAAAGAAATGATACATATAAAGTTGCGAGTATAATATAAAAGATAAGTGGAATTATGAAAGAAAGACAAACGCTCGGCGAAAATTCATTACGGCCGGACAATAAAGCAGTCCGCGGAGGAACAGGACTTTGTGCCTTTCTCGGTATAATAAACCGCACGCGAGCGAGACGAGATCGGAGTCATCCCCGCGTAGTTGTTGCAGCTTTCCAAACACAGATATAGCCGCCGCACAAGTCGATAAAAGAGTTGAATTTTAAGGATCCGAAACGGCGTGACACACGTAGTAGCGGCTACGTGTTTACGTTTACGAGTATAGTAGGGCCGTTAATTAGCGCTCGGTGCATGCGCATACCATATCAATACGGGGCGAGCGGAGAGCTGCAGTACTAGGGGCTGGCCGTTATGTTCGTCCGTTTCTCGGCTCGGCACGGGGGCTTTCCGATGCAAATCACCGCGGAACATCGCCAGCCTAGCACGAACTCAGCACAATCCCTCGCTCTCGCCGTTCTCTGTAGCTATCCTCCGCCCCCAGCCCCCCCCCCCCCCACGCTAGCCCTCTCTCTAGAGGATGCAGTAAATCAGCTCGGCTGCGAGGCGCTAAAGAGACGCTTCTCTCCCGCGCCTGTATCTCTGCGGGCAGTGCGCTGCACGGCTCCGGCTGGCTTCGCCCCGTGTAATGCCGCTATAGAGAGGCTTTCCTTCCTTCCTTCCTTCCTCGCTTTCGCGAGAGCCGCCTCTTCGTGCAGCCTGCCGAGCTGGACTCGAGAGCTTGCGTCAAGCTCTGTGGGAGATAGGCGCGCGGGAAAGAAATTGCAACTGCTATGGCTTTGCTGCCGAGTTACAGATTTATTTGGGGGGAGGGATCTATCAAAAATCTAAATCGCTAGATCTCCGAGAGTATAAGGGCTTTAAATTTCATTTGACCCAGAAAGGAAAAATGAAAACCGTATCCCGCGATGCACGCGCGCAGTCGGAGCTTCTTTCGGCGGGGCGATTAAAAGCGAGCTTGCACGCATTCGTTTTCGGGAGAATGCGAGGGAAAACGAGGACCTCGATTCGCTTAACGTACACGTTTTTCAACGAAATAATCTTTTCTATATAGACGCGAGAGCAACTGGCAGAATGTGGAAAAGAAACTTTGCCCGTGGGAAACTTGCTTTATCTCCTCTATTCAACGACATTTTGCGGCTCTAATGCGATAAAAGAGCTCTTTGATCAACTGTATATATATACAAAAAGGCATGCACAGGTATACAGAGATTCAGCGAGAGCGAGGAATGGACTTTAATATTTTTCAAGATCTTTTGTTCTTCGGCGTATAGCGCGGAACTATATGAGTTAATGCACTTAGTTCTCCGTATTTTTCCGAATATCCTTCTATATAAGTTTTCCTTTTGAGGCGCTCTGTGCAGGCAAAGCATAAACGAGATTACGCAGCCGGCCGCGTCTGCGTCCGCGTATACAACTGCGACATCCTCTTCGCCTCGGCCATTGAAAGCCGCGGCAGTAGGTTTCTTTTAGCCGAGTACATAATATATAATATTGAAAATCCGCGCGCGAGCGCGAAAAGCCGCAGAAGCAGGGAGGCGCGCGCGTCGTCGACGCGAGTGTACAACCAGCAGGACGCGATTTTTCAGAAGAGTTGACACAGCTATACGAGCGACTAGCTTTTCCCCTCCGCGAAATTCAGGATGAAATTGCCGCGATGCAGCTATAGATGCCCCGCATATGGGGAATCGATAATGTGCACTGCCGCGCAGCTATATACAAGCAGTTGAGCGAGGGGAGGGGGGGGGGAGGCACACCGCGCTCCAGGCTGAATACAAATGGGCTCGCCTTACCTCTTTTGCCCGCGGATAATTCCGCATAGAAAATTTGACTGGAGAGAAGGTGCCACACACACGGCAAGTGTGTAATTATTTAATGCACGCGTGCAGTGTTCCCGTATGTCTGCGCGCGGCGTATATATATAGCGCCCCGCAGCCGCGTATTATTGAAACTGGCCGCGATCTCGTATTTATCGTCGTCGCGGCGTACAGCGCCGCGCAGTTATACTCGCAAGGAATATTAAATACGTGCCGCGAATTTTGGCGCGATCCCGTCGCGAAAAGTGCTTGCGAAAGAGCTCGCGACCTCGTATATATATATCTACCTATATATACGAGTCGCGGCGGTAACGTTCTCGATGCGCCGTTCGCCTGTACATACACACAAAACCTGTATTTGTATACGTATGCGGTATACGCGCATGTACGAGTGTGCACCTGGATCTATACGCGGCTTGTCGGCGCTTGGCCTGGAAATGTTTGCCGCGGTACCGGATATAATTGAATTTCAATTACCGAGATGCGAACTTAACGCGCGCACTTACTTTAGATCAAGCCGCGCGAGAGCAGGGGATTCCGAGGAGCGGGAGTACTAGAGCCTCGGTATATATACGTAAGCCCGATGCACGTCGTCGTGCGGCGATGACGACACTTCGGGCTCGTCCTCGGAGATGACGCGGCGACGAGGCAATAGTTTCCATCGAGCTATACTTCAGCGCGGCCTCCTGTGGCTCGGCCCATAGCGACATACAGCGAGGTGTTAAACTCGCCTATTTTCCCTTTTACAACGACACGGGACTTTGCGTTGAGCCGAGCTTTATAGCTTTATGTAATACGATCGTTTTGTTCAAAACTCTATACTGGGAAACAATTCACGTATACGAGCGCGACTATATAGGAGAGCAAGGTAATTAAATATCCAGTGTGGCGAAGAAACCCGCTATACTCGTCGGAAAAAGTCCGCTAGATTATGAAAGTCACTTCGTACACGCCGAAATTTCGTATCTCTTAATTCTTCCCACATACCTACACGTGACGCGTATATAGCTATGTATACGGTTACGCGCACAGACGAGAGAGATAGTATAGCCGGAATCAGAAAACGAATTAAAAATTAAAAGACAAGCTGACGTACGTACATATATAATCGTACCTACTCGCAGTTTCTCTCCCGACTTGCCTCGCGGAACTCTGCTAATTCAATTTTTTTCCAAATGCACCGCGGCTGCTGCACCAGCAGGTTAACGTATTTGCATTTGAAAGGCACACATGCGTACGTGTGTGTGTGTGTGTGTGTCTGTGTATACCTAATACCTGCGCGCTACTCGCGAGTTTTCGCGTGTTTCTAACTGGCACATATATCCACTATTCTCTTCGCTTATGTGTTCTTTGATCTACTTAACGTTTTTACAGACGCACTTTGTTACCGTCGAGTTCAAAGCACACGCGAAGCCCTATATTATACACGAAAGCAGGCGGGAAGCGAGTGCTTTTCCAGCGGAAAATAAAAGACTCGACGACATAGTCTCTCCGTTATACGTATACGTACTCTGAGCGTAGGATTCGTTACGCGGCGACAACTCGCGATTTATTGGTCCCGCAGAAATGATTCGTTAGCGTTCGCTCATCGCGCGGGCACCTCTTGCCCGAGATAATCTCTCTTCGCGCGCGCGCGAGCTCGGCTATATACATCGCCCAATTTCGCAGTGCGCACTTTGCAGGTGTACCGTTTGCTTTTGCGGTCGAAACGGCGCGCAGGATTTCTCGGGATTTCATCCGCGATGATTTCCCACGCGTGATGCTCAGCTTATTCTAGAATTATATATATTCACAGTATCATAGAATATAAAATATAATGTGTCAAATTTGTTTGAGATGAAGAGCTTAGCACGAAACTCGTTATTGTTCTCGTAATTGATGATGCCTGCGGATTAAAATTATTGCTAAAAGCCTTATAATTAAGTTTTAAATTTCAATTCCACTCGTGCTTTCTTTTTCCCTGTTTACCCTGGTAGAAATTTAACTATATAACATAGCTGTTTCATATACTTGATTTTCTACCAGGATATTGCTTGCAATGAATTTCTTATAAAAATTATTTGCATCTATTCATTATTTTTCGAGATCTAGTTTACAAAGTAACTCGAAATTTAGGTAGTAAATAGACTATTCTAATAGATTCAAATAATAGATTGAAATAGTATATTCAAATAAGATCCTTTTAAATTATATTCAAAGTAAATCTCGAAGTAAATACTCAAAGTAAAAACACTCTTGTAATAACGTTTTTTTAACTAGAAATGGTACAATAAAAAATTCATTTTCGCATTTTTGGTTTTTACTTTACTATAATTCCAATATCTATACTAGTACAGATATTTCTATATATATATAAACCCAAACTAATTAGCGTCTCTGAGAAGCTTTATAAATTAAATAAATACTGTGAAAAATGTCTACTTGAACCTTTATCAAAATATGCACTGGGCCGATAGCGTGAATTTTGATACATATCGATGCATGAATGAAGTATCGAAATTCATGGTTATTTACATTAATATTCATACAAATTACATAAGACTCATTGATGCAAATGTACATTATTGTTAATTTTAATTACTTGCATGCACTACACGCAGTGAATTTAAATTGCGAGTATATTATAGCCAAAAGCTCGTCAGTTAACTTTAAGCTCATTATTTTTAACAAAGTTCCTTTATTGTAAATAGAGATTTATTCAGTCGCAATCCCAGTCAAATATCCTTATTCAAATATCGCTGTACGAGTGTAAATCCGGGCGGACGTTTTTCAGAGGGGAAAAAATGTGAAAGCAGCAGCAGGTGAGAGAATGGTATGTTCAGAGAGCGAGCGATATTCAACGGCACTTTAAATTTGACTATTACAAAGCTCCCTCCCCCCCCCCCCACACCCGAGAGAGGAAGTGTAACTTGGGAGGAGTTTCCCATTGCCGGAGCTTTTTAAGCGCAGCAAGTTCGATATCGCGTCACGGAAGAAGTCCCCTCCTTAACGTAATAGTGCGGCAGTGCCTCGAAAGTCGCGCTCGCTCGAGCTTAATGGATGCACTCGCGCGCAATATAGCGCTAGCCGGGGCTGCTCCTCGTTTCAAATTCAGAGCAGCTCGCGCGTGTTATGCCACGCTTATATCTCAATTTTATTCGTATTTGCGTAACACTCATCGTTCTCTCTTCTCCCGGACACATTTGCGTGCGAGATAAAGTTGCGCGCGCCAGCAAATTTTTCATGCGCGACGTTTCCCGCCCGCGTACCTCGGCGAAAATCGTAATGACCAAGAAATTGGATTAGACCCCGAGTTTCACCCACTTTGAATATACTTGATGTATACATACGCGCACAAGTGTGCAGATGTATTTATGCTAGTGCCGTTACTGATTAATATACTGTACAGCGGAGACGTGCGGATTATAAACAACGAGAAAATAAATTACGAGATGCATCGCCGCATATTGCGGCTGGATTTGTAGAACATAATGAAATTTAATTGACTCGTAGTCTGCAACGTGCATGTATGCAGACAGCATAGAGAGCCTTGTGGCAGGAAGTCGAGGGCGAAACCATCGTCGGCCCATTAAACTGATGAAAATGCGAGAGAAAGCCGGAGAGAAACAGAGATAGAGTTATATCTATATAATTTTATATATGTATAGGTATACATTGCGATTCTGCGGTGGCTGCTGAAGTTTTTTTCCGCGATAAATCGCAAAAGGTCTCACTGATGCGACGACGACTTTTTAGATTGAATTAGGGTCTATAGCTATATGTATATACATGTGCGCCAGACGCGCGCACACGTACGTATACATAAGGACGCGGCGATCGCTGCTTAACGAGCGCGAAATAACAAGTCCGAGAAGCGGAGAAAGTTGAAAGTTGAGAAAATTCCGTCTGGTCGATTGAATGCTGGGGCCGCGAGCGTAAATCCAAATTACGGTGCAGCGGTATTCAAAGGGGCAGCTTCTGCCTTTCGAATTGCTGATATATGCTGCTGCGCGCAAGTGTATGTGGGTAATGGCTTATATACGTATATACATAATATATATATATATATATATATATATATAATGTAGAGAACTGCAGTATTCTATTCTTTCTCATTCTCATCCCGGCTCTCGGCATTACGCGAATAATATTCCAGACTATTCGGCAAATAAGTCTATTTAAACGCACGAGACGGGCCAGTCTATATAAGCTGCATCGCGTTCTCTCACGCGCGCGCTCGCTCGCGCGAGAGTGTTTGCATTAATTGGCTGTATTTATAAGACGTAGGCTAAATATCGGCGCATATTTGCCGGGATTCCGAGGGAGCTCGCTTAATTAAGCTTGTGCAAACCGAAGCTATAAGTAAAGTAACCCTTATACGTGCCCCTCCTGTATCCAGAGTTTATTATCGCTCCTCTCTGTGTGCATCCGATTCTCCTAGTTGCCGAACTTAGCTTGTGCGCGATTTTGTGGACTGATAAAATTACGCGTGCTTGAATGATCGATTTTTTGGATTTCTATGTACATCGACGAGCTGCGCGTGAACAAAGGAACCTCAATGACGGAATTTCACTTGAACTTTCACGGATATTGTTTGTTACTTTTAAAATAGAGTTTCGAAATTATAGTAATGTATCTTTTTACCTAAGATTATTAGTTATTATAATTTTACTTTTCATAAGTTTAAAATTAAGTATGCCTCGCATAAATTATAATTAAACAAGAATTTACACAAAGTGCACATATAGTTTGATTAACACAAAGTTCAACTCTCCTCCTTTGACAATATATAAATTATCGGAGCCTGGAGTATTGGTTATTCAAATTCTAAGTAGCTCAAAATACACGCCTACACTAAGCACAAGTCGACTATACGTTAAGAGTTCGATAAACCCGTTAAAACAGAATCAACAGAGGCTCATGCAACTCGAAACTATTTGAAAGATTTACTATTAGCAACTTCCTAAAGTATATATAAGAAGATTAATATGTTTTATCCAAAGACAGCGCCGAGTTACCTTAGTTATAGTTCAGCTCAATTATTTACAGTCTAGCGACAATGTTTGAATGCCTTGGGTTTTCATTCTCACCGCTCGGGCATCAAAATTCGTGCATATATGTATCAAATGCAAAAGAGTCAAAGTATGCTACATTTATGCAGTGAACTCGTCCTCGGAATTCACGAGATCGTGTCCCTTGCAATCTAAGTTCTTTATAACACATTTTCCGGGAGTTTGGTGCTCTAACATCGTGTTGTTGGAAACAATATCTTTGAAACAAGGGCTGTGTAGTCGTGGCTACACGCCAGAGGACGGATATTATACGCTGCCGTCCAATTTTGGCGACTGCAGGGAGCAGCGCGGCTGAGGCGCGAAACGCCACTCTTATAGCCTGTCCTATACCTATATACACGGATTCGCTAAGTTCTCACAACTTTTTATTAAATTTCCTTCTTTTTCGCCTCACTTTTTTTCGCTAAGAACAGAACGTACTCCTGCTACCCTCACGCCCTGACTCGATGATAAATAATTATCCTGTTTTCGAAATTCTTAACCGAGTATATAACTCGCATATTTACTTTTCATGTATTCGTCGTGCATTGTGAAACAAACATTATTGTTTAAAATAAATATTTTATATTATTGTGGCGGAAAACAAGTAATTGAAGCATATGCAACAGCAGGCATATCGAAAATAAACATCCAATTACGTGTGCAAACGTAGCAGTTTTAATGACTCTGCAGGAGCGTTATTGATAATACGCTACATTCGCATTGCCATTACACAGAAGCGGTCTTATTCAGTTCAGTTGGAATAAAATGCACAGGGGGCCCTATTAAGTGAAGTTAGAGCACCTAAAACTAGAAACGATTTTCTAACCACAATAAGCTGGTATAGAGGTATACGCAAAAATGATCAAATTCTTGCGACTTATTCCGCACGGATTAATCCTATGACAAGAATGTTTCACTAACCTGTAGCTCGCGCAAGAAACCGCGAATGTCTCCCCCGCTGTGATTTGATCTTGATGGAAACCGGATACAATATGCGCCGCACGGTACGCCGCGCACCAGCCGCGCCATTAAACTGCAAGACAAACGCATCGATTTACTGCATGAACAAACATCTTTCTGGCATATCAGTTTGTTACTTCGAAGTGTCAAGGGAATAGGCTTAATTGCAATGAGTTTGCGTTTTGGCGCAGGCTGCACTCACCATGTCGTTGCTATTGCTTTAAACTTTGATGGACGTATCTTCGGTGTATATAGGTATACTAGACGTATAATGCACTACACTCGCGGCTCGCGGACATTTATTGTCAATAAGCTCGTCGGTAAATAGTCAATCGACGTTTTGCTTGCGACGAAAACGCAGTCTCGTCAAGCGCAAGGGGGATGACATTATTGCTACGAAGAGCTACATTGACAATGAAGTACTGAAATTTCGGTAAGCACCGACTCGCGCGTATAACTTTTTTCTTTTCTATATCGGCAGTCTTTGTTACTCGCCACGGTTACTTTGATTGCATTCGAGTGAACCTTACCCGTATTATGCGATACTGTCTGATTATTAGTCGCGAAATCACTTTCTCGTTTACTTAACTGCATACTTCTGCGATGCAGAATTAATCGGCAACTGCAGGGTGTGCGGAATGCAGATCAGCAGATTACTACTGAACCGCAGATCCAGATTCTGAACTGAACTCTGTAACGGTTAGCGCAGCTTCGAAGCCATCGAAACGCCATCTTATGGTGGTATGTACAACCATCGATAATCTGAACGGTCGGTAAATTAGAGACACTGCTTTTCACTCAGCATATTATAAATTATAAAAAGTTATAACTATTTATACGATAATAATTTGCATAAACAAATTCCTATACACAATACGAGCATGCATTATCCTCATAGTTAGCATCTTTTCCATTGAAAATCGAGTATTCTACAATTGGTCGCTCGACCGGCTTGGAATAAAAAAACCCTAGTCCTTCTCGAAATACTCTGCCTCGAAGCTTGAGAGACGAATTTTCGTCAATGTTTATGAATTTGCGCAAAACTCGATCTTCCCGATAACTTTCTCCGCGGCCAAATACTTCTCGTGTCTTTCGATTTCTATTGTTGTTCCGACGGGCGTATAAATAGAAGAACAGTGTATTGGCGCGAGTTATCCTAGTTCTATTGTGGCACGACTATATAACTTTGACAGTTTGACGAGTATAGGAACTGTTTCTCTCTCGCTCTCTCTCATTGTGTTATATAGAGCGCAACTATAACCTTGCCTCGTTACTGTCACATAGCATCAGAGAGACAGACAGAGTTGTCTGTGCTTTCTCAAAAGCTCAACATCGACAAAAGACCTTAGTAAGTCAACATAACCTTATGATTATTTAGTCATAGATAATTATGCATTTTTCGCAATCATCCTGCAATAGAAAAAAAATTTTCGCGCTCGAATTGCTAGATTAGAAGCGAGGAGAGAAAGCCGATATAACTAGGAGTCGCTGCAAAAACTTAACCTTAAAACACTAGTCTCCCTTTTTCTCTGGAAATCTATCAATGAAAATTTGCTTCTGTCCCTGTATGATGGACAATTGGCCCTGAATTCGTGAGCATGTCGTTGATCGAAATATCCGTCAGAAAAAAAAAACCATGAATTTCTTTTCATTTCAGTGATGTGAGGGGTTTGGAAACAGTGACGAAGGGACACAACAATAGGATTGGATTACCTCTCGTCAAACTGTAACTAACAAAAACACTCCTATGCCCTCTGCCACAGGTATACAATGTTTGTCTATAGAACTTATTATGCTTAGTGTACACTAATAGTTTGTTTCAATTATAAGTTTCATCATTTTGCTTTGTTTAAAAAAACTCACAGTAAGATGTCCGCATTTGTAGGAATGCCTGGAAGACCGCGAAGAATTGAAGTGTATTTTATGTATTGAAAACACGTTGAAAACTTGAGACAAAGATAATGCTACTTCATACTTTGCTTCTTCAAAATGTGCACTCCCTGTCGAATGAAGATACTATGTGCTTGCTTCGCGAATTAAAAAGGACCGTGATTTTGATTGAAGGTTCTTTTGCTAAACTTTTGCACATACAATTGAATATTTTTAGTTCAATGCTTGTGGATAAAAAATATTATGATAATATTAAATAATGTTTATTTAATCCAAAGGAGCACCAATTTGAGTTATCAAATTTTCTTATTGTCTTAATATTTTCGAGAATACTATGGCTATGTAACTAACAGTAATTAGAGATTGTAAGATAATTTATTTTGAATTTATATTAACATGCTTTTAATGTTTAAAGGAGGAGCCAACCCTTTAGGGCAACAGAAGGGTGGGGGTAATATGCCCAGTAATGAAGAATGTGGGATTCGAGATGTATGGAACCACAATCTCGAGGAAGAGTTTCGCACTATTCGTCAGATTGTGCAGCAGTACCAATACATCGCTATGGACACAGAATTTCCTGGAGTTGTTGCTAGACCTATTGGTATGTACACTTTACAATATTTCTTTTTTAATGCAACAAACATTTCGTTTTTATTTATTTTAATTGACATTATGTTTTACAGGTGAATTCAGAACTAGTGCAGACTATCAATATCAGTTGTTGCGCTGTAATGTAGACCTTTTAAGAATCATACAACTTGGACTCACATTTCTTGACGAATCGGGGAACACACCAGCAGGATATACAACGTGGCAATTCAATTTCAAGTTTAACTTAGCGTAAGCAAATTTATTTTAAGTATAAGTGTCTGTTACCTCAATTTTCATACATCATAATTTAATTTACAGAGAAGACATGTATGCTCAAGATAGTATAGATATGCTACAAAACAGTGGTATACAGTTCAAGAAACATGAAGAAGAAGGCATTGACCCCTTAGACTTTGCAGAGTTACTAATGACTTCTGGAATCGTTTTAGTAGATGATATAAAATGGTTATCATTTCATTCTGGTTATGATTTTGGATATCTGTTAAAACTTCTCACGGATCAAAATTTACCACAAGAAGAAAGCGAATTTTTTGAACTTCTGAGGATATATTTCCCAACAATATATGATGTGAAGGTATAAAATTTAATAATAATTCATTTATTTTGCATTTGTTAGTTTCAAACTGATTTTACTCTCTCATTTTCTAGTATCTTATGAAATCATGTAAAAACTTGAAAGGAGGCTTACAAGAAGTAGCTGAACAACTAGAACTACAAAGAGTGGGTCCTCAACATCAAGCTGGTTCAGATTCACTTCTCACTGGAATGGTCTTTTTTAAAATGCGAGAAGTATGTTGATGATACAGAAGTATATGAATCATTGGTGACTCATAATGCGTTTACCATTGCATTGCACATTGCAATTACGTTGACGTTCACCGTTTATATGCCTTGGATACTTATAAATTAATTTACACACATAAAATTTGCTTCTTAAGTTTCATTTCAATTCAATGGACGAGTAAGAAAACTTAGATTTAATGGATAATTAAAATTTTCAGATGTTCTTCGAAGATAACATTGATGATGCCAAGTACTGTGGACATCTTTATGGGTTGGGAACGTCCTTTGTCGTCAACGGTTCCGGAGGCTACCTCGACAGTAACGGTGACAACTCATCGTCGTCGTAATAAGAACGTGCAACAAGTCATATCCATCAAAGATGATTTTCTGTGAATAATTCGTACACAAATCTGATTATGAAGTCCAGATTACCTATTGCGTATAGATTCTGTACAATTCACAAAAGAACTTTCAGTAAATTTTTTTAATTTTGTCATACAAATATTTCATTTCAAAGTGAAAAAAGAGTTATGGAAGAAGGAATTAAAAAAAAATCTTGTAGAGACACAATTTTATTATGAAATTGCAGTTGACTGTAAGTTAGTGAAACTAATCGTACTTGTTCACTTTTGCTTTTTTTTTTGTTTTAAGAGAAAGGCAA
Source organism: Philotrypesis tridentata (assembly GCA_018906965.1). Taxonomy (NCBI): domain Eukaryota; kingdom Metazoa; phylum Arthropoda; class Insecta; order Hymenoptera; family Pteromalidae; genus Philotrypesis; species Philotrypesis tridentata. Next base: position 5,182,574 of record JACCIB010000011.1, on the reverse strand, counting down.
GAGCTTTTGTAACTTCTTTTTTTCGCTTATTGTTGATACGTCTTTTTCTCGAGCTCTGTTCAAATTTAGAACTTACGTGTATTTACATGAAGAGCGCGTGCTTTTGTGAGAAACGATTGTGAATATTCTAACTTCAAGTGGAGCTTAAACAAAAACTAATTTTGCTTTCATTTTCATTCACGAGAGTAATATAGTTACGATCAAGCTCAATCATGTAAATGTGATCGTTGACGATAAACTGTTTTATCTACTTCTTTTTCTGTCAAAACAAAACCGAATAAACTGTGATTCTCACATTGCTCCGTAAACCGTACTACAACTATTTTTTTTTTACTTAATCCAGCATAAGCTAGACGTTTCTGCGATTAATTTTTCGAACTTTAGTTTTAATGACGCCTCGTGATTTATTGTAAAGCTGTAATAAAGAGGATGTTTTTGGTATGAATCTATACATTTAAACCAGGCATTTGTCACTATGTACCGCCACGAATATTCCGTCCGAGCGCCGTAGCCCTTTCACGCTTGTACGTCGCATTGGAATTAGGTCAGAAGGCTCGCTATCTATTTTTTTACTCTCAACTGTATAGCGTGTAAGTAAGTACATAAAAGATGTTGCCTCACGCCTCGCATACCTGTCCGCCGCCTCGCGTTAGATAAGTGCGCCCGCTTATCTTTCCTATCTCTCGTTATCGCTCGCTCTGATTCCCGCTTTTCGACTCTTCTTAATGTAACTCTACGCTCAGTTACTCCGAGGCGCTCCAACCTGTGTAATCGGCTAGCCCAGCCACCGGCGCACTAAAATTTTCTCATTTCTCGTCTGAAGCTCGTCTTTGTGCAAGTTCTTCGGATAGCGAAGTCGGCGAATCCGCGGGCCTGGCCTGTTGACTCTTACTCAGCGTTCGCGATGCTTTCGCGAGAATCTCGGGGTTCGGGCATGGCGACGCTCGTCCTCCTGGTGATCGGACTCTGCGCGTCTGTCTGCGCCCAGTCGAACATCGAGGCTTTCGAAAGCGCCTTCGGACTGAGCAACGCTGGGAGCGGCGTGGAAGACACTTCGCCCGCGGCGGCAGCTCACTCGGAACTGGAGGACCTCGAGGACTTCCACAAGGACGCCGTGGAGCCAGCGGTCGAGTCCGTGGCCGAGGAAACGGAGGATCATCACGTGGTGGACAAAGTAGCCGACGTGGAGGTGCAGCCCAGCTCGGGCAGTGGTAGCGACGGCGGGGCTGATAGTCCGAAAGGTTTGTCGCCCAGGATGCTCGGCAGCGATGAGACCAGCGGCAAATACGTGAGATACGGTAAAGGAAATGACGTGTGACTCGTCGGCTTTCATGATGGGAAGGAGTTGGAAAAATATATAGGCTTATCGCTGCGCTATACGCGAAGAGGCATACGGTTATCGTGCCGAATCAGGCCGCACCTCTCGTAACGCCTCATAGGATTGTTACTTATTTTTTCTTTTTTTCTTTTTTCTATCACCTGTTGACTAATAATGAGCGCTTGCCTCTTGTTCGAGAGGTATATTGCGGGAGAACGTTGGCAAACGTTTCATTGCTTCACTATTTCGTATCATCTATTTTTTAAATAGTGTACATTTATTGCTTCTTTTTAATTATTCATTGACATTGTAGAACTTGTAATTTGCTACTATTTGTAAAAAAGCGTGACTAAACGTACACGCATAATTTGCGTTTCGAGCGAACGACGGCAGATTATTCGGAAAACTCGCGGAGAAGCGTAGTGTAAAGCAGGCGTGACTGAAATCAGGGTTTGCTGCACCTGCTTAATCATATAGTAGTATCTGATGTATATAGTGGGTGCCAGTGTGTATTTGCAATGCGTCAGCTTCGATGGTACCCGCATATTATCGTCCTGTTATTATCGCGTGTATCACTGATATATCTAGGGGGAGGGGGGGGGGGCTTTATCAGTTACTGGCTTCGGTGTGAATCGCTTGTGAATCATCGTAATTCCGATTCTACTACGGTTTCGATATCATGCATTCCGCGTACGATATGTACCTACGGCACGGTACGGATGCATGTGTTGTAACTCCGAAATTCGAATATCATATAGCTATGCGTGTGCGCTTTCAATAAACTTCTCCGATAGATTCAGTTTTGTGCCGTCGCCGCGTATCTTTAGCGAATATATTTTTGATCATGATGATCATTACTTAGCATGCTTTCATAATTGTTATCCTGGTACTTTTAATGATTTAATGAAAATATTTTCAACTGCAGCGAGCTTTCAATACGTTAATTTGATTATATTGTTCCGCAATTTATTCCGCGAAACTTATTCTCCGCGTATTATAATGGCATTATAAACTTACTTTAACACTGCAACTGCAATGTTATTTATTCGAAAAGTTTAAATTTGATAAATTATTCGAATATATTATTCAAATGTATTAACAACACATACAAAACATTTTACGCATATACCTATATGCTCGAAATGCAGCCGCCGCATATAACCTCAAGGATAACACATTCATGAAACATTTCGTAGCCGCAATCAAAACGTAAATTGCCTTAAAACCATCTGTATTAATATAGAAATAATGGAATCCTTAAACTCCGCTTTCAAATATGCACGATGCACAATGCGCAACGCGCGCGTATATACGGATTGGCCGATGACTAAACCAAGCGATACACCGGACATCCGGAACTGCATAAAAAATATCAATTTTACAGGAGCGTGAAAAACGATGCGAAAATCATACTTTTTTTCTTTATCCGCTCGCCGCCGTATATAACGTATACATAACTGACGTATGAAGCGCGGCAGTTTTGAAAAATTATTTATTTTTCATGCCGATATATATACGCGCGCGCGCTCAGTCAATTACTCCCCTTTTATGGCTGCAGCCGGCAGCGCCGTTATAATATTTCACGAGTATAACGCGCTCTCTCTTTTGTCAATCCCAATCTATCCATTCGGAAATTTTCGAACAAGCTCGCGCGCACGCGATCCGTGAAATATTAAAAAGAAATCCTTTTTTCATCCGCTGCATCTCGCTCTGCTTACGTTATTTCGCGCGCGCACGCGCAGCAGCGCGCTTATCGCCTGTGCGCGAATCCCGCAATTATTGCCGCAACGCAAACGAAACGAGAATAAAAAAGGAAGAGAGAAAATAGCAACACGCATGGATTCCATCACGGTAATTTCAGACTCCGACGATCCGGAGGCCCATCGATACGCTCCGCGACCGGACGAGTCGACACCCAATTACGTCATCACGGAAGCCAGGCTCAAGGAGATTCGTTCCAAGTTCATGTACTGGTACTTCGACAAAGGCGGCGACAACAATATGGGCGACTACCAGACCGACATCCACAACTCCGTGTCCCAGATCCACAAGAACTTCAACTTTCAGCTGCCGTTCTTCGGATTCCGTTACAACTACACTCGAGTTCGTTTCACGCATTGTGCATATAGTAATCGATGCATACAAGCGTCCCGTGAAATACTCATACAAGTTTGCTTTAACGCAATTTCTAGCTGTCGATGAACGGCTACCTGGAGTTCAGCGATCCCCCCGAGCTCTACGAGTCGTATCCGCTGGTCTTCCCCGTCAAGGACTGGCCGAAAACCAACGATCCGGCGTTCATCGGCATCTTCTTCAGCAAGTGTCGCATCGGCAGACTGAAGGCCACGGATCTCGATCAACGGAAGCCTGGAGTTTACTTCCGGTAGCTATACACCTGTACACTGCACTCTTGTATACACAGCTGAAACTTACCGATCGCTATATGTAATTCTTCGAAATTCCAGGCTGGAGCGCGACCTGCACCGGCGCACCGACCAGTTCGGCGTCGAGGTGCGCGAGCGCGTCATGTGGGACATTCGCGAGGGCGTCGTCGGCGCCGACTCGTTTTACCCCAAGCACGCGGTGATCGCCACCTGGAAGAACATGTCCTTCGCCGGCGGCATCGACAACTCGCTCTTCCGCACCAACACGTTCCAGCTGATCCTGGCCACCGACGAGGTCTACACCTACGCCATCTTCAATTACCTCGACATCTCGTGGACGAGTCACACCGAGGCTGGCGGCGACACCACCGGCGGAGAGGGCGGTGTCCCCGCTTACGTACGTGTATTTTATACGATAGACGCCCGGTCGTCGCGCTACTTTCCATTGGCGATCGATATTGAATTTTCATTAATTCTCGCTTCTGCCCTACTCATCGTTCGTGCAATAAAAGCGCGCAAAATAATTATTGAGCGTTCGATTGAGCATATGCAAATTTCATCTTGACACAATTAATTCGGTAATTGCGCTACTGCGCTCCTCTCTATATATACAGACACGGACTTTTCTTTTCAAATGAATTGGAACGCCGCGCGTTTTTCGTCGATGGGTGGATTCGATTTTCTTTTCTCCGTTATTCGCTGAAAGTAAATACGTATACGAGTAATTTTGAATTGATATATTCGATGAGCATCGCGGATACTACACACTCGCAGTATCATTTTAACGCGCAGATCAGACGGCAGCGAATTATAACAAAGCGAGAGGAGCAATTTGATAATGTCAGTTTCGTGTACGGTATACTGACATTATTATTGCATTTGGAGAGTAAATGCATAAATAAACAAGAGCGTATCGACAGAATAACGTAGATGATATGCCGTGTCGCCGCCGCCGCCGCCGCCGCCGCTGCTGCTGCTGCTGCTGCTGCTGTTGTCGTTACATTTGCTTTGCGCGAAAAAGCTCGACAGGTTTTATGGGGCTGTATGTACGATGGGAAGTTTCTTTTTCATTTCAGATCGGCTTCAACGCCGGAAATGGAACTCAGAGTTACGAGTATATGCCGTACTCGCAGGCGTCGACGGTGAGAGACCTGTCTGGGCGAGGATGGGCGAACGGCTTTCCCGGACGTCACATCTTTCGCATTGACGAGAAGATCATGCTTGGCACCTGTAACAAGGATATCGGTAAATATAAAAATGAAACGAGGGGGGGGGGGGGCATGAAAGCAACCCTACACTGCGCGATAGACTGGCACGTATACGCGCTATTAGATGATCGTTAAATTTATTTCCAGCGCGCGCGGACTTTTACGGTCTTTCTTTTAAAGCTGAAATTCAAAACAGGCTCTCTCTCTCTCTGCGCAGTGAGCGGCTCGAGTATCGAAAAGGCGAAAATTCCATCGAGCGAAAATACGATCTAACGACGAGGACCGAGAGAAATTTTGCGATTATTTTTTTTATGTTAAAATCCGATTTTCGCGAACGAATAAAAAGAAAGCAGACGATGAAAGCCTCGGCGGAGAGTTCGTTTGAAATTCGTTTGAAATAATGCAAAAGGGAAAATGGGAAAATTTCAGCCGGAGCTCACTTGCCCCTGGTGTTCGCGCCGGAGAGCGGCAACATGCTCGGGGGTACGGTTGTCAACATCACCGGGCCTTGCTTCCAACCCGGCGACAAAATCCAGTGTCGATTCGACACCGAGATAGTCGACGGCACTTACGTCGACACTAACCGGGCCATTTGCATCCAGCCCTTTGTCAAAGCCGAGGGTTACATCCGCTTCGCCGTCGCCATCAACAACGGCCGCTACGACTGGAAGGGCAAGTACTTTATCGGTGAGTGTATCGCCCGAAAATTTAAATTTTCGACAGTTTTGCTCTCCATCTCTGTTCCTTGAGTTGCACTCTGGGCGTATGTATTATATGCTTGTAGAGACGCCCGCCTCGGCGACGGAAAAGATTTTCTTCACAACGCGAGCGGTGCACGAGCGCGATCCTGCTGAGATCAAGATCAGCTGGGACTCGTACAATTTGACCAGTAATTTGAACGCGGTGCTTCAGATATCTCTCTGGGGATATAGGGAAACGACTATACGGCCTGAGCTCGAGTTCATAAACATGATCGAGGTTTGTCCCCGAATACTTTTTAAAACTTTCGTTTTACCGAGAAGTCTATGTGAAACTTTGAAGTCACTTATGATCATCATCCGACTGCACAGGAGGGAACAGTAAACTCTGGCTCGTACGTCATCACCCCAGCGAACTACAAGAGCCGCAACGATCCGCTCACCAACGACATGCAGTTCGGTTTTCTCCAGATCAACCTGACGAACCCCAGGCAGTACAGCAACTTGCCCATTACACCGTGAGTATAGACACATCCGAAGACGATCTCGAATTTTCGAAACAATGAACAGTTCTTGATCGCATCGTACACGCTGCAGAGTCCTCTGGAGTAAGCCAATACCGTTGGGTTGGTACTTCGGTCCACAGTGGGAGCGACTCTACGGTAACAAGTGGCCGCAAAGACTCTGCGACCAGTGGATAATGCACGATCGCTACCTCAAGAATTTCGCCGCCGAGGTGGCATTGTGCCCTTGTACTCTCGAACACGCCCTCACCGACAAGGGTAGATTCCTGCCGGACTACGACTGCGACAAGGACTCGAATCCCGACTGTTACTACAACAAAGGAGCTATTCATTGCGTCGTCACCGGGGCTCCCAAGTGAGTTTCATCGTCTGCTTATAACTCGTCATTGGACTTTACGGCAACACTGCGCTTCATCGCATACCTAACGAAAATTTCAGCCTCGACGGCTCGGAGCAGCAGTGCTGCTACGACAAGAACAACATGCTCATGCTGACGTACGACCAGCAGTGGGGCTCGCGACCGCACAGATCGCACAACCTCGGCTATTTGCCGTGGAACGAGGCGAACAAGGTGCCGACGCTGTCGCACTGGTTCCACGACATGGTGCCCATGTACACCTGCTGTCTCTGGCAGGAGGAGCAGGCCGTGGGCTGCGAGACCTTCAGATTCGAGCTGAGGCCGTCCCAGGATTGCATAGCTTATCAGAGTCCCTCCATCGGCTCCGTCTTCGGGGATCCGCACGTCGCTACTTTCGACGGTCTCGAATACACCTTCAACGGCAAGGGCGAGTTCGTCCTCGTGAGGGTGGACGACGTCAAGGACAAGCTCGACATTCAGGGGAGGTTCGAGCAGCTGCCCAGCAATTTCTACGGCGAAGTTCGCGCCACGCACCTCACGGCTGTCGCAGGTAGCTGTAAACATAAAGTCCTCGAATAAACATTCGAGTAGCCCGCGCTTTTCCATTTTCCAGCGAGAGGAAACAATTCGGCGACGATCGAGGTGAGACTGCGGCCGAGCTACGCCCAGTGGCGCTATCGACTCGACGTCTTCGCGGATAACAAGCGGGTCTACTTCGACCGAACTTCCCTCAAGTTTCAGCACTTTGCCGGGGTCGTCGTCTACACCCCGACTTACATTCTAAATCAGAGCGAAGTCATTATAATGTTCGACACGGGCGCCGGAGTCGAGGTCGTGGAGAATCAAGGATTTCTAACGGCCAGGGTCTACCTTCCCTGGACCTACATGGTACGAGCGAGACATATTTTTTTAACTCCTCCGATTCATCCGATCCAGTTCTCATCGTTCATATACGCCTTCCCGACCCGACCCGCAGAACAAAACTCGAGGACTGATGGGCAACTGGAGCTACGACATAATCGACGACCTGACCAATCCCGACGGCATGATCTCGTCCATCAGCAATCTCAACAACTTCGAGGCCGTGCACAAGGACTTCGCGATAAATTGGCTGCTGGAGGACCGGGAGGATCCGAAAAAGGGCGCCTCCCTCTTCACCCGGGAATTCGGCCGCACCGCGAGCTACTACGCCAATCGGACCTTCGAGCCCGAGTGGAAACGCACGCCCGAGGAGATACTGCCGCCCAACAGGTCTCTATTATCGCAATTTTCCGCAGCGGCGGAATTTTTATTTTTTTCGCCCAGCCGATTGTACAGGCTTGTAATGGGCGAACGCGTGGCGACGATTAATGCGATAACAGCTGCGCGCTTCGATTATTGGCTGTTTCAGAACAAACGACATTGTCCGAGCGCACGATCTCTGCGGAGATTCGTATCAGTGTCAGTACGACTACGCCATGAGCCTGAATCGTGATCTCGCGCACTTCACGCGGAATTACTACGACACCTACACCCAGATAAGGGCCACGAACAACAGGAGGAGTGAGGCACTTTATTTCTATGAATTTTCCTTTTTACTTTCACGTCGCGAGTGCGTCGTGTCGTTATTGTGTCGTGTAACGGCCGTGTGCGTTCTGTGTAACAGTAACGTCCTGCGGAGTCCTGGAGACGCCGAGATTCGGTCGTAAGAGCAACTTCCTTTTCGTGCCGGGGACGAGGGTGACTTTCGAATGCAATCAGGACTTTGTCCTGATCGGGGATCAGAGACGCATCTGTCTGCCCGAGGGTCGATGGGACGTTCCCGAGTACGGCTACACGGAGTGCCTCCGTAAGTATTGTTCTGTCCTAATTAATTTCCAATCGATAACAGGTACTCCCGATCATTATGTAATATCCATGCGCGCAGTTTAGCTTCGCTTATAGCACACTAAGAGATGCGTAGACGTCGCATTATCGACAACAACTCTATAGTGCACGTGTACAACAATTATTGCAACCGCACGCATACTCTATACGATTGCTCATAATAATTAATTTCCAATCGATAGACGACGTTTGCGCATTTCAGATGTGCATGTTTATGCAGCATTAATTCTGAGCTTTAATCACGCATTAGTTGTAAGTCCGCCTCTTTTTCCCTCCCCGCGGCCGCAATGAAATCCGCCAAGCAATTATCGCAAATCCAAGTGTCGAGCACACAAGCTAAAAGCCTTCTCAGCGAAGACGAAATGACCGCGGCGGGACCTTCTGTCCCTCTCGCTCCGCTTGCCTGCACCCACAGGGCAAATCGAGTACACGCAGCGCACCGCCTGGACGACGATGGGCATAATCGTGGCGGTCCTCCTGCCCGCCCTCATCCTCGTCGGCATCGTCCTCGCGATGATCCGCCGGCGGCACGAGTCGCGCGAGCTCACCGACTCCGGCAAGTCGTCCTGGCGATTCTCCGAGCGCAGCCCCACCGGCAGCTCGAGGCAGACGACCCCGCTGAAGGTGAGGGCGGCCTCGCCCCTCTCCGAGTCGAGCGACAGCCTCGGAGCCGAGAGGCTCCAGAAGGGCCGCAAGTACGACGGCGTCTACTACACGCACGAGCCGCTGCCGGGCAAGCCCGACATCGACTTCGAGGACAAGCAGTGGGACCTGAGCATCAAGGACAACGAGAAGGACAGTCCCGTGAGCAGCAGCGCGTCGCCCTCGCCCGTCGCCACGGCCCTCGCCGATGGCTCCCTGCCCCGCAGCACCAGGACCAGCGACGTCTGAGCAGCTGCCTCCCTCTTTTCTTTTCCCTCCCCCTCATTATTTACTGCGCGCGCGGCTTTCACGCGGCTCGGAAGTACTCGTCGTCTCGAATTTTCTGAATGAAGCGTTAAGTCACTCCCTCTCTCTCTTCGTATAGCGTATATAGTACGCGCGGCGTCCTCGCGATGATTAATGGCTCGGGAAAGCTGATATTGGAGAGATAAGCGATAACGCGCCGGGGAGTGTACAAGAAAATATATAATATAACAATGGCGAGAGAGAGAGGGAGGATCGATAACTCTCTCCTTTTACTATCATTATTTCCGAACGGCGAGCGAGAGGGAGAGAAAAAAAAACAGAGGAATTCGCTTTTACAGTCAGCAGATAAATCAGTCGGACTCGCGCAAGCACCTCCGAATCGCGTAACTCGAATTTTTCACGTACTTTATGGCTCGCACTGCCCGTTCGCGCGCGCCGCTGACAATTTTTTACGGACACAACAAAACCCGTTTACTCGATAATAAACAACTATTCTCACTCTCTCTCTCTCTCTCTCTCTCTCGCGCGCGCGCACCGAGCTCAAAATCACTCGAATGTATATACTCGCGCGTTTTCTCTTATGCCCCTCTACATTACACTTTTTTCCCCATTAAAAATAACGAAAGAGCGAAGAAAACCCGGCTGGAAATATAGGCGCGTCGAGAGTCAGCGGCGCTGCATCTGGCGCTGATAAAGCTACGTCGGCCGATAAACGCTAGAGCAAACTTTTTTTATCTTCTCTTTGTATAGCCGTCTGGCCCGCCTCTATATCTACTCGAGCATTATATTGGGTAACGCTCGCGCGGGACACACGTTTCTCTCTCTCTCTCACTCTCTCACTCTCTCTGATGCAGCCTTAAAATTACCGTTATGCATATGTAATATGTATATACGTGTGCGTACGCGTCTGCCGTTGCGTAAAACTACGCTTGCGTGCACGAAACCGCCTGGAATAGAAAACCTAACGTTTATGCATAATTGCGTCGCTGACCTACTGTACAATGTTGTTTCTTACTTTATGTCCTTTCGTCGTATGGACAGTTATTACGTTATACAGCGACTGTATGCTATCATTGTTTTTCATTTCTGTACTTTTATATGGATGTAATAATAAAGCTCTTTTTCTACTTAAACTACATAATCGCTGAGGAAATTTCTATTCCACGAGTTTCAAAAGAACAAAGATTTGCGATAATTGTCCAGAGAATGCATGGCTCTGAAACTTTCTTCGATTATCTCCTCGTGCGTGGAATGGGAATTTCCGTCGTGTATAGCCTCGTGAAATTTTCATTCCCCGCACCTGATTTTCCCCGATGAATATGCTAACCTTTTATCGATAAATATAACATCAGGTCAGCAAGAGTTCAGTTCGCGACAGGCCGGTTTGGCATCGGGTATCATTCTGGTCTGTCTGGTTCCCATTTTGCTCATCGTCATTTGCATCGCCTTCCGAGTACTGCAGAGCCGAAAGGAGGAACGCGAACGGGAGGAGGCGTTGGACAGGTAAATAGAACGGTTTGACAATGCTGTGAAATCAATGAAACATTTTCATTTCGCGCTATCGTTAGCAGACAAAAAAAAATGATAAACTTTGTTCATAAGTAAGAAAGTAAACGATATTTTAAGAAACCACAATTGATATTTCATATTAGCGAATAATTTGATTGCTTTTTTTCTGCTAAGTATAGTGCAAAATCAGAATTTTTAATTGACTTTTTCATACCATGTAATTAGACGATAATTGAATCAAATGATTTATGACTGTAATTTTAGGACCAGAAGGATCGAATTGCAGAGAATGAAGAAGTTGCAAGAGGACGAAAGACCTGTATCGAGCTTAGAGGCAAAGAGTACTTAATTTCCCTTAATTATGCACCAAGAAGAAACGTCGAAATCATCAATTATGCACGCCTATGCATCTCTTTTTCCTATATACCTAATACTTTTAATTTATGCATTTCAGTTGCATAAATTATAGAAGTCATGTACCAATTAAGTAGTGTTGTGTGAATCATACAGTTTCTCTCGCGTGTGAGGACGTCTGAATGATGAGAGCGAACTCGTATACATATTTTTATTTTACGCTCTTTGTTTTTTATGTTTTTACTCGAAGACTCGATTCCTAGGGTTAATTTTTTTTAACTAAATCGTCTTATCGTGTTTTGTAAGTATAATTAGAATATAATAATGTGTAATCGTGTTTTTATATACATTGGACCTTGGAGTTCGAATCAGTAGTACGTACTTAGAATAAGATTGACGCAGAAGTATTTTGGAGTACAAATATAAATTTTGAAAATAAAGATCGTTCCGCTATAATCTTGACGCTCCTCTCGCATAATCGAGTAACTTCGTGAACGTCATATCCATAATATAACCTACAAGTATAACACTTACACACAGCATACACACATCGTCCAAGATCCAAAAATATACATAATTGAATTTAGCAGCATCATGGCATTTCCAATGAATTGATTGCATTCCAAAAAGTCTCCAAGTTCGCCGAGGGCATGTCCGAGTATTCGCTGGATTCTCTGGAAAACGAGGGGATACCTACTCGGAAAATCCAGGACTCGCTGGAACTATGCGCCGGTAAATTTTCAAAATACTTAACCTTCCGCAGATTCCAGCGTTAGACACACTCGCATACACAAACACACGCACACACACACACCCACACCCACGTACATCCTATGTATACGCGTACAAGGCGCGTGTAAATCCCGTTGGCAAAAAAGCTCGAATTTATTGGGAAAAAGCACGTCAGCCCGGAGAGAGTTCTGCCTTGCAAATCGACGCGCGACGCGCGCGGACTGCATGAATACGCAACAGTCGCCGCAGTCACCCGACGACGTTGTCGAACGAGACAGCTTTTTCGCCCCAAAAGCTAACGCTCTCCCTCCCGTTGTATGCGCGCGCGAAAGGCGATAACGAAAGCTCGGCGGCGGTCGGGAGGAGCGCGACGAAGAATGCGATAATTGCATCGGGAGAAAATTCGGCCGCTGCGAGGGGGAAACACACCCGACAGCAGTCCGGCGTTCCACGGAAAAAAGTTGGCAATGCCGCGTCGCCCCGGGCTGCCTCGCGGGACGACTGCAGCTCGTCGAGAGGAATAAGCGGCCCGCATCCTACTTGGAACTCTATCGTCGAAGATTCAGTGAGCTGCCCCCTTTGCCTTCCGCAAGGCTTCTCGTCTCTTTTTTCGCGAGCTTATTTTTATTCTCTCGGGTTACTTCTTCTGCGGGATATAGCTGCGACTCTACAACTTCTCTGTCTCGCTTTCTCTCTCTCTCTCTCTCTCTGCACTTAACCCGCCTCTCAGCTCCCTCTTAATTTCCATGCTTGACAGTGTCAAACGCTCCGCATATTCTTTTCTTTTTCATTTCTAACTCGATTTTCGTGGTTCGCGCGATGGATAAGATTAAATCGATTTTACAATATTTAATATCCGAGAAATTAATGATAGTAATGTAGTTACTATATATGTGGTTTTCTGTATTATTGAAAATGCAACTTTGATTGGAGCGGTCTACATACAATTTATATGCGCGCTCGCTAATTCGGATTTTCATTAAAACGAAATCGTAATGCATGGATTCAAAATTAAAGCTATTCAACGTGCTAATGCCTGAATAAATTAATAGTTATCGGAAATATGTCAAGAAGTGTGAAAGCATGAAATGGAAAATGATACGACACTTATCTAAACTGTATAGCGGTTTCGCGCACCGAAACGAATGTGTCTTTCTCGTATGTGAATAGAAGCGAATGATCAGGAATTTTTTTTTGTACAAACCTGTTCGTGTGCAAAGAGAGAGAGAGAGAGAGAGAGAGAGAGAGAGAGGGGGGGGGGGTCAGAGAAAGGAAAACACATCGATTCGAAGCGGGAAAAAAATTGCACGCATTTAGAGTGGCGAAAGTTCAATTTAGGTAAAAGCCGTGAAAGGTGCACTGTTTGACAGACAGAAAAGACAGATTTGATGATAAAGCTCGTTCGATATAGCTTTTTTTCCGCGTATTTCGCCGTATCGATGTGTACATCCAATGCAAATTCGTAACGGGATAAAAGCGAAATTTCGAATAATTAATGTGCAGTGTTTCGTCTAGAATATTTTTAATAAAATGCGAGCAAAGACTTTTGATGATTGTAAAGAGTGCTCTGTGTACGGCGTTCATTAATCATTGAGTTTAACGTGAAAATGCCGAGTATCGTTGTAAAACAAAGAGAAAAAAGTTCTATATACGCAAATTTTACATAAGCCAGCTTAATTCCAACTGTAATATTCGCTAACCGCGAGAATTATCAAAATGTTTGAATAGTTCTGGCGTAGACTTTAAAAATATTTTGGCAAATTGGTGCCTTTTTTTAATATTTAAATTCGCGAGTTAAAAAATCATTCTAATCAATAAATAAGTACGCATGTTGTTTTCCTAATTTTTATCGAAGAAGCTGCAATTAGATTAAAACTCGTTTAACCAGCAGTAGCAGTCAAAACTTGAGTAATAAAGCTGCAAAGTATAGCGTAAGTGTCAAGCGAGTCTAAGAATGACCTCGAGAGGACTCTCGCGTCCTGCGGCGTAAGTCGCTTTGCCGCCGCGCGTCCCTCGAGAGATCGGCATCATCTCCTTTCAATCAATAGTTAGCCAAAGAAAATATGCCCACAACTGGATCTCTCCGCGCTGTGCAGCGTCCAAGAGTGAAGAAAATACTTGATCCTCCCTCAATATAGCAGGTGTCGAAGCGACAGGTTCCCGAGAGGCGTCGTCTGGCCTGTCGATTTGCCCCGGCAATTCCGAGCGACTTCTCGACGACGGGGATGCCTCTCGGGACGATTGGAGCGAGCTGAGTTTCTATCGTCGATTTCTCGAGGAAGCCAAGAACGGCGACGGCGACACGAGCCCGCGACGCAGTTACGGCAGGCCCGAGACGACGGCGACGACGATGACGACGAGCTTTCGCCCCTACACCATCGAGGACTACCGGATTATGAGGGTGACGTCCGGGAAGCTCGATCGCTCGCTCGGACCCGACCGCCAGGACGTCTGCGCCAAGGTATCGCGCGCCGTGCACTTTTCGCCGATTCGAAATTCTCAAAGGAAAGTAACAGCAACAGCAGCAGCAGCAGCAGCAGCAGCACAGTTCGTTTCTAATTTCTGTAGCGCAAGCTCGTATCGGCTTACAATTTCTCGCAAGAGCTCGAGCGAGTTATGCGCCATCCTCTCTCACTTTGGTCCGGCTTTTCAGCCATCAGCTTCAATCTAATATACTCCAGAATGCACGAGCGTTTCTCTCCTTTTCTTCCCTCGTATATACACCGCTCGAGGGCTTTCTTTAGCGCGCAAAGAGACTCTGACCGTTTAATCAAATCCAACTGCGCGAGCTGCATAGCTTCGGCGTCTTTTACTCTCCCGGCGTGCACGAGGGGAATCTTTTTAAATTCGCCACTTTTACGGGCTAGAAAATGGCAATTTTTTTTACTTTTTAAAAGGGAGCAAACCCTTCTAAACGCCTTTGTGTTCCGTATTTTTTTTTATTCAAACGTTATACGCAAGTGGGAAGATTAAGGCTCGGCAATTTGATTTAAATAATACTTTAAAATTAAAATCGCTGTACCGATAATATTGCATTTTCCAAGGGGTAAATATTCAATTTTGAGTATACAGCGTTTCACAATTTTAATATTCGAAAGCAGTAAGAGCTCATCAACGTTTGCAGTCGTCACGTTCTAACTAATCACACGAATTAAAATTCTAATTACAACTGACTACCGAGACGCTAGAATTTTAAAATTTGTCATTCGATGGCCAATCTAATCAAGACGGTATACGGCCTACCTAAATCCCGAATCAATGCAGCAATAATCAGCTACTTAGGTCCAGACTGCAGAATAAAATATATCCCCATGTAAGCTCCGGCGTATCTCTCTCGAGCGTCGCGTGAATTTATTTTCAAGGCAATTAAGGGGGTTGCGCGCGATCTATTATTATATATATGTAGAGAGCGAGAGAGAGAGAGAGAGAGAGAGAGAGAGAGAGGAGAAGAAAAAGCCTTATTTCTGGGAAGTATGATAAATCGATGCTATACACAGGCCGTTAAACTCTCGTGGGACGCGATATCGTAAATTGTATATTGTGTATATAAATATACACTCTCTCTCCCCAGTCTCTCTACTCGCGCTACTGGGAAGCAGCTCAATTTTTACGAGAGGACGCGCTGCAGCCGCGATAAAGTAGTATAGTCGCGCGAGTATTATAAAGCGTCGCGGAAATATAATACGATGAAGTAAAATGTCGAGCTGCTGCTGCTGCTGCTGCTGCTGCTGCTGCTACGCTGCGCGCGGCTTGTAATAATTATTAATTAGCTCGAGAGCGAGAGTGAGAGAGTTCGAGATCGCGATAAATAGCCGGGAGTAACTTCTCGTCGAGATGTTACACGGAGCACTTGCAGCTCCGCGCGCGGACCTTTCGGAATTTCAATTTGCGCTCTGGAGAAAGGGAGAATTTCTCGAAATAACACACCGAGTTATTAAAACAGGTGATCGGCATCAGCGTATGGATTTTGCAATTGCGCACTTTCAATTGCCCTCGTTTCCGAATCTACGCGCGCGCGCGCGCGCGACTATTTTCCTCGAAGACGTTCGCGCGACTCGTTAAAAAGAAAAGGACGTGTAATTTTCAGAGGGAACGGCTGATCCGCCGGAGGTCCTACGGGAACGCCGCGAGTGCCTTGAATCGCCAGCGCATCGCTTCGGCCAGCAAAAAATCCTCGTGTAAGGTACATGCGCGCTGCCTCTCGCTATAGACTTTAAAATGCGAGCCGAGAGGGCATATCTCATCGAATCGATAAATACATCTATATTCGTACATCCGCCTCTAATTGGCAATTAAGCGGGCGGCGGGAGGGAGCTTTAAGCTTGCGCAGCCGATCGGCTCGTCGTTATAAATAGATGGAGCCGAGGGAGAGAGAGACAGAGAGAGAGAGAGAGAGAGAGCGAGCGTCGCGACAATCGCTGCGACAGCGAGCTCGCGAATGGAAAAGTTAAACGAGTAGTTGTGTGTATATAGAGTGGAGTGTACGTATATGTACCGAGTGTACATAGAGAAGGTTCTATCTCTGTGCGTCGTCGCCCCGATGCGGAGGTGCGGGGGGCGTGGCAGCGCAGGAATGGAATTCTGTAATTGAATAACAGGGCAGTAGCGCACCTTTGATCTCTCCAAGACGACGCGACGTCGGGCATAATTAACGATAATTATACGCGCGCAAGCTCCAGCGGCATTATGTACATTCGATTACGGGAGCGTCTCTTCTTTCCGCTGCAGCTCTTTCATTTCGCTTCACTCGCTATTCCTTCGACTTCCATTCCTCTTTTTATCTCCACCCCTCTACACTATACGCAAGTGTATATACGTATACACAGGCGCATCCCTCTCTCTTTGTCTCCTTATTATTTCGACGAGCCGTCGCTTTTACACAGCGAGCGCGCACAAATTGAATAATAGATAAAAGCCAGTTAGTTCTTTACCGCGGGGGGGGATAATCGCCTACGCATACATAGCAGCCGCGGCGGATCGATCCCGGGACAAAAGAAAATCCGCGGATTTGAAAAAGAAAGCCTCGCTGCGCGCGACGTTGGGAGGGGGGTGGACGTAAACAGGCCGAGCGCGTATATACAGAGCCCGTACGCGAGAGCGCGTTTCAGGCTATAAGTGGCCGAAGCGCTAAGATAGCCGCGGAGGGCTGCGCTGCGCTATACTGCAAACGCGAAGGGAGAGAGAGAGAGAGAGAGAGAGAGCGGGCGCGTCAGCGGCACTATCCGAACGTAAATTCAATTACACGCACAAAGCGAGAGAGCGAGAGAGAAAGAGACCGCAGCGCACCGAAATGGCTGCGCGGTTGCGCGAGGGACTCACGTGGATAACCTTGCAGCGCCGGCAAATTACATTTCGATTCGGCCCTTTGTTCTTCTTCCTCTCTTTGTGCTCTGCTCCTGCCGCTGCCGCCGCCGCCGCCGCCGCCGCCGCTGTGCTCTGCGGCTGGCTTTTCTTTCCGTTGCGCGCAGCGAAGCTGCTGTTTTTCTCGGCAAGTCCATATACTCGCGGTAGCGGAATGTCTTTTGCGGTGGCTTCAATTTTTTTCTTTGCCGGCATTCGAGTGCGACGAGTTGGGGAGGTGGAACCGACCTCGAGGATGTACGTGTCTCATTTCGTCATTGAGGCTCGGGAGTAAAGATGGATGCGAGAGGCTGATAGCGAATTTTCGGGGTGAAATAGAGCTTTCGGGAGCTTGCGGCTCTGAATAGGCTCTGAATAGGCGGATAACCTTTTCCGCAGTAAGCATTTGAAGAAGAAACGAATCTTTTGCGTGCGAAGGTTAAATAGTCTCAATAGCTTAGGCATCGTATATTGCGTACCGCAGAATTGTAAAAGTATTCTATTATACAATAATGTGCATCCCCGGTGTACACTTTGTTGCTATGCAATTATGATTTTTCCCGTGTTGGAGTGAGGACGAGAAACTCGTTTCTATAATGATTACGATAAAGTTAATTTAAATTAAAAAATAAATAATTATGACGTATAGGATAATTTCTGAATTATGCCGTTGTACAATATTTAAAAATACAATAATAGCGTTCTCTACTTACAAACTCAATAATTGCTATTATCTCGGATTTTAATTAATTTAATAAAAATATGCAGTTTACTAAAAGCTAGTATTAGCTCATTGCATTAATACTAAATTGATAAAATTGGCTCAGTTTAATGTAAAATATTATTGTAAAATTACTGAGATAATCATCCCAATGTTGAAGCTTGTTGTTAAATCCTATTATCCATTTCTGGAATTCATCATAGCAATAATCAGACAGTAATTGACCATTACTGAAAGATATTATAATTTCTAACAGTACAGAGTCAATAGTGGTTTTGCATTGTAGGGTTATCTTTATAAATACTTCCTGTTGATAAACTCGACATTGTTAAAAAAAAAACGAACCAGTTAGCAAAGCGCAGCTTTTTTAATCATTGCGAACGCAAAGAATTTATTATCGCTCATAGCAGTTGCGTGCGCAGCGCGCGAGGATGAAAAATAGATTTTTCTATATAAGTATACGTTATTATCCTACGACTTAGAGCAGCGTACGCAGCAAGTAAAAGAGGTATATAGGAGAGACTGGATTTCGCGGATGGAAAAAGTGCTGGGAAAGCAGTAGCGCACTATATTGCAGACTCCTCTCGGTAGTAAAATTTTTTTTTTCATACAGTCTGAAAAACGCATTGTTATCGTTATTTCGTTATTTTTGTAAAATACTGCGTTATACACTGTCTGTATATACTGACGGCGGAGCGAGTCCGCCTTCCGAAGTCAGAGCGCGTATCGCAATAGAAGTTCGCGCGCAGAGTCACTGATTTCTTTGTACGTTCGATCACCGTACAGAGCATGGCTGATGCGGCTCCTCAAAGTCGTCGAGTGGAAATCAGCGAGGGTTCCTCCGGCGACGCCGTCGCAAAGGTAAAAACTTCTCTCTTTCTCTCCCTCTCTCTCTCGCTCTTTTTCTCCACCCCCAGCCCCCGGCACACATAGCTATAGAGACGCGCCTCGGGAATCACGCGCTCGGTTTCGGCTCAAAGCTCCCGAAAAAGCGACTCGCCGCTTGCACTCTACACTCGCTTCACCGGAGGCACAAAGCTTATACATCTATACATGAATATATATATATATATCGTCTACTCTCCTTATATATATCCTTCGCACATCCATCTCGACCTCGTCTTTGTCTCACATCTCACGAGCAATTCAACTTTTTTTTCCTGCGATACCTATTTCAGTGTACAGCGTGTATCCACGTATAGATATATATATAAATGTGTCTATATATATAACACAGGACCCGCGCCCGGCCGTTCCTTCTTCCCGATTGAATCGGCAGGTCGTTAAGCGGAGCTGCTGCAGCAGTAGCAGCGAGACTGGACCCCCTCGTCGGAATGAGTCGGCCAACGCGTCATCCATCACGGCGACTAGACTGCAGTCGAGGAAATCGAAAGACGGAGAGAAAGTCGAGGCGAGCTTGCAAGCGCTCAGGACGAGACATTTCAATGAGAAGCGAATGATAGATCAACTCGTCGCTCGCGCGATGCTTCGAGCTTGAGCTTATCCTCAACGACATGTATACATATATATTACACACACACACACATATACCTATACGCGTAAACATTGTGTAGCTTGGGGGAGCTGCTTCGGAATTTTCGAAAAACTTTTCTCTCCCGACGAGAGGGCGTAAATTCTTCTCGGGTGAAAAAAAAAGGAAAAAAAATTGGTCGCAAGTTTCGAGCTTGTTATATTGATTCCCTTGCATAACCGATGTAAACGAGGCTTTCTCACTACGGCTGTACATATAACGTGCGGGGGATATACGTATATCCGTTATATCCCCGAGAAGAAAGCGGAATGACAAATTTCGAAAGAATCTAATAAAAACTTGCGAATCTCCTCGGAGACTATAAAAAATCCTCATCGAAGTTTGTCCCGAAGTTTAAGTGCAATAAAACGCGTCTTTCGCCACGTCAACGAGTGCTTTCATTTTAAAAAAAAATCTAAAGAACGCGACGTCGTTGTATCCTCGCCATTCAAAATTAAGGGGAAAGACACACTTTTGAAACACGAAACAAAGAATTTTTTCAAAGTTGACTGCATAACTTTGATTTATTTCGAAGTTTTGTACACTTTATTAAAGTGTTTTATTTAAAGTCCTAGATTTTTGTATATAAGCTTCTTTCGAAGTGCACTGTAATGAAAAATAAAAAATTCTTAAAAATTTTAAAGCACTCTTCCCCTACTCAAAATCAAAATTCCTTTATTTAAATAAAACGGTGTGGTAAAATATTTACGTAAAATTTTTCTACAATCTGTGAAGATTTTTGTTTTAAAGCAGGTTCGAAGACGCTTTTTGCCACTACGCCTTTTTCACGCCTTAAAACTGTTTTGTCTCCTTAATACATTGGTAGATATTTCCAAAGCCGCGTGTATAGCTGCAGGACAAATGGATCGTTTTATTTTTTCGCGCGCGCGCACACACACGCTCGGCAATGCGACTGCATATATTTTTCCAGAGGCAGTTTCTCGAATTCTGAAAAGAGATGCGGGAGAAAATGCTGCGGCGGAAATGTGCCTAGGCGAATAAATCAAATCGCTGGTAAGTCTCGGCTGCAGCTTCTGCCGAACATATTTTCAAACGCTGATTCGTTTCCGGCGAGAGAGGCGCGCGAGTGCGCGCGCGACAAACAGCTGACGTTGTCGATAATTCACCGGCGGCACTACAATTTTTTTACGCGCGCAGCAAAACGTGAGAGCTTTCTCGCCTCGCCGTATACAGGGCGTTCGGCTCATTATGCTTTTTGAACGATCCGCATAATGCAGCCGCACCAATTCGATTGCAATATAAGTGCAAAAAAGGCTCTCACTCTCTCTCCTTTACGCGATGAATGAAAGCGCATTCCATCGCTCTCCCATCATCCTTTTATCGCTCGGGCAAACAATTTCAATTTTTTTTCCTTTATAGGAAGCGCATCAACGCAGTCATTAAATATTTGTGCGCGCGGAACTCCCTTTAGTCGGCGAGAGCCAATTCCGCAACGCAATCGACATTATGTATATTTAAATGGATCCGCGCTGCTGTTGTGTGCTCCGACAGAGCCGCGCGCGTACGTATATAAAATCGATGAACGAAATCTAACCGCGCGCGAGCTCGGGCTTTCGTAAATACGTACAAGCTTAGCCGCAGAGAGAAAGGCAGTGACTACTAAACAATCGCTGCGCGTTACTGCACACGGACTGACGTAAAAATCTTTGCGATCGAAAGACTGTTTGACTTTGATCGGTCGCTCTAGTCTGTTTGCAGATTCGCGTCGAAAGGAGCGCATACATCATATTTAAAGGGGGGGAAAAAGCGTGCTCGGTTCAGCAACCCTTCGGATCACGCGATTTGCCGATTCATTAAGACCTTTAACGCGTTGGAAACTACCTCGTGACGCATATGCAATGACATTCTCGAGCGATTCCTCAGAATCCTCGCTGCATGAATTATGCAGGTCTTTATATTTTCAAATTGATTCGTTCGCGTCAGAGGTGGGAAATTACTCGTCGCAAAGCAAACAGCGATAGAGCCTCATTGACTCGCATAGCGTGTCTATAATTTGTGTACAAATACCACACACGATGCGCTATCTCGTCGATTGCATCGCGGCCTTAAAGCCGCTCTAATAGAAGGGTAAACACAACAAGCCGGGGAAATATTCCACGTCGGCCGCGCAATTCATCCCTCTCCCTTCCCACGAAATTAAAAAGCTGCTTGCATTCCCATCAGGCGTCCGTTTTTAATTCGGAGGCTCCCCCGTGACTAGCGTTGAAAAATCGAAAATGAAAAATCTCGGAGCCCCCACCCCCGCCCCCCCCCCACCCCTAGACCGTTGCGGCGAGCCGCCGCTAGATGTCGCTCGGGCGGAGACGAGCATCGTCGGGGCAGCGGCGTTAAAGGAGCGAGCCTCTCTACGTGTCGTTCGTTGGGCAGGAAAATCGATCGACGGATAGGCAGCGCAGCGGCTCTCCGCGCATGCATTCGCCGAACATGGCGCCTCGTCGCCACCACCACCGCTGCCGCCGCCGCCGCGCACCAGGAGAATCCCAGCTGCTGTTCCGTCAGGCCTAAGTCGACGCGGACGCCTATATCCAAGGGGATTCCGGCTCTCTCGCGTTGCCGATCCGGAGGCTCGGAGTCGCGCGCCGGGGAGCATCTCGCGACTCGCCCGCCGCGAATGTACAGCGAGTCGGACAGCAGCTGCCTCGGAAGGGCCTCCAGCAAAGCCTATCGTCCGCCGCCCGACGGCTTTCGATTCGCCTGTCAACACTCATCAATGATTCAGGTCAGTCGAGTTTGCCTCCTCGCTCGTCCCCTCGTTTCTCCTCGCACACGCTTACGAATAATCCTGCTGCGCGAGAAGCTGAGATACGGATCAGGAGCAGCTGACCTGCCGTTCCCGCACTTATCGACCGAGTAGTCCCACGTGAGTCAGCGCGAGCTGTACTGTCGAGCTTGCGCGTTTCGCGCCAATTTTCAAAACTTCTCGAACGCCGAACTTTGGCGTTATACGTGTACGCGGAAGTACCTCCGCGATGTACATACACACTGCGCGCTGCACTTGGGATTAAGTTTTGCGGGAATCCGAGAAGTGAGGGAATTATCGTCGCCAGTTGCGTCGCCGGAAGAATAAGGGCTGCTGCTTTAAGCTGTCTCTCGCCCCCTCCCTACCCCGACGCTGCTGCTGCTGCTGCTGCTGCGAGATACACGCGCGACGCGCGCCGGCAAACAATGAGCCGAACGTCGTTCCTGATTTCCAACTTGTTTCGCCTCGCGGCGTCCGCCTAACTTTTGTTGCGAGGGAGAGAGAGAGAGAAAGACTCGTTCGCGCGACGCGAGCAAACAAGCGGAACGTACTTATGAACTGTGATCTCCGCGCCGAGGCGAATTAAAAGCTCGACGTCCCCCGTTGCTGCCGCTGCGCTACAAATGCCACTGCAGCGCAACTTTTTCCCTCCGTATACGTATACGCTCCCTCGACGGTCGCGGCTCGTTCACGGAGTCTTTTTTCGAGCTGCGCTGCGCGGTTATTCGATTTGACGGATCCGAACTATGTACATCCCGAGGCGCGAATCTTGCAGTACACAGGCTAACGAAGCGCGAGAGATAATCTCTATTTCGTACACATACACACACGCGCGCGCGCTATGTCGGGGGGGGGGGGTGTATTGTGTAGTCGGCGAGAGCAGCTGGAATATTCAAATTCATCTCGTTATGTATCGAGGAGGCACTTTTCGTCTTGCGCATACAAAGCGATCGACGAAAATTTCCTCTATAATATCAGACGCGCATGGCATACGTAACAAGGAGCGACTATACGCGGCGGTCCCAAGTATATACGTGTATATACATCGCACGGCGCGTGGGGGTGTGTGGGTGTGTGTCTGTATTTGTGTGTGCGCGTGTGTCTCAGTGCGAAGAGCGTGATAGAGAGTCAGTTCATTAACTGTCCGAGCTGCGGTTCGACGGGGATGTATAGAGCGGGTGGCGGGCGAATGGCTTTGAAACGAACGCCTCGGGTATATCCGCATAGACTCTGAGCTGCTCGGAATCATCTCTCTATCCGCCTTGCGAATCCCTCTCTCTCTCTCTCTCTCTCTGTCTACTATTCTACTCGGCTTACCGCAATTGTTGACTCTATATCCCCCACTACCGCTCCCCCCTCTCACATCCGGTCTTCCTTGCTCTCCAACCCAACCCCCTCCTCCCTTATATTCTCGCCTCGCCGTCGACCTGAAACAACTTGCCGCTTGCATTGTTCGCTTACGCGGGCGCCTGCGACAAGCTGCTCTGAGAAGGTCGCGAGTTTAGGTAAATGTATCGTTTTTAAGCCGTGTTTTGGGGCCGAGGATTTACCAGCGCCAGCCGGAATATCGAGCTATATCTTCCGTGCTGTGCCGAATCGGCGGTATCCGCTTCGTTCGCTTCTGCGGATTAATTCTGATACCGGCAATCGATTCCTGTTTTTCGTTCGCTTATCGTTTTTGATATTGTTTTTGATAATCGGAAGAGCTTTTGCTCTTTTAATGGCTGATTTTACTGTGAAAGTGCTTAATTCTTTTATGTTTCCTAAATGTTCGTATTGTATACGTGTATAACATTTTTCATTCTTGAATTTTCGAAATACCCGTTTTAAATATTCAGAAATATAGAAAAAATTGTGCAATTTTATTTAACGTAAAATAAAAAATATTTAACGTAAAATATAATTTGCAAAAGTAGTTAAATATTCATTTCAAATATTTATTTTATATACAAGCCCTAAGCATAATTTAGTAGACTATATTTAGTTATCCAAATTATAATCAGTGGCATAAGTACATCAAATAGTTTGATACACAGAGTTTAATTTGCGATGGTTTAGACGCTCACTTGCGGCGAGCTGGCGCTTCACACAGAAGTATGCGTATATAGATACGGCAAGCACCGACGTGATAGTCGAGGTGGCGGAAGACGCTCGTGTAGTATAGAAGCTTAGAAGGGGGTAAAGGGAATTAGGAGATTGCCCGGAGCTAGAGAGAGAGAGAGAGGAAAAAGCGTAGAGCGCAATACACGACGACACGAGAAGAAAAAAAAAGTACTGAGGCGACAGTCACCGACCAACGACAGGAGCCGAAGACTTTCCAAGTCAAGCTATTTCTTCGAGCTTTAACCTCAAGATCGAACGACCAAACTGCCGCTGCACGCCACCCGGTATTACGTTATACGTATTAAATAGTTGCACATCATTTTATAATTATGTACGATGGAAATTGCGTCAGGATTTTATGAAGAATAGTTCATTATATATGTATTTCATCTAAGTATATAATAGATGTAAATTGATTTCTATGTTATACAAATTATGAGAATATACGAAAAAATTTGCAAAACGGTAAATATCGTCACCCCGTTCGAATACTAGGACAACTCAAAAAAGACCAAATTTAATTTGCCTTTTTTATAGAGAGTCCGTGTAAATCAATTCATTAAGGATCTGACAAACTTAAAATATACGTCTTATATTTCAAGTTTATCATCACATCCTTGATGAATCGATTTATTCTAACTCTCTAAAAATGGCAAATTAAAACAAGTCTTTTTTGAGTTGACCTAATCTTCATGCGGGGTGATGACATGATCAATTAATGCTAAACCGATGTCTTTCGATAAAATAATGTCATTTTTATGTACAGCTGTCATTCGCCATATCAATCTAATTGGTCGAATTCCAACGAAGATTATTCGACAACAGATATTGTTGATTTGTACGTGGCGAGTGTACCTGAAAATTCTCAACTCATCAATTCGCATTTACACCCGCGTAAAAACTTGTAAATGGCAAACTCATCCATTTTACAAATTTTATCTAAAATAAAACACAAAAGCTCGCGATAAAAAGCGTTGGCCGGCGATGCGCCAAATCGAAATCATCGCTCGACTATATAGACATAACATAAATATGTGGTATGTATATAGACCTATAAATGTATGTATTATACATATATACATGCGTAGACAGAGGAAAACAGAGATAACCCGCACGCCGCGATATATATTTTCATCGCTCGTCTGATGATCTGCCAAGTTTCGCATCGCCATATGAATTTTCACGAGCTCTCTCTCTCTCTCTCTCTCTCGCTCTCTCTCTCTCCTCTCTCTCACTCGTGTTCCGCGTGCGCGGAAAACGTCGAAACGATACGCGCCGGCATCGCTATATATTTCCGGTTATTTTCCCACGAATTCTCCTTTTGTTGTACACTACCACGCTCTTCTATGCACACGTACCTACATATATATATATACACGTGTAGGGTGTACGCACATACGCGTCTGCGCGAAAATAAATGTTTTCATATTTACCCGTTCGAAAATACTTTTGACGTCTGGCCCGCTGCTCCCTCTATTTTTTGTCTCACCGTTTTTTTCGCCGGATCTGTATGCGCGTGTGCGCCACCGCCGCCGCAGCGCGCGTCGAAATAGAAAAATCATCGTGCGCTCGACCAAAGCGCTCCTTTTTCGAGTCGTCTCTCCTCCCCCTCACCCTCTCTGTGTACGGATGACGAGCGCGTCGGCGAAAAGAGAAGTCGCGATGAAAAAAGGCAAAGCGACGAAACAAAAAATCGACGTGGAAACCGATTTTTTCCCTTTCGTCCTTTTCCACAGCCGCCCGCCTTGTTAATATATAAATTTATTTTTCTGCGCGCTTTCTCCGCAAAAAGTATTTCGATATAAGAAAAACTGCTTCTCCATTTATTCCGCGCTTTATGTTACATATGTCGGGCCAGATTTTATAGTATTTTCACCGTGCTGTGTATATATGTCTGAATAGCTTTTGTATTAAAGAAATTTCGCGGCTCTTTCTGCTCTGCTCCGTTGAAAGGGCAGCGTACCTCATCGCTCGCACGGTAAAGTCCATTGGGAGAAAATTAATTTTCTCCTTCTCTATCGCTTTTCCAAAAGTCCCACGCACATACACACGTGCGCGCTCGTGGGTAAGCAATCGATACTCCGATATGCACACACTGGCCTCGACAAAAAAGAAGCATTTTAATTAAAAATTCCGTCCGTCGCATTCCCGGGGATAGTCGAAGACGCGAGCAGCAGGAGAAAAAGCGGGCTGAAAGAAAAGTCGGAAAATTAGCATCGCCAATTACGCGGAGGTAGGAGAGTAGGAGGGAAAAATAAAAAAACTCCTCGACGTCGTCGTCGTCGTCGTCGTCGTCGTCGTCGTCGTCGTCGTCGTGGGCAAACCTCGCTAACGAGAGGTAAACGTGATTAGGTATTCCTCGGTACACTCCCGAGTGTATATATACATCTATATATACTCGCGGGGGACTCGCATCGCTCCTTCCTGCCGCGACCGCGTATAGGTAGGCGAGGAATTGCTTTGACGTCGCGAGTCGAGTGTCGTCCGTACACATTTTTTCCCCACTGCGCGGCGGTGCAGCCGGCCGCGAAGCAAAATCAAGTTTCGCGCGCTGCTCTTTTATTCTCTCGCCAGCTTTTGTTCCGACTTTCGCGCGCGCGCCCATATTCTCGCAAGCTCGACTGAGCCATCCGATATATGGGCGCAAGCTCCATTGAGTGGCGCGCACTACTGTGCATACCTCGGAAAACTCACTGCAGATATTTGCAGGCGGACTATTAAAAGGACGAGAGACGAGAGAGAGAGAGAGAGAGAGAGAGAGAGAGAGAGAGAGAGAGAGAGAGAAAACTAAAGAAAAGCCAACAGTCAGCCGGGTGTGTATATTTCTATGTATAAGTGGGTGCGTGCAAGCTCCAAGTATTTGATGGAATAAGAAGTAGAAGTGTAGAAGAAGAAGATATAGGAAGCTGAAACTGAGCGGATGTAAAGGAGCAGAAAGAGAGTTTCAAAGCATTTCCAATTCACGGCTCTTTCAGCCGAGAGCGAAAGAGCGAGCGAGCGAGAGAGAGAGAGAGAGAGAGAGAGAGAGAGAGATAGAGGAAAAAGTCTGGGCTGAAAGACAGGAAGCGTCTATGCAGCGATTCCTCTCTAGCCCGCAGGGTACTCGCGTGTGTATCGCCGTGTGCTGCGCCGCTATATATACCTACCGCTGCATCGCAAAGCGAGCTTACCCCCTAATGAATGGCATTCAGTTTATTTCCCCCGTCGAATGTTCAGCTTTCCCTGCCTCCTCCTCCTCCTCCTCCTCGTCGTCGTTACGTCGTCGTCGTCGTCGTCGTCGTCGTCTCATCTACGAATAAATTGAAAGACTCGCAGACATTTTTCGCCCGGTGTGAGAGACGGCGCGCTATATACTCGCACCGATTTTAATCTCAACTACCGTCTTACACACGCTGCCCCCCCCCCCCCACACACACACATGCCGCTATATGTATACGCTGTACACCGTGCACCAACAGATATATATACCGCCTCGCTTTATCAGCCGAGCTCCATCCATTTCCGTTGCTATCTCGCAGAGGTCCGGCTCGGCTCGGCTCTTCTCTCTCTCTCTCTCTCTCTCTCTCTCTCTCTCTCTCTCTCTCCTTCTTCTTCTTTTTTATCTCTGCGCCACACCAAGAGAGAGAGAGAGAGAGAGAGAGAGAGAGAGAGAGAGAGAGAGAGAGAGAGAGAAGACTTGGCGGAGCCCGAAAGCTGCTGAATAGTCCATTGAGGAGATACCGGCTTTCGCAGCGCGATAATAAACGGATCGACTCCCATTCGTCGAGTGGCAAGAGGGGGGGGGGGGAGAGAGAAAAGATTTTCGAGGAGCTGGTAAATGGGCGCAGCTGTAAAGCTCTCGCTCGTATAGTAAACGTTTTATACTATACACACTCGGCCTATGGGCCGGCTTTGTTGTCGGCGAGGTGTATAGAGAGAGAAAGAGAGATTGAGAGAGAGAGAGAGAGAGAGAGAGGTGCTCTTCATTAAAAAAGCATAAAAATAGCATTGCTGCATAGAGCAGCCGCGACTAAAAAGGCGAGTAGGTACGATCGATAAACTGCCGCTGCTAGTGCGCTATTGCTCGAGAAAGCGTGAGATATATGAAAAAGCTTGTTTTTATCCGAGAAGCTCTAATTACGCGACGAACGCTGCATGTAAGCTCCCCCCCGCCCCGCTTCACGCGTTTCTTCACGCGCGAGCTTCAGTTCAGCTCTACACGTGGAACCCCCGTCGTACACGCAGAGGCGCCAGAGTGTGTGACCGTCCGCAACTGCGTCGTTGCTAAATTAAAAAGGACGTTCTAGAGATTTTAAAGCGCCTCTTCCGACGACTCTGCACGCGCGCGCGCGCGCGTCGCCTCTTTTAATTTCACCGATTTCATCTAGCGCGAGAGCGGAAAAGTGCCTTTTCTTCCTTTTCCCGCGCACTCGCTAATTATTTTCTATTTCCTCTTTTCGCTCACGCTCTGCCACCGCCGTTTTTCACGTTCCGGCGCGTATCTCGATGAGCCGCGGCTTCAATGAAAAAGCACTTGTGACTTCCCCGTCGCCCGCGGATATTCGCACGGATTTTCCGATTCAACTCGAATTATCGCAGGGTGCGTTCGTTGTAATTTCGTTAGGTGCGAACAATATAAGTAAACATACGCGATATACCGCCTTTGATGCACTCCGAAAGTGGAGCTTTCGGCGTTCTAGCAACGGCGTGTATAGCGCATTCGTTTACGCGCCCGAGAGTATAACGATTATAAATTTTTTCAACGTCATGGAGAGCACAAGTTATATACGGAGAAGCGGAGAGAGAATGGCTGGCAATTATCGCGAGACCGGAGGTGAAAGTTATCTTTAGCTCGAAACTGTGCGCGCGCGAAATCGATTTGGCCAGACGCGAGAGCTGCGCAGCGTGCGGCGATTCTTGCTCTGCGGCTGCGCTATACATATATATATATATGGGGGAACCTTCTACAAATAGTGTGCGTTTCAATCTAAGCCCCCCGGCTGAGTGCTGCCCGCCGCGTAAACTTTGCCAGGTACAATGGTCAATAGCAGCGTCTAAGAGTACACTCGCCCCCGCCCCCGCACCGTCCCGCGAGTGCTCAACATTCTTGATTATATGATACTCGAGCGAGTTATTATCAAGATTATAATTGAAAGAGAGATTGGCTGCCTGTCTTATAGCCTTGAGTGCCAGTGAGAATCTTGGGGTTTGCTGATCTCGAAGAAGGATTTTCCCATCCCTTTTCTCTCTTCGCGCAAGGGAAACTTTCGAAAATTTATATTTTCGAACGTTCTGCGCTGCATAATAAAGTTTTTCGCGCGGAATCACGCAAAGGGATTTAAGGGCACCAATTAATCAAATCGTTCGCAGGATATTTTATTTCAGTTTTTAATGAAATACTGATACCGTGTAGAGCGAGACAATTCTAGATTGGATGAAAATGTTGAAATATATAAATTAAAGTCAATCAAGTTATTCGTTTATGCATGGAATTATTAAATATTTCATTTTCGGTAATTCATTATTAATTAGATTGTAATGAAATTCCGTTAGTAGCCACCAATTATTATTTTCTCCGCATTATGCTCGTAATGCCGTTTTATTGATTTTTGCTTAATCAACGCGTTACAGCCGCAATAACACTGCGCTCGATTTTCCACTAGATTAATTTTGCGTAAAAATACGAAAAACTCGCGTATATAATACAAGACCCGACGAGCTCCTTCCGACCTCATTTTTCCAAAGTAATCCCCCGGAACTGAAAAAGTTGGTCTTCGCAACGAGATTATACGACAGCCTCGACTTGCGATAAAAAAAAATTAATCGCGTGGGCGAAAAGTGAAAAATTTTGAAAAATCGCCGCCCATCCCAGGCGAGAGAAGCGACAACAGAAAAACCGAAAGCCACCCGCCTCTCTCTCTCTCTCTCTCTCTCCCATACTCTTTCTCTCTCGACGAGCGAGCCAAGCGCGGCAAATTTGTTAATCGAAAAAAACGCCTCGACGACAGGTGTTGGAGTTTTGATTTAAGCGCAGCAGCGCGATAATGCCGCTCGGGTGAGCAGCAAATATTTCCGCGGCTAGAGAGGAGCAAAGAAAGCGAAAAACTCGACGTTGGCGGCAGCGGCGGCGGCGGCCGACATAAATCCCAGGGCGGGCGCGCGAACCGCGAGCTACTCTAAAACAAACGCATATATAAACATGACGGAAGTACTTTTATAAGAGCGTTAGTTGAAAATACGAGACGGAGAACGAGTGTACACACGCTGCTGCAGGGCGCAGTATAAGAAGAAATATACTGCGCGTTTTCCGCGACGAGTATATGTGTATGTAATACGCGCGCGTACACAGATAGAGTATATATGCAGCGCACCATAGGCTGTGCAATAGACGCCTGCGTGCTTGCACGTATGCGCGTGTGCATGTACGTACATGTAGCGCTTGCACACATATAACGTGTGCGGGGCGGGAAAAAGGACCGGCGAACAAATTGTAGGGGACAAGCCGAGCGCGCCGGTGATTGATCATGCGAACTCGGCTTGTTATCGCGAGTGATTCTGCGGCGAGACTGCACACACGGACCGGCGGTGTGCGTATACGCGGGGATTTGAGCCGACGTCAGTTTCAGCCTGTATACTGCGAGCTTATCTCGCTTGATGATAGGTCATTTGTGTAAAGTGCTTTTCACGGGGCTTTTAAATGTTCCTCGCGCGCTCAGCCGGATTATAAAAGTTTCATGAGAAATCTTCGCGCGCGGCGGCTTTCTTCCAGCTCTCACCTCGCGGCCAAATCTCTCCTTCGGATTTTTCATTCGGGGAATCTTTCTTTTGATTTTCCGTCGGTTTCAGCTTCGCTCGGGCCGCACCGCTGTACCGTCGCACTCGTTTAATTTTCTACAGAACTTCCCAGGGTGCTTCTTTGTTAAAACGAGCGAGTTCTTCTTTTAACGCATATATATATATGTGCGCGAGTCGAAGAAGAGTTGTGGCGAAGGAAGCGTACCATCTCTAAATCGGATTCGTCTCGTCGATTATGCCCTGTGATGTGCGAAAAATTCGCTTTCACAATCTATAACTGTCTTGAATTTCAGTAAAATATATAATCTATACGTAAGATACGTAGCTTAGTGCATAATTCACATTTTACATTTTCGTACTTGAATTCATGCATTATATACTAAACCCAGAACAGGTGCAAGAATTACAAATTCCTCGGAGTAATGGTGAAACGCAATATAATTTTCATAAGATTTTTCATCGCCCAGCAAAAGCGCTAAGTTTTTAGGTTTACATAGAAGTCGCGAAATTAATTACTATAGTATACTACCGGAAGCCTAATGCCCTCTCGAAAGTTGGCCTAATTGTTAGCCAATTCAAACATTGCCAAAATCGATTTGAAATTAAAGTGCATAAGTACATAAGTAAGGGGCCACTCGCGAAAAGATTATCAAGTTGACTAGATTCACTTAGCACTCTCCCCTCCCCCTTCCCTCTCTCTCACTCTTTCGCTCTCGCTCATAAATAGATTAGCTGCTCCTCATTTTAAACTTTAAGAAAACGTCTTCGCTCTACGTCATAGTTAATCCAAACTTCGGTATAACTTTGCTCTGCTGCTCTCCAGTTTTCCGTCGTATAGATTTTCACCTCCTCGAGTAGATAATGTTGCAGCATCTCGCAGGCGCGTATAGAGGGCACGAGGGGGGGGGGGGGCAGCTGGGTTCGCGAAGTTGGTCAAGGAAAAAAAAATCATATCGTTGTGCCTACAGACTCGAGGCAGTCGGCCGCCTCGATCAGATTTTCAAAAGCATATAAAAGAAAGAGAGAAATTTACACGAGCGCGCGGCCGTCTGTGTACAGCTCCCTCGATGATTTTTTCCACCGACAGAGAAAAGCATCCGCGCAAATTGGTTTCGCCTTCAAACAACGCCGCCAATGAGTTTCCTCTCCGCTCTCTATATGCCGAGGTTTCTCTCTCTCTCTCCCTCTCGGCCCGACCGCATTCAGCGAATCTCCCATATCTGCGCGCGTAAAAGCTTTTCCCCGCCTCTCGCGCGCGGTAGCTTCCGATGCTCGAGCCTGGGAAGTGTATTATTAAAAAACAAAGTCTGCGCAGCGGTAGCACTTATCGAAACGAGAGAGGGAGAGGGGTTGGAGGGAGGGGGGGGGAGAAGAAGCGATCTCTGAAAAGCGAGATTTGTTAAATGGAATATGAGCAGCGCGCGGTCAATGGGGCATCGCTCCGTTATTTCTTTATCGCGCTCCATCTCGCTCTTTCTTCTTTTCTCAAGCGATGCGCATTCGATATCCGTTTTCCATAAAAGTCGGTCAAGGCTTTCGAGGCGATGCATCTCCGCCGAGCACCCGTTCTCTCTCTCTCTCTCTCTCTCTCTCTCTCTCTCTCTCTCTCTCTTCTGTGTGTGTACGTGAAAGCTGTGAAGTACTACCTAGAGAGGGAGTTTCACTACTTTTTCCACTCCTTCTTTTTTCCGTAGCAGCAGCAGCAGCAGCAGCCCAGTGGCCGGAACTTCCGCTTCTTGCATCTCTCTCTCTCTCTCTCTCTCTCTCTCTCTCTCTCTGCCGCTGGAAAAAGAGCAGTAGCCCATAGATTATTTCCTCTTTTATCGGTTTGATTGCAGAGAGAGAGAGAGAGAGAGAGAGAGAGAGAGAGAGAGAGAGAGAGAGAGAGAGAGAGAGAGTGGAAGAGCTCGTCAAGTGTCTATACGTATGCGCCGCGGCTCAAACAGTAATTGCACTCGTAGCGCGCGCGTGCGGATCGCGAAATTTAATATCCGTGCGGTTTTGCAGCCGGGCTAAATAATAAAAGGTGGAAAAAATGAAAGGGAGAAAGGAGCAGCAGCGGCAGCGGTCGCGAACGCCGTTAGAAGTAGTAGTAGTGGGGCATAAAAAGCAACTGAAGAGCGACGTGAAAAGCAGAAATAATGAAATGAAGAAATAAAGAGGAATGACGAGAGCTACTGCTACTGCAGCAGCAGCAGCACTGCGACGCGGCGTGTATAAGATTTCTCGCTCGTTTCTTCCCCTGAAAGGAGTTGGCCTCTCTCTCCCTCTCTCTCTCTCTCTCTTTCGGAAGAACTGCGCGACGGAGAAACTTTGCTACTGCTACCGAGGAGGGAGGGGGCGAGAGCGAGAGAGAGAAAAAAAGTGAACTGCTCTGAAGGTTCGTGCGCCGGACTTGCCGTGACGTTTTACGCCGCGCTAATTACCTTGTCGGCGAGTTCTTGTATATCGTCGTTGCGGAGGGGGTGAACTGCGCCCTCTCACTCCCCCCCGCCCTCTCTCTCTAGTTCTCTTTCTCGCGCAAAAATTGCAAACGACCCCCCGAGAACTTCTCACGCTCGAATGGCTATTCACGATAGAGTTGCGCGCGGGCTCTACTGTGCTACTGGTCCTTAAGCACCGGCCAACTTACCTGATGTAATTTACAGCTACTTCGTGCCCCCCTCCCCCTTGATTCCCCCGATTTTTTGCGCTCGCTTACTTTCCACTTCGATTACGCGTCCCTATATAAAGCATGAGTCGGTAACACCTGCGGGTTATGGATAGCCATGCGGAGAAAGTCCGCTGTGTCACCCTACGGGCTGCGAGAACTTCCTCTACATGCAGATTAGCCTCGTTTTTTCACCTCGCGACGGCGATGGAGGTATATGGACGGACTGCGCGCATTAATGACTTTTTTAGAGCAGAGCCGCGGAATCGACGATATATACACTACGCACACACAGTCTAGGGGTGCACGAGGCCGGAAACGAGAGCTTTTTGCATTATACATCGGGACGTATAACGCGAGGTTGGAATCAAAGTTGGATAAAGGGGAGAATTACGAATAAAGTATACAGCCCGCAAAACGTTGTCATTTCATCCGTCTGTAATTTTTGTTGTTTCGAAATAAAGTTTTTAAGTGGTTTGTCCGCAGCGCAGTAAAGAATGGCAGTATAAGAAGCTTTGAACTTGTTACAGTGCAAGCGCGCGCGCGCTCGGCCTCGTGAAAGCGGCAAACTTCTTTTTAGAAATATAAGACTCGTCCTGCCCGGGCCGCGCGCGCCATATACCGTCGCACGGCCGCGCCGCCGCGTCTAGTTTAGAAACTACCTTGCGCGCATTCATATTTTCTTCGGCTCTTTCATTTGGCTTTGTTTTTAGTGCTTGCGCAAGCATCAGCGACAGCAGCAGCGGCAGCTTCTCCGTGTCAATCGAAATTTGTCTTCTCAACAGCGTTAACCACATTTGCGCAACTTTGTGCGCATTCGTGTGAACCTTCCTCTCGAGTTGATGCTTACAATAAACGTTGATATTCGTATAATGAGCGCTGCATCGATTCAACTGCTTCAATTTTTAATCCGATGCTTTTCTCGCTTGCAGCTGGGATGTCGGCCCTGGAACCTCAGCCTGATCAGCGTCATCGTTCTCGGCCTATCGAACATGCTGCTTACCTTCCTACTGCTGCAATCGGAGACTTGCAGTAACCACTCGAGCGATGTCGCGGAGCAGCAACAACAGCAGCAGCACCAGCAGCAACATCGGCTGCTGGTCAGCAAGGAGGACGCGTCGGCGAGTTCGGCGGGCCCCTGCGGCCAGTCGACGACCTACCAAAAGTCCCTGCAAGACCAAGTGGCCTCGATCGACGACTCGTCCTTCCTGAACCTGGACATCCGGCTGGGTCGCTGGGACTCGCGGCGACTCTACCGCATGTTCGACTCGGTGATGAGCGGCTCGCGCTTCATCGAGCTGTCCGAGTCGACCCGCGTCTGCCTGGCCACCCAGACGTCCCTGGAGAAGCTGAGCTCGCTGGTGCAGGTGGTGCACCAGTGGTCCGGCACGATATCCGTGGCCCTGTACGCCGCCGGCGACGAGGAGTTCGAGGTGCTCCAGCGCTACCTCGAGTACATGCGCCAGTGCTACGAGCCGATTCGCGAGCGGGTGACCTTCTCGCTGGCGGTGCCGCGGAACCGTCCGCCCCGGGCCCAGCCCCGCTACTACCCCCTGCCCGACTTCCTCGACTGCCAGAAGCCCGAGGGCACGCTCAACCAGATGACCCGCGGCATCTCGAACGAGCAGACCAACTGGCGGATCCGCAACGTCTACCCCCAGAACCACATGCGGAACCTGGCGCGCAAGAACTGCCAGACCGACTACGTCTTCCTCACGGACGTCGACATCGTGCCGAGCAGCAACCTCAGCCGCGTCCTCGACGAGTTTCTCGCCCAGGACAAGTGCGACAAGTGCGCCTACGTAATACCGACCTACGAGCTCGACGCTCGCGTTCGCTTCCCCCAGAACAAGAGCGAGCTCATCCGACTGGCCAAGAAGGGCCTGGCTCGGCCCTTCCACCAGAAGGTCTTTATCCACAATCAGTTCGCGACCAACTTTACGAGGTTAGCCCCTTCTCTGTCTCTTGCACGCAATGAGATTTTTCCCCTCTCTTGTGTGAGTGTGTGTGTGTGTGTGTGTATGCGTGCGTGCGTGTGTGTGTGCGCGCGCGCGGAGGGAAAGGAGGGGGTAAGCGCAGGAGGCATAAAAGTTTTCCTATTAAAGGTGGATGCTGGACGCAACGCCGGGCCATAAAGCCCAGGAGAACTTAAAAACGGCAAAGGCGTACGTGAGCCACGACGTAACCAACTTTGAGTTCCTCTACGAGCCGTTCTACGTCGCGAGGGACCTCGTTCCCCCGCATGACGAGCGTTTTATGGGCTACGGTTACACCAGAAATACTCAGGTGGGTGCCTCCTCTCCCCCTATATCTATACACGCCCGGAGCCGCGGCACATAACGCATATACACGTATACACACGTACTTGTGTATGTGCGTGTGTGTGTGTGCACCTCTATACACGCGGCACAGAGAGAAACGCACATATAGCCCCCCCCCCCAACTCCCCGCGCACGAAAATGCTGCTTGGCTAACTCGCTTAACTGCCTGCGAAACGAGTTTTCACGGTTTATCGGGCAACTGCAAGCGCTTCAGTGCCGCCGCTGAAATCCGATCGTCGTCTTAAAACTCGTACATCCTCTCCGGGATAGGCATTGATTTTTTTCCAATTTTCCTTTTTCGACCCCATCGTCTCGTCCGCGCGCTTGCACTCCGTCCGCAGTAGCGTTTGCACGGGGCTAACGAGCTTGCAGCGAGAATTTACATTAAAACCGTCGGGCGATAGTCGGGAGCGAGGAAGTACCGCCGCGCGCGAATTACGCTCGATCGTCTGTCTGCACTGCGCGAGCTTCTCTCTCTCGCTTGGCCCTTTTCTTTCTTAACCGCTATATCCTTACAGAGCGCGCGCCGCTCTTTTCCGCGAGAGCTTTTC
The DNA here is from genome assembly GCA_018906965.1 of Philotrypesis tridentata. NCBI lineage: Eukaryota > Metazoa > Arthropoda > Insecta > Hymenoptera > Pteromalidae > Philotrypesis > Philotrypesis tridentata. The sequence goes on along the minus strand of JACCIB010000011.1, from coordinate 5,145,962 downwards.
TCGCAGCGCCCGCCGCTCGCGTGGCTATTAATTTCTGCTCTCGACTGCAGAGCTGCCGCGGGAGAGAACGAGAGAACGAGGGGGGAAGGGGAAAATCTATTACACCGCTAATTTATTGACGCGGAGACCCGAGCTTTATTTACGGATTCTTCTCATTCTTTTTTTGCTCCTCTGGTACACGTGCGGAGTCTCACGAGAAGCTCATCGGGGTCGACATTCCTTTTCAGCGCGTTATGGCAGAATCATTCGTTCTTGAATGTCGAAGGAATCCATTAATTTTCGCGTCGCATAAGCCAGATATCAAATTTATAAAGACTCGGCAATGCACGGTCGTAATAACTTTTTCAAGAGAGAGAGAGAGAGAGAAACGAATCGTCGAAACTTATTGACGGGCGCTAGAGTACGAGGACTCTGTTTTCGCGGCGAGCCAAGCTCCCGATCCGCAAGCCCCCGGTTGACTCGCTCGTATTGCACTGTTAACTCGCTCTACGAGTAAAATTATATCGCCTCGCGTATACGCGGGCTAAAAATGTGGCATTATAAGCCCTCTAACGTCGTATTTCTATCCTTTAAGTAGCGTAATATACCGATATAATCGCGCCAGAGTTGAAAGCACAACTACACCGCGGAATGAGCCTGCCAACCGGGGAGCTTGCGGCGATCGAGATTTAGGTGCGATGTAGCTCAACGTCGTCGAGCGACAGCCTCTAAAAGTACATAATTTTCGCTTCGCAGAAAACGTTGGCACAGCGCCGTATACTACTAAAAATGCAGACACTAAGATACGCTGTCCGAGAGCTTTTTCTCTCTTTCCCTCTCTCGACGGCTGCGGGGTTTTTCCATATTCTTTTCAAGCACCCCATTGTACTGTTAACTGAAAAACTCTCCCCTCGCCGTGGAGCGAGACAGCATTCAAAAAGTCTCTCGGGTCAGGCCGAGCTATATATCGACTCGAAGCGAAAAATTTTTCATGCGCTCGTTTCGTTCGCGGCGCGCGCACTTTCGACTCCATGCACATCCAGGGCGCCCCGCAGAAAGTTTGCCGCGGGGAGCGGTGGGCGAAAAATTCTCGAAAAATTTCTCTCTCTCCCTCTCTCCCGCTCTCCTACGGCGCGAGCGAATCAACTCCATTAATCGAGCGAGTACGAAAGAGAGGGAGGGAGAGAGAGCTTTCATAATCGCGCTCAGGCGGGAGCGAATTTTAAACTCGCTGTACGAGTTCATCGACGCTATAATGATTATAGTAATGAAATTACAAAGGATTGCCCAAGGGGGCGTCGACTATATCGACTGAGAAAAACAGTTTCCTTCGAAAAGCCGCGGAAATTTTCTCCTTTTTATATCCGAGCAATTATAGCGGAACTTTTTTCAACTTTAAGGATCTGGAAATTCGTTTCGTTGAGGTTTCTGCGAGTATCAAGCCTTACAAAGCTGTTGCAAGTGTGTATGCATTCCGTTATTGAGCGAATGTATGGCTCGCTTCTGAATTGCACTAAGAAATTGCAAGGGAGCACTTTCATACTACTAATTATTATGCAGTTTTTTAATACTTAAATTGACTTCAAACGAATCATCAAAAGTGAGATTTGATGAAAAATTGTACCGCTAAGCTTTGGAAAAGCAATTGAGAGTCGCGCAGAAAAAAGTTTTCCTCTCCCAAAACGAATGCTAAGCGCTCGCAATGGCTTCGCAGACTTGTAAATAAAACGTTTAATTATTTTAGCCGGCATAAAAACCTCGGCGAACTAGCTCGAAAAAGTGCGACGTTATGCCTTGCGAACCAGAATGCAACTAATTCGTGCGGTAAATTTGGATTCCATCGGTCGTCGCGTGTCGTCGGCCTCGTGTCGCGTACTAAATGAAACATCAAGTATCCATCCCGCGCGGCAAGGCCGCCTGCATCCCGAGCAGCGAAACAATGCATAATAATGAGGTATGCACACAGCGCTAGACACTCTATGCGGGTAATTCTTGTGAATGAAGCCTCGGTGGCACACATGCGACATTCGCATTGGCGTCTTGGCTGCCGCTGCCGGGGCTGCTGCTGCTGCTGCTTTGGCGACGCCGACATAATGCGTATACAGAACCGCGCACAATAGCTTACATTCCTCTCGGCAGCCTCGCGCTCGCAGACTCTCCTTCGCAGCGCAGGAGCAGCTGAGCGCCGGCGAATCGAGGCCGAGGCCAGAATCTCGAGACATTCAGCGCGGCTGCAGCGGAGGCATATCTCAATTTGTCCAGCGCTCTCTCTCTCTCTCTCTCTCTCTCTCTCTCTCTCTGTTCCCGGAAAACAATCGAGCGCCCATCTATTATTCTTACTTAATGCACGTCGCTCTATACACACACACACAGTTCCTGTACACGTGCGTGGCACCTTGTAAATTCAGGGGAGAATTGATCGCAACTTTTTCGCGCGAAATATTAATCTCGGCGCGGCTATTGTTAAGCGTGTAAGTTACCCTGCTCGCCGCAAACTTTCGGAGCGTGAATGGGGAGGAAGAGAGAGAGAGAGAGAGGCATGAAAAATTTTTAATGAATAACAGGGTGATTCGCCTTTTTGCCTCTGAGAGACTTGCTTCCCTCTCCTCTCTTCTGCTTTACAATTTCAGGAGCCGTTTAAAGCTCGCTTTCTTTCGGGGAGATATATATATATATGCGTACGTTAACGAACGGGTCTCCTTCTTTTCGCATTGGATGGATGTAAAGCTCGTCGCGGGCGAGATTCGAGCGCATTTATTAGACACGCCCGCCGCGAGATATACTCCGTCGAGGAACATCCGCCGCTATCCGGCGAGACGAGCGAACAAATCTATATACCGGAGGGGAAGATACTTGCAATCGCGAGGAGATATGTATAAAGAGTGTCTCTGCCTATATAGGGGATCGAAGCCGTCGATTCAATTGGATCTCTCGGGCTCAAACTTTAATTTGAATAGCAACGAAGCGCCCGTATCGCGCGCTTCAGCTTAGTCCCCATCCTTTATTCAGCCTTTTCCATCTCGTTATTTCCTTCGTTATAACGCGATCTCACTGTATATCGACGAGCCGCACACGTGAAATCGATACCGCCTCTACATATATATAACGCGTTTCTTTTGCTATGCTGAGAAATGTGATTTTCAAACTCGATGTGCACGCGATTCCGTATAAATTTCTTTACGTTATCACATCAATGCGGGCGCAAAGCGTCGTCGCGTTTGACTTGGTATATATACCGTCCCGTAATTTCATCAAAATTTCCCTCGGTTCTCCCGCCCTTAATTTTGTTTGCAGTATACTTCTCTCTACGTACATGTCGAATTTCAAAATAAAAATGCACTTTTCATTGGTCTAGAAATCGAAAATTTTTTTTTTACGTTAGAGGTCTCGGACCGATTAGACTTTCTTCTGTGAGCCGAAAGATAGTCAAAAGTGCAGAGGATAACATGGGAAAAGTTACTAGTACCCATATTTCATGAGCTATTTTACACTTTTCTTCCAAAAATTAATGCGTCAAAATACTGGAATAATAACATCTACGAATCTTTCCGAGGCAGCAATAAAATTTTGAATTACACTATGATAAAGTATTACAAAAAAGCTTTAATTCAAAAGAAAATGTGTCGAATTTCGATGCTCTGATCAAAAGTTATGTCCGTTAAAAAGAAATAATAAAAATCCGAATAGCCAATTTTTTCTTGTTCCTCCACATGTCTCTCCATGTTAAAATTTCATATTCTACATTTCCCATGTTCCTCGGCATTTTTCATCATCTTTTGGCTTGCAGAAGAAAGTCCCATTGGTCCGAAAGCTCTAGCTTAAAAATTTTTTTTGCGAATTCTAGACCAATGAAAAGTGCATTGATTTTTTGAAATTCGACATACGCGCAAATCACGAAAATTCGCCAAAAGTTCGCTCGAATAAATTAGATAGTAACGTAGACGTATTTCTACACGTCCCGCGTGTCCCAAAGCCATATCGGTAAATCTATCCCGACGAGAGAAAAGCTCTCGCCCTCCCGAGCTTTCTCTCCCGCCCCCCCCCCTCCCCCCGAGTGCAGAGACGGGCGAGAAAGAGGAAGACAATTTTTGAATAAATTGCAGGTCTACGAGATGTACGTGGCGGGCTACAAGTTCAAGGTCCTCTCGCCGACTTTTACGGTCCACTGGGGACTGCAGACCCGCAAAAGCCGGCCCGCCTGGCGCGAGCGCCAGAACAGCGTCAACCGCAAGCACTTCGAGGTCTTCAAGAAGGAAGTGTTCGCGCGCTACATGCGCGACCCCCTCAAGATGCTCAAGAACCCCAATTGACCAAGGCCTCGTCTGATGCTTGAGCGCGAGACGTAAAAAAAAAACAAAGGAAAACAGAAAAAAAAACGAACGAACGAAAAAAAACAAGAGCAAATTTTTTTTTTCTCGTAATGTACTGTACTACTACTACTACTTCTACCTCTCTCTCGGTGTGACGCGCTGTCGTTTTGTCGTCGTCGTCGTCGTTGTTGTATTTTTTTTTCTCTTTCTCTCTCTGCGTTTTATATATCCTTCATTTGGACTGTTTTTTCGCGGGCGACGCTCTCGGTTTATTGGACAATCATACTGTCGGCGCTGAAACGTATGAGCTGAAGCATAAATTGCTCGGAGGGCCTGTCTTTTTTCCCACTGATTTTTATGGTGCTGATACTGTACGGAATTGACTCGATGCCACTCGCGCGCGCGTGCGCGGCGGAGACTCGTTAAAGAGCGCGTTGACGTTTCATTGAATTCTACGGCTAGATTCATGGGTCTCTCGGGTTTTTTTTCCCTCATTCTCCTGTACAGTATTATAGTCAACGTTGATGTGTAGTCATATGTTAAAACCTATTGTGGCAGTCGTGATTAATAGGCAGTATTATATATAGATCCGTTTCTTTCATTCGTAATACTGTTGTGCGTGTGTGTGTATACACGTAAAGAATGTTATAGGCGTTGACATGGCGTTGTCGTATTGCGCATATTATGCCGTACACACACCCTAATGTAGCATATCATGATTCATATTCTGTAGACGAAACTTCAAGAGTGTATCGTAAATAGCTCGTCGTATAGTCTCTAGACGTCGATCTGTGGCTGCGGAATCGAAAATTAACGAATTTAATAGGCTTGTAAATGAAAAAAAAGGTATACACAAATCTGTATATCGATATATGAAAAAGTGTCAAAATAGTAGATTTTTAAAGCTGTGTAAGGCGTGACGAAACGACGAATGGTACAATGTAAATTTCTCGTACGCGGAAAGACTTTCTGATTCTAATTGTACAACAATGATTTTTGCACTGAAACGAGCACATTCTTTTGATCCTCGTCGAAGGCGATGCAAATGTTTTAACGAATGTGCCAAGTGTAACCTTCGAGACACAACGTGTTCCACGTTCGATTTTTTACGTTCAATATCTTTGATCGTCGTAAACATTCTGTAAATAATACGGAGTTTTGGGGGCGAAATCTTCACGTTTGTATGCATATTCAGAAGGAGAAGCTTATTGGAGGAACACAAAGCGAGCGACAGTGCTCGGCGAATATCAAAACAAAAGAAACACACGTTCTCTCCCGAACGCACACGCACACCCTCACATACACTTACACGAATCCTTAGCGAAAGCGTAAACTGTATTTCGACGTATTTACACACGCGGTCTTTAAGCTTTCGTCGGAGTTTTCTACATGGAGAGAAAAAAGAATTGTCTACATACGGCAAGGTGAACGAAATCGGCCGCTACGTAGTAATGACAAGGGTAATTATGAAGGTATTTACAAGAAACACGCGGACTTTTTATATGTATAAATGTGCGCTCCGAGGAGAGCGCTGAACTGTAACGGGCGAGGGAGGCAATAAAAGTGCAAACTTCTTTTAAGACATCGCAGGCGTATGTTCATTTTCCAGGCGGTGTGTAATTTGCCGAATGGCACGTATCCTATCCCCCCCCCCCCGTTTCCCGTCTTGAATTGTTGGCCAAACGAGTGTATTCGGCGCTTGAGGAAAACAAGTGCGAGCACCGCGATTAAAATGCTCGAGTACCAAAGTATTCCGAAATTTTATTTTTATTTTCCATGAGCACGAACGCTTTAAACAATATGCGTGCCTGTATACTTGAGCTGCGCGAGTAGTTAAAATTTTTACAGTCATGCCCTAACACTGCTTGTACAGCGCAGTGCACACTATATGCGCAGTAAAGAGATTTCATTTTTCGGAGGGGGAGGGGGGGGGGCCAAGCGGAGCCGGCTCTGCATAATTAATAGAGAATCCGCTCGCTAGTTTAAAAATTAAAGAGCTTGGCTGTTCTGCTGGAAAAAAAGAAAAAAAATAAGAAAAGAAGAGGAAAGATACAAAGTGCTGGGAGAGCAGGTAGGTACGTATGCAGCGGGCGCAAGGGCTGACCCACTTATCCAAAAAGGAAAAGCGAGGGTAAATAAAGAACAAAGCAGCTGCAAATAATTTTTTTACTCGCACACACTCGAGAGAGAGAGAGAGAGAGAGAGAGAGAGAGAGAGAGAGAGCAAGAGTCCGGCAGTGTGGCGCACAATATATTCTCGCTTAACGCAGCAACTCGCACTTTCTGACCCGACAACTCGTTTCAGGTTGGTTTAATTTCCTCCGCAACACGTATACGCGTTGGCGCTACACTACACCCTCCTCCGCGCTGCACTGCGCGCGTCCCGGAATAAAGGAAGAAACATGGAGAGAGAGAGAGAGAGAGAGAGGGAGAAAGTGTGTGTGTGCGTGGCTGTGTGTAGGGAGGATACAGCTGTGCCACGCTGTGCGCGCAGCGAGTAGGGAGGAAGAGGAAAAATAAGGGTGAGAGAAGGAATGATATTTGGAGTAGCCACGGCACAAGTATAGCAGCGCCAGCACCAGCGCCAGCACCGCCAGCAGCCTGAAAGAACAGAGCTGGATAAATGGAAGCTACTGCAGTAGTGGATGGTAAATATACAAGGCTTTGCGTGTAACGCAATAATGCAGCAGAGCAGCGTGCATACCCTCGCTGTGTGCAGACTTTCTCTATCTCTCTTTCTGTAGGTCTGACTAAATTATTAGATTCAGAGCTGCGCGACTCTGCGCTGGAAGAGAGGGAGAGAAAGAGAGAGAGAGAGAGAGAGAGAGAGAGAGGGACTGCAGGCTCGTTAACTTTTTTCCACCGATGATTCTTTTCCTCTCTTTTCGTCTATCTCTTCGCCGCCGCCACCGCCACCGCTTCGGAAAAGGCAATCTTGACTTTTTGGAAGTACACACAGAGAAAGAGAACCATTTGGAAGAGCTTTCTCGCTGCAACTCGCATTGCCCTTTCTTGGATCGAGCTGCGGAAAGCTGCAATTAGTATGGGAGCAATGCGAGAATCGAGAACACGTGTGTGTGTGCCTGTGTGTACACAAGAGATTTTCAGCCCCTCGAAAATTCTTGACGCGCGCGCATGACGGGCATAACGCGAAATTTCGCGTCCGACGCACGGATTTTCTCTCGACGAGACTCGCTGCGCGCTATATATAATAGAGCCGCGGCTGTACACAGCGAATTACTAATTCCACTCGACGCGCAGCTCGCGCGCAAAAAGGCACTTCTACCGCCCCCGATCTTCATCAATTTCGCATGCATCATCCGATCGCGAATTCAGTCAGCGAAATCGCGCCTAGCTTGAAACGGTAGTGGAAGGCTCGATGAGGGACGCGCTAAGGGGCAAGTTTTCGAATTCAAAGGTGATTTGGCTGGATGAAAGGTAAGCGATTAAGTCGAGAGAAAGAGGAGAGGGAGAGAGAGAGAGAGAGGGAGAGACGCAGCCTAATTCGAGAACCAGACTAATCCCCTCTCTAATCTTGACTAATCTATAGTAAGCTCAGCCGGATCCTCGCCTCCAAATTGCGCACACGCGAATGTTTTGCAATTTTACACTCTCGCGCGGGGGAGATGGGCTTAGATAGATTTCCTCGCAATTCCGAATGTGTATATATGTGGCGCGTAGTGTGCGGTTCGCCCTGATCTCTATAATTTCCTTTAAACGGATGCCATGGCTTACGAGAATCAATAATAATTTTAGATATATATGCGGCTGCGCGCTCGGCAATTAATGCGATATCAAGTGCTAGTGCGGGATGCATGTTAACCAAATCAGCAAACTATAAGTGGTAATTATGAAAAAAAACACGCCTAATTTTCTACTTCCCTTGTAAAACACCCACCAGATTCTTCGTGATAATACATTCTTTCCCTCACTGCACACACACACAGTGTGCGCAGGCATGCATGTATAAGTATATATATATATATAGACCGGCAGCGTTACAAGCGCTCGGCTTTAAGATTAATCAGACGGAGTGTGTGCTTTTGAAGCGGTGCGCGCACGACTAAGTGGCGCTACCACGAGCGTCGGCCTCACTTCTTGTTCTTTTCATGCGTGTAAGTTCGCTCCTCACCGCCGACTATATTCAGATATCGTCGGCTGTATATGTATATATATGCCTTGCATTACATGTGTGTATGCTCTAGAAAAAAGGTATATAGAAATCTTTCACGGATTCCAGCCTTTACCGCTGACCGCAAACGTATAAGTGTACTTATCTTATCGTCGTGAGATGACAGCGATCGGATTGTATGTTTGAGGGAGATCTTCAATGTTGATGGAGCTGAGTTGCGATGATAGTACATGTATTTGTAGTGCTGGTACTCGTATCGAGGTGATTTGATAAAGTTCTTTTTCGACGTGTACAGGAAAAAAAAGAATCGGATCTTTACGTCTGGTAGAAGGCGAAGTTCAGTATAGCGAGGGTTTATTGGATTATATCGCTGCAAAAAGTCACATCCCTCATAAAGTTTTTACCGATGGAAATGGGCCGTTATTCCTCCTTTGATTAGAAAAAGGAGCAAGTAATTTTTTAGTCTCGGGCGATGATTTCAAATCCAAGTCAACAGAAAAAATTAACTTTTCCCGCAAATTACACAATTTTCAGTTAGAAGAGAAGAAATTCCGCAAAACGGAGCACTATATATCTAAAGACATTGACCAACTTGGCTTTACAGTGTCAGATTCGCAGACATCACGAGTAGATTACAGCTTTAATCCGTCTTTCCGGTCATCGAAGCGAATTATATGAGGATCGTTAATCGACTTACTGCACGACGGAGGGAGAGTTATATAAGTTACATCGCTTTGAGCGGAGGACGAGGGATTCGAGAAAATTTTTCAAATGAAGCGCATACCAGTTAGAACAGCATATAGATTGGACTCCGTTGTGTAGCGATAAATACACAGAGAGCTTAATAATAAAAAGTAAAACTATTCCATTGACAATGATATTAGGAGAACCTTGTCGTCCATGAGGGAGATGGAGGACTTAGTGACGTGGACTGCTTCGCTGATTATATATAGCCCTTTGATAATGGATAGACATCCGGTGGACAGAACATCTCCTTCCAGCTCGAAGCTTCCGAACAGCCTGCGAACTACGGTACGGAATTGGGGTTGCTTCGATATCCCCGATGATTTCTGGATATACGCTGGGCTGGAGATCTTCCAGCTCGCAGCTCCTCATCCGATTTGGCCGGCGAATTCCTTGTTAAAACTAAAGGTGTCGAGTTCAAACGAAAATAGAAGAGGCGAGTAAGAATTCATTTTACGAGATTATATATACCCACTACGCCCCCCCCCCCCACGGAAGGACAGAGTCGAGTAGAAAAAAAAGAAGGGTGCGTTTCTTCGTGTATAAAATCGGCTCGACTCGTATCTCGCGCGTAGATATTACAGCGTCTACACGAAGGTCTTAGGGCAACTGAAAATTTCACTACTATAAAGCTCCTCTCTGTACGTGGGCGGGAAGAAGCAAAACTTTCGCTCGCGGCACTCGAAGGAAGCTGCAGCTTCAACTTGCAAGCTCTCTCTACCTCTGAACTTTGCTCTCTTCGAGAGAGAGAGAGAGAGAGAGAGAGAGAGGGAGAGAGTAAGTACAAAGCGTGCGTACTGCTTGCGAGTACAACTCGAAAGATAAAGATTCTTTGCTCTAATACGAAGGTAAGGTCCCCGCGATTAAACTCGCTTTAACCCTTCTCGCTCGTCGTCGTCACCGAAATTTTCACCACTCAAATATTTGCCGAGGCAAGTGCAGCTAGAGCGAGGAGAGCTCAGAGGCGCTCGAGTGCGACTGGGAGGGAGGGGGGGGGGTGGGTGGCACTGCGCAGAGTCTTATTCTCGAAGAGATGCGGGTAATCAAAAGTTTGCGCTGAAAGCGAGCAGTCGCGGGCTTTATACGTCCCACACAGCCCCCCCCCCCACCCCACCCCACCCCACATACACAGGGAGAGTGCAGTTGAAGTGAGAGAAGAGTCGTCTACGTGCGCTCTCGGGATGAGATAAAAATAAAGACGAGCACACTATGTACAAGAAGAAGACGGCGGCTGCGGCGGTGGTGGCGGCGGCGGCGGCAGCGGCGGATTGCTGAATGTTTCAGGCAGCCAGCCGCGTTTCGCGCTTTGAATCGCGCCCCATAAATTTTTTATATTTATCGCTTCCGTGAGGAAAATACATATCCCAGCGATTTCTACTAACAAGAGAGAGGGAGAACTCGCTCGCTCGCGCATGCATTATGTAGAACCGGCTCGCGAATGCTCTGCGCCGCCTCGATGTATACACGTATTATACATGCTGACATCTCTCTCTCTCTCTCTCGCTCGCTCCTCTACACACGGAGCCTCTCCCACGCGTGCGGCTGTACACGTATGTATATACTATACACGTATACATATACACGGGAGCCGGGCTGTCGCCGCAAGTAACTCGATGGATTATGCGGCTAATTTCTAAAGTGCTCGGGATGCGCGCTCGCGCGCTTCGGATTCTCCGCTGCGAACCCCTAATTTATGCGACGCACTCTCTCTCTCCCCCTCTTTATGCTCCGAGGTTATACGCGGCGTAGTCTCTCGATCGCTTGTACGGCTATAGCTCTGGGCTATGACCCGTCGTGTGATGCGCGTATATATGTGTGTAAGCCCCGGTGCGATTTTCGAGACGACCCTCAATCGGTAGGTTTTGTTTCGTTTCGCTAGACTGCTGCGCGGAGATTGCGCCGAGGGAAAAACACAGCGTCCGCTCTGCCCGCGGACGTACACGTATACGCATATATCGGGTAGGGAGTACGTTTTTCGCTTCGTAATCTCTCCACTGTACACTCTGTGTACGGATTCAATTTCCAAAGTTTCGCATTTTCCGGGCGTGCTACGGGGTAAGAAGCGTCTCGAATTTATTAGTTGCACCAGGGATTTTCGAAATCGTCCTTTCCGCGCGCGCTGACGGGATGTAGCGACGACCGCGGAATCGAGAGGAAGCGAGTATAGATTTCCAAGGCTGCATAACGAAGCCGCATGAAAATGAAAAAGCTCTCGCTCGGCATGTAAATGCGCACCGCCGCCGCTGCGCGCGGAGAATTCGAAAAAGTTGCGCGCTGCCAAGAGCGTTAAATATTCTGCATTTCAAAAGTAACGTCCAACAATCGGCGACGATTTACACAAAGCACGGCCCCCTCCCCCACCCCCCCGCATGTACGCAATATACATATATACAACCTGCGCGTATAATACGCCTTTATACTCGAATATCCAATAGCCGCGTGTAACGCTATCTGTCCTCGGCGACGTGTCCCTATCTCTCTGGCGCATCAGAGACACCCTCGGATTTTTAATTCCCCGTAATTTCGTTTCTATACCAGCTCGGCGGCGTTACTTCATCCCTCTCTCTTTCTCTCTCTCTCTCTCTCGCGCGCGCATTGCCCGGCATAATGCGCAGGCGGTGATAATGAATGCCAACCACATATATATATATATATACGTATATACAACCTATGTATGTATATACGCGTATAGGTATCCTATAGACGCGCATGCAGGCGCGAGAGCGGGAGCGATACGTAATCCTCGAACGGAATTCTGATTAAAACGCTCTCTCTCTCTCTCACTCTGTCTCGCTCTCTCGCTCCGTGCAGCGCTTGAGCATCAGCGTGAAATAAATTGCTTTCCGTCCGTCGCTACGGCACAGCTCTCGTCTGCGCGCGCGCGCGCGGGACAAAAATAGCCGCCGCCACCGCGAAATTTTGTTTATTCCACATCAGGCCGTACGTTCCTCTCTTTGCGCCTCTGTATATTATATAACTCGGGCGCGGAAAAAGTTTTATGTGCTCGCGCGCGCCCGCGCGCTTTTATATTAAGAAAGGCAAATAGAGCCGCGATGTGTGTGTGCAGTGTATACGGGCTGTCGCGCGCGCAATCAGCGGACGACACACACGAGATTAATGGGGAAAAAGAAAGGGAGGGGGCTGAAATTTATACGACCGCGACCACTCGCCTGTAATTTTTTTTTTTTTTGCGTATAGAGCGTAAGCTCGCGCTACAGTGGGCAATGCAAACACGTGTTTGTATATACAAGCGCAGAGAAGGGACGACGAGGATCTAAAACGGACGAGCGCATATGTAGAGCGTGTACACACTGCAGCGGAGTGATATCGAGACGCGATGTATATATAAGTATACAGCCGAGAGGCGAGAGAAACGGAAAGTTTGCTTATAAGTAAGCAAATAATGCACAAGTTTGGACAGGAGTGTGGAGGACTACGTCTTTCGAGTGGGAGACAGAGAGAAACTATAAAGCTCGGCTAGCGTTGCATCTGCTCTCGGCCTTTGGGTACTACTTCCTTAACGCCAGGAAACAACACGGGGGGGACATACGTGCGTATCCATACACATTGCGCAAATCTGGGACGCGGCGAGAGCTACGCGCGTGGCAGCGATACTTTGCGAGTCTCGCGTGTGTACTCGGCGCGTGTGCATAGTCTAAACTTTGCGTATCCTGTGCATTCGTCTGTTTGGCTCTCTCTCTCTCCCCCCTGCGTAATCCGATGCATTTGGGGACTTTGTCGAGAGCGAGAGAGAGAGAGAGAGAGCGAGAAAAGAAGCTCTCCGGTCCCGCGTAAGTACGGAGAGATAACCCCGCGGGAGAATGAGAGAGAAAGCTCGGTGATATCGAGAGGAATAACGGGTACACACGCAGCAGAGAGAGAGAGAGAGAGAGAGAGAGAGAGCCAAACATTGGGGAACACAGCGTCAGCAGTTCGTGTCGCGGAATATTGCCGCGCTTTAAGCGCAGCAGCCTTTGTTTAACGGGCCGCTACTTTTTATCGGGCTTGTTGCGCGCCGCGCGCTCGTAATTTTTTCTCCGCAACTTTTCTCTCTCTCTCGCTATACACATTAGCTATGTATATACCTATAACTCGCTGCAGCACTGCGCGCACACAGGCGAGAACTTTTCGAGTTTCTTGGGACGGAATTCCAGGCGGCAGCCTACTCTCTGCCTGCCTGCCTCCCTCCCTCTGTCGGCGCTGCAGTGGCGCGAGGTATAGCTCTCAGCTCCGTCCGTATGTATATGCAATATATGCAAGCAGAGGCGCACACACATCGCGGGAATTCCGAGCCGGCGGCGCTCGACTTTCCAGATAAACTTTTAATGCTGAATTCCTGGCGTAGTCTGCAGCGGTAGGCGGCAGGCGGCAGCTCCGGTCAATGGCAGCCGCGGCCTCCGGAATTCCGGCAGCTGCCGCGCGCTGGCTGCGAATAAATGGACACGAAATTAACCATCCTGGACTCGGGCGCGCGAGAGATCGCAAACTGAATAAAGATAACGTTAAATTGGCCCGAGCGAGCGAGTAGCCCGGCGCTTAATCACCCGCGACGAGCCGCCGCGCGGCTGCGGGGATAAGATAAGCTCTCGGCTCCGTACTACTCTTTTTCCGCTCTGCGCCTCTCGGATACTAGGACCTCTAGAATTGACACTTTTCCTACTTTCCGATACGAACACACGGGGGACTCTCTCTCTCTCTCTCTCTCTCTCTCTCTCTGTCTCTCTCTCTTCGGGGAGAGTCTTATATACGCGCGTCGATCTATAATTCGAAAACCAGCTCGAGGCGCCGCTGCCGGGGGTGTTTTAAAGGCGGCTCCGCTCTCTGAATTTTGCAGAATCATAACGCGCCGTGGGGGGGCTCTATCAAGCGAGCCCGGACCGCGCCGTGCGCTTGTTTACTCTCTCCCTCGAAAAGTCAGGCGCTAAACAATTACCGCCGCGTCGTCGCCCGGCGCGGCCGGGACGACGAATAAAAAAGCGCACTCGGGGGAAATAGGCGCGCGTGTGTTAACGCGTGACGTACGGTTATATACCCCCGGCGTGGCCTCGGCCCGCCCGCGTGCTAGATAAAAAATAAACGCGAGGAGACCGGCAATTTACCTGCGAACACATCCCGGCCCAAAATTAGGCGATCCATCTTCGCTATATACACCCACCCTCCTCCGCACACACAGCTGTATGTATACCTACCTACCTACCGCTTCTTCATTCATTATGCAAGTCTCTCCCTCTCTCGCTCGCTCGCTCGACCCTTTTTCCCTCTGTACACACACTTTTTTCCCCCTCGCTGCACTCTTGTACGTCTTATGAATTTATCGCCGAGATGGGCCGGCCTTGCGTTTGCCATCCCCCCCTACTCTGAACACGGCTGGGTTTGTGTTTGTGTGGACCTACGACTCGTACGTACGAGTCGAACGATGATGGACTGGCGGAGCCGAGAAAGAAACGTCCGCTTAGAAGAAGATGAATGGAAAAGCTACTGCGCGGCAACCTCGGAATGAAGCGCGCGCAAAAGCCTCGTGTGTGTGCGTGTGTGTGTGCAGCGTGGGCGAACCGACTAGATGCTCAACGAGCATCTCCCCGCGGGTTTCCTCGGCCCCTCGTCTCCACCCCCCTACTGCAGCCGAGTGTGTGCACTGTTCTACTGCCCGAGAGAGCTTAAACTACGCTGTACTGGCCAGGCGAAAGCGAACACGGCGCGATTAAGCCAAACGTTCGTTCGACTCTTTTCCCATGCTGCACCGTACATATATGTGTATACGTATACTCGCGATTTGCAGGCGAACACGCTCTGCTATTTGTATTTGCGAACAGGAGGTTTTTTTTTAGGGGAGGGGGGGGGGGAGAAAGGTGCCCGCTTATACTGTAGCCCGCGTTCGCTCGATTGGAACGTGTTGCGGAGCTCTCGAGACTATATATATCGTACATGCAACTCTGTGTATATTTCACTTTTTCGAAATGTAATTTTTCCAACTACCGTGGACATTTTTGCGTGTTGTCGCAATTTTCAATCTGGATGTGCGATTGTTTCAAGGGGAAAATTTTAATCGAAAGAGACAGACGGCACGGATGGTTATTAATCAGAATTCGAAATAGCAGACCGGAATGTAATGTTTCTTTTTTTTTGGGGGGGGGGGAGGGGTTTCAAAATCATATAAAGAATATAACATAAAACGTGCATTCGGTAAAAAGATGTATGATTTTTATTTCCAATTATTATACATTATACGACCATATTCGCATAAAATTTCTCGCATTTCCCATGCAATTAATAATTCACTTCAAATGTACATAACGAAAGTGCGAATTATTAAATTTTAAAAATCGATTCTCATTAACATAAAATTATAAGCACCTAAATATTTAATCGTTCCGCAATAAATTAATGGTTTTATACATCACATTTGGAAACGCATGTTAATTCATTTATTTATTTGTATTACCACTCGTTAAATTGCAAAGGCTCGATTTCCAAAAATAAAGTAGGTTACAATCATATTACAACTTTATTTTTTTACAACAGCAACGTAGAATAATTAGTGCAAGAGTATAATATTGAGATTACAATTCTATGTACTAAAAATTCATATATAAATCAATATTATGCTTTTGATGGAAAAAACACAACATCTTTTATATTTGTATTAAAAAAATTGATTTGAGAAGGTTTGTCGCATAAACTCGTTTTTCAGAATAAGCTCCGCTCCAAGCTTTCAGAGGATAACTGACGATTCAATGAAATTGCACAAGGTATACGGATAATTTTCATTTTTGGACGCATAACTTTTTAATTAAAAGTCATCCATACAATGAAAAGAGAGCGATTCGTAAACATTTTTAATTGCATTCTTTTATGATAATCTCTAATAGAATTTCTTTGCATTTTTTTTCTTTTTAAAATTATTACAATTCATAATTACCTGCGCTGATAGTGTACAAATAGACTAGCTAATAACCAAATTTATAGTGCGATATGAAGCCGGATGTAGCCATGAAATAAATACAGTTTCAGTATCACCCAACGTCTATCTTTGTATAGCAACATCCGCCGATGATTTTTCTATATACGTTCAGATTGCGTTTCATAGTTTATAATAATTCAATATTAATCCCGCGAAACGACTTTGTACAATTTATTGCAAGCCATATTTCAAGGTACGACACAGTTCGACTATTGCTCGGAAAAGGTTAATAATATTCAGGCAAGGATCAATAACATGAATTGCTAAAAATTGTCGAAACTTTTGTTATTCATTCCTATGCAGAATACGCAACAGCAGCGCAGCGTTAAAAGAAAAATATCGACGAATCTCCTACGGCACGTCGGGTGAAAAAAGTAGCTACGAGCGAAGCTCGAGCTGCGCGCGTAGCTGCGTGCAAAAGCTCGTATTGGACGGTCGCGGGTACGAGCGAGCTCGTCGCGCATAATGCATGCGATCATCGTCAGCCGGCGAGTGGCTAGACACACGCGCGGAAAGCTTTTACAAATATATTTGTGGCAGACGCGAGGCCCTCGGCTAATTTGCATTTTAATTGGCGCATTACCATAACAAATATTGCTCGCGCGCGCCCTTCTCTCACACTCTTCCGCTGAGCGGAGCCTCGACAGCTAATTCTCTATCCCGTACATTCGCGACGGGCTATAACTACGCAGCAGTAGCAGCAGCAGCAGCAGCAGCAGAAAATTTATCGAAATATAATCATAAAAAATTCGCAAATCGTCTCGCCTCGCTTGTAAGTCTCTCTCTCTCTATCTCTCCCTCTCCGTAATAGCCGGAACTAAGTCGAAATCATCTTTCCCGAGACGCGTGTTGCAGCATAATGGAGAGTATTTTCGGGGCGTCGAGCGGAAAAAATAGCCGTTCCGCGACCGGATCTTCAGCTGGGGAGGAAGGGAGGGAGGGTGGGGGAGTTCTCGGTAATCTTAACTAATGTCGCCATCGCTCACGCGGGCGTAAGTTTCCGTGACCTCTTCTTTCTTCCGCTCTATAGCCGGGGAGTTTGCGAGAATAGAGTTGCAAATTGGAAATTTGTTACTGGCTCTCCGCCGCGCGCGTCCTCTCTCCCGCTCTCTCGCCGGCTGTTCAAACAGCCCCAGCGCCTTAATAATGCTTTTAAATTTTCATTAGCCACTGCGCAGCAGTGTATATAGCGAGCGTATACTGCAGCGGGTTAGGCTGAGCATTACCGGATACTACTACTGCGACACCGGGATTTTTCAGCCCCGATCGCTTTCGCGCTTTAGCTCAGGTTAATAATTTTATTTTTTTTTTTATGTATTAATAATGCTCGATCAAACTGAAATTTTTATAAATTTTTATTAAAAATTAGCTATCTTGAAAATAGTACTAGCGCATACCATCATCATATCTATATAAAAATTTTTGTACGATCTCCATATAGCATTAAACAAATTTGCTTCTTAGATTTTCCAATAACTATAAATATGCATTTTAAAAAAACGTGGACCTTTATTCTTACACTTGTAAATAGTTACAGTTTTTATTAAATAAATAGTTACAATTCCTACGTAAATAGGCTTTTTTCTCACCTGCTAACAATTGTTAAAATGTTTCTAAAATTTATTTTAAAACAGCGAAAAAGCAATTTTGCGTTGTTTCAACACCAACATTATACATCGAAGCTCAAATATTTTCGATTCATAAATCTTTTAACGCCGTAAAAGTGTTTGTTAAAAAATATTTTCGATTTTCTGGTCGCAATTTGACGTTAAGTGCCGCCTTAACGTGTGAAATTAGTCGGCAGACAAGTGATCCAGCAAAGCGCGGTTTAGCAAAAATTCAAATTCAGTAAAGTTTCGCAGAAGGGAAGTGCATATAGAGCCACAGCAACACGAGGGCGCGAGAAGAAACTTTGAGTTTCCATAAGCGCGTGCGTCTCTCTCTCTCTCTCCCTCATTCAGCGCAGGCGATAAATCAGAGCTTGGAGATGGGTGCGGTGCGCAGGAGTGTGTCGCGATCCTCGAAAAACCACGTCGGCCGCACGAAATTCATAATGAAGTACCGGCCTCTCTCTCTCGTTCTCGCAGTATACAGCCGAATAAACGAGGCGTCGAAATCGGCGTCACCTGCCACATCGGGCCGACAGCCCGTAACTTTTGCCTGCGCGCACACGCTATATACGCGTGCGGGGAAAAAGCAGCTGTAGACAGGCTGTGAGAGGCGACAGAGAACGAGAGAGAGAGAGAGAGAGAGAGAGAGAGAGAGAGAGAGAGTTATAATACAGAGTAGCGTCGAGTGTACACGTGCGTCCTCGGCGTCGTTATTAAGTACGTGGCGGTGGCGGAGAGGAGAGGGCGCGAACTGCAGACCGCAGAGCTGTATATAGAGCGGCTGCGCGGGGGGAGAGGACTGGAAAAGCCTCGGTATAATTGCGCCGACTCCGCGCGCTAATATCCCCGAGATCTTGCCAAATCGTCGCAATAAGCATGCGCCGCCGCTCTGTATTACTGTCTGCCGCGCCATTCAGCGCCCGGGAGCATTAGCTTCATTAGAAACATTTTTACGCTGCACTTATTTACACGGGACTTTAATTTGGCGTAGAGAGAGAGGCGCGCGAAAGTAGCAGCAGCAGCAGCAGCAGCAGCAGCAGTAGCGGTGGAAGCCCTTCTTTGTTGGCAGCTCCGAGCCCGCCGCCGCCGTCGTTCGGAGAGGAATTGCGCGTCGCGCAGTGTGCATAGCCGGGCCGCGGCGGTAATGGCCGTTACGCCGTAATGTCCTCTATCCAGTCGAGGAAGCTTGATACCCGCGCGTAGACCGTCGGGTTCTCGTAAGCGCAGCCGTAGCTCCAGGAGGCCAGACCTGTATATACACGGGACACAGAGAGAGAGAAGCCGGGCTGCGCTTTAGCTAAGCTTTCCGGATGAAAGGAACGAAACAATAACGCTCGGAGATAGCCCGAGCGACGAGCCACCTATATAGCATGTATACGTGTATATAGCACTTGCCTACGAGCTTATTGCCGCGGACGGCCGGTGAGCCGGAGTCGCCGATGCACGGCCCGAAGCCCTCGCTGAACGCGCAGAACATCCGATCGGTCACCGTCCGCGAGCCGTACACCCTCTCGCAGCTCTCGTCGCTGATCCCCGCGATCTCGCTCCTCAGCAGCTCGTCCGACATTTTTCCCAGCAACTGCGCGGATAGCCAAAAGTACACCTCTTGTAGCGTTTTACGCGAGCGCAAACAATTGTGATACGCACCTCCGTGGCTCCCCAGCCGGCGATGGTGAAGTTGACGCCGACCTCGGCGGCGTCCCGAGCTTTCCGCAGGCTTATGGGCTTGACGGCCTCGTTGAACGCGATCTGGCCCTCCACCTGCGATACACGCGGCATGTAATACGGATCATACGTATATATAGGTAAAAAACTTGTCAAGCACAGCTGGATAATAATATCCCGAGCGGATCGGATGTAGAGCGTACTTTTATCAGAGCCACGTCGTAATCCCGGCTGAGCTCGTTGAACCTCGGATGCAGAGCCAGCCTGTCTATTTTGTAAACAGCTCCGTCCTCGTAGTACTTAGCCGATCCGACTCTCACCTGGAACGAGTCGGCCCGCCGTCTGCTCGCGCCGACAGCGGGCTCTTGTAACTATATACTCGTTTCCCATGAGCTTCCCTCCGTCCGCGGTGTAACGCTTGTAAGCCTCTTACACAAGTTACGCGCTCCATTAATTCGCGCGGATAATAATAGTAACAACGGCAAAAATAATAGCAACGGGGTAGACTCACGCGTCGGCGCACTGAGCCGAGGTGATGATCCATTTGTCGCTGATGATGCTGCCGCAGCAGAAGTGGTCGACATCGTGGCCGTAGAAGCTCCCGTTGTACTGCAGCGAGACCTGAAAGTTCGCGGCAAGCCGAGACGACGTCGCATGTATTATACTTGACGCAAGGACTATAACGTCTGCGCAGATATATATTGTATACGAACCAAGTAGGGAAAGTCCCGGATGTCGGCGGCTTCGCCGTTCACGATCCTCGTGGAGTTGAGGCGAGCTCCGCTGCAACTGCCACTGCGGCCGATCAGGAGAAACGCGAGGGACGCGATTAAACGAGACATGTCGCCGATTCCTTAGCTCTGCGCATCTCCGTTCGAACTCTTATATATACAGATCGTCGCGCTTCTATCAAACGCATCTTATCGTCGTCTCGTCGCGTTCCCTGCAAACGAACCGCGGCTGCAATAAACGCCGCACTTGGCATTTTCTTATCGCAGAATTTCTAATTTCATAACTCGCAATACAAGCAATCGTCGAGGAATAATCCACTCGCGGCGTTTATTGTCCGCGGCGGGTACCGCGGGCGAGAGAGCTGCGAAGCTCCGCGTAAATTCAAGGATTCGAGCGCGAGATTGCGCGCGCGAATCGTCGTCGTCGTCGTCGCCGTCGCGGCGTCTGCATTAATGTTTTATAAACATTGCTATAAATATGCAAACGATTGGGTGTCCGGCAGTGTCGGCCTGGCATAAATTATGCATTGAAATATACGCCGGGCGCTATAAAACGCATCGATAATGGAGCAGCTCGTCCTCGCCTCCCCTTCCCTCCGCTCCCCCCCATTTTGAGAGATAGAATATTCCCGCGCGCATATAGCTTCGCTGCAATGTAGTAGTCGTTGGAAAAGAGAGCTCGCAGCCCCATCTTTTTACAAATATCTCCGCGTGTTACGGACTTAACGCCTCTCTATTAGCATATAAATCCGATGGTCAACGCGCCCCGATGCTAAAATAATCATTTGCATAAGCAGAGGATTGCGCGCGCGCGCGCGCGCCAAAGACGCTCGCCTTCCATTACGACGAGTCTTATATGCATTTTTGCCCCCGCGACGCTGCCAGCGGAGAGCTCTTATGTAACGGATAAAACGATATCGCCGGAATATAATCTCGACGCGCGCGGATGGAAATCCGGCCCCCCGATAATGGCGCCCAGCCTCGGAAGCCCTCTCGCTCTTTTTCGTCTGCGAAATTTTCGGCGTCACATTCGCGCGTATCGTATACGGCTCGCTTTACACACACGTACACACACAGCGATGCACACGGGCGCGTATAGACGCGCTCTGCAGCGTAGATTCCGCGATAAGACGATCGGCGCGAGCTGTGAGTGCAGTGTACGTCGAGTCGCGCTATCGGTCACGGCGACGCCTTATCAGCGGAGCTTCGCAAGTTTGACGAGAGGAGAGGAAAAAAAAACGAAGAAAATAATAATAAAGGAGGCGCAGAGTGGATTAACGCTGTCGTCGCGGCTCGGTAATTTTATTGGAGAGCGCGCGAGTTAAGCCGCATCGATCAAACTCGTGTCGGGGAGTCGCGCCAAGTTCGGCGAACCGGACGCGGTAATTGGAAAATTATGCTAAAATCGACGCGGGCCGTCGAGCGATAAGGCGCGATATGGAATGCGCTCTCACGGCGCTAAACGCAATGCTCTGTCTCTCTCTGTCTCTCTCGGATATTTTTTACATTAGATTATAACTCTCGCGCGCTGCAGCTCTGTCTCTCTCTCTACCTCTCATTAACATCCAAATGAAATTCTTTTCGAGCATTTTTGGCATAGCCGGTCGCCTCGTTTCTGTGCAATTACCAGCGAGAGAGAGAGAGAGAGAGAGCGCTTTTCCGTACTCTCCGCGCACTCGAATTATTATGAAGCTCGCGAACAACAAGCGAAGCTGCAAGAACAACAGCGAGAGCATCAGAGGAGTAGGCGGACGACGGGCTTTGATAATCATAAGAGGGCATTAATATTTATGATACGTTAAAGTCACTTGAACACAGTAATTATGAAGTTTCGGATGCTGCGCCGAAGCGAGTGTGCACGCGCGCGCGACTGCGGGGGCAAGGGGGAGGGGGTTACGTAAGGTGTTAAGCTCTCCAGACGCTGCTGCTGCCTCTGCTGCCGCCGTTGCCGCTGCAGTATAAGCGCATGTACACATAGCGTCCGGGGCTAAGTGTCACGAGTTTGGAATTTCCAACAGATTACAACGAATTTCGAGGCAGTTAGACGCAACGCCGGCTTGCCGGCGCTAATCCACGCAGAGTCTCGGTGTGGATGATCTTAAAGCCGAATAGCTTCGTCGATTGCTGCGCGCACGGCGGGTCTGGATCGACAATTTTTGTCGTCGTATACGCGCGAGAGTGTATATCTATAATACTTATACACACAGCTGCGTATTTACGGTTAAGTGCTCGCGAAAATGAAATTCGCGAGCGTGTCATATCGGCAGCATTAGCGGGTTGCGCGCATATATAGGGTTGCGCTTTTAATAGGCGATAAACCCTGGGAAAACGCGCGACTGCATCAAAACTCGGGATAATTAAAGCTGGCAGCTCTCGCGCTAATAGAGACGGAGTGGATTCGCGCAGCGAAAGAAGCCCGGAATCACGCGGTTGCGGCTAATTAAAACAGCAAACCCGAGCCAAAGGGGGGGGGGGGGGTTCGAGAGTGGCCAGCAACCGCGCCACCGCTCGCTGCGGATGAGAGATAGAGAGAGAGATAGAGGATATGTATATACGGGAACGAACAATTGCCGCTTGATTTGGGGGTATGGGCCTCGGTTTGGCGCCAACACATGCATATACCGCTTCTATATACACACGTACAGGACGCGTTGCATCTATATGTGTATTTGCACTTGGCGACTTGCCGCGCTGCGCTGCTGATGCTGTTGGCCAATCGTCGGGGCAAACACACTCGTTCAGCCTTGATTGACGCAGAGAAGCCGCTGCATAATTCCTTTGGTCAGTCAACTCGAATCCAGAGATTTCCCTGCATTTCCTCTCTCTCTCTCTCTCTCTCTCTCTCTCTCTCTCTCTCTCTCTCTCTTTCTATATAATACTTCGATGTATGTTATACGAGTTGTTGCGCGGGAATTTTTCGAAAAAAAAAGTTAAAGCTCTAGCGGATTTGCTTAATCCCGACGAACGATGATTTTGCAAATGAAATCAAGCTAGACATGAAGCACTTTTGTGTTGACTTTCAAGCGACTGTTCAAATTTCCAGTATAATATCTGAAATTTATAATAAGGATCGTATGAATTTTCATTATTTTATCAGATTACAATAATTTCAGATATTTTCAATAATATTATCTGGAATTAAGAAAAATCACATTCTTCTAATTAACTACCGTTATATGTGAATATGAAAATTCTGTATGGATATATCGCGTGGAATAGCATTCGAATAATAACAATAATTTGTCTGGAAATGATGTAATATGCGAAATATTCGGCATTTGAATAATGT
This sequence comes from Philotrypesis tridentata, assembly GCA_018906965.1. Classification (NCBI taxonomy): domain Eukaryota; kingdom Metazoa; phylum Arthropoda; class Insecta; order Hymenoptera; family Pteromalidae; genus Philotrypesis; species Philotrypesis tridentata. The sequence goes on along the minus strand of JACCIB010000011.1, from coordinate 5,122,542 downwards.
ATCAAATTCATATAATTCAAGTACCGCATTATCTACCTATAAAAATAACAGATTGTTGCAAGAATATAAGACATATTTTTCACTAATTTTATTTTCTCTTTGTCCGTCGCATATTGCAATCAAATCTAGTGTTTATACATGTATTTAAAAAAAACGCACTTCTTTTATATAGTACTTTTTTCATATAGTAGTTATTATTATTCCAATATTTTAACGTATTAATTTTTCGTTAAAAAAAACGTAAAAGGAATGAGAAATATGGTTGCCAGTATTCCTCGGTCTTTCTTTACGATCTTTTGGCTTACAAAAGAAAGTATCCGACCGGTCCGAAAACTCTAGCTTAAAAAATTTTATTTCGAATTCTAGAGGAAAGAAAAGTGCCTCCTGTTGGGAAAATTCGGCATATACATTTTAGATTTAATATTCTGAAATAAAATACGAAGAACATGCGCAGGAACGATATTGATTCGAAAGTAAGGTTATTCGTAGGTAGGGCCGGCAGGCAAAAATACCCTTGATTTTCGGAGCCTTGATATTCGAAGCCACATTATGCTCTTCCTTATATAGACGAGCGGCTCTGATAACCGGAGATGCCTGAGCAGAGAGGCGACGACGGCGAAGTTCCTTTGTAAACTGTTATGTTAGCCACGGAAAGGGCTGGCTAGGAAAGTGCTCGTCTGATGGGAGTGCCCGCTCGATTACGGCTCTGGGGGAGCCGACGTGTTGGTTTTAATTTACTCATTTCGCCTGCGAAGTTATGCATACTCTGACAAAAGAATAATAATTCGTAATTTCAACTTTCGAACTCCTATTTGTCGAGGAATTTCTATTGGTACACGTAACAGTCGGGTAGTTATATAGAGTTGACGACATTGTAATGTATACAGCAATGCATATTCAGAAAATAATAAATTCGTTTTTCGGTACGTGGAATATGCAAGTTTGTAGCGCATCGGGATTTGTTCGTCCTGTACACTATGCGTGAAACCGAAATTGCAAACGACTCATATATTAAAGCAGATACTGAACATTTATCAATTTGGCGATGTCGATGTTCCAGGGAAAGAGCAGGAGAGCATGCACCAATAAACATTTGATCTCGAAACGAATTCAACGCATCTACTGCCATAAGCTGATTTTATTGAGGGCGCCGACAGTGCTGGAATTGCGAGTGTTGCAGGCATGATGCACATTATAAAATTGGGCTTTGTTGCATCGGTATACATTCGCTTGACCTCGTTGAAATTTTCGTAGATTTTTAAAGCATGTATCATTTTTTCTATCTTTACTCTGTCGAGATAAAAGTTTTAGTCACGTTCAAAGCGACAGCTGAAATTGCAATGTATGTTCAAAGCGAAATATACAAATACGTTTAACACGGGTTTCCTTTCGCGAGTTTATTTCATGCCGCATCAATGCAATTATCATGCATTATTTTAATGTTTTAAGACTTTTTAATTACTGAATTGGCTGAAGATTCGACAACCGATTTGCTACTATTTTCTCGACTATATACTAGCAAAGGATTAGTTAGATTCACGTAATTTTCAACATAAACGCACCAAGTCGTAAAGTTGGCACTTTATATGCGTAGTCTATTGAAATATAACTATAAATAGCCCAGTGTACGTAATAAACATATATAAATAGTCTATTACGCTACACGTGATTATTGCACCTCATACTCATGCCATTGATATTGACGCGATGGTCGAGTTTAGTACACAATTTTATATCTTCCTAAATCCGCCGCTGTGGCATCTATTCGTCCCTTCAGCAGTCCATTACAACAGTGCCCAGTTGGATAATGACGACGCAATAATACGGACTACTTAACTCACGGTTAGACTCAACAACTGGATTTAGGTCACAGTGCATACACGTTTCACAGATTGTGTATTTATTAAGTTTTGAGCTATCCACGACTGCACATGACGTTTCCAATTGTGGCGCGTTAACATCGTTTACACTGATTTCGAGCTTTGATATTCGATAATTCATTCATGCGGACGTGCGATTGAAATTGAAATAGCGTGTAAATATGAAAAAGCCGCGCGAGCGTTAAAAAGTCCATCAAGACTTGTGCGATTGAGAATGTGCTTATGCGGGTATGAACGAGCTGGAATTCGCAATTTGATTTCAGTCAAAAGAAAATAGATAATCCACTGCGGAGCGCCGGCACGAGATATACACTGCAGGGTGAGCAGAGAAGCGTCAAGTATACCGTGTGTATAACGGCATTAGAGAAGGCCATTACAGCAGAGCGCACTGATGAATTCCATTGGGAGTGGAGAGAAGTGGGGGCGGGGGGGGGGGGGGGGGCTTGAGCCGGACCGCAAATCAGATCCTCGGCGACTAAACACACGTAGACATAGCATTCAACAATTCGACATAGAGTCGAACAGAGGATCCCGGCGAGCTGTTGTTGCGCAATAAGACAAATCTCCTTGGCACGTCGATCCACATCCGGTATACATATATATATACAGCCGGGGACGAGCTGACCCTTGGATTAAACAGCGTCGCGAGGCTGATGGTATTCCTTACATAATGCTTGGGCAAAAACGATCGAGAGTTACGCGCAGAAGTCGATAATTAATCGATACGGCGGAGAAAAGAAAGTGCGGAGAGAGAGAGAGAGAGAGAGAGAGAGCAGCGGGCGTGTGTAGACACGCGGCTATGCAGCGTATAGACACGTGAAAGGGAGTAATTGGCATTATGCTCGGGCTATGTAATCGATAGGGACGTGCTATCAGGAATGTTGGCTAATAGTTGGACGCCTTGGCCGGCGCGGCTGGCTGCTTCCGATAACGATGAATTATCCCGGGAGTGTACACAGCGTATGCCGCGCGCCGAATATCATAGTCTGAGAATTCTTCGTCTCCGACGAGCTGCGCGTTCGACTGCTAGCTCGCTCGTCCAATTACTGCGCCAGCGGGCTTGCTAATTACGCAAGTATACAGAATGACGGAGAGATGGCTGTACATCCTAAATTTCATTCTTCTCGAGAACGATCGAGATAAGCCGCGATCGTGTCGTCAATAATTGCCAGAGTGCGTCTGGAAGCTGCAGTAGCAGTGTATAGTAGAGTGGCAGCAGCAGTAGCTGCGCAGGCAGGCAATTAGCCGCGGAACAAAAACCTCGCGCGGCTTTACGATCGGTCGCGCGCCGCCGCCGATACTACTGTACATTACTGCATATATATACATGTATACGCTTCTCTCGCACCGCCGCGCGCACAATGGAGAAAATTTTAATGCTCGCGGGACATGAATTAGCCGCGATGTTTAAAAGAGAACAGCCTTAGTTGAGGATACGACAGTCTGTGCGAGCGTCTCGCGGCAAGATGTGTAATAATATTCCTGCTCTCCTTTGTTCGGCGCTCATCCTCGTCGACGTGGCGCGCAGTCTCCCGGATTTAGGTCTGTGCAGTCTTCATTTTCTTAATTCGCCGAGCGAGCGAGCGAGCTTCGCGGCCCGCCGCCTCAAACTTTCCGATATATGCCAAATCCCGGGGATTTATTCTCGGCGGACCGGCGACGAGTTTGCCCGCGCCGCCGAACGAAAATCCATAATTCGCGAATCTTTGATTCCGAGTGAAACTCGTCGGGGCGGGGGCCGCGCTTAAGCTTCGCTCTCGCCCCGCGCGCAATGCGATATCGAGAGAGTATAGAAATAGTTTTTCTCTCGCGCGCTCTGCGTTCGAGAAAAGAGAAATAACAAGGTATTTCGGGATAGCGCGGGACGAGTCTCTGCGTCGAATCTAACGCGAAGGATTTGGTTGAAAAAGCTGTTCTAGATGACGAGGCCTTGTCCCGTGACGCGAAGCTGGGCCCTTACAACGACGGCCGCGTCGTCGGCGGCTACGAGACCACCATCGAGGAGCATCCCTATCAGGTAGGAGTAGCCTGCTTACGTGTTTGCGAGAATTCTAAAAACTGTGTTGTTGATGTTGTGGTTGTTGTTGTTGTTGTTGTTGTTGGCGAACGCAAGGTGTCCCTGCGCTTCAAGAATCGGCACAAGTGCGGAGGAGCGATAATCGCCGAGGACTGGGTCATCACCGCGGCCCACTGCGTGAGATCGTAAGGATTCGAGGCGGATTCGCGGGTGCACATACGTATAGGCGAAGAAAAAACCAATGTGTGTGTGTGTTGCAGCTCGAGCCCGCGGCACCTGAGCATCAAGGCCGGCTCGTCGACCTTGAGCGGCGAGGGGCAGGTCGTGGCCGTCGAGCAGGTGATCCGCCACGAGGACTACTCCCGCCGCGCGTCCGACTACGACATTGCCCTTCTCCAGGCAAGTATACTTATATACGCGGCTGCGGCTATGAATAGTAGCCGCGAAAGGAGATCAGTGGAGCGGATGGCTCACTCAACTCAACTCTCTCTCTCTCTCTCTCTCTGTCTGTTATGTAGCTGGAGTCGCCGCTGACGATGGGCAGTAAAAGCCAGCCGATCGAGCTGGCCGAGGCCGCGGACTTCTACTCGACGGGCAGCAAGGCTTGGGTGACCGGCTGGGGCGTCGAGGAGACCAGCGGCGAGCTGAGCAATCAACTACGCGAGGTCTCCGTGCCTCTCATTTCCAACGCCGAGTGCGCCAAGCTTTACGGCAAGCGCCGCATCACCGATCGCATGCTCTGCGCCGGCTACGTCGGCCAAGGCGGCCAGGACGCCTGTCAGGTAGGCGCAAGCGGTTTTGCTTTTACGTCTGCGTCTGCGAGCGCGCTGTTCTCGGTTGTTGCATCTCTGGGCTACTATACTGCACACAGGGCGACAGCGGCGGGCCACTCGTGCAGGACGGAAAGCTCATCGGGATCGTGTCCTGGGGATTCGGCTGCGCCGAGCCCAACTATCCGGGAGTTTACACGCGGGTCACGGCGCTACGCTCCTGGATCAGGGATAACGCTTCCCTCTAACAATTACTCTTTCTTTTGCGACCGGGAGACGTGTACGGACAGACTCGCCGGGGAAACAAGGACGGGCACGGAGCTCGAATAAATTTTACCGGATTCTAGAGCCTCGGAATGATGCTGCTGCTGCCGCCGCCGCTACTGCTGCTATGCTGCGCTGCTGTTTCTCACTTTTATTCACCTTTTTTATGTTTTTCAATAAATCTTTGACAAGCAAATAGACAAAGAGAGATGGCGTTTGTTTTGTTCGACGGGTATCGCCTGCAGCTTATCCGCACACTGCTCTCTCTCTCTCTCTCTCTCGCTCTGCCTCCGCTCTTCTGCTTCGCTCTGCGCGTGTGTTGACTTTCCTCCTCTCTCCCGCGCGAGCGGCACGGACATTTTCGATTTCGTTTTTCGTAAATGCTCGACTACTATACGCGGCCGCCGTGGCCGCCGCTGCTGCACGGGAGAAAACAAAAATTTTTATGCGTATATGGAATTTCATCAACAAACATCATTCGCGCGCTCTTTCTCTCGTATAGAGGACTTATTGCATTGGTCGCGCGCGTACGTACAGTCGAGAGACGAAATACTCTTTATTTTCGCGCTCGGAACCGCCGATATATTGATTTTTCTTCCTCACCGTGTCAAATGACTGTGTATAGTGGCTTTCGACCGAAAAGAGCAAAATACGGAGTGCGGGCGGAGAGGAGGAGGCGGCGGCGGCGGGGGGAGGAGACAAAAAATGGCAATATACGCGCTTGTTGCTCTGGAAATGGAAACACGACTTCTGCGGAGGCGCAGCTCTCTAATGGCTCTGGAGTGTTGCAACGAGACCGTAAAGAAGAAAAAAACTCAACGCCTTCCATGCCGAGAAGAAAAAACGAGCCGCGAGCGTATAAATAAGCCTCTGCTTACGACGCGCTGCATCAGAGACGCGCTTGCCAATATAAACTGCTCTCTCGCGCGCCGAGAGATATTTATGAGGAGAATTAAGCGTCTTTCCGATTGAAAATCGTCGTCGTCTTCGTCGTCGTCGCCCCCGTTCGGAGAGAGGAAGGGCAATCAGCCGCTCGGAAGCGAACAGGGATACTCCCAAGAATAAATAGAGGTAAGTCTCAGCACAAACAAGTAAATTTTACAACATACAATATGCACGTATATATATACGTTTGCAGTTTGTACAGAATCTAGAGAAAATCAGCTCTCTCGACGACAATGGTTAACGTTTCCCTTAAAAACAGCTCGGCAAGACAATCCAAGGCTATTTCCCGAGCTGAAATCAAACCATATCCCAGGAAAATCCGTATCCCCGAGCTCTGGGGAACACCTAGCCAAGACCCCCCCCACCCCCGCTTCCGCCCCCTTGTGCGCGCTCCGGCATCCCGACGTGGGGTGCGAAAGCGGTCGGTTTGGAATCTTCCTCCTCCCACCCCTCTCTCTCTCTCTCTCTCTCACACACACACACACATACACACACGGACAGAGAAATCGGCAGGAAGGAATGGCAGGAGTGTAGTTACTCTTATCCGAGGGCTCGCGCGCAAGAGGCGTAATTGGCATTATGGCCCCGAACCGCCTGGATATAATCGATAATACGCGCTCTCGGGCTATCAGGAATGTTGGCTAATAGTTCGGCACCTTGTATACAGTAGTCGAGCTTCCGGCGCTCGCTCTGCCTCTCGCCCACTCTCTCTAACAATGAATTATGGCCAACGAGCTTTGTCGCGCTTCCATACCTTCGTTGCGCTTTATACGCGGGACCATTTCGATCGATCGATCATTTATCGTTGGAGAGACGACGACCGTCTCTCTTTCTCTCTCGCTTCATTATGTAGGTAAAATTCAGCGGTCCTTTATTATCTTCTTTCGGTAGAGCGAATCGATCTCGCGCGAGCTGAATTAATGAATAGCGCGCAATTAAGCCGCGGTGCACTATGGCTTCGTACGTAATGTACGTGACAAAACAATTCGCTTTCCTTTTGTTTCATTCTTTATGACTAGTAAAAATATAAAACTACGTGCAATGACAAAGAAAAATCTTTTTTCGTCGAAAATTCTGCTATAGTGGTTTCGATTTTCACTTTATTTTTTATTCCATTTGAATTTGAGACCTCTCATTTCTATCGTTAAATACGTTTAAATATTGGCAAAGCCAACAAATGGAAAGTCAACTTTTGATGGAGTTTAAAAAAATATGAATTTCGAGGAAACGATGTTAATACGTATATTTTATGAAAAAATAAATTTTGATAAAAAAATGTTTGATCGCGCATTTTCAAATATTTATTTCACCATGAGCATCGATTTTGATTATGACCGGATTTAGTCAAATTATATAAAACACTATATATCGATTATGAGATATCTACCGTTAATAGGTGACAGTAAAAGAACAATTGATGAAAAATAAATTTATTACAAACGTCTTATCGGTATTCGTCACGTCAAAATTGACGATATTGAATCAACAAGATAAAAAAGCGCATATAATCACTCTACTTATCAATCACATCCGAGTTTGTATCCCCCATCGATATATACATATAGCGTCGAACAGGGCGCAATCATCAAAACTGCCGCTCGACCGGCGCGATATTATTTTTTCAGCTCCCGCCGCCTCCCCCCCCCCCCCGTTTAATCCGCCTACTGCGCATGTAACATTCACGCGTCTGCATTACCTTGATCACCGGGGGGGGGCAAACAAATCCCCTGCGATGGAAAAAAAGGAGAAAAAAAAATTGACCCGCGTGACACCTTGCCGCGCTGCGCGGATCCGCGCCAAACTGAATACTTTATTAGTACATGCCGTCGCGCAGCAGCGACGTTTTATCATTTTATCGCACCCAAACATTTATCAATTACAGCATCGAATATCAACTCAGCGTTGCATTTACGGAAATACACAAGCTGCTGGTGCTGGTGCTGCTGCTGCATTACGTGGAAAAAAGCAGCACTGCGCGGCTCACGAGAAAACTCGCGCTCGATGAAACCGAAAATACGACACGCGGGAGCAGAACCGGGTGTAATCTAGCTTATATCTATCCGCGGCTCGGTGTTCTCTGCACACTCGCATATACGCAGCGTGAAAGCAGCGAAAAGCTCGGGACATGACATAATCAACTTTCGCTTTTTGCACGTCGTGTAAACACGAGCGGCCAATTTTTTTTTACAATCCCGATCGCTATGCACGTATAATACAGAGACAGAGAGAAACGCATACATCCCACGAGGCTGAACGCGTTCGTTCTCCCTTTCTCTCTCTTCCGAAAGACGCGAAATTGAAAATCCCACGAGTGACTGGGAAACAAATTTCCCTCCTTTCGCGCCGCTGTAATATTATACCAAGTCGAAAGTAGGAGAAAGAAAGAGCGAGGGAGAGAGAGAAAGAGAGATGCTGCTAGTGCTGCTGGTGGAGCTTATCGCGAGAGAGGATAAATGAACTGAAGAATGAATGTTCTCTGGGGCGCGGAGGAACAGGTGGATCGGCTCGAGAGCAATGAGATTTGTAATGCGTTTTGTTAGAGCCCGTGAGTCGAGGTGATTTGGGAGGATCGCGTAAATTCTTTGCTTTCTTTTCTATCTACCCTGCAGCTATATTCTCTATACACTATGGCTTTTAAGCGATGCTTTAGAAAATTACTGGGAATCGCTCTTACCGCGCGATTTCGTGCCGACAAAAATATTCAATCTACTGCATAGCAGCGCGTGCACTATATACCGCGGGAAAATCTCGAGAGCTCGGATTCCCCTTGCTGCCTCGCTGCGACTTGCAGAGCCGATGGCGTTATTACAGCTCGAATGAGTCGTTTCTCGCGCGCGAAAAATCGATATCGCGAGCTGGACGAGAGACGTCTGTTTATTTCCGAGTCTCATATATATGCGGCAATGTGCGCGCGTGTGTGGGTATGCGTGTGTGTGTGGGCGTAGAGAAAGAGAGAGGAGGCGCTATTTCTCTGTCTCTGCGGCGCGCGCCTCCAGCTTTCTTCGTTATCTAGATTCGTGAGCAACTTTCGAATCCCGACAACGGTTTCGACTGCAATCTCCGTGAAATTGGAAAATTTCAACACTGACAGACGAATTGCTTATAGAACACGCGGAAAATAATATTGGACGTTTCGCGTCGGCTTTTCTTTCTCCCCCCCCCCCCACCCCCATCTCGTCTGCAGCGTGTCACTTGCCTCTCTCTACTCGCTCTATATCTCGCGGCTCCTCATAATGTTGATGCACTCGGGAAGAGAGATTTCTTGGAAAAATAAGACAAGGGAATTTTTCTGTATTTCTGTACAACCTTTATTGTTATAATCATCATCATCATCATGCATTATTATTATTACTATTACACAAGAGCCCAGAGCGAATCGTCATGAAAATCTAATGCCCTCGCTCCCGCAAAGTTGGCTAATCCTCTTAAACGCTGTATAGGCGTATAGAGTTCGAACGGCAGCAGGGCGGTTGGGGGGGGGGGGGAGACACAGAAGCTCTGGGGCGCATAATACGCGAGACGAGGAGAGGGTATTTCCGACGCATTGTCGTGACAGTGACGTGGCTAATTATTCCCTGTAATCGGAAGTCGGCTGCGGGGGCGCAGCTTCGCGATAAATTAAACGCTCGTCGCTTCGTGGATCGCGTGTCGTATTTATGACTTATCGCCCTTTCCTCTCTCCCTCTCTCTCACCCTCTCTCTCTCTCTCTCTCTCTTTTGCCTCGACAGTCCGCACGTTATACGCCTGCATATACCTGTGTATACGGTACGCGTATCTATAGCGTATACACTCGCTTTCCAGCATCGAGAGGCATTAATTCATGCCGCGCGCGCTCGTGCTCGCACTCGTAAAATATATATATACGTATATACACACACGGACGCGACCTGGAAAATCCGATGCTCCTTTTCGCGTAATCGAGGTTATTGAACATTATACAGCCACACGCATATCCGCACGCGTTACCTCGAGTGTGTTCTATAGTTGGAAAAGAGAGAGAGAGAGAGAGAACGAGGGAGACTCTCATCGGTTAGTCCGTTAGTCGAATTAGCGGGGGATTTCGATCCGCTCCAACTCCCAAACTTATCGCAACGAATTAGCGAGTGCTCGCTAATTGCACCGAAATCTCTCGCTCACAGCCCTATATATACGTTCGAGAGAGAGAGAGAGAGAGAGAGAGAGAGAGAGAGAGAGAGAGAGAGCTTCACAAGCGCGTACGTAATCAATTGTACTTGGCGTTTTAATCTCGACGCGAGAGGGAGAGGGGGAGAGAGAGAGAGACGGCATTATCAGTCTGGCTGTCAGTCGGAGTAGTCGTGGAGCTGGAGTATCTTGCCGATCCAAGGCAGGAAGCTGGCGACGCTGGTGTAAAGGCCGGGATAGCTCGAGGACAGGCAGCCCTCGGCGACCGAGAGGATACCCAGGAGTACGTCGTCGTTGGCCAGGGGCGCTCCCAGGTCTCCCTGCGAAAATAAATTTCTCGATGCATATACCTTACGCATTTAGCGCCATGGAGTGTCTCCGAAACACATACACACACACACACACACACACACACACACAGACAGTATAGATACGTATACGCGGAGCGCGAGAGCCTTAAAAATCCTCGCGACTATACGCGCGCGCGCATTCGATCCGCACGACTCCCCCGAGAAATTTAAATTTCAGCCGCGCGACCGCCTCTAAATTATCCGACGAGAGGCCGCCGTAGCAGCAGCAGCAGCAGCAGCAGCAGCAGCAGTACACAGCGGCCGTAGCCGTTCAAAAGGCGAACATCGTCATCGCATTCTCGTCGTTTTTCGCGGTGCGCCGCGCTTTCCGGCAAGATAAATGACATATCGTCCGGGGCTCGCTCGCTCGCTCGCGCTTGTTCGACTCACCTGGCACGTCGCTCCGGCATTAGGGTTGGCGGCGCAGAGCATTTTTCCCGAGACTGCTTTATAGCTGGGCATCGAGCGGATGCACGTGCGTTGATTTACGAGCAGTGCGCCCGTCACGCTCAGCTGCGATTCCAAGTCGCTCTCGGCTGATGCTGCTGGCGGTGGAGCTCCGGTCTTCTGTCGCTGCTGCTGCTGCTGCCGCTGCCGCTGCCGCTGTGTTGGACCGCAGAAACAGACGAAAAAATGAAGAAAAAAAATAGCTAAATGGAGGATGAAACGGCTGTTTATGACTGCGGACGAGTCACCGTAACGCCTCGTGGATAGCCGCGGCTTTATGAGGTGTCGAGCAATGCTTCGTTTGCTCTACTCTGCGCTCTCGGGGATTTCTTTTCTCTTTTACGCCGGCTATTTTCGCGTTTCGCGCGCAGGTTATAATAGCTTATTTCCGGGGTATCAGAGAGAAAATTGAAATTTAAAGAAGCCAAATCTCACCTCGGGTCGTATCGCCCAACCGCTGACGTGCACCAAGCTTCCGTCCTTCAGATGATAATTCTCCGAGCTGGGTAATAGTATCGGTCTGAGGCTCGGGTCTATCATGTTGACCGACGGCTTCACCTGCCAATACACCCATACACACGTTATTACCTTTACATCCGGCTGAAATTGTCACGTTCTCGCGCAAAAAAGTCGCAGCCGCACCGCGGTAACAGCTTCTTTATATATATATACGGAATCGTAATAGACATCCGTTGTTCGCGCGCGCCGCATTAGCGCGCGAGAGAAAAACTGGAGCGGCACAAAAAATAAAATGGAACGAGCGAGCTAGAAAAATATCGAATGCATACACACCTTGAGCATAGCGATGTTACTAGTCAGCAGGTGGCTGTCGAAGGTCTGATGAACGACGATCTTGGAGACGTTGAAGCTGTGCCTGGCGATGCCCAGCTTGGAACTTCCCATCGACACGCTGACTCTCGGCACGTTCGAGCTGCGAAATTGCGTCTCTCGGGTTGAAAAAAAAGGAGAAAAAACGAGGAAAAAGAAAAATAAGAGAGGAAAAAAGCGCGTCATTTTTATATATATATATATAGCTACGCGCACTGCACGCAATAACGCTCTCTCGAATTCCGCTGTGTATATCGAAAGCTCGATAAACAAGCTCCGGTCTTATATCGACAGGCCGTGTACGCAGCGAATAAAAGAAGCGGCTACAGCTTGCCTGTGGATGCGAATGTTCGTGTATGTGTATATATATATATATACACATATATATATATATATATAGGCAGTATACGCACCCGTAAACACAAGAGGCGGCGGTTATAATCCAGGACTCATGGACGAGGGCGCCGCTGCACACGTGCCGACCGGCTCGACGCACCGACACCTACACAATGGAGAGTGAGAGAGAGAGAGAGAGGAGAGAGAGAGAGGGGAGAGAGAGAGACACCCGCGTATATAGTACACACACGCCCCAGCGAGCGCGCGCGGGGGAGAGATATATCGAGGCGATATTCGATTTTTCTCGAAATTAAATCCGACTGGAAGTAACGAGGGGATCGTGTCTTGCTGGATTTTTACTGGGTCAACGCCGGCTGAATACCCGCCCGCCGGCGGATTGTTGCTGTTCTTTAGTCTAATCAAGCCTCCCGCGCGCGCAGCTCCTTGTTTTTTTTTCGCGTACACACTATACATTGGACGGTCCTATCGGGTCATCTCGTTTTTTTTTCTTCCATCGCGCTCGTCGCCCGCTCATCCCCCCACGCTCTCCGTCCCCATCCCCCCTCTCCACGCGCTAAATTCTCTCTTTCGCAAATATTGATGCTTTTCGACGAGCTGTCGCGCGTTTCGCTTTGCCGCGAAAATTTAACAATAGCACGCGCTCGAGCGCTAAAGCAACCGAGTTATATAGTGTGTGTGTGTGTGTGTGTTGCGATATCGCGGTGCGCGCGCTCTCTCTCTCTCTCTCTCTATATGTAGCAGATTATGAAAGAGTTGCGCGGACATGCTAACTAGCGCTGCATTCATCGATTTTCTATCCCTCTGCGCGAAATTACGGTTCAGTGTTCTCGCTGTGCGGAAAAACGAGAGAGGAGAAAAGTCGTACGCACAAGAGAGAGAGAGAAGAGAGAGACGTTATTTACGGATAATACTCACGTGATAGGGAAAGTCGACGATATCAACGTGTTTCCTAGCCAGGAAGGCCGGCGGCGGCGGTGGCGGCGGCTGATGCAGCGGGATTCCGTGCGCTACTGTGTACGCGTATATATATGTATACGGCAGCGAGCGCGAGATGGAAGCCAGAAGAGAAAAAGTTTGAATTTAAAAGATTTTCCCGCGCATAAGCTGGCTCGCGTTCGATCAGCCGAGGCTCTAACTTACTTTCGCACCAGAGGATACAGAGGACAACGAGCACAAGCTTGGACATGTTGACGATCCGCCGAGGGAAACTTCTCGACTGCCGTTGCGCTACTGCTGCTATGCTCTTCTCCGAGGAGAAATAGAGAACGAGGGAGAGAGACAAGAGTGAGAGATAAGGACGGCGCGTCGAAGCGACTTGAACTTTCGGCCAGATAAAGAACTCGACGAGAGATAGTTTTGTGTAAAGAACGATAACGTCATCGCGTCCTACAGCCCTTATCTCCCGCGTTCGTCTACCACTCGTCGCCCTATAATTCTTAAATTTTCCGCTCTATGCCGCGTAAACTAGCTGCATACATGCCGCCGCTGCCGCCGCTACTATGCTGCAGCTCTATAGGTCTGCCTTATATATCGATAAAAAATTACGCCCAGCTCCGCGCGCGGAGCCTTTTTTCTTCGGGGAGGGGGGGAGGGGGGTGGGCTTTAAAAAGTGCTTTTCGATGGGGGCGCGCGCAATAAAAAAGAAAACAGGGATAAGCAACTTCTTGCCAGCTCCCTCTGTGTTCTCGGATATTTATGTAACTTTTTCTCTAAGTCCTCTCTCTCTCTCTCTCTCTCTGCGTTCGGTGAAAGTTGAGCGAAGTGCCGCCGCCGTTACCGCCGCCGCCGCCGCCAACTCCACGGCGAACTATCGTAAAGAGCTTTGCTGGCTGCTGCCAGTCGAGTACTTTCCTCGTGTTTTACTTTTTCTCCCTCCCTCGCCTCTCCCCTCCCCCTCCTCCTCCTCTCTCCCTATACTGCCGCGACGGCTCGCAGCGCTGCACGACGTCGACATGAATATCAAAATTAAAACAGCTTCCTTCGACGCTCCTTGTATTCGCATTATAGGCTCTGCGCGACTCTGCGCGCGTTCTATATACATATATATATATATATATATGGCTTTATACAGCATGCATATGGAAATTCGGGCTTCAGATGCCGGTGACGTTGGTTATCCAAGGCCGGAGGTAGGCGACGTTGCTGTAGACGCCGGGATAGTAGGGCTTGGCGCAGCCGAAGCCCCAGGAGACGATGCCGTAGATGGTGTTGTTGGCGCTGAGGGGACCGCCCGAGTCACCCTGGCACGAGTCCTTGCCGCCGATGTCCAACTCGCCAGCGCAGATCATCCGTTCGGTTACGGGCTTTACCGATCTGTAAGCCTCCATGCAGGTCCACTGGTCGATTATCGGCACCGTCACCACCATCAGATCGTTCGTGCTCGCGCCGCCGTCCTGCAACGTGTGCATAGTTATAATGTCATTCGATATTCGGTTTTTAACTTTTAATTGTAATTCAGGCTTATTGAGCTACTTTTTTCATCAATTGTTTTCTTTGGGCTTGTTTTTGCGTGGCTGCTGATAAATATTTTATTTAGAAGCGACTTTACCTTAACCGCACCCCAGCCGGTTATGTTGACCAGTTCTCCGGCTTGCAAATCTCTTTCAGGTAACTGGATCGGCCTCACATCCGATCCATAATGAAATTCGTCCTCGATCTTTGAAAAATACAAGACATAATTTACTAGTAAAATCGAGTACATTTTACCTACTTAATATTGTTGTTGTTGTTGAACAATCTTTAAATGTAAATTTTTCTTTAAAACGAATCAGGACTATTATTTTTTCTAAAGATAATATGATGGTCGTTTTTTTGAAATAAATGTTATGCTCTTATACTCGGTTTTGCAGAATTACAAAAAATAAAACATTGAAAACAAATAATTTTACATATTGATATTTCACTATTCAAATTAAAAATGGGAAATATCGATTTACTATTCTAAAATTGCGCCTGTAAAACCTATATTTGTGTTACAGGTATTCGTTTGTGTAAATGAGGAGCACCAGATTCGATTTTATCTCTTGTAATTAATTAAATATTTTTCTCTTATTTATACAGAAAAAGACTATCGATCTTCGATTGTAAGGAATGATTCTAAACTGGTACTTCTCTATTTGGAGACAATTAGTACGTTGACTTTACAAAAAATAAAGGAATTAAGGCCAATATTTTTTGTAAGGCCAGCCTGTCACAAAACTTGAAATGTACAATGAGCAATGTATTCTTGAGCAGTGTATTTATTTTATTAGAGATAGTTATGAAAATTAAGAATGAAATATTTACCTCGATCAGAGCGATGTCATAATCGATCGATATGAAATTAAAATTCGGATGCCTTACGATTCGAGATACGTTGTGGTAGGTGCCGTTGTATCTGTGACTATTACCAGCGCCTAATCGATAGCTTTGTACGGTTCCCCTGTGCCAACAATCAATGATATTCTCTGCATTATTCAATCAACTAATTGAATAAACAATCATTTTTAACTTTATTCATCACTTGACTAGCTGTAGCAACATCAGTTTTTCATTGGGAAGCCGATCTTGGAATAGCATCATATAGAAAAGCATCATCAGCTCAATGAAATATAGTTTTTCAGAGCAGAAAGTCGACGATGAATAAGCCAGCGCTTCTTTCGCGCGCGCAATTCAACGATAATTCGTTTAAATGAACCACTAATGCTCGCGCACTAAAAAAGACTTTTATTATTCCGGAGCTGCGCATTACACACACACACACACACACACACACACACAAGCGCAAAGTTATATGGCGTGTAGCCGTATATCTGGAGCGCGTTTTAGTTTGGATATGAAAAATCGATAAATATTTTCCTTTCGCTGTTCTAATTAGCAATAAATCAGTTTAATGGGAAGTAAAGTAGCTCACGCGACGACAATGTAAATCAACGCGCGCGCTCACCTATATACACAATATATATAAGTATATACACTCTACCCGGGGAAACATTGTCAGTTTTAACGACGACGACGAGGAGCTAGAAAAAAGAATCCTCAATTACCCAACGCAGTGTCCCGCGGTGATGGCCCACTTTCGGCTAATTATCGAAGCGCCGCAGAGGTGACTCCTGGACTGCTGGAAAGTCAGCTGGTAGGGATGTTCCGCGATGCCGACTTTTTGCCCGCCGACTATTCGGCTGCTGCTGCTTCGCGCTAGACGAGTCGCCTCCACCGCCGCCGCCGCCGCCGCCGCCGCAGAGCCTGTGTGTGCAGTTAACGCGTAAAATTGTTATTGCCGTGGCTGTTTAAACGGCACTGGCACAACGAAGCTTACCGAGCCGTAGGTAGGCGCCGACGCAGAGAGAAACGAGCAACGATCGCAGCAGCATTCTGTGTGTATACACTCGCGAGAGTGCGAGGCAATTAGTCAAATCTCTATATATATCTGTGCGTCGAGTAATCTGTATACTTGTGCGCGCGTTGCATCGATCGAGGAGGAAAAAACACTTGCGTGTATCTCGATCATGGCTATCTGCGATTCTTCGGCCTATGCACGCGGCAGTCTTATCGATATCGATCGCCATCGTCGCACTATTTTTAAAGACGCTTTAAAAGTTATTAATCCAATTTCATTTCGATTCTTTTGCTCTCCTCTCTCTTTCTAATCGCAGTCTAAAGGCTGTACATAAGTGATTGTTTGGATCACGAGGAAAGAAACAATTGTGCGCATTTACGCTCGCACTCGTGCACGTGAGGCCTCGCCTGTTCGTTTATCTCGCATGAAAGGCTAATGCGTTATTCCTTTATTCCGCACTATGATACACGAGATCCGTAATATATCTACGTACGTATACGTCGCGTATATATACAGGCGTGTGTGCATGTGCAATATATCTATATATATGAAACGTCGATTAGCTCGTTATCGGCAGCAAGAAGCGTAACGAGCGGACGCAGTAGCGGCTAATGCGCATCGCAGTAGCGGGTACTCGTAATTAGAAATGTCTGCGGCACAAATCGAGGTCCCCACTCTGCCCCCCTTCCCACCCCTCCCCCATTTCCCGCGCGCGGAGAAGTCAACTGCAGTCGCCGTCGCGAGAGAGATATTGCTGCGCTCTCTCTCTCGCGCGCGCCTCCGCTGCGCGCTGCAGCCCGTAAAAATATTATTTCGTTAAGAGCTCATTGTATATATACAGCGCACATCCGAGGCAACAGTGCTAAGCAATAATTCTGACTTTTGCAAATACATTTAATTAAAATAGTTGGGCGCATCGAGCAGCGCGACGGCGACGAAGCCCGCCGCGCCGACTCGGGGCGCGGCGGTTGAAAAAATGAGCTTCTTTTATTTTAGATGAAGTTTGGCGGCGCCGCGGCGGGGTAAAGTTCGGTAATGGCCACGTTTAGAAGGAACGAGAGCCGAAGGAACTTAAACGAGTTTCGTGGATGTATAGCCGCCGCGGCTTCAGGAATGTCTAATCGATGGCATCGCTTAATTAGCAATTAAACGACATTGAGTTTTGTGCGCGCGTGCGCTGCACTTGGTTTTTCTTTTTTTCCTTCTTCGTTTTTTTTTAACCTGGACGAGCCACGTAGTTCAGCGGCAGCGCAGCAGGGTGTCATCGTTTGCTCTCGTGCATAATAGCGTCGAGAGTAATACTTTGCCGACCGGTCGAAGCGTATAGAATTTCAAATTATGTTCCACGATATTAATGCGCGCTCGCTCCGGCGGTCTATACGAATATATACGTGTATATAGATATATGCGTAAAATTTTTGTCGGGCGGGCAATTATTTTATCGTTCGTCGTTCGCTGCGCGTATTTAACGACGATAAAGATGACTGACGATCTTAATTGAGACGCAATTATGATACACTTGCGGCGTTTTTCGAATCATCGAATTATAAATATATCGATCGATCGAAGAATAATATTTGATAAATAAAATTAATACACCTAGGTGAATTTTGTTCCCACGGCTAAATAACGTTACTACGCCACGTAACCAATTGAATCGGCCGGAAATCTAATTGCCGCGGATTCCGGTAAACAATTAACGAGATTGGACGTGAGTCTGATTAATTATGCGCAACGCAGCGGTGTTGCGGCTATAGTCTGCCCTCAAATATTTTGAGAACAGTAAAATTTTAACGACGTTTATCTCGCTGCGTCATCGCTATGTGATTGCGCTCTTGAAAAATTATTCCCCGATTCCCTATATATTCTCGCGAGTAAATATATTTCGTCTGTTTTCTATAGAGCATATCCCGCATGAGAATCCAGCCCGTCCCATAATGGAAGCACACACTTGCCCGCGCCGTATGCGCCTATGTGTCTGCATAAGAAATGGACGTATTGAAAACAGCTTCCTCAATCTCGGGCGCGCGTATCTATATATACGTCTCGCGGAGAAAAATGCCGACTCAGTCCCGGGCAAATTTTTCGCTTCGTAAAAATTTGTTATTCCAAGCCGGGCCGACACTCCGACAGACAGAGCGAGCGAGCGAGCTAGCGACGGAGACTATAGCCGAGAAGGGGGTGTAAATGGGAAAGAGAGGGAGAGAAGCTGCGCACTTGCAGCTGGCCGTACGACAGCTGCCTGGCGATTAACATATAAATCAAATCTCGGCGCGCGGCGCATCCGTGTCTTCCGCTAAGCTTCTGCTCCTCGTGATGTCAGCCATTTCGCGTCTGTTTCCACGCGGAATACGCCTCTTCGTCTCTCTCTCTTCCTTATCCCCCCCCCCTCCTCGCTCGCTCGCTCACTCACTCACTCACTCACTCACTCGCTCACTCTCCTGCATACATACATACATACATACCGCTGCACGTAGAGAGAGAGAGAGAGAAAGAGAGAGATGTGGCCTTGCATATGAACGAGGAGAGTGGAAAATTGGCCGCTGCCGAGAATTTCTAATTAATATGTGCGCGAGCTGAGAGTTGTCTGCATAGGTAAATTTTTCTTCCGCGCAGCTGATGTTGCATAACGAGATGTTATACGTTATAGGATGAGCTCGGCCCAGCGCGCGCGCTGCACGACCGACTTTTTACGCTCTCGCGGCGAGGCTGATCTACGATCGAGTAGGGGATTAGAGAGGGAGAGAGAGAGAGGCACAAATTGCCGACGAAGGTTTAACGAGTTATAGGCTCCCGCGAGAGCTTTCGCGCTAGTATTCCACTCTCCGCATATATATAGCTATATACCACTCTTTTAATCCGACAATCATTGCCGCGATCATTGAGAATGCACATATATCCGCGCAAAGATGTACTGCACGATTATTCGCGCGTAGACAATGGCGTAAGTATATATATATTCGCCGACAGAGATGGAGAGAGAGAGAGAGAGAGAGAGAGGACGTAATTATACGCTCGTCACGCGCGTATGCCAAAGTTCGATGTGTACGTAGCGCGCGAGCACGAGTTTGTACCCTGAATTTGAAACTTGACTATATAAGGGAGGGGGGAGGGCGGATACAATGCCTCAGCTCGCGCTGCACGAAAGCTGAAATACACGCTTCTTTGAATGGAGCCGCTGCTTCTCTGGCTGGCAGGATCTTCCGCAGTTGGTCGCTTTGCACCCTCGACGCGCGCGTGTCCCCGCACACGTCCTCTCTCTCTCTCTCTCTCTCCGACATTTGCATCTACAGGTATATATATACACAGTCCTTTCGCGCGTCTCGGCAGGTACAGTCAATGAGGTTACGTGACGCCTATTTACAGCTACGGCTTCTCTAATTTTCGGATCAAATTTGCCGCTGCTACTGCTGCTGGCGCCTCGACTTTTGTCTCGCAATTTCGCCTTGCGAGAGGGAGAGAGAGAGAGAGAGAGAGAGAGAGAGAGAGAGAGAGAGAGAGAGCTGTTCTTACGGATGATTGTTATTGTTCATGTTTTCCTTCTGCAGCGCCTGTCTACTTTGCATGCAGTTGCGAGTGTTTCAGAAACACTTCCACTTAAAAAGTCAAATGAATTTTAAGAAAGAGTAATTTGTAATTTTTCGGACAAATTAAATGAAGATTTTAAATGCACATAGAATGAAGCGAATACGTTCAGTTTCATTTGTGGGGGCGCCTTGTTTAAAAATTCTATTGTTATATTACCTGCTATTGTACCGTTACTATTATAAAATAAGCTACTTACATTGTATAATTATAACTTCTTCCCTCACATACGTACGCCTTTTCTCTCGCCAATTACTGCTCTCAAAAACGAGGGAATTTCAAACATCAGAGAATTATCGATATATATATATATGGACTCTGTTTTATTCTGGATATAAGAAGAAGCGAACATATCTCGCCCGCAACAGAGGAAGTCTCGTCTGGCATTCAACAAAAGGGCGAGGAGATTAACTTTACTTTAAAACAGCCAGACTATCTCGCTAATTTCTTTTTGATTCATAAAAATGAATGGATTTGCTACAGGGAATCCGAGGTCGTTTATCATTCCAACTTTGATGTCTATAATTCTGAAAACTCTTTCCATATTACAATTTCACATTCGACTGTAGTAACAGTTTGAGACATAAAATGCAAAAATTTTATTTATATTAGCTGTCAACACTGCCTACAATACACCACAATACATTATTTAGAAATTAATTAAACCTACAGTAATTATCCATCCACGGCAAATTAGTTATTAATAAATCATTACAATATAAATTATTATTAATTATATTATACGTTTATACACAACCTGTTCGCAAATGAACGTCCATATATTTACACATAACACGTGTACACGACTGTCTCAGGTGTGTCGTTTGGCGTACGTGGCCGGAAACGTTAAGTAAAAGTTTTTTTCTTTTCCACTCCTTCGTCCATGCACTCCTATGTATTCGCATATATATATAAAGCATAAAGAGCCACCGTTAATCTTTTACAGCCTTCATTACAAAGAAGCATAGCCTCCTTCCCCCCTCTTCTCGTGCTTTGGGGGGGAAGGGGGCTGCGCGGGGAGCGTATAAAATTTAACGCGAGATTAAGTCTCGCGGCAGTGGTCGTCTTTAAAATTCGGCAATTCAAGCGACATTAACATTAATAGTAATAAGAGCAGGCGAGAAACAGGGGCGGTTACGAAGCCCCCGAAATAACTGAGTACTTTTCGAGGGAGCGCACTCAGTATACCGGATGCCCATTTAACAAAAGCTCAGCCACACTCGTTCCCCTCTCCCTCTATACTGCCTGTACGCCGCGGCCTAATGCCTATAATACACGTCGAGCTTTACTATTTAAATGCATCCGCAGCGGACTACGCAGGGCCCTGCTGCTTTTCGAATGCCGCCTTTCGATGCTTTAATGGTGATTCTTTTCTCTTGTATGTGCCGGTAATAATACACATAGATAAGCAATAGCTATAGTGGCTTTGTTATGATTCTGTCGGTATTGTAAATGAATTCGAATTGCTTGAAGTTAATTTAAATGAATAGTTGTTAAGCTAATTTATATTGATAAATAAATATATTTATCAGTTGGTCTTTAACGTATGCTCGTTAATGCATTTGATAAAAACATTTCAGAATTAAATACACTCAGTGAGCAATGACAAATTATTTATTGCGTTAACTCGTATTTCCTCAAATGACATGAGATTCGTAAATAGTTAATGCAAAAACTAAGATTAAAAAGCGCGGATGTATATTTATTATTTCTGACCAAGAAAATACTCTATCTAATTAGCATAGATTCGAAATCTCAAAGCTCTTGCATTAGTGGTATTAAAGGTAGCCTAGTGGCTCTCTGAAAAAAATCTCTGTTCTTAAAATTATCTCTATTCTTAATATTCAAATTATTATGAGAGAATGGTACGAATTCATTCTGAAACGAGATATTTTTCCCGTGCAAGGCCGCGCTATAAAAGGCCATGAAATTTAAGCATCTCGAAATTCGATCATTAAAATAGCAAGTAGTTCTCGGCCTGCCTCCTCGGGCGCGCGCGCGCACACACACACCCACGTCTGAGAGGGTCAGTGTCTCGAGCAGAGAAGGGCCCGATAAAATATGCACGGCTCCTTGACTCTGGCATTTTTCGACGAGCGCGCGCACACACACACACACATGCACACAGAGATTCTGCACGCTTGGTCATAATTCACGGCCGGTGCGCCGACGGAGAATAAATTGGCAAGCTGCCTGAATTATTTCCAAAGGTAAACAGTCGGAGAGTCTAGGATGCGCAGGAATACATATAGAGCGGACTCGATATTACGGGAGCTCATATATGCAGAGATCTAGAGAGAATAGAGCGTGTGGGAGTTGGGATATATCCCGCTCGATAAATAGAGTCATCGCCTATAGTTGGCGCTATACACACACACTCGGCGGAGCTAATCCGCAGCTGACTCGGCGCTCGGACAAACCTCTCTCTCACTCTGCCAGAGAGTCCCGGAAAGATGAGACGAGATATAACGGCGCCATCGAGCCATAAAGTAAAATGCATAATTGAACCGGTGAGTGATTAGGAAGCTCCGCGCGCGCGCGCGCGAGAGAGCGGCGAACTTCCCTGAATAATTTAAATTCCGCTTCGGGATGCGCCGGAGCTTCCCTCTCTCTCTCTCTCTCTTCTCCTTCGTGTCTCCCCCTACCCCTATCCAGCTCGCGTATGTACGTACGTACGTACTCGGTTTTTCGCTCTTTTCAACTAGAAAGTAACAAAGAGCAGCCGCCAACGAGCCTATTAACCGTTTCTACAAGCTCGCGGCGACGGAAGGGCCTCTATTGGAAAACAACAAGTGCTTCCCCGACAATATAACCGAGCTCATATAGCTCTCTGTCAATAGGTATAAAGGCTTGCGTTTCTTTTACTTTTTTTTTAATACAGAGTTTCGAATGTTCACGCTGGATTGAAAAAGTTTCTATCAACCGATCGTTATCGATTATTTTAGTTGGTATCGAGACTGCGATTACATCGTCAAACGCATCGAATAGCAATGATTACCTGCTTAAGATTTGTTCATGAACGAATAAAGTCGTTAACATACGAATTAGCGTACAGTAAACCGGTACAGATGATCAAGTAACGCGAAGAGTATCAGCTAACATTCTGAACGCGCAAATCGAATCTCATTCGTCTGCAGCCGAGAGAAGGAGAGAAAGAGAGAGAGAGAGAGTGAAGCGAGCGCACGAAAGCTCCTACATCCTTTTATCCTTTTTGCCAATTCAATAAAGCCATGAAACACTCGGAAACGAGGGCCATGAATTCTTCGCCAAAGGAAAAAGCGTACAAGAAAAGACAGAGGAGCAGTAGCGCGCGACATATCATAAAATCGCTATCCTTACGGCAGCGGCGCGGCGGTGCGCGACACATGTGTAGCGCGCCGCCCGGCATTGTATACCAGAAGAAAACGCAGCCGCCGCTCTTTCGCGCACTCTCATGAATGGTGGAACTGTTAAATAATTGAGGGAGAATAAAGGCGCTTCGAGCTTGGCTCTCACTCTCTCTCTCTCTCTCTCTCTCTCTCTCTTTCTCTCTCGCGTTGCCGTGAAGGGGAGGGAAAAAAATGTCGAGAACCTGCCGGCGGATCGAGAAAAAGCTTCTCAGCCATGCGTATGTACGGAGCAGTGTGCTACTGCGCTGCTGCAGCGCGGCGGTGTAGCGGAGCAGAGAAAAATCGCGCTATGCATCGCCGAGGGAGTCGCGCAGTAGCAGCAGCAGCAGCGGTAAACGTCTTGGGACATTTTACATGTCAAAGTGCGCGAGAGACCGGCTATACGTGTGCGAGCCTTGAACGTCTCGCGCACTCGAGTTGAAAAACAAATAAATGCATTCCTCGCGATTCTTTGTCGCTATGCCGCCGCTCTCCTGCTCCTGCTATACTTCTCCTGATCCTGCTCCTGCTTCTGCTTCTGCGTCTGCTGTTCCCGTTATGCACTTGAATAGAGATGCTTTTTTCTCCTCTCTCTCTCTCTCTCTCTGCCGCGCTGTCTGTCGCAGAGGCCGTATTAAATTTTTCAAGGATTTTAGATGAGCAATGTTTTCTGGAGGCCGCATAAATCAGCTGGGAAAGAGAGAGCCCGAATCAACGATTTTCGATTAATTGCGCCAATGTGCGAACCATTTTGTAAATTCACGCGACGCTGTAAACGAGATATTCCACGTGGAATAAAAAACTGGGTCGCCGCGTTGTTGTTTATTAAGCAAATGACTTTTGGTGGAATGCGATAAAAATTATAAAATGTTCGTCCCAGATCTAGGATCTCGCTCTGACTTTGTAATGCCATTTTACATGATATCGCGGGTATACGCAATTAACAACATGTTTCCTGCTGCACATGAAAAATGTTGCGCGCGCGCGCACACACACACACACACACACTAAACGCGTACGCTAATGCGAAGCGACAATTTAAAATAGCGGATATGTTTTAGAGATAAAGCAATCGCGTAGTGAAACGACGACCCTACGTTTACGCGCGTTATCAAATATAATTGAAATAAATCCCCCGCTCCCTCTCCACCGCTTAGAAAATCAGCGCAGACCACGCGCGAGTGTAATATATAGCGATAGGATATGACCTCGGGATATCTGAAATGGAAAATGAGCGCATAACCGTCTTCCATAGCTCCTCGAGAGCGGGTACTACAAGCTCGAGCTTAGTTAAGGCGGCATTAGGGCTAGCCGCGTGCGAGAGCCACAGTCGTCGCCATAGGGAACGCTACTTGCGGCTCGATGTAATCAACTGAATGAGCAAGCGCCGCTCGAGAACTCGCATGCTTGACCCTGTGTGCAACAGCAGCAGCTGAATAAACCATGAGCTGCGGGACTGCGCTGCTGCTGCTGCTGCTGCAGCGGCGTAGCAGCGCAGCCGACCACGATGACGGAATCGAAGACGTATACGGCTCTGTACTTCTGTGTATGTGTGCACTATATTTACATCTATATATTTGTGAGTGGTTGCTGGTGCGCTATGATCTATGTCAGCGAACGTTTTGGGAGCTTTTCGTCCGCGGACTAGCGGACTAGTTTATTATTTACGCGATGAGAAGTAATATTGGGCATATTGGACGATTCGTGGGAAGTCGCTCAATGTACGAGTACATCCTTGAGCGGAGTGGAGTCGGAAAGGTTTATCGAGAATTCGAAACTGTGCGACGTACGTTTCCCTCTGCCGTATACGCACGCAAGCCCCCGTACAATGCAGATATTCTAGAATTCTGTATAATTCAAATATTGATTCGAGAGCGTGGCATTTGCGCAACAGAAGCGTGAATATTGATTGGAGAGTGGCTCGTGTGTATACACATTGGATTTTAATTGTCGAGTGCAACTCGGTTTTTATAGATCGGGCCCGGTAAATTTTTTAAGTGGCTTTCGATATCTTTAAAGTTTAACGCAAAAATAATTGAAACTGAATGGGCTCGCAATGGAAGAGTCGTCGAAGATAAGTTTTCCCACTTGACGAACTCGATCGGGACGAATAAAACTCTTTAACGCTGATTTGAAATATTCAAGAGCTTTTCTGCGAGTGTGCGTGCGTACGGAGATGTAAAAACCGTCCGCGAGCAAGAGTGAAAAAGTGCGCGAACAGGGCAGAGGGCGCGCGATCGCGCAAGCAGACAGTCGATGAAACTTTGACACTCTGGAGCGAGAGAGAGAGAGAGAGACAGAGAGAGTAGCTTATCGAGTACGCGTTTGCTAGCTCGTGACAGGAGCGTGTCCGTAATGGCATTTCAAGTGCCATAATGGAGGCTGATATTAACGAGCTTAACCACATCGAGAGAGCGCGAGTCAGAGTCGCTCGAAAGCATAGTCTGCACACAGACAGAGAGTGAGAGCGAGAGAGAGAGAGAGAGAGAGAGAGAGGGAGGGAGACAGACAAGTTTCAACTCTGAAGTGATATTAAACATCTGTCCAACCGGAAGAGGTTACGAATAGTGGGAGTTAGCGTGAGAGAGAGAGAGAGAGAGAGAGAGAGAGCCGCGAAATGAAGTTACGAGTGCTTTTCAGGATATTACGTTTGAGTTTGCCGCGTAATATACGCGCGCAAGCTTCTGACTCTTGGTCTAGAGAGAAGTGTAGGGTGGGAGGGTGGAAGGGAGGAAGCGACAGAGCCTAGAGCTGAGAGAGGCGTTTACAGCTGTGAGCATAGTTGTCGACGATGAGTCGCGCGGATGCATCGGCTTCCCTCCAGGCAACCAACAGCAATTATCTATAGCAAATGGTGCAGCAGCTGATGCCTTTCTCACTTGCCACGGCTTTTCTTTTCATCGACATTCCTCCTACTCCAGCTTTCTTCCGTAAAGTCATCCCGTTTCACCTCTCACCTATCATCGTACATATATAAAATTGTTCAATTTTAATTGAATTCAATCGAGTTAAAAGAGTCTAGGTATAATAGTTGATGTCATACTTGAATGGTTACACAAATAAAAAGAGAAAAACGATGAGTAAGCGACAAAAGATGCGGAAAATCCCCATTGACGACGTCAAAATATGGTAAACATTAATAATTTTTTAATAAAATAGGACAGCAATGTAGTGATGGCATAACAATTGTGCAAGTCATAAATAGTTTGTGTGCATGATTATAATGTTTCAATAATACTGAGTCACATTAGAGTATATACAAGTGCTTTTCGAGAACATACATTAACAGTATTGCTCTCTCCGGCGCAGTGAAACCCGAAAAAGGGTAAGTTAAATCATGTACTTATGGAAAATCAAAAGTGACGAAATCGGAGTTTTATATTTTGTGAATAGTCTTTTGGTTGCAGTAATCCAAGCAATATCGTGACATTGTTTATATCTTGCAGCAAGCCATAAGTTTCACGAGGCATTTCCAGTTCTAGAGACCATCAACAAATTCCATTTGCCATAGCTTTAACAGTATCTGAGGTGAAATTATTCGAAGTGTACGTTAGTTAACAAGAAGGAAATAATTTTTGTTTATTAATGCAATAATTTCATGCGAGCTCTATCGATTTTTTATTAACAATGAAATAAGCTACACTTACAAGTAAAAATAGGCTACGGTTTTCATACGTTGCATTCTTCTGTAAGATTTTCATTAATCATATTTACATTTATAATTTGCATTATAAATTATATCACATTAAGATTTTATTTAAATAGTTTCTAATGCATTTGATTCATGTTGTAATAATGGTGATGATTATTTGTAATAGTTCGGAAGGTCATAATAATATCAACTGGTTAGATTATTTAATTAAACTTATACAAGAATACGATCCTTATCAGGTAACCTTCTTCATCGGTATATCAAATACCACAATTAAAGCAAAGCAAGAAATAATTCTTCAAAAAATTATTCAAAACTTACCCAGCACAGTCATTAATGCATTTGAACTTGAAATACAAATGAAAAGTCAAATCAAAACTAATATTTTATCATCATCAGTTTTTAAAAATCCTAGGCATGTATCTTTGCATGTTGCACTATATCAAACAACTAGAAACTGTATAGTTGATGCTCATCGCTACATTGATTTATTTTTTAACATATCATCTAAATACACGCAGCCAAAGTGTTTGTTAATAATGTTTGAAATGGAATTAACAAATTCAGAATGTATAAAATCAACTTTGAATCACGCTTGGTCAAAAAAGTTTTTAGATTTTTCAATCCTACAAGTACGTAATCAAGATGATGAATATAGAAGTGGGAAGCCATTATTGTGGTACTTGAATCCCTTTTTTGAATTTTATCATAAGAAGATTTTTCACAGAAATATTGAAATCTTTCCCGATAAACTTTCTAATCTTAATAATTATATTTTAAACATACCTCATATACATAAATTTATTATATCAAAGAATAAAACTCAAACTATATACTGGGATGTAAAGCCAGTCTATTTAGAAATGATGATGGTTGCTTTAGAAAAAATGAATTTTGAAGTAAAATTCTTCATCTTCAATGACGAAAATATAAAGGAAATCTGGTACAAAATGTATGATGAACTGTCTCTAGGAAATATAAATATCTCTCCGTACCCAATGAAAACTGATCTGGACTATTTACACCCTCAATTTGATTATGCGAATCCTGAAATTGTAATGGAGCATAATGAACTTTCTTGGATTGCCATTGTACCTATTATTCGCAATAACATTTTGAATATTCCCGTGAATTTTTTAGTTTATATCTTTTTAGTGCCTGTGATTATTATGATAATGATACATTTAGTGTCTTGTTTAAATTTTAAGTGTAGAAATTGGAACACTATTGACGTCATTCAAATTTTATTAAATGGATCTACGAAGTTAAAATCCCTAACAATTGTAGATAACCTAATCTGTTTTGGTCTTGCATTATTATCCATGCACTACTCTACGGATTTTTATTCAGTCATTTTAGACTTAACCGTTACTCAGAATGAAATATCCTTCGATACTTTTGAAGAAATTGAAAGGTATCAGTTAGCTCCTTATGCAGAAATGGCATTGAAGACAGATATTGCATATTTACCTTACGATAAGTATTTTCAAAAATTGCTTTCAAGAATGAAATTTTTCTTTAACACTGTGGATACTACTTGCACATATAATTTGAAACTACTTAAAAATCCAGTTTGTTTCCAATATGAAGCGACTGCTACCGGAATTATTAAAAATAATCCTGGATTTAAAATTTCTAGGCAAAAGATTGTTGGCGATAGATCTAGATGTATTTTGGAAAGAACTTCACCGTACTATGAAAAATTTCGAGATATCTTTAGAATAATGTTCGAATCAGGAATGTCGTTGAAATCCATTTTAATGAAAGATGCAATATACAGAACTAATGAAATTTCGAATGCAAAAAAATATGACACGAAAAAGTTTCTTACTGTTCAACCGCTGTTAATCATATTAATAGTAGGGTTTGGACTATCTAGTTTTATATTTCTTTCTGAACTGATGTATTTTAAAATTAAGAAAAACAATGTACGCATCAAGCATTCAATGTGTATTAAATTAAATCAATACCTCAACTGGTTCATTAAAGAATAATGTTGACTGAGTTGTTAGAAATTAATTAAGAATATATAGGGAATGTTACGATTACGTGATATCATACGTACATGTGGAAATAATATTCTCACTTTTCTAATTGAATAACATACAAATGTAAACAATCACACTATACTACACTTTGTAAAAAATAACTGTTAATGATTTGATTGTTTGATAGCTTTAATCAAAAGATAATGGGGACCGATATATGAGGAAACGCACTTTGTAGTTGACAACTTTGAGATTTCCCCTCTAAATCAGCTTTCAACTTGCACTAAGCTTTGTATACATATGCATGAGTTACCGATCGATCGTAAAACTTGCTCATTTCATCTTCATTGGCCGCAAGGAATAATGACCTAAGTCCTTTTTTCGATTCGCGCTCTTGCAAAACATATAGGACCCGCTAAATGCTCTGGAACTTCGTACTAGGCTTATTGAAGTAAGCATGCGGTACCTATTCAACCATAAATTTAGATTTCAGAATACATTATCAGCCTCCCTGTGGGCTCGCGAAATAATGAACTTACGTCATTATGCCTGGCAAACGAACTTACTCTGCTTCAAGCTATGTGCGGTTCAAAATAGTCTTCAAAAATGTAATTTAAATCTGTTTGATAAAAAGCTTCATGTTATTTAATAATAACGAATTGGATCGAAACAATCGCTTATAATTTTCTTATTCTTGCCTTGCCGTTAGATTGCTTGTATTAACTTTTGATAGTTTTTGCTCATGCAACTGACAATTGTATTTCTATCTGTGCAAAATTTTCACAATTTGACTCAAATATCGTTAATAACCGTACCTATTTGAAATCCATTAAAAGTTGAGCGTCAGAGCTAAATCGTATATAAGTTTAAAACTAACTAGATTAATACAACTTATGTCGGCAAAGTATTAACAGTAATAAAATAAGTTCCCAGAGGGGAAAATTATAATAAGTTTAATGCGTCATCGATTAGCCGATGAATTGCGTAAAGAGGGTCGGGTGTAGCATCTCCGAAGAAACGGATATATAAGCATCAAAGATTAGCAAGAGACAGCGCAAGAACTTTTTGACGAAGATGAACTGTCGACGACTGAGAAAGAAGGCCAATGCGTGTGCGCAGTGTAAAACGTCTCAGCCGCACAGCAAGCCAGAAGAAGGAAGACAAAGTTAAAGAGAGAGAGAGAGGAGGGGGGGGGGACGAAAGTTAGCAACAAAACTACTTTTCTTTCTCTTCGGGTAGTTTTTGCTCTCGGGGCATTTTTTATCCTCTTTCTTCTTCTTCGTACAGCGCTCGCGTGCGTCTTCATAAATTACGCATTAACTCGCTCGATCTGGCCGTTGCCGTGGCTGCTGCTGCCGCCGGCTTGTAATTTGAAAAGTTCGCGCGTGCCTCGCATTATTTATTAAATATACACGAGAGTAAGTATATGCGTACTGGCTGAGAAATACTGCTCTCTCTTGCCCTACCAACTTTACTCGTGGATTTAGCCCGACCGCCGCCGTAAGATATTGATATAATTATTCAGTCTAGCGAGTGGCACGGTTTAAGCTCTGGGACGAAAGTTAAATATTGCCTGGCATTGCGCATCTTATTTTCCTCCTCTGAATTATGCGCCTTGTTTACGATAAGACGCTTTTTGTCTCGCGCTAAGGGCCTCCTCCCTCATCTTCTTTTTTTTTATGCACGTATACATGCCCCCGCGTCGGTTTGAAGTGTCCTCGATGTAAAATGCAGCGGCTGCTGTTTCTCTCTGTCCCTCGCGTGTGCGCGCGCGCGTAGAGATAGGCCGCTGTAACGGGGTGACCTCGTGAATGTTTCAGGGGATGATGCTACTGGCGGCTCGAGTTTTTGAGGACTCGCGTGTAATTAAACCGGCGCATTTTTAATTAACAACGACTTTTGTTCTCTGCGTGTTTGTAGATGTAATCCAGGCTGGAGATACACATAGTCTTTATTTTTCCAAGAGCCCACGGCTGACCGTGCGCGGACTTTTCTACTGGCTAATAAACGCCGAATTAATTGGTCCGCTCGCTCGCGCGTGCCTCGTTCGTTACGTTTATCGCCAAGGTAACTTTTTAACAGAATTCTCCTCGGCTCATCAAACTCGCGGATAGATAAATAACAGATATGGCGTAACAAAAATAAATATACGAAATTGAACATAAATACGGTATTAATGAGAAGTATAATTGAAATTGGATATGAAGTATAAAAATATCAGTCAGAGAATACACGCATAACAGATGGGAAGAGACAATAAAATTTATAACTTACGACAGGAGTCCAATTAATAACAATACAAAGTGACGAGATATAGTTGCCCTCTGTTTTATGCACTGATTTATCATGTTACAAGTTTCGCGTTTACATTTTAATTCCTGAATGCGAAGTAACTTTGAATAACATTATTTCAGTTCGTTATATTCAAAGTTTTTTCACTCGGGCATTAAAGTGTAAACTCGAAACTTTATAAAATAATCGATCGTTGCGTAATGGCGGGCAAGCGTCTTATCGTAGGCAACGCAATTTGATTTCTCTTTCAATTAATTTTTCCGTCCGCTGTATTGCAGGCTGCAAATTAAAATTAATTAATAGCCTCAATGCAGCAGTCCAAAGTGAAATGGAGCAAAGTTTCGGCCATTGCAAATCTTGGCAGAAAAGTCTTGGACACGTCGTTAGTGTACATAGAGCTGAAACTATCCTCCCGAGGTCCGCATGACCCGCATTTAATCGAGAGCAGCAGTTCAGTGCCAGTCCGTCGTCGTAACTTCCTCATCACACCTATTAAGTGACCCACCGCAGACGTTCGGCGCCGCACCGCAGCCCACACTCGCGCAACTTTAAACAGGCTATGCATAACACATCCCAAAAGTCTCGTATATCCCGATACTTAAGCACTCCGTGTGTATACGGGGCATTTTAAATGATATGTATAGGTCGTGTAGCTACGTACATTTCTCTCCTTATTCCCCGGCAGTATGTCTCCCTCGTAATTGTGCTATACAGAGCGGAGGTGAAACTTTTCATTTAGCCTAGCGATGCGGACGAAAGTTTTTCAACCCCGGGACTTTTGAAAGATCCGACCGCGCGCGCGCGCGGAAAACAAGACTTTGCCGAACTAGAGCCTCTTGGCCGCAGCAGCCTTAATTAATCAAGCCCGAAGCGCTTGGGCTATATACGTGTGTGCGCGAGTGGTATACATGTATAGAAGCTCTTTCTCTCACTCTCTCCTTAGCGCCAACAAGCCCTGAATACAAAGCCTATATCTTTGTTGCTTATTCGGCTCGAGAACTTTGGCTAGCGCCAGGGAGAGAGCGAGCGCGCACTTTATTTTCGACTCACTACTTTATAAGCCCTGCGGCAAGGCAACGACACGGCCTCTAGGCTACTTTAATTAAGGGGATAATGAAAGTTAAACTGCATTAATCCGGTTCTCTTGGCAAGTTTTAACCTCGGCACGCGCTTATACGCAAGCGAGTATCTTGAGCCTTCTACATCGCTGCTTCGCTGCGTATACGTCTTTCCGGCTAATTGAATATGCCTTCTCTCCCTCCCTCCCTCCCTCCCTCCCTCCCTCGCTCTTTCCGCAGACTACAGTGATATAGAGATCACGTATTTCCGCGCGCGCTCTCGAGGTCAAACGGTAAGATCGATCCTTGCCGTTTCATTGTCTGTGTTCTCCTCTGCACAGCCCTCTCTCACTCCCTCGTGCAGCTGCAGCAGCAGCGCGCTAGTGGCAGCGCATCGATGCTCCCGGCTGTAGTGGCTTTTAATTATCGTCAATTTCAGCGTAACGATAATTACGATCGGGTCGACTGCCGATATCGCGCTTCGTCAATAGCTTTCCGACACGCCTTTCGCCAGCGACACTGCAAACTTTGCTCTCTCTCTCTCTCTCTCTCTCTCTCGCTCTATCGACTGCGCAACCCGCGCGCTTCTCCGCGATATCGACACACGCCCAGAGAGTTTCGATTTTTCATTTCTCCTAATGCAAAGTCGATATCACTCGGTCGTCAGCAGTTTATATATATACCTCTCTCTCTTTCGCGTTCTCCCTCTAATTAATATTATAATCCCCGACGCACGAATGCGTCGCGTCTCTCCCTTTATATCGCGCGTATATAACGATTATCGATTACCTGTCGGCCAGGCGGCGTGGATGTGGTCGATTTCGTAATTGGAATGATAAGGGATGGTCTAGCGCTACTTCGGCCGAATGACGCGTGAGAAATTTCATTAGGAGCGCAAGAGTATC
Organism: Philotrypesis tridentata; assembly: GCA_018906965.1. Lineage (NCBI taxonomy): Eukaryota > Metazoa > Arthropoda > Insecta > Hymenoptera > Pteromalidae > Philotrypesis > Philotrypesis tridentata. Next base: position 5,089,374 of record JACCIB010000011.1, on the reverse strand, counting down.
GCTCTCTCTCTGTCTATAGATAGACAGTGGAGAGGGAATGCTTCTGTATTGCGCCGCGCGCAGTGAATCCGGATTTTCAAAGGATCCGATCCGCTTCTCTGCAGTTGCGAGCTTTTCTAATGCGAGGCCGCGTGACAAGGGATGAAAAGTCCGTTATTTTCAGCGATTTCGACTCTCTCTCTCTTCCTCTCTCTACATGTATTGATTATCAGTGCATTAGCCGCTGCTTTCTCCACGTGGGCTTCGGAGAGCGCTCGCGACAGCTCGTAAAAGCTCTTTAGGATTTATTTTATCGCTTCCTTTCTAATATCCAGGCGTATAAACTCCTGCGCGGGTCTCGCCGCGTGCATGTACAACTTCATCGCGAGAGCTTCGTGCCGAGAGCGCTCGAGAGAGCCGCCTTATCGTCTCTCGACTTTTCCAAAGCAGAAAAGCAGAACGAGAGCGAATTCTTTTCAGAGGGGGGGGGGGGGGAACGCACTATTAGTCAAGCGGAAACTTTATGCAAGACTCTCGGCGGAAATTCTTTATTTCGATGAGATTCTGGGTTAATTGTCGAGGGCACGTTAACGGAAGCTTACAAGGAACTTACCAGCCGCGGCTCATTTCCATGCGATTCAGAATTCTGAATGAAATTCGTTCCGGCCGGCCAGGCAGTTTTGCTTCGCCCTCGTCGTCGCGAGGCTTAAATTCTTTTGTATTTTTAATTTCTAAAGAATAAATCACAACGCTCGTCGCGCTCAATGAAAACTCGTTAATACTTTACAGCCGAGGAGACAGTCTCTCGTGATGGACAGCTATACGCGACGTTCTTGCTAGCGTTAATCGTTAACGCCGAGCGTCTATATATAACTCGCTTCGCAGTCGAGCTGGAGAACGAAATTATTAAATTTCCCTTTCGAAAGCTTCTGTGCTTATTCTCGGCTATTACGTTTGAGATGAAGTTAAAAGCTCAGCTTGTATATGTGAAGTAAACAGTTGAAAAAGCGCAAGCAACGATTTTCTTGCGAAAACAATTCTCTAGAGCAAAAAGTCCGCTCGTATAAATATATATATATATGTATGTACGTTCAACTAAAACGTTCTCTCTGCTCGCGAGCCTCGTGTGCCTTCAATTTAATAATCCCCCATAAACCCGGACTTGAAAAAAAGGAGAAAAAAGGAGCCAATCGCCCGAAGACGAGTATGAAGAAGAAGAAGAAGAAGAAGAAGAAGAAAGAGAAGAAGCTCCTCTCAGCTCGGAATTAATCTCGCGCCTGGCCGATCTCCCTCTCCCTCTCTCTCTCTCTCTCTTTCTCTCTCCCCCTCTCGATAGTCCAATCTATGAAGCCCGGTAAATTTCCTCGGCTATACTGCACTACAGCAAGAGCGAGAGCATTAGAGCGATAAAGGAGTGCGCGAGGTGAGGGGGAGGGGGATGTGAAAAACAAGCTGCCGTAAAAAAAAAATGCAGCGCCCGCTCGCTAAACGCCTGGAAATTTATGGTTATTAGGTGATGCGCCACTCGTGAAACACTTAGCCGAAACAATGTGATCCTCCCCCGCTCGCGCGCGTGTGTATGTGGGGGTGGGTCCGGTGTATATGCAGATCAGCTCCGTCGACGTGCAATCTGGAAATGGAGAATTAAAGCGAGTCTTTTTTCTGGGAGCGCAGAAAGCGTATACTGCAAAAAGTGTAGTGCAGAGTCACGATTTGATCGGGAGAATTTTCTCAAGATTCAATATTGCCTCTTATCGGTTTGCTTTGATTTCGATAGGGGATGGGTGAGAGAGAGAGAGAGAGAGAGGGGGGGGAGAGAAAGAAAGTGAGAACTGATGGAGTGATCCTCCTGCTCGTCTTGCGCGCGCGCGGGCGCGCGAACGTTCTAAAATCAATCGCCCTGAGTTTTCTCGGTGAAAGCTTCTCGCACGAGCGCGGCTATTACGATTTCCTACGCTGCGCTGACCTTATCTACTCTCCCTCCGTAGGATATGGCAGGAGTCGTGATTGCGTTGAGACATGCCAGGTGGCATGTCATCTTGATCGATGCCTTTTCTATTTTATGGCTCAGCTGTGTGTGTGTGTGTGTGTGTGTGTGTTTGTCTACAGCCTTGATAGTGCTTACCTCTGTTGCATCGTGTATACCTTGCTTTACTGCTCTTCAATGTTCATTTTTCACGAATCAACGCGCGAGGGCTACTTCGCTCTCGACTTTCATTTCCCTTTTATGGGCATCAAAGTGCCGCATTAAGCTTTGACGGATGTGTGTATTTTCGAAGGGAGAATAATGCGTTTTCGTAAACGAAAGCCGAAATGCCCCTTCCCCGCTGCCGATCCTTAATATAATTCGTTTCAGTCCGAAGCCGGCAGCAAACAACATTCTTAATTCCTTGGAGTAATTCGTATAATCGGCTCCGGAGCCGAGCGGATTTCAATGGAAACGCGAACTTGGCTGCGATTTCGCGAGAGTTAATCTAAGTCACCTCTTCTCTTTCTCTCCCTTCCTCCCTCCAGAGTAAAACTGGATTATGTTAAACGGCAGCCCTACTGGTTCAGATTCATTAACTATTCTGGACTAAGCTAATTTACAAGATCCAACTGGATTATTTAGCCTGTATAGCGTTGTTTTCCATGCTAGAAACGGAAAATTTTTTGCTCTTCATTAATTATCTTGCGCGTGTACACAACACGTCTCTCCTCAACAAGTGCGCACGATAGCGCATGACCTCGGGCTCTTTTCTTCTTTTCGACATTTTTTTTCCTCCGAAGCGAGCAACCTCGGTGAAAGTAGTTGCAAACTTTTTTTCTTAATACAAGGGAAATGCAATCCGCATATATAAAGCTTTGATATTCTTAGGTTATATCTTAAAACTAAACAGATAAACAATAAAGAGAAGAAAACGCGAGATCGTTCTCTGTTAGCTGTCATTTTCGTTTATTTTTTTCTGTCTAAATCACTCCTTTACTCTTCGTCGCAAGAATCCATAATTTATAAATACGTCACTGACGAATTCAAAGGGAAAACATTTTCTTTGTCTCTACTAATTTTTATTTACTAAACTACTTAAGAGGACTGATACACCTTTAAAATATTAAAAAATGAAAAATTGAATTTTATTATTTTATAACTTGAAATTGTTTAAATAATGTTTTATACAATGGCTTATATATTATGTTATAAACATAAACAATATTTATATATGCCATATTCTAGGTACAAGATGTCTTCGAAAGCCAAAATCCATGAATTCCATTTTTGTCATACACCGTAGACTTTAGTTAAATCTGGGCATCGGAGAACACTCTGGCAGGTCCAGATGTGCTTTAAAAACATGTAGTTTCCAAATGAGTGTGGGGATTCCCAAATAATTAAGATTCAAAAAAGTTATAAACAATTTCAGAAGAATATTTATAATTTTCTGCTTTTTTAAATTAATTTTTGTAATAAATTGTTTTAACATTTTAATTTTTTAACATTTTAATGGTGTATCAGTCCCCTTAAGAAAAGTATTTAAAACAATATACAATAAAGTAGTTGATACGAATTAGCTTGTCTGAGCTTGAAATTAATGAAATGACCATGTCTATGATGGGTTAACAGGAGGCGACATAGGATAAGATATTTTTGTGACGATAAATCTTAAATGATATAACCTTTTAACAAAGACATTTATAGCGTGTACTGGAATTTTCGATTTAACAGCGTTCATTGCCTTTGAATAACATCCTGAATACATCAATTCGTATGAAATGCCTTCTCTATAAATAAGTGTACATGAAAAAGCAACCGAAACACCTATATATTAGAAAAATAGTCAAAAGAACACTTATAAAGTGTACTCTAAAGCTCGAATAGTAATGTAATAAAAGAAACTCAAGAAACACAGTTTGAGGTCGTGAAATTTCTTTTAAACATTGCATTGTCTAAGCACATACGTATTCGTGCGTGCTGTAAGTTTTTCTAAAAGCATACACACTATCGCTCGCGGTGCTCATCGAACCTCTGACGTGGCTTTTGTTCGCGGATAGATATATCATAACGGTGTTGGTGCCGGAGTTTGATCAAGGCATGTCTTTGAAATTTCAGCAGTGGAAATCGTTTGATCGTATTACTCGAATAACCTTTGTAAACTATTATTAATTACTAACTAATAATTCACAACTATTATTAATTACTAGCTGTCGTGCTCGAATCCAGCGAATGAACTATTTGCGACTGACATTATTCATCCAATATTTTACAACCCTTTTTATGGGACAAAGTCAACAAACAGAAATAAGTTTACTCGACCTAAATTTATAGTAAGGATAATTGATTTGGAACTAGAAGACTACAATGCTCAGTGACAGTTATCATTACGGCGAAGCGTTTCATGAATAGACAGCATATTTTTAAAAATAAGCATTTTTAGCACTGACGTTGTCCGCATAGCTCAAGCGCCAATGTCCTACGATCGGCATAGCTATATAAAAATAGCCTCTCTCTCTCTCTCTCAAAATGCAAAAGAAAAATGTCCGTCTTATCATGATGCTTTATTCCACGTCATTAATAAGACCTCCCCCCTCCCCACTCCTCTGTGCCTTCGGGCGTGCGCGAAGAGTGTGAAATTTCAGCGTCGCGTCGAGGGTCCGGTTGAGTGTAAAAAATAGCTCTATCGGTACAGCCTCGCTCTCGCGCGCAGTTATTAACTGACTCGCACACATCGCGGTGTAGTAAAATACTCGCCAGGACGTATTACCCTCTGGGTATACGTAATATAGAGAGGGAGAGGGAGAGTCGCGCGCGCGCGCGCGTGGCAGGGTAAACCTTTGTACTTTAGTGCCGTGCCGCTGCCACCGTCGCCGCCGCCGCCGCCTGCTGCTGCTGCTTTCCCAAAGTTCTCGCGCTTCGGGCCCGAGCTTTATTGCATTCCGCGTCGCGCGTTTTTGCCCCGCCGCTGCTACTTACCCCCAACTTTTCAAGGATACGCGCACTCGTGCGGCGAACATTCGATAATTGCGAAAGTTCCTCTGCGCCTTAAATTCCGGCTGCTGTTATGCTGGCCTTATTTCCCATTCTCCCTCTCTCCCGCGTCTTGCTTTTTATGCGCGCGAGTGTTGCTTTGCTTTCGAGCGCGCCGCGACGCGGCTATCATCCCGCCGCTCTCGCGCGTCTCTTTTTTTCTAAATTTCCCATCAAATTATGCTTGGATATTCTAGAAGGGGAACTCGATTCGCTCGAGAGAGCTGCCCTCCCGCTGCGTGGATTACGCGCCAGTGTCGGGAATATTACGCGCTACGCGACTTTCATTACTGCGCGCGCTCGGCTGCGCCTGTTTTTTCCTTTAATGCGGAGAGACGGAGAGAGAGAGAGAGAGAGAGAGAGAGAGAGAGAGAGAGAGAGAGAGAAAGAGGAACGCGAGCTTGATAATAATTTGGTCGTTTCCGACTAATTCCTCGTCGAGTTTCTCCCTGTCGGCTCTTTTTCCCGCCCGTACGTATAGGTACTCTCCACACGAGACAGAGTGAGAGAGACGAGCTCTTTTATTCCAGCGGTTTGACGACGCGACGTCGGGGGTTGTTAAATCATTTTTCAGCGGAAAAATTATGTAATACCGTCGTCGCTCTCGAGATGAAGAGAGCCAGCGTTCCCAGCGCAGAGCTTGTCTAACCGTGGGAATTGAAATTTAATGCGGACGCAATTACGTAGCGCATTATATACCTGCCGGCGCTTCTCCTGTGTCTCCCCCTCTCTCTGTCTCACTCTCTCTCTCTATATATCGCGAAGAAACAATTAGAGTTTTCTTGAAATCTCGTCTCCTTGAGTTTTCCTTCAATTCTCTTTCTCTCTCTCTCGCTTCAATTACGATGAAATCTTGTCACGATACTATTACGAGGCATATCGTAAAATTTTCTCGAGAACAATCAGTCTTAATAATTTTATAACCTGCAGAGCCCATTGATCGGTTTGCGCCTCGCGCAACTGTTGCCTCTCTCTCTCACTGCACACACACCACTTAGTCGACGCATTCGCCCATATCTGAATAGAGCATCTGTCGCTCTCTCACGTCTCCTTTCGAGAAATCTAAGCGCTTAAGGCTGCGACGCAAATAGTCGTCGAAGAGACGTTTCCGCAGTATCCCCCCTCCACCGTCGGAGACTCTGTCTCTCTCTCTTGGGCGCGCGAGAGAGATCGCTATCGAGCGGAGAGCCAAGCGAATCTATTACGCAGATAAGTCCAGGTGCTGCTGCAGTAGCGCGCGGCTCGAGTTTGCCGAACTGGGCCATCAGATAACGCGGCGACGCGCGCGCTTGGATACAGCAGCGGCTGTGGCAGCGGCGGCGCGCGGCGCCGTGTCGCCCTCTTCCACGTCGGCTTCCTTCCGGCCGGGGCGATATCGAGCTTACGCTTAAGTTGCCTGTTAATACCCCCAGCGACGCACCTGAGAGTTTCGCCGAGGGATAGGAGATTCGGGCGAGATAGTCGCCGCAATATATGCGCGCCAGTCGCGCCGGATGCTGGCTCTCTTTGTATTGAATAATGACCTGTTTCTCTATATCTGCCCGGCGCAGAGGGAACTTGGTGTGCGAGAGTATAACGGGTTGGAGCGGGCCGGGGGGAGAGGGGGGGGGGGTCAAATTTACGCTTGGAAATTAAATCTCTGATATAGCTGTTTGGGACTATTAGGCAGAGGGTAGTAAAATTTATACGACTGCAGGCGACATTGCCGCGGTTCGCGGTATTGCCTGGCTGAGCGCGTTCGTCTGTTAATACTTAAAATTTAACGCGTCTGTGTATTTTAGAAGAGTGCTCGAGCCATCCCTCTCGCTCGCTGGAACAAATACATTTCGACTTAATCGCGCGTATAAAACGCGGACTCCAAGCGCAAGTTTAACAATAGAAATAAGGGCATTTTCGGGGGTCCAATAATTAAGGAGGAACACAATAACGCGCTTTAGCCATTTCGCGAAGAATGTTAAGCGAACTGAAAACTTGCCTGCCATCGGAAAAAAACCCTTCGGATTTGGAAACCAGGGCGAGTTTGAATAATTAACTTACCGAACAAAAACAATCGAGTTGAAATGCTTGTTATTCAAATATTTAATACAGTCTCTTAAATACACAAGTCTATTTGAGAGCTATGAATGCTCTGTTTATTAAAAGGTAGAATCAATTTATTTCAATAATCAAACGCATTTAATAAAATTATTTGTACGAGTTGCGTCTAACTAACCGACGCTCCAGCTCAATATAGCCAATTAGAGGTTGAAACAGGGTCTCTGTGATACCTCGACGTCCGAGAGCAAAGGACTGGACTTGTTTCGCCGCGAAGGCGCCGCACACGCACGCGCCGAGGACAAGCAAAACGAAAGGAAATGCCGAACAGCGTCTATATTGATTACCTAATTATACCGAGTTGAAAAAAATGCACCGCGAGAGCTTTGATCATTTTGCAGTGGCGCATCAACGATATCGAATATTTTCTTGAATATCACGTATCCCGAGGTCCGCAAGTCCGATCGCCGCGCCCCCAGCGTAATCCCATTTTTTTTTTGCTACCTTGATCTAAAGACAATAGCCGCGCATCAGCATGCGGACAGAGAAGAGCTCTAATACACACGCAGATATTCCGTGGGTCCGCCGGTGAAAAAGTAGTCCGATAGCGACACAGAGAGAGAGAGAGAGAGAGAGAGAGAGAGAGAGAGAGAAAGGCGGCCGCGCATAGCCGTATCGAGTTAACATTGCGTCGTTGGATCGGTAACGAAGCTCCCTCCCCCCTCCCCCCCGTAGGAATATAGCATATAGTGTGTGGAGAGCTTTTATTTTTGCATGCGCTCGCCGTGCTTCCTTGCGCAGGCCGACGGGCACGTTATATTCGCCGGGCTGCAGCTCGCTCGATCTTTTTCAAGGCGAGTTTCAGGATGAGGTGCAGCAGGCCCGAGTCGTAAAATCCGTATACTGGACACCTCGTAAAAGGACCCCAAACGCGTGAAAGCCCACTATCCCGAGAGCTTGGCTTTCTCTCTTTCTCGCTCGGCAACGGCTATGCACGCACACCGTGTATATAGACATATTATATATATATTATGTATATATATTTACGCGCAGCAATTTCCATCGTCCACTTTTATTTTTGATCTGTCGCGGCCGCGAGCATTAGCTTCGATTAATCAAAGCAATGAGAGCGACGCAGACTCTGTAAAACATATACAGTCCTTTTTTCTCCCCTTATACAAGGACACGTTTCCCGCGGAGATGTACGCAGGCGGGTCTAGGCCGTCGCGCGCGAGAGAGAAGAGAGATTAATTAAAAAAATGCTCGTCCCCTCAGCTGTGCGCGTTATGACGAATTAATTGCGTCGCGTTGTCATACTTCCTCTCCGCGAGCGGCTCAGTTATTTATTAATCCCCTCTCAGCTGGCTGCACACACACACACACACACACACACACACATACGAGCTCGGTCGGTCGTTTTAATTAAATGTAACGTTTATTCCGCTAGTCCGGCGTGAATTATTGCGCACAGAACTCGCTCGCGATATGTCGACAGTCCCGCGTCCGGAGAGATTAGATCGGGAATCCCTTCCGCGAAAGATATGGGACGCGCAGCAATTCGTTCTCGCATCGGGCGCTCCTGATGAATTTACCGATTCGCGAGTGAAAAAAGCGAGAGAGGGTATATGAGCCGCAAGTAGAGAGGATAAAAGAACGGCAAAAGCTGCACTGGACTTGGCAGTAGACGCTCGCGCTGCACTGGATTAGGCAGCGCCCAGTAGCTGCAGCAGCAGCAGCAGCAACTCTCCCTCGTATACTCGCTTGCCTCGTAAAAACGCTCCTATAAAAGTGCTTCAGCGCAATCGTACGCGCGCGCAGCCCCGCGCGTCTCTGTAAGTGACGGGGCGAGAAATATATTACCAGCGCAATCGCGGTACACGCACACGCGCGCGCGCGCAAGCGCAAGCTTTGAGCATGAAAATTAACATACGCCTGCTCGCTATTTTACAAATTCATCTTTTCCCATCGGACGTTATTCCCCCGACTTTTTACGAGGCTCTAAATTTCCAGGCTGCATATTCGAAGCCGGAGATGAAGCTTCAATGCCACCTCTACGCACGCCGTTCTTCTTTTTTTTTTCAATTCACAGCGCGCCAGCCATAATGTATGTAGGTCGAGCTCGATATACTCCGAAAATGTTGTTTAACTCTTCGGCGAGATTGCCCTATTCTCTCCGCGTAGTGAAATATTGACGAGTTTTTTTTTCGTTTCTTTTCAAAGCTTATTTAATTCGCTGGATTAAACTAATTGGTGGCTACTATCGGAGGGCTTAATAACAATTGAATTGTGGCTGTTAATGTACATAGCAAGAGATAAACGAAAATTACCGACTTTAAGAAACTTTAGCGAGTAATAATTGAACGGTTAGTTCGAACTTTCGAATAACGCTAATAAAAGGTGCATTAGAAATACAAATTGATTTAATTTACTTTGATAAAATTATCTGATTATTTCGTGCTGGGTGAGAAGAAAATTCTACCATTCGAAAAACGGTTGGTGAATCATTCGGACAATTTTGCAATTAAATAGTTAAATATTTTTCTGCTGGTTTCGAAAATTATGTTAAGAAGCTTCGAAGTTATTTGAAAAATTGCCGAGAGAAATGCTTTTTCACTTTAGAGCGCGTATACAACAGATTTTTCGTTGAATATATCAATGCCGCGCGTATATTCCCCGCAATTTTCGTCCCTAAAAATCCTAATGGAGTTTAGTTCTGTTGAATTATATAGGAGCTGCGCGAGCGCGAGAGTGCACAGCTGTGATGCGTGGCGAGCGCGCAATATATCGGAAATTTAAGTGCTACCGGCTCAAAGTTCGACTATATACGCAGAGCCGCGCATACGCGCGCGCGCGCGTACACATTGCGCGTATAACGCCTGTACATATTCTACAAGGATATCGTTATAGCCAGTGATGGCCTGCTGTATATTGGGCAGCGCGTAAATGCAGCCACACACACACACGCACCTCCATACATAGACCAGTTGAAAAAAAAATGAGGTGGCATGCGCTCAACGCCGGATTAATATGACCGAGGCTTTGCCCGCGGGAATATTTCGAACCATATAGACGCGCGCGGCGTTCTGCGCTGCGTGCAAACATTTTTGCGAGCCGCCCAGAGTGTGTGTCTGTGCGCGCGGGAGGGATTTTTTTCAATTCGCGCGCTCTTTGGATGTTTGTCGTACTTTCGGAGTGAGAGAGAGAGAGAGAGAGAGAGAGAGCACTGATAAGCATCGTAAGCGCTCTAAATTTGTCCGAAATACCCGCCGCGCTTCGCAATGTGCGCGACTGCCATACATACATGTATGTACTACGGCTTCGTTTGAAAGTCAAACGCTCGGCAAAACGCTCGGCTAATTATTCAAAATGTTTTCCATCGCGTACACCGGACGGATGTATAGATATCGTATTACAGGTCGCTTTGACATCGAAAAACTTTCAGAGTGAGGTAGAGAGAGAGAGAGAGAGAGAGAGAGAGAGAGAGGTACGTACCTAATTGCCATTATGAAATGGAATCGCCCCTTTAATTTTCAATCGAACACGGTGTCTTTTATCGTCACTGGATATACAAACGATGAATAAATTATTCGTCACAAAAGAAGAGTCACTTTCCATTCCGACAATTGCGTTTCATCTCGTCGACAATCACCGAACTCAATACATGCATCCCCGGAAATATAGTTGAAAACACGCGGCGCGCGAGTGCATCCCCTCGGAATAAGCAAATAGAACGCGAGAGGCAAGTTACAAGTTTATCTCTCGCAAATGTGGATTCCCCTACCCACCCCCCTCGCTTTCTCCGCCCCTATATTCCCCGGTAAATACGAAGACGATCCGTCGCGTCGCGCAAATAATCATCGGGTCTGTATCCGCCACTGCGATGCATGTGTACTCGTCGCTCGGCATCCGAGCTCGGCGTCGCTGCTGGTGTCGAAATACGCTAAAACACGCCAAAGTACGACGAGCGAGTTTCCGGGTAGCGCGCGGGAGGACGGCTAAGACGCGCCGAGAGAAAGACGCAACGCAATTGAATATATCCCGAAGAGCAATAGTTGCGCGCGCAAAGCGAAACCAGCACCGGCTTCGCCGTGCTCGCGCCGTTATCGCGCTCTCCGGGGGGCTTATCTCCCGGCGAATATAAAATCTTTTTTATACACACATATATATATATATATATATATATATGTATACATATACACAGACAGACACACGTAGAGGGGGGAGAGGGCGAAGCTCGCGGAGGAAGCGCAGGCGAGGAGGTTCCCGTGGCGGAATGAGCTGAGGGCGGGGGACGAGGGCGGCGGCGGCGGCGGCGGCGGGCAAAGTGCGAAATTTCCCCCGACGCTTTTAACGATAAACGCATACCGCAGGCTGCCGCTCGTGAATGTTATCTCGCCGGCTGTCAACCCTCATAGCCGCCCTGTTATATTCCGCCTTAACGCTGCACTTACCGCCTTATCAGATGTTACGCCCAGAGCCGCGCGAGCGCGGGAGGAGCTGCTGCTGCTGCTGCTGCTGTTGCTGCTTCTGCTGCACTGCGCTTGTAAACGCGTATATAGATATACAGAAAGTATATAGGTAGACGTGTATAGAGTGCGCGAGCCGCGCACACAGATAATTCCTCTTTCTCGTCGATTCGAGCGTAGCGCAGCTTCAATTTCCTGCCTCTCGTGTCAGCTTGCGATTTTCCCGCCCACACCCCCGCACTACTGCAGCTCTCTCTCTCTCTCTCTCTCTCTCTCTCTCGTCCTTTTCTATTCCATTAAATGCAAAGCCCGCGCTTCCGCGCGATGTGTGTGTGTGTGTGTGTGTGTGTCTGATGCCACTCCGCGATACATACCGAATTTCACACACGATGCTAATTCTTTATTTTTTCACTTTCTCCATCCCGCTCGACAGCTCCCGCCGCTCTCTAATTGTAAGGCTCGAACGACGCGCGCGCGCACGCGGGCGATTAAAATCGAAATTGGTGCTCTCGAAAATGCCAAGTTTACGAGCTCGGAGAAACAGCCTCATAGATCGCGCGAGTCGGCCCCGCGCAGCGCACTCTATATGTGTATACACACGTACCTGTATGTGTACACGCCCCGCGGCTATAAATACAAAGTACGGGAGAAAATTGGAAAAGTTTGCGGGCCGCACATCGAATTCCTTTATTTTTCTATGTTTCGATAGTCGGAGAGGGGGTTAGTGGTTGGACTTATTAACGGCGAGAGCCACTTGGCCTGATCGAAAATTTTCCGCAGCCGCCGCCGCCGCCGCCGTGTTCGAGTCATCGATGAGCGGCGCTCCTTATCATCGTCAGCGAGACGAGTCGAGAGTTCAGCTATACTTGAGTTGGCGGTTGGGTCTAGACACGCGCTACGCTTTAGCCCCAAGTGGGGGTACACATATCGCTGCGGCTGCGTAGAGCGCGCGCATATATATATATATATACACGTGCAGAGCCTGAATTTTCTAGTGCTCCAGTCGAACGTTTGACTAATTAAATTGGAATGAAGCACACATTACAGCATGGTTTTGTATGTAACCTTGATAAATCGATTGGAAATTCCATTACTATTCGTTGCCTATACTTCACGCTAATTGCTATTCGAGCGTTGAGATTCATCTGGAGCGGCAGATTGATAAACAACGCGAAAAATTTATTTGGCCTCGAGAAAATTAAATTCCACCGGGATTTTGTTGTAGTTTAATGATTCGCTTCACATTATGAAGTATTGCAGTTGTTATTGGTAACTTTGGATGTTTTCAGTTCTTTTTTTTGTAAACAAGTGCTGTACGAAAATATTGTTTATACGTATGATCTAGTACTTACAGGCAACTTTCCACAATTCTTCGCACAATCGTAATTTTGCAAAGGATTCACGTGTATTTTATGTTAAACACTTAAAAGGGGAACGATGCACCGAGGTGATTTTCTTACTGTCAAGGTTACTGCGCTGAATTCGACGAAGAGGCGTGACTACACGCTCGATTTCGAAATAATTTCTCGAATTCTCTCTTGCCTTCGCTCCGCGTCGAAAAAAGGCAAGAGCCGGAAATTCTCGGGCGAAAGTTACAAGCGAGGCGCGCAATAATACAAAGCAGACAAGCAACAAGGGCTATATAGGTGAGGGGGTGCGTCCCATCTCCTTTTCAAAAATCGATAAAACACAGCTTGAGCCCGAGAGAGTACAATGCAGCTCGCGCGGGAGAAGAGCCGTAGAAGAAGAAGAAGAAGAAGAAGAGGAGGAAGAAGAATAGAAGGAAATGCGGTGCTGCGCGAGACGATCCGGAGAAGTGCAAGTCTGGACGCGGAGCTGCGCGAGCGAGCTTTCGGGAGGTAATCCGGATTAAAGGCACTCTCAGCCAGACTTGTCGAATTACTCCGCGACGTCTGGGCTATATTCGTCGAGGGGCCGGTACTTATCTAAGCGTCTCGGGAGTCGAGCGTGTGACTAACGTCTCGCGATCATTTTCCTCGATGAATCAGCTGTCTTCGCGTGTAATCGTTCGCGTTTCCGAGAATGAAAAATTGATTTTCATTTTTATTTCACTGCTGATACTTTGTGCGCTTGGGTCAGAAAGAGTCTCATGTATCCTTCTCGTCTAAAAAAAGGAAGGCAATTTGCAATTCGATGCTCTCGTTAGCCATTGTTTCGGTAATTTACAGTACAAATAATTAATAGAATAGAACAGAACGTATTTGTTTGATTCGGGACTGAGAGGTTAGTACAGTCCTGACAATAATGAATGAAAATACACAATAATCTGCGTGCGCAATTACAAATAATGTAAAAATAAACACTGTTACCGACAGCCACGTTTTCCAGCGTCACATAACTGCTGGATCTGTTGCATAGACCGTCGAGATGACTGATTACGGAGAACTTCAGGACAAAGGGATGATGAGCTTCCTTTGTCACCTGTTGGCCATTGAAAGCGCTGGCTTGGAGAGAGGCCACCTGCCGAGATGTGCGGGTCAACTGCGTATGTCTCTGGGCAAGCCAATACCTGCAATGATCGACAGTGCTCGCGAAAATGTGCAGCTATCGTCGAGAGACCGATTTTTTAAAATAAATTTTGACCCCACAGACGATGGCCATGCGGGATTAGAAGAGGAGAAGAAACCTACTTATTCGGATAACTGAAAATTAATACAGACGATAAGGGTATAACCTGAAGTTGTCATTCTATTTCTCAAAAGTCATGTTAATCAATTTATTCGTATCTTTTTCAATACTTATAGCCCACTTCAATTTGATATTTGGTATTTTTACGTGTATATAACAAAGTCCCAACATCGAAAAGTGGAAACTAACAAAATTTGAATAGAGAATTGACCTGAGTATATTATGCACCTAGGGAATAAAGTAGGCTGTTTAAATCCTGCGGATGAGTTCGCAGGTTTAAACAGCTCACCTTCGTTCCCGAGTGCAATATACAATTTTTGAAGACACCCTTAATTAGAGTGCGTACACTTATCCTCGTTAAACTGAAAAAAAGTGGTACGTTAAAACCCTAACCCCGCTCTTATCTCTATAGTGACACGCGCTGTTTATGCTGGAGCCGAAGGCGAGGGCATATGCGCGTGTCGCTTAGAGACGAGAGTGGGGGTAGGGATTGAACGCATCACTTTTTTCTCAGTTCTCCGAGGATATATAGTACGCGATTTAAGTCAGGGTATGTTAAAAGGTAATTTTTTCATTACTTCAAGTCGAGTACACTTCAATATCCCTGATTGAGTATAATCTGCGGTAGGGCAAGCGTGAAAATAACATAATAAAAATGCCTCGTTCATTTTTCATTTTGTTCTCAGAAATCGAGATTCGCATATGTGAAATGAAAAGTAAACATTCCACTTTTTGATAATTAAAAAGCTTTCAGTTTTCGAATTCCGAATCACATTCATGACATTCATTTCAAACAACGTTATTTTTCAAGCATCCGAATTCCCAACGAATTTTGAATTACACCCCACGCGATTCGCGATCGAAGATTTTAATTTCATCAGTTGTAGCGTACAGAAAGAGAGAGAGAGAGAGAGAGAGAGAGAGAGAGTCGAGGAAACTCAGAAAGGCCACTCTCGTTAAAGTGCTATCGATTTCAACGCTCGTTTTTTCTTTTAACAAATTGCGAAAAAACCATATTCATCTGTTTGGAATTGTGCGCAACTTCTGCCCACGTGCAGCTTTGCCACATATTTTATGAAATAAAAAGAGAAGCTACGGCACGCGACGCTGTGCAGGAGAAACAAAGTCGCTCACAAAAAAATTGGCAAATTCCGCAATTACGCGCGCAATGCAAAATGCAATCGTTCAGAGCTCGCCGTGGTATAGAGTGAAATGCGGCCCGTGTTTTCGAAATTTCACGGGCGAACGAATCCACGTTCGCGCGCTAACGGAAGGTTGCACATCGACTAAAGCCAACTCGCTTGCTGATTCGTTCGATTTGATTGAACTTCAAGTCGGTTAAACACTGTATAAAAACTGACATATCTTCCTCACCTTTTACATGTGCGGTTGAGTTTTAGGTATTAATGCTTTAGTCCACGCTTTTGTTTCGATTTTCATTTTTTCTATTTTTCCATTCTTTTACTTTTATCTTTTCTGTTATTATTAATACAGTTATTATGTTAATACTAAATTTAAGTAATTTACGGCTTTGAGCAGTGAATGGTATATTGTTGTAATATATGTTTTGAACATTAATTATTTCCTGTTGGAAGTACAGTAAAATGTATCTCAGCTGTTTCATATGTAGATTAAAAATACAGTTAATGCTGTAATGATTGTGTATTAATAATAATTATGTAAATTGATTGATAAGTATTTATATTTCACGTATCGTAAGAGAATATTTCAAAAAATTTTAATACTATTAATACCAATTTGTCGTTCTACTTGGAAAATTCACTGGTGTATTCGGTTTTATTAATCTATGAAATTAAAAGTGGTATAAGCTGAGTTCAGCCTTAATTGAGGATTAAACATATTGAATGCAAAATCCTATTTTATTAGTAGGAAAACAATGTATAGTTAATGCGTTTTAAATTACGTCGGCCGATTGATTCACTTATGAGCGCTATACATCATGCAAACGCTGATTTTAATCTGATCCTTGTCTTTAATTGTAAATATATTATTGAAGACGAATACTTTAATCTTTTAGTATTATTGATTAAACAATTCGAATGTAGCTCTAAATTGCCCGAAGTTCGTAAATATTTTGTTTGCGTCATTTATGAAAAACTATAAAACTATAAAGTACTTTCTCAGATTTCGAGACGAATCTCTTGTATTTTCGAAAAAAGTATCGCATCTGAAAATTTTACTGCATCTTCAACTATGCAATTCCCTTGCTACGAAAGTAACTCTGTTGAAACCCAGGAGAATTAAGCGGAAATCGTTAGCACCTTTTAATGTAATATGGAGCATCTAAAAAAAACCGATGAAAAACCAATAGCCACTCAATGTAAGACTCCTCGAAATAGAATCCTCTCCGTGTGTTCGAAATTTAATTAAAAACTGCTTATTCCCCCTCAGCACGAAAGTTAATTTTTTCTCACCGCGGCCGCCCGTTCTATACTCGGCTGGGATCGAGGCAGCTGTATACGCTCACCGAAAATACACCGTAGCGTGAATTGTCCATCGACGCCTTTCGCTTGTAATTCGCGGGAGATCTCACGCGACGTCAATCGCCCTCGGAAGCGAGCGCGCGCAAGTTTTCGCGTGTATACTCCCACTCTCTGGAAACTCGGGTGTGAGAGGGAGAACGCCAGCCTTGCGCTACTTGAGGCTGCTGCTGCTGCTGCTGCTGCAGAGGGAGAGAGAGAGGGCTGAGCATCGTCAAAGTCGTCGGAAATTGCGGACGTGGCTTGCGCGCAACTCTGAGGGCGCTTCAGCCCGTCGACAATTGCGTACTTGGAAGAGGACGAACGGACATACGTAGGACATACTAACCGGCCTCTCTAGTGGCTCTGCAAGACAGGTTTGCCACTTCGCTGGCTCTCGCTCTATCTCGCCCATTTACGTATATACCCATTGCATCTTCCTCCTCTGATGCCCCCGCCTCGTTGTCGACGTCGTCGTCGTCGTCGCCGTCGTCGCCGTCGTCGTCTATTAGTTTACCCTTTGACACGCGCTCGTGTATATTTGCAAGGCCGGGCATTATCGTTCGTTGGGAGACCAGACGGATCTCTCGGTATGGCCGAGAGCGCGTCCCTCGGCTGGTTTCGCACTGCCACTGCAGCAGCGGTCCGATGGACCTCGTCAAAAGCACAACAGTTGCGGAACAATGCGCATCGATCGCAATTGGATTTCGAGCCTGCCTTGTAATCGGACGTCGTGACGAAATCGACAGTTCGACGATAAGGAATTTTTCACCCGCTACCTTACGTATATATAGATCGACGCAAAGCAGGCCTGGAAGGTGGGAGGGAATAAACAACGGGCTGTCGAAAAATGCATGATTTAGCGAAAAATCCAAACTGACACGCGGATTGACGGCTGTAACACTGTGCAGAGTAGACACAATTTTTTTTCCTTTTTTTCGCCCCGGAGCAACTTTTTATTTCGAAATTTCGCGCAGTCTGTCTGTCCGAGCTGGCTCGCGGTATTACACACTAGCTGGAATTTGAAATGCAAAGGTCCGAGAGAGAATCAATCCTTGTGCGCGCGTATCGCGCGTATATCTCGGTATTGCATTGGCAGGAGCTTTATACGAGCGAGAGAGAGAGAGAGAGAGAGAGAGAGAGAGAGAGAGGGAGAAATGGATGTACACACGTCGACGAGGAGGTTAGGGCAGGCTTTTCCCCCGCAATGTGAAATTGGAGTCAAAAATCGGCCGATGCCTCCCGCCTGGCCGGACTTTATCGCCCCCGCGGCTGCGCTTCCATCGATTCGCAGTATCGTATTACCTTCTGGGTCTGGCCATAGCCGGCCGTTACTACTGCGCCGCGAGCGTAGACGTAATACGTTGTCTCTGCGGTGGCTTTAGTGTCGTTTCGCGGTCTCGGCCCCGCGCGCGCGCTCCGGTAATCTTTTATAATCTCGTCTAATTACGCCGTTGATTAACTGCGATTCTCATTAACTGCATTTTAAACGGGGGGAGTCCGCGCTGTACGTATATATGCATACGTACGCCGGTCTCGCGCAAAACGCACGCCTATACGGATGTAGAGCTCGCGCAGGCTGGACGGCGCAATTTTTATTACCCGAGCTTAAATAACTTATTCATAACCGGTTAACCGAACTCTCTCTCTCTCTCTCTCTCTCTCTCTCTCTCTCTGCCTCCTTCTCGCCTATATGCTAGGATTACACTCTGAATAACCGTGTCGCGCGCGCGTAACATTATTGCAAAAGTGGAAGAAGAAGAAGAAAGAAAATTATTCGGCGTTTGCATATACGCGCACATTATACAGAGCTGCAAGCTCCTCTTTCTCTCTCGCTCTCTTGCGAGCGCGAGCGTGTGACAGCGAAGACGAACGACAGAGAGCTCTGTGTGTGTGTGTGTGCGGGCGATGCGTAAGTAAGAGAGGGAGAGCGATCGCGAGTCTGCGCGGCGCAGCTCGCTTATGCGCGGGCGCGGCTTTGCGGGTCAGAGTGCGGAGCGCCGGGTATATAACCGGGCGGGTGCTTGCGCGCCTCAGTGTCTCGTGTAGCGCGACAGTCCGCGCCTCGGCCGCGTACCGGAGCTTCGTTGGCGAGAATCGCGCGCGTGCACAGTGCACACATCGTCCTCGGTCCCGCATACGTCAGCGCAGCGCATACCTGTACACGCGACACGTGCGGAAGACTCGCGCGTCTCCCGTCTCCCGAGCGAGGGGCCGAGGGGGCGGTTTTCCAAGATTGACCTTGGCGATCCTTGCCGCATAGCAGCTACATACACGGACGCAGAGGATAGGCGCAAAGATTGCGAGTGCGAGAGCGCGGGTATAGGGAATGTAGGTCGCGAGCGGCGGTGAAGAGTGCGCGGCGCTTGTGGTATACGTTGTACGATGTGGAGGAGGTTCGCCGACGATCGGCGCTCGGCTGCTGCGAGATAACGTCGCCCGTGCGAGCATGAAGAGGCGCAACAACAACAACTACTACCATCATCAGCATAATCATCATCATCAGCTGCAGCAGCAGCAGCAGCAGCAGCAGCAGCAGCAGCAGTCGAGCGGAGGGAACAACGGCTGCTGTTGCGGGCAGCGCAAGTCCAGCTCGAGGGCGAGCTCGAGCTCGAGTCGGGCGAGCAGTGCGGACGTCTGCTGCGCCGGCGAGCCGCCCAACTGGTGCGTCTACGCGGCCGTCGGCCTCGTCGCCCTCGGCGCCTATCTCAACGCCCTCGGCGGCGACTTCGTCCACGACGACATACCGGCGATCGTGCGCAACAAGGACGTCCTCGCCCAGAGCCCCATCGTCAACCTGCTCAAGGACGACTTCTGGGGCACGCCGATGCACGATCCCAGCAGCCACAAGAGTTACAGGCCCCTCACCACCCTCACCTTCCGGTCAGTCTTTGCTTCTCTCATGTATCGCGCACTTTTTGGCGATCGGGCGAGCGGCTTTACGCGAACTACTGACCCGAACGATGAATAATAGAATACGCTCAAACTTTTACGTGGCGGCAAAGCGAACTTTTATTCAAATGTCTCTTTCTCGAGAACTATAAACTTGCGGAAAGGATATAAACGATATATACGTATATATATATATATAGGTAGGTGTACAGCTACGGCTGCACTCGGCGCGCGGGGCTTTACTCCCGGTAGTCGTTGATTCGGTAATCATAGTTCCCGCAGCCGCCACAATAACGGTTCATCTCACTTTCATGGAGCCGTCTACGCCGAAATTTTTCTCTTTTTATGGAATTTCGAACGGCCGGATCAGAGAAAGCTCGGGTTTTTTCCGCAGCTCGCATTGTTGGAACTTTCTCTCGCTCTACACGCACACACACACACACACACTCTTTCTCTCTCCCGGGATGAAAGCGTTCGCACCGCACTTTCAAAGCTCGTTACTCCAATGAAATCCGACACTTTTTGGCAATTTTGGGGGACTCTGCTCGCTCGCTTTACATTCAATTTCGAAAATATATATTCGGTATTACATTGTAGGACTTGGAATATTTCTTGGCTCGCACACGAGTGAGTCCGGAGCGAGGGCACGTTCTGCAGCCGCGAAGACGGCAATATATTGCTCGAAAGCTCTAAAACGGCTGGTCTTTGGGCTTTCGTAAAAGCCAACAACATGGATATTTTATAGTGTACTGAATATATTTCCAAAGCCGAATGCTGCACGATTTTTCAAGCTTCGAACGCGCGCGCGCTCAGCTCGAAAAGTAAACGCTTTTCGAAAAAAGAAAATCAATACTCAATCGTGATCGCGCAAGTTGAACCATCAACAATTCTCGAATCAATTTTCTTTTATAGAAATACATGTAGTAATTTTGGTCTCTTTTAGAACTTAAAAATATAGCTAAAAATACATCGATACGACGTTTACGTAATCGAAACAAGTTAAATTACAATTCATATCGAAACGAAAAATCCGAGTTCTTGCGATCGAGCGGATCGAACTACACGAAAAGAAAGGGGAGGGAATCTCCAGCGTAAACTGCAACCGCGGGAAAGTGAGACGATCCAGTATCGCGGCCGGCCCGTGCACTATCAGATTTCAAACAAGGAGCGAGTTCTCGAACGATATCGATTATCCGACGCCAACGGAGCGCGATTATTTTCGAAATCCACCGCCTTGGAAATTAAACCGGTATCCTTAACGCAGTGCACCGAAATATTCGAAGCTCTCGCTTTCTATATAGATATGCGCGCGTGCAGTGAATAACGCATCGACGCGACGCGGCGAGCTTGTAATGCATTGCGCGCAGAGAGAGAGAGAGAGGGACTGGAGTTGCATATAATAGGCTGAAAACGCGTCGGCTCGGCAAATTCGACTGGCTCAGCAGGATCGGCAGCGGTGCGACGCATTTCCTAGACACGGGCTTGATACATGGCCGGGCCGTTTGCCATTTCTCCCGCGCGCGCTGAGATAACTGCAGCGCTGCATATTGGCGGCCCATCGACCCGATCCATCACGCGGCAAGACACCGAAGCATCGCTCATCCGCTCGTTCTATAGACGTGTGTACGTACATGTGCGAGTGTTTATGTTATAATACACGTGCACACGCGTATATACATTAAATACGGCCGGTTCTCGTGTTCTCGGCCATTTCAAAGCTTGCAATCCCTCCGCTTTTCGCAGGCGGCAGCGCCAGCCTCTTCTGAGCTTTGATTGTTGCGTTGCTCTCTCTCTCTCTCTCTCTCTCTCTCTCTCTCTCTCTCGCACTCTCCATACAGGCTCCTGTGTGCGTGTTTCCCTCTCTCTCTCTCTCTCTCTCTGTACATACGTATACTCCCGTGTGTATATGCGAGTGCTTCGAATGGTTCTCGGCGAGGCTCGTGTAAATTTGAAGCGGAATTTCGTGCTGCAGGGAGAGAGAGAGAGAGCTGTGAATTATTAGAGCGATTAATTTTGCTTGTTATAGCACTCGAGGGCGCACCGCGTACTTTACGTGCGAGGTACTTTCTTTCGTAGCTTTCTCTCTCACTCTCTGCGCAGTCTTTGATACCGACTTCAGATTTGCCTTGTGCTTTTTGCCGGATTAACGATTATTATACTTGCATATTACACGTATATATACCGCTATTGTCCAGTTGGAAGGGAAAAAAAGGGGAGAATGTCTCGTTGGCAAACTCGTACGACTCGCAGTACGGGACGCACACACGATTATTATGCCTGTTGCGCAGCGAGAAATGAATAATAATTATACGGCACGTGTTGTACACTAATTAGTCACAGCGAGAGCCGTTAACGACAAGATAGAATAATTTTCTTGAAAATATTTATTCATCGCGACGACGTCGACAACGACTACGACGACGACGACGACGAGCGGGTCAAGCATATACAGCGTATACAATTCTCCTGCTGAAAATTCAACATACCGCAGCGGTTTTTCGCAGCGTGAATTTTTCAAAAGCCTTTTCGCTTTCGCAATTTCGCATTCGCGGCAATAAAAAAGCAAGTGGAGGATAGAAGGGGGGGGGGCTCGAGAAAAATTTTCGTATAATCAAGTCTAACGAGGGGATCTATTTTCACATTCAGACTCGTAGAATATTTAAGAATCGACGTTAGCGCGCGGCGAGAAAGGAGCGCTCGGCAACGCGTATCTATATAGTACTTCATAATTGCGAAAGAGCTTTCGAACTTTCGTTTTTTAACCCCGCACGAGCGCGCCCTTAATTAAAGCGCTCGGTTGGTTTTCCAAACGTTATTTACTTTGTGAAGAATTTAAAAGGCGCCGTTAAGCCAATTCAGCTAAATAAATAAATAAATAAATAAATAAATTCTGAGTATGGGGGAAAAATATAATTTTCGGAAGCGAAAATTTTTCGAGGTACGACCCGAGCAATGCTTCAGCGTCGAGGGTCGGGCTATTTGTATGGAATTTCCGACTGTACGTATATACCTGAACGTCAAATTATTTTCTTTCGGCGCATTAACATTGCGCGAAGGAAAGTTTGATAAAAGAAATGTTCGGAAATATCCAATATAACCACGATATATCTGTCGATGGAGTTAAATTTTGTATGAGCTTCTAAGCTTTGAACAGCGAGTCCATTCCCTTTACTATTGCAGAACTCAGTAAACACAAAGTTTTCGATAAATTCTTTGACGAGTGTTTCCCTACGATACCTAAATAAATGGAAATCGCACTGACACTCCAACTGAATTATACATTACAATACGTATACTCTCAAAGTATTTTCTCCCTTTATATACTTTTCGTTTATTTCTCGCTCGGCGACTAAGCATATATATATATATATATATATATATATAGACCCCGGTTTGCTTTACTCTGCTCTTTTTTCATCACCATCTCTCCTTCTCTCTCTATTTCTCTCTCTCCTTTGTGCTCTCCCTCGTCTTTTCTTCGAGCTGACCCTTCTTGACTTCATCTCGTTATCGACAAAGCACACAAGGTAAATAGAGAAGTAACGAGTCTGCAAGCTTTGCCGTATGCCGAACATTCAACGTCTTCCCTCGGGCCACTCGAGCTTCTGATCCTCCGAGGATCTCCTGAAGTCTGTCCGAGAAAGAGAGAGAGAGAGAGAGAGAGAGAGAGAGAGAGAGAGAGAGACACTGTATTTTGATACTCTCGATAGATTTCCGTCCTTTTTACGTTACTCGCCGAATCGTGCGCGCTGTGCTCCTCGGATGTTTGCTCGGTATCATCTTTTCCTTACAATAATGTGAGAGATAGAGAGAAATGAGAGCGAGAAAGGGAGAATTCGTGAGCAACGAGCGCTTTTTTCTTCTTCTTCTTCTTCTTCCGCGTCCCATGCGAAAATTCGAAGAAAATATATTCGGCATGCACGTATACGCGAGAGAGGCACAATGCGCGCAATGACGTATTACACCGTAGGCAGACTATTGCCTGTGTAATGCGATGACTCGTCGAGCGGAGCATTCGCAAATACGATCGGAATTCAAAGGGCGCAGCTCGAACATAGCCCCGAATAGCGCACTCCCGGCAATTTGGATCGATTTCAAAAATCTAGACTCGAAACGAGCCGCTCCGTTCAAACGCTCTCCGGATAATGGACTTGCTTCGATGTACACACATACGTAGCGGAGAAAGCCAAAATAACAAAGCGATCAGAGAGCTTTCGCTCCGGAACGTCGCGCCGTACAGATTTCGGTTTAATTGCCGACGTTATAAACAAGCGTCGAGTATATACATAGCTCCGCACCGCGCGCATCGATTTTCCCGCATATTCTTTCGTATTGTCGGTACTTGTACGGGCGCACGTGCAGAGATGGATCGACGTGTGTCGGCGGCACTTATCGTTACGCCCTACGCGGCGGATGATTCCGAAATTTCGGGGCCGACGCGCGCGGGCACGTCACTCCGAGTTTGCCCGGAAGCGCGCGTTATATCAACGACGAGTACGCGCTGATGGCCTCGACGCCCGTCTCGTGAATTCCGCCGTGCACGTATATGCGCATACACACACGTCCCGCCATGCGCCCAGATATACGTGTATTTATATATTCACACACACACACACACACACACACACACACACGTACACGCGTGTGCAGCCTATGTGTGTAAGCGGGCGTTGATGCGACGACCCTCGACTGCTCTGGCGCTGCCGCACCTCGAGCTATAGCCCTCGTTAAAAGTCATTCCAACTCTGGTCCAACTTTTATTATAAACTTGCTCGGGCTGAGCTGAGCGCGCGGAGCTGCTTCGCTTCCGCTTGTCGTTTATTTATGTTGCGCGCGGCTTTTTTTCTTACATGCGCGAATATTACGGCTGCTGCTGCTGCTGCTGCTGCTGCTGCTGCTGCAGCGCGACGACACGCGTCACGAAATTTTTTGCCGACGGGCTTTTCCGCCGCGGAACTTGCGAATATCTGCATCATCGATGAAGAAGTGTCTATTTGTATGCGTCGTACGAGGAGAGGCATGGAACGTTCCGCGAAAGAAAAATGCTTCCACACGGCCATAATAGACAAGCCGCAGCTGGAGCGTGGAGAATATGCAAAGAGATGCCGCCTCTCGCGCCTCTTCCCCCCGGCCGAGCGAATCGATTGCAATCTCGACTTTGTAATTCGCAGGATGAACAAGCATTAGGGGTACGGTTATAGCCGCGCATGTGAGGGGGGTATCACTTCCTCGGCGATTTACCGCTCGCGTTACGTGTTACCTTGACGACAATCGCAACCCCCCGTTTCTCCCCCCTCCCCCTGTCCGTATAATTCGCGAGCCGGCTCCAACGCCAAGCGCGGCATATTCTTTGCGTGTAATACAAGCCAGGCTCGCGCGTATGTGCAAGTCTCTGCGTATATATATATATATATATATATATATATATGCGTGTAGTACACAGGTGCAGCGTGCTTTCGAGTCGGGGAGAGACCTCGCGAGATAATTGACCGCGGGCATAATTTTCACGCCAGCCTCGTCAACGCCACGTCGCTGCCACTTCAATTTCCTCTCGATTCCCGGCTGTGCGTTATAGAGAGAGAGAGAGAGAGAGAGAGAGAGAGAGAGAGAGAGAGAGAGAGAAAGAGAGCTGCGCGCAGTCGATATTACTGGATTTTCTATACTTACTTTTTTTGACGATTCATGACTCTATCTGCGCAGCGCGCGAGAGTGACTGACGTTAATGTCCCTTGATTTTCATTTGGAAATCAAGTTGAAGCCTCGATTTATGTACTGGCATTAGGATATTTCACGAGAATTCTTTAGCCGAGAGGGAGAAAAATACGAGTTGAGATGCTCAGTTATTTCGGGATCTCGCGCTCGGATTATACCCTCGAAGGCTCATCGATGTATCTAAATGCAATAGTGCGATTGAATTCGATGAGACGACCTTGTAATCTTTATAAATAGCTCTTGAGGTGAGACATAATTATTGATAAGTTAATTTTCGTGCTGAGAAATAATCGCTTATATTGACGATTATACACAAAATAAGGAATCCGAATTAGTCCGAATAACCGGAAGTATTGATTCTCCTGAAAAACTTCGTAGCACAAGGTGACCGAAATTCGCACTTAAATCACGCTTGCGGATTTACGTAGGCTGTATATGATGTAGAGTATAGAATTAAATAGAACAGGGTTTATTTTGCACATTGTCAAAAATTAATACACAAATCACATAGACTTTACAATATTACAGAATTTGTGTGGCCAGTCAGGGCCCATACGGTACAGCTTGAATATCTACCTACACACTGTGCCGTAATAGGTCACTTAGGTCACTTATATCTTAATGCACTATTTCAAAGCAGGAAAATAGTGAAGCTAATTGCACGAAATCTTGTACCTACCCTCTCACAAGAGTCTGGATATCGTCGTCTCTTTTTTTCTCCCCCAACAACAACAACAAAAACAACAAGAACCACAAGGACAGCAAGAAAGCTCTACGACATCCCTCACCGGACACGACACGCCATATGTATATATACGTGTATAGTGAGAGGCGCGCATCGTTCTGGCCTAAAACTGCAGTCGCACGCGAGCCATTGAACGCACCTACAGACGAAACTGCCTGCAGGCATTGTTGCATACACACGTACACGTATATATACGTCTATATATATATATATATATATTGGTGTAGACGTTCGGCCGCGGACTGGCGTGTCTTTGCTACATTAATGCCAGGACTACACGCGCAATTTGCTTGGTCGTCGCGCGGGGCGCTCTGCTCCTTGTTTTTCTTTTCTTCTTCCGACAGCCTTATTATTCGAGTGATTATATGGGTACGCGGTATATACACGGAAAAGCCAGTCAATTCTGATCGACGGGCGCGCACATATACACACACGCGCGCGCTCACACAGAGGAGTTGCCAGTTTCGCCCTCCGCGCTCATAATTGCTTGTATGCGAGCTCGTCTGCTTAATTGGAGATAGTAATTGTGCGCGCGCTCAGCGTATACGTATATCCGTGTGCGTATATGCATATATGCTATATATGCCCACGACGAATGTGGAAAATTGCCTCTTGTCGCGTATATGCGCCGTCTTCTCACACTGCCGCAGCGCTGTTGGATATGTGCGCGCACCGCGCCGGAGAGAAGCTTCGTCGCTGCTCCCGCCGCCGCCGCCGCTGCTGCTGCTGCTGCTGCTGCAGATGGTTAATTACTTAATTACGAGCGCGCGCGAGCGCGGGCGGGGACGTAATTAGCTGCGGCGTCGCACACGTGATTGACGCTGGCTTACCGTGTGTGTGTCGAGACGAGACGCGATGTACGTGCGGTTGTATTCTTTGCGTTGGCCTTAGAGAGTTGGCAATGCAAATGTAACAAGAGCTTGTTAACCGTTCTTTCGCAACTTCTATTTTTCATTTATTGGGAATCTGCAGTCTCTCCTGCGAAGTGCGTACGTAAGCCGTGTTTTCTCCGTCGCACGATTCTTTTCAGCGCGCACCTCGAATTACGAGTGCAAGCAACTCTTGCGCTGTTCAGACAATTCTCTGTCTTGTCAATACAGTCTTGAACCATAAAACTGTCGTGGGAAGCCTCGCCTCTCGGTTCGAGTCTAGGCGGTCCGCCTTTTAAGTGGGCCTTCAACGTTTTCTTAGAATAAATAGGCTTTTAAGGACATTATACGCTAATAGATAATTTCGCCATATATATATATATATAACTTTGTGTATTTTAAGCTCCTTGGAGCGTACAGTTTGCGGCTTTATTTCAAGCAAAATATGTTTCATTTCTGTTAAAATAAGCAATCTCTCCGAGGTATAAAATGGCTTCGTTGGATGATGATATTTTCATCAGAAACAATAAAATTTTATTTCAATTATAATTGGAATATGAACTTTGACACCCCAAGTATTGAAAATTTTTATTTATATCATATTCGCATTACGTTATTTTTGGCTTCAATTCATTTTAATACCAGTTTTTCATTTAACCGACCAGTTATTCTTTACAATCATTTTACAACTCAAACAGTATTAAAGTAAAAAATTATTTGTTTAATAAAAAAAAATTTGCTTGCAAATATCTTTTGAGAGACTTTATTGTTTTACTGTAAATGTCCAGTACAAATATTGGATAATGCAGGCGCGTTATTAAATGTCAATAAAGACAATAAAGATGGAAGTCTGAAAAAAGTAACTCATCGTCTCACGCATCTCTAGCCCTTATCCTCTTGCGCGCAGATAAACACACACACACACACACACAATCCCTCGCAATATCGCTTTGCGCAAGCAAGCTGTTTGCGCAAATAGTCTGGGCACTATTTGCCATGTAATTCAATTAGAGTATTTGCTCTCTAGCCTTCTCTCCCTCTCGCCTCGTTGTCAAGCGCATAATGTATAGCTATCCGCGCATTTGCCAACCAGTAGTCGAAATCAAGATATGCTTAGACGAGTCGCGCAGCCGACGACGTAGGATTTTTCGGTCCCCGCCGGCGCAGCCGCGCAATCGCCCTGTGATTCATACGGTAAGTTTCGTGTGAGACGCAACCGCGCTTTGGCTTTTTCAGGCCGGCTCGAAATCAATTTCGAAACAATCAAGGAGCAGCAGCAGCAGCAGCAGGAGCAGTAGTAGTAGCAGCAGCAGCTAGTTTTGCTCGGCGCCACACAACTCCGAGAGTCGGCAAAAACAGCGTCGCACGGCCCGGCAATTTACGTTTAAACTGCGGCCCAAAGTAATCTGTTTAAACTCTCCTTGTACAATGCCGAGCTCGCGCGAGAATGTTATCTCTGTTATATTTATCGCGGTACACGCGCGTGTACGCGTATGCTCGTGTTTTATTTAAAAAGAGCGCTGATCAAAAAGGGCTTTAATATACTTGAAATATTCTAGTTTTTGCTCTGAAGCTGGCTGATGAGTTGTGACGGAGAAAAACGTTTTAGAAAATCTCTAGTTTTACAGAAGTTCTTCTAAAAGCATAAATCTCAGATCTCATTAATCTTATTGAAATTCACTTGAGGAAATCTAGTTGCATTTCTAGTTAAAGATAAAAATAGCGAAATAATTTTTAAAATAATGAAAATTCATACTCACAGTTTAAAATGAAGAATATTACTTTTTAAATTATTCCTGAAAATTCATAAAGGCATAGAACACGTGACTATGAATAAACCTAGTGTGCTTCCAAGTTGGTAATACAGGTGTATTGTTAGTGTGATTGCAGTACTCGGCTTTGGCTCGTACTGCGAACTCATACACGAGAACGCAAGGCCTTCTTCTCCCCCCTGGTGTGTAATATACTATTTTATGCTGAAAATGGCGCAAAACGTGTTATTAGGATTTGTATTTTTTGAAATATGAAGGTAGTTTTTCAATTTTTTTCCCTGAAATGCTTGTACTATGAAAAACAAGAAGAATAGCAATTTACAATTCGATACAAAAGTTAGATCAGAGCAATTTTAGTTTATTTTACTTTTATGGTGGTCGGGTATTTATGAAAATGTACGCTTTAGATCTTTTGAGATCGTTGATCACAAATTATTTCTTGTCGATTTTTACAGATTTTCATAAAAAAATAGAGAAAACTATACTTACGTGTTAAAAATGCCTAAATTTTGATAACACACTTTCTGTAGTTTTCAAAATGAAAAACCGATTTTTTTTACATATTTTTTTGTAAACATCAGTTGTTTCAATTTATGAAAAAAGAATAAAAAAGTTATAACTAAGTATAGAAAACGAAAAAACACGATTTCAAGCCGAAGAGATTGTACTTGCAATAAAATTGATCTTGTTTGCACTACAGAAAGCAATAATTTAAAATATTTATCGTGAAATGAAATAAAACCTGTAGCTTATGCGTCGTCTTTTCTTCCCTTTCGTGTTGACTACAAATTTTTCCATTTTCTCTTCCATAACCTTAGTGATGAATCTTCCCTTATGCTTCCCATTTTCTCCACACACACACACACACACACGCCCACGCACACGCACACACACACACTTACACACACACACAGTGTTGTACATGGCTCTTTTTCATTAAAGAAATTCAATAAAGTTCAGGATAACTTTTCGGACTGAAAACAATTCACATGAGTAAGACAAGAGGAGGGAGCGGCGATTGTTTACGTTGTCAATCTTCCGGAGTTGCCACATTTAGTTTATTAGGGCTTCACTTCATCTAAGTGGTTTGATCATTCACAAGAAAAGAAGATTCGAAAAATGATTTTATTGCTTTTTAGTTTTGTCTGACAAATCGCGAGAATAACTACGCTGTGAGAAACAGTATCTTAAGTTGTAAATTTTCGTAGCAAGTACGGGATAGCAGTTTTCAATGAACAATTAAATAATTAACCCAATTAAATAAATTAAAGAAACATGACGCTTTTCTCATGGGAAATGGAATCCAAGTGTCGAAATAAGACGCTAGACTCTTAAGTGTTGCACCACAGGTGGCATTACGAGGAAAATGCGAAATGCTGAATTAGTATAATTACTCATTCTGCATATAACAAAAAATGCACTTATAAATTGCATTGTACAATATTAAGATCAAAGTTTATCGAATATTTAATTCAGGAAAATTGACCACAGAGTATATTAAAGTCCTCTTAACCCCCGGATCGTGAATAAAGTTTGTAATTCTTTTCTAAATTTTACTACATCGCATTTTTCTCCTCCAGAGTGCATGTTTTTTTATAGTCAAAATAAGTGAATATGATTGTGCCATCTATTCATAAATGTCAGGGAAAAATGTTTCATGCGTATATGATTGTATATGTATGCCTATAGATTGTATGCGTATACGGTCTAGCGGAATCAATATATATACATATATATGTGTGTGTATATATAGAGAGAGAGAGAGAGAGAGAGAGAGAGAGAGAGAGAGAGAGAGAGAGAGAGAGAGAGAGAGAGAGAG
Organism: Philotrypesis tridentata; assembly: GCA_018906965.1. Lineage (NCBI taxonomy): Eukaryota > Metazoa > Arthropoda > Insecta > Hymenoptera > Pteromalidae > Philotrypesis > Philotrypesis tridentata. The sequence goes on along the minus strand of JACCIB010000011.1, from coordinate 5,058,955 downwards.
AGAGACAGAAACGATCGGGAGAATTGCGCAGGCGAGAGATCCTTTTAAGCCTCGCTAATTGTTTTTGCCTCCGTACCTCGTACTTTGGGCAATTATCGGTCGATCTATGTCGAGAGTAAAGGGAGGGTGGAAGAGAGAGGGAGCGAGAGAGAGGCAGTGAGAAAGTTGCATCACAGAAGGTGCAGATGCAATCTATTATTTCCGAGCTGTGTGTACGGCGGCGCGCTGCGCTTACTCTCCCCCGGAATCCCAGGGATTTCCTGTATGGAGTAGTTGGACTCGTTGCCGAATCTATATTTTATCCGCGAAGCAGATACTGTACTGCTCTGTATTATTCACACAATCGCAAAGCTTTTCTGTCGGATACTTCCATATCCGTTGCGCTGGGGCGAGAGCCGAATTGAAATTGATAACTATTTTTACACGAGTATCCAGCTTTACACGTATGCGCCAGCAGCGAGGCTCGCACACGGAGGCCAGTGTAAAGTATCCCGTATACATGTGTCGGGGGGGAGAGCGGGAAGACGCGATATTCGAAACGTGCCGCGAGAGGTGGAGCGCGCAAAAAATAATGACCGCTCGTTCGCGGCCTGGGAATCCCCGATAATTGGATGTCGTAATTGCTGGAATCGCTCTCTCTCTCTCTCTCTCTCTCTCTCTCTCTCTCTCTCTCTCGCTCTCGTGCTTGCGGTATGTCGGACAGTGATTCGCGAGCTGTGCGCGCGATACATCGCTTTCGCAAACTGCTCTCTCACCTCGTTCCCTCTCGCGCACGTACACGTATACACATAGACGCGCGTACCACACCCGTACACACATGTGCACAGTTATACCAGGCTATTGAGTTTCGATGCTCGTCTTCCAACTTTTCATCCGGAGCGCGCGTTCTCTCTCTCTCTCTCTCTCTCTCTCTCTCTCGCTTGTATCTTTCCCCGCGATAATGAAAAATTAAAAGTTCGATGCGCAACTTTTCCTCGCAGTATATATTTGTATAGATATTGTGGGCTGCGGTTGAAAAGCGTTTGTTAATAGCGCACACGCGCGCGCGCGTGTTTATATACGTTTTTTGTTGGACATAGTTATAGAGGATAACGTACACTGACGTATTACGTGTTTCTTCTTCGGTGAAATGCAGTAAATATTCATTAAAAAGTTTCAGCTCTCTCTCTTTCTCCCGCGCGCGCGCGCGCGCTCCGAACTATTTTGGCACGTTTAGCTGCCGCGAACTTTCGTTTATTATACGCGAGAGAGAGAGAGAGAGAAAATGTTTGATGCATGCGGATGCAGTCTCCTCTCTACTACCGTCACGGATTTGCTCATGCGGCGCGTGCGTTCGATCGATAAATCGTGTGCGCGCGACGGGCGGGAAAAGTACTTTTAATTCGAGCGCCGCGGCGCGGCTGACTAAATCCGCGCTTTAATCACTGAAACTGCGCATCGACGCGGATTCCGCATAAAAATTCAGCGCGGAAACAACATCGCCGCGGCGGCGGTGCACGTATCCGCTGAACTTGCTCGATCGCTTGTTAGCAGCTGCTCGAGGTGGAAACAAAGCTCTTCGTCTGTAGTAAGCTCCGGTGGCGGCGGCGCGCCCGTCGTCGACAAAGGCCGCGAACTCGAGGAAAACAAAGACGCGCTTTCGCACCGTGAAGCCAACAACAACCGCCACTTTCTCTCTTGAGAGAAGTATCTCTCCTTGGCTCGGCTGCAGGAGGAGGCTGCAGTGTTATAGGTGTACGCCAGCAATCGAGTAGCCCTCTCTCTCTCTCTCTCTCTATCTCTCTTCCCTGCATTAGGGAATCCGCAAGCGGTACTAGGACTGCGCGCGCGCGCGCTCTCAGCCAGTTCGTACTTAGCCGAGCTCCCTAATTAACTGAAAATTACCTGCATTGCGGCCAATGCTATTTCACGGCCGGAGGATAGCGTCGTTCTACCCCTTCTGTGTCAGCTGTATAGCTGTACGCTCGCGTATATACCGTACCCATACGCGAATACGACGCCTATAAAGTATGTATACGGATATGGTATTGCGCGCTTGGCTCGATTCGACTCGTGTCAGTTACGACTGAAGCAATTAGCGCGCGATTATCAAGGAAGCCAAGTCAAACGCGCTATGGCTTTTACAGCCTCGAACCCCTTCCGGCAGTGCGGCGCGCGCGCTATATATACAGCGCGCAGTGTGCTCTGCAGCGTATATATACCCAGAGAGCTGTGCCGACTGTCTGGGCTTTTCTTTTATCGGCACTTTTTCACTGACTCGCGCAGACTCTCGCTCCGCTCGCCTAATTGATATATACGCGTATCGCTTAATCGTGGCTTGAGTAATCGGCTTCTTCTTCTTCTACCTCTGCCGGCGGGGCTCGAAAAAACGATGGAAATAATGAATTCTGGAGGTGAATCGAGCGCTGCTCCCGAACGCGACCGAAGAAAGCGCCGATGGGTGGGTGGGACTGTACGCTCTAAGTTGACCGCCGCGAGGAGAAAAAAGTCGTCGGATGAACTTCGCCGGCGGGACGTGAGCTTGGCTCTTTTATTTTCTCGGCCGTCGTGTCTCTACGGTCGAAAGTTGCCCGGAGAGTATAGCTACTGCTGCTGCTGCTTGTTTATCCCGGATACTCGCTTGCGAGAGGCTACTCTGCCGCAGCTCGATCGTTAGTTTTCACTCTTGATTTTCTCGGCACGGCTTTATATAGCTTGTTCGCCTCGGCTCGTCACTGCCACTACAGCTTCTCTCTCTCTTTTTGGCCAAGAGAAAGAGAGAGAGAGAGAGAGAGAGAATCCTCTACTCGGGAACACGTGAGCGCACGTGAAAGCTCCGCATAACGGCTGGTGCTTTGGGGAGGTGTTCGCCGCTGCACCTTTTCCAACGTTAATCGATCGATAATCAACGACGAGGATGCATCTCGCTGCCGAATCTCATTTCGTTTATATGCTAATCGTATATTTTGCCGCGGCTGGAGTCTGCGGAGAATATTACCGCGAGTAAAATTTACACAAGAAGTTTGTAAAACGCGCATAGTTCCACCCTGTGTAAAATTTACATAGTCTATTGTGCAAAATTTACTTAGAGTATCAATTACAGAAGTCTGGTAAACGGGATTAGGTGAAAACTTTGTAACCCAGTGTGTTATACCAAAATATGAAGTCCTGTGTAGAGGGCTTACTTCTCCAAGGTCTCAAAATCCGAGTTTTAAACGGAGAAAGCTCGGCTAAGAAAATCTTTTAAGCTAATCTTTCCCTCGGTGTTGTTCCGTCAATCTTTAAAAAGCGGAGATGTTGAAGCAACCGTGCGATAAAAGTTGCTTAAAGTTAAAGTAAACATCTTTAAATTGACATTTTTAAACTCTGATAGATTAAGTAAAATTAGTCACAGGCTTAATCATCGGAATAATTGTACAGCTTTTCTTCGTGTATGAGATGAGTGTTGCTTTTGTTTTGTGTCTGAGTACGTGTGCAAAGCTCGATGCATTTACTCGATTAAAATCGAGCTTTCCGTACGAATTGTAGACTACTAGTAAGTAGTAAACTTCGATATATATTGGTACGAGAGATTGCGCGATTTCCCAAAACTGTTTTTAAAGCTTTCCTTTGTGTAAAAATGTCACGCAAGCTCGAAATAACATTCGCGCTCGTGTGAACGTTGAACTATATACATTTTTTGATGCCTCGTATCCATATAATACTTGATCCCATCAACGTTACGTCCACAAATGGTAGTTTTCTTGGAAAAAATAAAGCAAAAAAAAGTTATTTCATTTCATCTGCAGGAAAAATCCATTTGGGGAAAAAGCCATTCTAGGAATCATCGTCCCCCCTCCCCCTCTACAAAGAGATAAACTAAAACAGCAATAAAATCGCCCTAGTCCCCCTTCTTCTCGGCAATCATCAAACACCACGGACTTTCTTCCTTCCTTATCGAAAGACACAGCCGGGGAAGTTTGGTATAAATCCAAAAGCTCGCAGGCCCATTACCCATTATGAAAATATTCCACACCCTCGCTCAGAACGCATTCCGCGCCCTTCCCTCGGCTCCCGGAAAACTTTAGCCATCGGCTTGCCCGCGATAGATATATACTTGTTGCTCCGGCTCGTCGACGCTGAAATTTACGCTCCTGCGCAGATGAAGATTGAGGAGCGACGCAGCTTTCGCTTTATTGCTCTTTCCTCTCCCCTCCCCCTTTTCGCCCTCCCACCCCTTCGTCCTTCTCTTTCTCTTTCGGGCTCGACCGAATTCAATGCAGTCTCTCATTTTTCACGCGGTCCTTGCAATCAGGAACAACTGTATACCCGCGTCAATATAGAGAGAGAGAGAGAGAGAGAGAGAGAGAGCAAAAAGTATATACGTCTTCGCGTCCGGGAATTGATTGCGCGACGCGCGAGCGTTCATTAAAAACTTTGCGCGGCAAGCTCGGGGGTATTGAAAGCTCGCACGTCCGAATCAGCGCCGCGCGTAAACTACTTTTCAGCTTGGACGCTATGGCATACGCCGCACATACACACGAATCAAGCGCGTTTTCATTCTACCCTCATTTCCTGGCTATACGCTTCGCCCACATGTACACGTGTATACGCGCGTATAATATCGATCGAGCATCGAGTCGTAACGTTTCTAATTGTTCTTTTCGCCTGCACGTCCGCCTGCACGGAAATGCGCGCTGCTGCTGCTGCTCTTTCATTTTTCATTTTTCATGCATTCCCCAATACGTCTACGTGTGTCGCACGTATATACATATACCGCGCGCGTATCCGTTTTTCTTTGGGAAAACACCTAGGGCGATTCAATCTTTGCGCGTATAAAAGGACACCGGTTTAATGGGCTCCATTAATACGAGACGAGAGGGAGAAAGTTCTTTGGCCGCTCGCTAATTTAACGCGTGTCAATATGACCTACTGCCAGGTATAATAGGATGAGCTAGAGAAACAGAGGAAGGGATCGAGGGAGGGAGTATCGCTTCGAGCGATGGATTACAATTTTAATTGACACAAGTCCGCTTTAATATGATAATGGCTTTCTATAAATTTAACTTGGCATATTGATTTCTAATTAAGCCGACAATGCTCGCCGCGTTGCCGCTGCTGGGCTTTTCGAAATATCGAGCTACGTACGTCCGACACCCTTTAAAAAGTCCACTTCGCGAGCAATGCAGCAGTTGCAGAAAACTGCTCGTCGCAGAGCTATGCTCTCCTCCCATATCCGACTCCCTGACAAGCCGCGACTTTCTCGTGATTACGGTTGGCTATACATAGAGTCCTAAGCTCTCTCTCTCTCTCTCTCTCTCTCTCTCTCGCCCGCACATGACAAGTTTTGATAAGTTGCACCGCAAATACTCGGCCCCGTCCCCCCGTCCCGACGCAAAAAACCGCCCGAAAATGTGTTTGTCCCGCCGCGGGCACGTCTCTCCGCTCTTTTATTTTTTCCCTTCTTTCTCTCAGCGGGTCGCTATTGCAGCGGTGCGGTGGTCGTCGGCGCTCTCCGAAAAGAGAAAGACGAGGGAGAGAGAGAGAGAGAGAGAGAGAGAGAGAGATGTAACGGCTTGCGTGACCTTTCCTCTGTCTCGGCGTTTCCATTTCCCTTTGTGTCGTCGTTGTCGTGCGCGACGAGGGCTGAGTAATTAAAATGTTCCTCACTGACGGACGCACTCCGTGTCGAGCTCATATACTTCTCTCGCGACAACGCGCGGAAAATTCGCGCCAGCTTGCAGCGGACAGTTTTCTCTGTCTCTCTCTCTCTCTCTCTCTCTCTCTCTCTCTTGCTTCGGAGCTGGAGCAGAACAGCTAGCAGGAACGGCAACGATCGCAAGCTTATTTACATAATAACGAGAGGGTCAGCAGCAGCAGCAGCAGCAGCAGCAGCAGCGTACTGGCTGCGTCTCCCGCTTTCCCGTCTTTGTCTCATTACAAAACGGGCCGCGATTCTCTTGCTTTTTTCCTTTTATCTATTCACCTTGAAATTAGGTCGGCTGCTCGGCCCGCGCGAACGGAATACGAAACGAAGCTCGCGCGCGCGCGCGTCTCCCGAGTAAATTATGCCGCGCGGACACAAAAGGCGAAATGATCGCGAGAGATAAGACGACGCGCGCGGCTGCCAGGGCGGAAGGAAGGTATAAAAAGGGCGCGCGGGGAGGAGAGAGAGAGAGAGAGAGGAAGCGAGCAGATGTTAAGTCAGCGTCTTCAATTAAGGATAATCAGTAAATTAGAGTGGAGACTCGGCTCTGCCTCTCGCTTGCTTACTCGCTCCCTCCACTTTTCTCTCGCTCTCTCCCTCTCTCTCTCTCTCGCTCGGCCAGGGGCCGCTTACCCGAGATACGGCACGAATTCTACTTCCGCCTCTGCGCGACATTTGCATGCATTAGAGCTTGCAGCGAAGCTCCTATCTCCGCGGAGCGAGGCCAGCCCGAATCCGAAGCGACACCGAGACAATTTAGGATCGCGCAAAAAAGAGGCGGAGGGGCAGGGGCTGGAGGCAATCCTAGCGCCAAATCGCACTATACTTCTATTCCCCCACCGTCTCTCTATCTCTCGCTCTCTCGCTCTCTCTCTCTCTCTCTCTCTCTCTCTCTCTCTCTCTATGTTTTCTTTGCGCGTTAGTAGAAGAATTACAAGCGGCTTATATCGATCCAAGTTCCAGAGGCGTACGCGAAGGAATTATGCGCCAGCGCGCAGCTTTGCTCTTTTACCGCGGGGCCCGACGAGGTATGGAGTAGTGCATAAAAACCATTGCGTTTGGCGAGCGATGACGACGAGAAAGCCAGTCAAATATTTGGCAGAGAGAAGAAATGTCGCCGCGCCGACGTCGAGCCACTGCCACGGCAATTAGATTTCGAATAAAAGGAAATCGCGCGTGCGCGCGATGATTATTAAAACTCTCTCTCTCTCTATCCCTCCCTCCCTCTCTCTTCCAGCGACTCTCCGGTTTCCCCCGCGCTCGCACAATTAGGTATGCAAAACAGCTTTATTTCGCGCCTCCGGCCGAAAGAAAAAAAAGGGGGAGAAAACGGCAAAATGGGATTTATAAAAGATTCAAAAGCCTGCCCGCCGGGCACAACGAGTGAAATTGCACTTTTATACGGGACTGCGCTGCGGGATGACGAATGGCGCGCGGCAGCGGCAAGAGTTGGAATTCCTTCAAGACTCGTCAAAATCTGCAGAGTAATAGCGATAACTGCTGCTCAGCTCGTGCGTACATTCGCTGAAGGATACAAATAGTCGGCTCGTCATTCATGCGCTTCTCATCTTCTCTTTCTTTTCTCTCTCTTTCTCTCTCGGTGCGCTCCCGTAGCTCCGCCACCGCCGCCGCCGATGGAGGGAGAGGCAGAGAGAGAGAGAGAGAGAGAGAGAGAGAGAGAGAGAGGATGAAAAGTTTTCCCCCAACAAACATATCTTCTTAATAGTAGCATTGTTCGCCGTTGAAAATTGGCAGAGCGAAGGCAGATAAAAAGAGCGACTGGGCGGTGAGGGGGGGGGGGGTGAGGGGAATGAATGAATTATAGCGGCCCGTACACGCGAGAGATACACAAGACGCGCAGAATTCGAGAGGAAGCTCCAGCCGAAAAGGAAAAGAGCGAGACGAACAAAATTTATCGCCAGGTGCGTCCTTACTCTCCTCCATTTTCCCGCGATTTGCGCCTCTGGAGCTTAAGCTGCTTCTGTTTTTCCTATTTGTCTAACAGCCACCTCCCGACGTCGGCGATTTTCGGATTAAGCGTTCTACAGCTTGTCTTTTCTACCCCCTCCCCCCGAATCCTCGGCTACTACTACCCCCCCTTAACGCTGGCGCTTAATCCTTTCTAACCGGTTGCGCTTATTCTTTTCTCGCCTTCCTTTTTTTCCTCTTCCTCTTCCTCTTACGCGTCCTATCTCTCTCTCTCTCTCTCTCTCTCTCTCTCTCTCTCTCTCTCTCTCTCTCTTTCTCGGCCACTACTGTTTTCGCTCGGTACTAAAGCCGATAAAGATTAAGAATTACTCTCGGGAAGAGTTCGATGCACCGTATTACGAGCGTGATTTATCGCGAGACTTTTTAATAAACCGATATGATTATGACGAACGAGCTCTGGACGTGCGGCCTCACTCCAATCGATGTGTACTCCGTGTGTACACGACGTTTACGACAACTTTCGATTCCCGCGAGAGCGTGAGGGTGAGGGAGAGAGAGAGAGAGAGAGAGAGAGAGAGAGATGTGGATACCGTATACGTGTACAGTAATCTCGCGCCTTCTTTCCACCATTAGCGGCACTCAATCATCGCGTGATCGATCGCTGTACTCTGCTTTCATCATATATATAGAGTCGTATCAGCGAATGAGCCTATAGTATTACTTCATTAGATTCGAGCGAGAGGAGGGGGGGGGGGTGGAGTGGGGTGGAGGGAGAAGCTTTCCGCCGATGAGCTCGAATAATCATCTTATACGGCGATTAGTCACTCGTTAAAGCTTCTAAAAATATGCCTTCGCCAAACAATACGAAGCAACGACCTGTAATCGTGTATTATAACTCGTTTAGTATCTAACATTTTACAGGATTACCTCGTGATCGGAATAATATTGCTGCAACCGTTTTTTAATTGCAAGCTTATTTTTCGTCCCTGCATTTTCTACCCAATCTTTACGAAATGCTTCCGCAAGATTACGTTACCTGATTTCATAATATTGTACAAGGATAGAATACTATTTCTGCGACTACTGGGCAACAACTAAAATTGCAGGAATATTTAAAAAAGGCAAAACTCGTTAAATTCTATTTACGAATATCAATGTATAATCTGATAGCTATTTAATGCTTAATAATTAAATAAACTATACATGTTGTTTGTTTGAGAAAACGTTGTAAAAATACATAGAATAAATAACATTGCCATTTTCACGCAGTTAATGCAATCTTGTAAAAACACTGGTTAAACGCAACGACTAATATACGTCAGAAAAATGGCATCGAATAGGGAGCATAAATTTTTTTGAGGAACAATCCCTGGCGCTCATCCATTGAGAAAGCAGCGATTTCACCTTCACACACAGCGTCGAGCTTTACTCCCCGACTTCAGGAGGGTCGTTGCCTTCTCCACACTAGAGGGAGAGAAAATCGGCCGAACGATCCATCATCCCTGGCGGAGAGTAGCAGTCGATTCGCTCGCGCCTTTCACTTAGCACTTTACTTACCCTCCTCGCCGTATAATCCTTCTTAATAAAACGAGGCCTGCAGCTATTTCTAGTCGACACACACCCGCGCAAACTCTTTGTTTTTCGAGCGGAGAGTTTATTTCGCGGCTGTCTCTCATCGGCTTGGATTTCCTCGCGCCACTGGTCGCTCTATGCGCCTATATCCGTCGATTTATTGCGCGGCTCTGTCTCCCTCTTTCTCTCTCTTGCGACGAGTGATTGATTTCATTGGGCTCATTGCGCGGCGAATTGATGACGTTTGCAAAGATCACTGCCGTCGTGAAAATACGCGCAAACAGCGAGCTCTTTCGCGCGATTGCAATGAAGCGCGCGCTCTCTCTCTCTCTCTCTTCTAAGAATTTTTATTAAAAGCTCGTCGCGCGCGATGCTCTCTCTGCGCGCACACACGGCGAGCGATTCGCAAAATCGATTCGTTGCGCGCGCAAGCTCTAAACAGTCGGGAAGAGTCAGACAAGCGCGAAATAAAAAGCATCCCTCGCTCGCTCGCATTTGTCGTGGCGTAGCCGCACGAGAGAGAAAGAGAAAAAGAGAACGAAATCGACAGGGCGAGTAGATATTCCGTTCTGCCGCGCTGCAGAGAGACGCGCGAGGGAAAAAGCGATCGGTTTTTCGAATCGCGAGAGCGAGAGATAGGACAGATAAGGCGTGGGTCTGGGCCGGCGGCGTGTGTAGCGCCGCTGCTGCATCGCGATGTCGTCGTAGCTGACAAGACAACCTCCCGTATTTTTCGTAACACGGATAGAATGGCTGGTAAGAATGGCGAAATTGCGAGCTTTGTTCATGTCAGGAACCCAACTTTACTCTCCTCGCGCGCAGCTTTGTCGTCGTCGACTACTCGGCTTCGTTTTCTTCCCTTTCATTCTCGCGTTCTCTCTCACTCTGTATCCAACCCTTTCTCTTCCGCAGTTTTTCATTACCGTCACGAGGTCTATCCGCAAACACAAAAATTTTCCGATTTTCTCCCCCTCTCGGCTCTTATTTTTCAGGACGACGAAACACGCGCCGATGAGAACGAGAGAGTTCGACAATGCGGCGCGCAAGCTCGCGCGCGAGTCAGCCGGAATTTCAACGCGAACTTGATGAATTCTGGGAGATGCCTCGACGAACAATCTCGAATATTCTTTCCTCGATCGTGAAAAATTCAAGTTAGTTTAAAGCTCGCCGGAATTAACTTTGAATAATTCGCATTTCCGTCGGACGCGAAATACATGGGGGCGAATCATCGAGGCAAGCCGGCGCGTGTCCAATCGAGCCTCTGTTTTTCTCTCCCCCCGCTCAATATCGCGCAGTTTCAGTTGGAAAAAGTTTGGTAAAAGTTGGAAAAACACGGAATGACGGCGCAAACAGCTGCTCGCGCGGCGCAATCATCCCCACGTGCTTTCGGTATAAAGCAAAATTCCGGCGAAAACAGAAAGGCCGTTTCGCGATGCTCTCGTCCGGTCGTAATTCAGGCTCCTGTAGTGGCTCCTAATAATGACAGCGCGGCAGTGCTTAGAATTTTGCCGAAAAATTCACTTCCTCTTGTCTCTCGCGCAGCGCATAGCGACGGGTAATCCCCCTTTTTGTCGAGTTTCTCTTGAATTTTTCAGCAGGTGCGGGTCGGAATTTATACGGCCCGGTGATTCCGCTTTAACGCAGCGACCGCGTCACCTTGTAAACGCTTTGCTCGAGCTTTACTTTCTCCAGTCCGCTTTCTTTTTTTAAACGCGTTTATATATATAAATGAGCCGTTAGAGCGCGGGCGGGCTGGATTAAAGTCCAGCGCGAGATTGTTCGTAGCTGATTCGCCGGTGTGGTTGATGAGAAAAGCTCCTTCGCCGCATCGTATAATCTCGAGGAATTCTCTCGCAAGCTCTCTCGCTCGTCCGCCGCGCTGGTTGTATAAACAAAGCTCGGAAGGGGGTCACATCGCTCTTATGCGGAAATATGTTTGAAACTTTTTCAATACCGCGCGCGCGCGCGCGCGAGCGTGAAAAATCTGCCCCCACGGGAGAAAAGAAAAGTATATGCGCCTTTTGTATACGGTAAATTCGCTTACGGTACTTTTCCCGTCTACGCGCAGTGTCAACAGCGCTCGAAACAACGGAAGCGAGCTTTCGACGCTGGAGACCACGTTATCCGATAAAATAAACTTTCGATGGAGCGACCAGAGCGAGAGCGAGAGAAAATATAGAGACCGCGTTGTTTCATCGACTAATGCAAATCTGTGGTAGCACTTAGCATTGAGTCGGAGAAACCCAAGATAGAGGATCGCACTAGGGAGGAGCGTGAACTCTCCTTCGGAACGGTCTATCCGCTTTTTCATTCGAGTAATTTCAATTAAGCTATTATTGATAGCAGCTTTCGCGGCATCGTCCATGGACACCTGCGAGAAACTGCAGTGGACTTGTTATCAATTTTATCAGAGAGGTTCTTAACGGTCTCCTTCAGCTCAGTAATTTCAGTATCTGAGCTAAGAGCTGCGAGAGATAGAGAGCTGCGCAAAACTCGCGGGAGAAGTTGGGCTTTATCATCAGAAGAGCCGTAGGATCTCTGGGGGGGCTTCAGCCGTTACTAAAGCGCGCGCGCTCGCGCGCACGAGAAAGTGCGTGTCGCAAAGAACGCCATTAAGCGTATTGTTTTTCTCTGCCGACGTCGCAGCTCTGCTGCTTGCAAGATAAGATTACAGGCTTTCTCTCTATCTCGGTTCCTTTTCAATCCAGAGCTCTCCAGCTGTGTGACGTTTTTCATTCCTTTTTTTTTCGCTCTTTTGGTGGATCTGCAAGGTGTACTTACTCACGCACACACAAAGTCGTCAGATATTCGAAATATTCGCGAGCGTTAACACAGTCATAGAGAAGAGAGAGAGAGAGAGAGAGAGAGAGAGAGAGAGAGAGAGAGAGAGAGAGAGCGAGAGAAAGAGAGAAATGTATATATAAAGTTGGGCAGACCGCAGGGAGAATAATAAACCGAGAACTGTCCGCTGCTCTGTAAATATTCGAAATTCTCGGGGTAAGAAACGTGACCGAGAAAGAATTCGGAAAAAGGCCTTCGGGTCGGGATTCCCTCGGACCGACGACGTCAACGAGGAGACACGACGACGAGTCTCTTTGAATATGCCGGGCACGCCGGAGTTACCCGCTCGGCTCTACGGATCTTCTATATACATGTGTGTATACATGTGTGTATTTTCTCTCTGTGTTTCTCTCCCGCACACGCATACGTGTGACTAAAGCAGTCCTTGCATGTATGAGGGCTAAAAGAACGCCGTGACGACCCTTTTTCTAAAGTCAACTCTGGACTACTAAATATCATACGTTTTTTTTTACTCCTCGTCCTGCATGCAGAGCTTTTGTATATTATTTTCCGTGACCGGACTGCACATATGTGTGTACTGTGTAAGAGGGACTTCGATTCATTGTTTTAGCGCGTTTAATTCCAGCTTTTTTCGCTAGCATTTTTCGTTAAGAATCCCGATGTACATTCATTAAATTTATATCTTTTTTTTCATCACTGTCAGTTTTGTGAATTCACGACTGCAGCGCAGTGCGCCTGGTCAACTTTGCACGTATATACCAATGTTCCCGTCCATCACAATTTGTGCGCATATTTTGCTTAAAAAAAAAGGAATAAAAAGAAAAAAATAGGAACAAGCGTACGCTACAAAGTCTCCAACGGTGTGTCGTCGCCAATTAATTTAATCTCTCCTCTTTATAACGAAATTCAGAAACTCACGCATACCCTTGCGCTCCCGCTATACAGTATTTTATTCGTTCAATATTTGCTAATTAAATTAACAGAGAATGAGAGAGCGAGTTGCGGACGCTCCGTCGCAAATAAATTACGTGGCAACAAAGCTTCTGCTATAACAATATAATGTCGAGCGCGTGCGCCCGCCCCCCCCCCTCCCATATTCACGGAGAGCAAAATACCAAATTGCCCAGAAAGAATTAGCGGCATCAATCATCGGGGGTGCGCGATCTTTTTCCACGGACTTGCGCGTGTAGAGCGAGTCTTTGTAAAGAGCTGTCGGTCGGCGCTCGCGTGAGAAACAATGGACGCGGCGGTTCGCCTCTCGGTGTCCGTGTGTGCGCGCGCGCGCGCGGAGATGAGCTGCTCGGAAACACATTGAATTATAACTCGAGCGGGCGGTAAGCGAGCTTTGTCCATTAGAGCCGGGCCTCGGCGTCGTATATTAATTCCCGAGGTGTAAAAGGTGGGCGGGGAACCAGCCTTGTCGAATCGGCCGCCGTAATTTACGTCGATGTCCATTGCCTCGTCCGTCCATTCGTCCGAGCGCGACGATGAGCGAGCTTGCACGTTCTGCGCGTACGGGTGCGTCGCTACTCACTCGATGTACACCTATAATCTCGATATATATACACCGCTGGTACGAGAGAAGTCGCGGAAGTTGAATTTGTTTCGAGGGCGCATCAAGCTGACCGCCTCCTCCCCTTCCTTGCCACGACCGCGCGCGAAGTGGGAAAAATCCCGGGAACACGTCTTATCGCTTGACAAACTTTTTCTTGCACCCGCACCGAAGCGGGACGCAGGAACTTTCATGCGATTTCTCCTGTTTTTACAAAAATAAACGTATTATTGGAATTGTTTGGCTTTCTTCGAATGCTATGTTTTTGCACTTATATATATATACGGCTCAATATATCACTGGGCAATAGAGCGTGCTAAATGGACTTGAATTTTCCACGGAAATTCGTCCCGGATGAGAAGTGTTTGGCAAAAAGTTACCGACGTTCGAGAGCAGCGAAAAATATCTCCGACTCTCGCCGAGTACAGAGACTTTTTCCTTTTCTATCAAGTGCTCGTAACGTTTGAGCGCGATGGTAATTTACAACATTCTTTTTTAAATCGAAGCTTTTTTCTTCTACGATATATTTGATTATGTAACTACTTGTTCATTATAATGCACTAAACTATGTGTTTAACGGTATTTATCTCTTGAACTTATCATCAAAAGTATGAAGTGACGTATATTGTGAAGCTTGTAGGGTATTTTTATTATTCTTTTTTAACTTATAAATAGTGCGCGATTGAACATTCCTATTGTGCAGGATCAAAAGCACAATGTTCTCCAAAGCTCTAATTCCAGCATCAAAGTGGAAGGAGAGAGGGTAATCCGGAAACCCTATCGAAATTCCCTCTATGGCTCACATCGTCAACGGATAATTCAGAAGGCAGCCGGCAATCAATGCCGTTTGAAAATCCACATAGCGATATCTGTCCCTTCCTGTGCGAACACCTACATCCGTTGGGAGGGTCAATCCCGACCTACACCGCAAAGGATCGAATTGACAGAGTTAGGGCGGAGGCCGAGGCCGAATTCAGGCCAATAACTTTGGAGAAATCCGACGAGAACAGCTCCCGGAATCGTCTATGCTACTTGGCGTTAAACAAGACCACCTTTATTTTTTCTATATGTACACCTTATTTTTTCTAATTTTTTTTTTAATGGAGCTCTTCCCTTCAAAACTTTGTCGTGTGCGTATAGCGTCGAGGATTTTTTTCCTTCATTCTCATGCAAAGAGCGCATTTTTTACAAGCTCATCGTGATAAAGTTGTGCGCTGTGCAGGGTCGATAAAAAAAAGGAAGGAAAAGAGGGAGACAGGGCGAAGCGACCGCACCAGGGGCGCACAAAGAGACTCCGAAATATACGAGCCTCTTAAGCCCTTGCTCGATACGTGAAAGAGTCCAGTGTAGCAAGCATTAACGTCGCGAAGCGAGGCGTAGGGACGGCCTCTTTCGAGAGAAATTATTAAATTACCCATCGGCGAGTCTCGGCGGCGGTAGAGCAGCAGCAGCAGCAGCGAGAGATAAAACCATCGGCCAAGTTAGCGCAGTATACAGCCAGATCAGAGACTAATTGATAAATCTTTCAAGTGCAGAGGGCTCGACTTTCGCCGGCGAGTTGCGTGGCGAAGCTTGCAGAAGAGAGAGTAATAATTCGGAGCCGAAAACCACGGGTAGCGAATAATTAGTCGAGTTTTCCCGAGGAAATTCCACGCTATTTCCCAGGCAGCCGAAAACTTTCCTCATCTCGACCTCGATTACCTGTTGATTCGGCGAATTTCAATAAAGTCGAAAATGGTATACGGCCTACGCGGTAGGGCGCTGCGCGCTGCACTTCTCGCAAGAGAGAGAGAGAGAGAGAGAGAGTGAGAGAGAGAAAGGTATAGGTTAAATCAGCAAAGGAAGCAAAGAGGAGAGGGAAGAAAGGAAGCCAAGGATATTTCTCGGGGATACCGAGCGTAGCTCTCCGGAGCTCGTCGTTGAAAAGAGGAGCGGCGCGAGAGAGAGAAAGAGAGAGAGAGAGAGAGAGAGAGAGGGAGCGCGAGCTACTGTATATACCTATATCGTTGTCCTGAAGCCAGAAACGGATGTCCTACGGGCGTATCGACCTTTTGCACGGGAAAAAGGAGCAGCGGAGTGGCGCGAGCTGGAAAAAGCTCCGCGAGAGTAGGTTCTCTTTCACTGCCACGCCCGTGTGCGTATACATAACGCGCACTCAGGCACACGCACGGACACATACAAAGGACCATCACTCACGCTTCCGGTAATTGGGAGGGAGTATAGCGCGCGAAATGGAAAAACAGCGACGCGGGAGAGGCCAAGTTTAAGCATAAAAGCGAGGCACATAAGAGAGGAGAGAGAGAGAGAGAGAGAGAGAGAGAAGAGGAGCAGGAGGAGAAGAAGAAGAGGCCGGCCGCCCGCCGGATAACGAGCCAACTGCGCAAAGGGAGGCCGAGCTTTTGAACCACTTTCGCGAGGGAGTGAGAAGGAGAGAGAGAGAGGGGGGGGGGAGCCATGATTTAACGACATCGTCCGACTTTAATGCCTCGTTACGGCGACGAATGGAGAGTAGCAAGACATGCAGCTTGAATTACCGGCCAAAGTACTTCTTTAGACCGACTGATACGCGACGAGAACTACTTACGACTGTATTTCTATCTATTTTAAACATAAACAAAGCTCTTCGTATCGCTCCCCCGACTCTCTCTCTCTCTCTCTCTCGTGTACCTACCGACCGAATAGAAATAAAAATGGAGAATCGATGCGCTTGCACTAAAATGCAATATTGTACTGGCCCGTAATGCGACAGTAGCGACAGTGAATAGCTGCTATTGTATGTACATTGTGAAGAGAGAGAGAGAGAGAGAGAGAGAGAGAGAGAGAGAGAGAGAGATAGAGAGAGAGATAGAGAGAGAGAGACTAAGAGAGAGGGTGGGTGGATGCGCGCTGCGAAAGTAATTTTATTCTTCCCAGTGCAAAATGTAATTTTCCATGCACACTAGCAACTACGTGTGAAATACCCCTCATACGAGAGTGTATGAGAGAAAGAGAGAGAGAGAGAGAGAGAGAGAGAAAGAGTTAGCCAGTACGTGATGTGTATTTTGACAAAGACTTGAAAAAAAGGATACTGCCATTGCGCTTTTACGATTAACTTTTTGCCCGCTCCATTTTACGATATCGATATACTGCCAAACACTATAGTTATTGGTCTTATCAGCAACACATAGTCCCAAATCTGTAACACTGTGAAACAAAAAATATTTTTTTATTGTCAGATTTCTCATTAAGCTTTTCGATTAGTTGCACAAAAAAGTCAAAGTTTGTTTTGTCTTGTGCAAGTGGAGCCTGCAACTTAAAACTTTTAATTTTGTCCGTAAAGCAGCATCATTTGAATTACTTTAAAGTTTCTGAAGAATTTTTAATTTTTTTTTTAAATTTGACTACGTAACTACTAAATTGTTTTATACTCTTGACCTAGGTAGTGTTGCACTTAAGTTCAGGGTAGCAAGAACACGCTGTGGACTCGTGAATTCTTTATCTGCCTCGCAAGTGAGAAGATTAAAAAGAGTAAAAACCTTTATTAAACAGTGTACTTAATCCGAATTAGCGTTATAAATAACAGCGCGTTAAACGAATCGGCGATGAGTAGAAAAAGAAAAACTGCATTACCAGCGCGACCACTGTACAAGTGGAATCGAGATTGCACGCTATCGTTAGAGCTGCTTTATTTAGGGCCGCGAAGGCACGCGTCGCTCGAAAAAAAGTGGAGGTTCGTTCGCCCGGCAATAAGAAAGCAGCGCTATATAGCGCGGCAGCAGTAGCAGTACAGCGGCTGGAAGAAGGAAGGAATCACGAGTTTCCGCGTTTCCGGCTCCCGAGCCACCTCGAATCCTTGACACCTGGAAGCGAGCCAAAGTCGAAAGCCCTTTACACGACTATCCCTCTCTACCGCTGCTGCAGCATCGAAGAAGAAGAAGAAGAAGACGCCGAGGACGGCTGCGCAGTGCTGCAGGAGAGAACGTCGACCTTACGTGCGCCAACGTCGACAGCAGGCGTCCAAAATTATTGCAACGCTGCGTCAGCGTGTTACGATGTTTGTTTTCGTTGAGAGTGAGAGACACAGAAACTTTTATTATCTCATCCCTTATTATTCTCCGCTCGCGACACTTCTTCCTCCCCCCCCCCCCACCTCCGCCCAAAGATTAAGAGCCGCTCGACAAATGTTCCCTCGGTGAGCTTTCATTTAAATTTCATTAAGAATCCAAATAACGAGCTCCGAGCGAATCTGGCTCCATTGGAGTGCCTATACGTATAAAAGAAAACGGTGAAAAAACGAGGAAGAATTAAGCGAGAGCGAGGAGAGAGAGAGAGAGAGAGAGAGAGAGAGACAGAGGTTGGAAATCCGATTAAGTCGAGTTCGTCTTAAGCGGCTTTCGCGCGAAGCGTTCAACTTAGAAACTCGAGACGAAAGCTTGCAAGGTGTGTCCTCCCCTCTGCGCGAATTTTGACGCGAGCTTTTTCAATACACCGTGTCACTCGAACAAAAACATTGGATTTTTCTATCCAATTTTCGTTTTTTTTTTCTTTTATTACCCGCCCTCGGCGTGAAATATGAGGAAAAAATTGACGGGAGGCGAGTTTTTCGATTATCGCGCGGACGGCTGGAATCAATCGTTTACGCGAGTGCGTTCTCGGCAGCTTGGGATTGGAGATCGGCCCCTGCCGCTGCCGCTACTGCTGCTATTGGTTTCTCCTCGCATTCGAATTAGCGTCAGTCATCCGGAATTCTATTATCCGACGGCAATGCCGCAACGCGGCTGCAGACTTAATTTCAGAAAGCGCGTATGTATCGGCCTGGTTGAGCGGAGCTTTTAACGTGATTAACCTCTGTCGCGATGCAGCGCTCGAAACTATTCTCTGGCTTTTTACATTCTGTGCGAGTTGCGGCTTCAAGGTCGTTGGTTTGGCAAATCATTTTGCGCCTGGGAATGGGTACACATAGAAACGCGTATGTGCACGCATGTGCGCGTCGGCGAATGGTTTTCGACGATAAAGCTCGTCGAGTATGGCGCGCGTACGCGTAGGCAATACTAGTACGAATTGAATACGGTCAGACGTGCGTGCGGCCTGAGTTTGATGCATTTAACGAGGTGGCTTGCAATTATAGTCTGCAGGAATCCTAACGTTCGTTACGTTAATAATACTGTTAGGTGTTATTCGCATAGGTGTAAATAGTACGAACGCGCTATGGTCAGAGATGGCTTCAACTTGCAGTATAAGCTCGAATTAAGGTGCTTTGCTCCTTCTTCTGTTTTCACGTTTTTAAATATGTTCGATAATATTTTGTTAGTTATAGTTACAGTTACGTTAATCGATTAATAATACCACTTGGTCTTGTTCGCTTTGGTGTAAGTAGTGCGAACGCGGCATGGTCAGACTTCAGGTTTCAATTACTTGTAGCAAGCTCGAAGATGCTTCGCTCCATCTTCTGTTTTCACGTTTTGTTAAATATTTTCGGTAATATTTCTTTTATTTATAGTTACGTTAATCAGTTAATCATACCGCTCGGCCTTACTCGTATTAGTATAAGTAGTATGGACGCGTTATGTCCAGACTGTTTCAACTGTAGCAAGATCGAACGTTCATCGCTCCTTTTTCTGTTCTCGCGTCTTTAAAATATTCTCGATAATATTCTAGCAGTTATTTTTAGACAATTACCTAGGTATACCACGTGGCTGTGAGCGAACACAAAGCGAATTATTTTTATGCGACATATTTTAAGAACGAAAATTTTGAAAAATACACACACATCTGGCAAATACAGCGAAATGATTATGAGAGAAGCGAAAATACAAGTAGAAATTATATCGAAGTGGAAGAATGAGGTCTACAATGAGCCGTGTAATTTTGTTATTTCAGATTAAATTACCTGGTGGCTGGGCTGACTCCATCCTGGTATCACGCGACAAATGTTGCTCTGCACGCGGCGGCCTGTATGCTCGTTACCCGAGTGAGCCTGGCTGTGGCTTCGCTGCGCCCGGGATTTGCTGCCTTGACCGGTCTTCTTTTTGCTGCCCATCCAATTCACACTGACGCGGTAAGCTCAACTTTCCATTTACTCTCAAACATTTACACTAATTTCGTTAGCTCGCGCGGCTCTCTTATTAGTTTGCACTCGTTTCTCTCCCACTTTCGGAAAAGAGCAAGGAGAGACAGAGAGTCCGCTCTATTATATTTATCCTCATTTACATTCGTATCATCTTATTTTACGTTGGGCTTCTTTTATTTTACGCTCTAATTGTGTTTACCTTTCGCTCGTGAACTTATTTTCATTCAAGATAGAGCGAAAGACAGAGAAAGAAAGCTTTTTAAACATCCCAAGTTCTCTCTGCGTTTCAGCGAATTTCAGGGGAATTAAAATTCGCTTAATTTCGAGCAATTTTTTTCGTTTTTAAATAATCCACCGAGTTTTACAAGCATGTAAACCCCCCCCGGCGCGTGTTTTCGACCGGAATGCGAAAAAATTGCGCAACGCTCGCGCGCGTAGCTATTTTTTTCTTTTTAATTAAATCATCGAATTGTAAAAAAAGAAAAACCTTTAGGTTCGCAGAATCTAAATGAAATTTAGATTAAAAAATAAAGCAATGCAAAGAATCGAGGGAATGCTTGACATGCATCAATACAGAACTCCCTTTTTCCTATTCAAAAGAGGCGGAATAAAATTTTTCAAAGCATTTTTCATTTTACATGCAAGCCAGCTCGCCTCCTGCCGGTGTGCAACAACAAAAGCTACCGCGCGCCTGCGCCAAGGCTTCCCGCGCTATATCGACATCGTGGAAAAATACCCGCCCCAAGGTTTATTTTGAAAAGCGCCCGCGGAATCAAAAAAACAGCGGGGCGGAAGCGAAAAAAAGCCAACGCATAAACGCGCTTACGCCCGCGCGCGTATATGTGAGCGCCAATAATTGGCTCGCGTGCGCTTCTTGATAGGCTTGCGCGCTCACCCTGCCTCTCGCGCCCTTCGAGCGCCGCTCGA
The DNA here is from genome assembly GCA_018906965.1 of Philotrypesis tridentata. Taxonomy (NCBI): domain Eukaryota; kingdom Metazoa; phylum Arthropoda; class Insecta; order Hymenoptera; family Pteromalidae; genus Philotrypesis; species Philotrypesis tridentata. Next base: position 5,038,459 of record JACCIB010000011.1, on the reverse strand, counting down.
AACAAAGCCTCGAAATTAAAGCAGTGCCGAGGCTGCTGCTGCTGCTACTGTGCAGTCATCCGGCTCAGCGGCGTATACACACACGCATATATACACATTTATGTATATACATAGAGAGCTACCTCTACACAGTCGCGTCGTATAAACGATCGAGATCGGGCGAGCTGACACATCGGCCGATGTTTACAGTTCGACGTTCTCACCGGAGGGCTATCTGCTATTTCAGAGGATGCTATTTCAGCGCCACTCTCGTATATAGTATAAGGCTTGAAATCTGTCCTCCGGCTACAGAATGCGCCAGCTATTACAATGGATTAGCTGGAAGAGGGAGAGAGAGAGAGAGAGAGAGACAGAGACGATGGCTGCTAACAAAAGCTGGCGCGCTTTGATTCGCTATATATAGAGCTGTGAGAGCCAACGGCTGAGGTACCGCGATGATACACAGCTTTCATTTCACCTGCCGCGCAGTTATTGTTCCGAATAGAAGTTGCGCGATCTCGTGCGACTTGTTTGCTTACAATCGTAAAAAGTTTGCGTTCACGAGACAATTAGAGGATACTCGAAGGTGTAACAGTGTTTGTCGCGATAAGCTTATGTCCAAGCACAGCGGAATTGAGCCTCGATTTCCAAACGAAACTTGATTCGAGAGCCGACGTTTTACATTGCAGATGCGTCGTGCACACTGTGCGCAGCTTTCGACGTTGAAATACAATAGAATACAGCGCGTTCGTTGTTGGAACCGGAGAGTCCTCGAAATAAACGAAGAAACAGCGCAGAGGGCGGAGTATATCTCCGGAATAATCTTGGTGGAGACGTGCTCGGTCCAGAAATTGGGGGGAGGGAGACGAACACAGCGCACAGAGCCTACTCGTATAAAGCATGCAAACGCGCACACGCATAGGCATTAGGTCTATAGAGGTGCAGCTAGACGATTCGAAGGCGGTGAGGTATGCGAGCGCGGGCGGGTCGTTTCATCGGCTGCGCAGGGCTGCTTCTGTGCCGTATACTGCCCCGCTATACGTTGCCGACGTGTGTTGTCACATCATTGCTCATGCCGGACTCGAGCGCGTCTTGTACTCCTTGTCGGGATCAGTTTGCGCTGGCGTTCACCTGGGACAGAGGGGGACTGCGCCCTGTCTGCGGTAGTATTGCTAGTGCTACGTCCTAGTGCTGCTGCTGCTGCTGCTGCTACTGCTGCTGGTAGTTGTAGTAGTAGTAGGTGTGTACATTGAGCCGCAGGGCTGCACGGAAGAGCATCTGTTTACCCAAATGATCAAGTTACCTAGCGAAGGTCGTTTGCTTGTACGATTTAAAGGAACGACCTTAATTAAGTTGTAGTCCATTGTCTTGCTCGGGATGCTCGAGGGCCTCCCTCTCTCTCTCTCTCTCTCTCCCTCTCTCTGGCGCGCAATCGAGGTATACATACTTGTTTACATGGATTCTATACAGGATGAATTTGCTCCGCAGCTGCAGGTATAGCGCCGACGAGTTGAATGAACTGTGCAGTGTGTTTTCTTCGCTTTAGATAGTTTCAGCGAGGTTTCCCGAGCTTCCAGACACCTTCAAACTTTTCCGACGAAATAGAAAATCACTATGGAAATGAACTCGGGAAAGTTATTTTGAACACGTGAAATGAAAGCATAAGAAGAAAAGATTGCTCGTTAGGTCTACTTTTTCGTAACATAGTACATCCGACGAAAATGCAATACTTGAAAACAACGAAATGTTGACAAAAAAAAATTGATCCTCGGAGAGCCCTTTGCCAGCTAGGCAGCCGGACGAGTCGTCTTTCACTTTTCACCGTTACGAGACGCTTTCCCAGTTGCAAGCTCATTTTTCATAAAAAAGCTCTCTCCCGCTTTGGAGCAATCTCGTGAAAAGCCAATGGAAACACACAACCAATTCAGCGGGTTCATCGCGGCAGACATTGCAAGTTATTGCACGGCTCGGTCCACTCGGAAAACGTTTATAAGCCGCCAAAAGCTCTCGTCAACTCTTGCCCGCCCTCCCGCCTTTGTTTTTCAATTGCCGTCGAGCGTACGCAAAGAAGAGAGATAGAGGAAGAGAGAGAGAGAGAGAGAGTAGCAATATTAGCCATTGTCTGGGAATAGTGCGCGCGAATTATGCGGCAAAGCAAAACGGCCCGCAGTCAAAATGAAGATGAAGGGCTTAAACGCTGGTCACAGAGGCTCGTTTACAGCTATTGTCGAGGGCGAAGTTGGGACAATGAGGAGGTGGGGGTAGGCGAGGAGAAGATCACGGGGGGACTCGCGCGCGCCGCAGTCAAAGACCAACGCGCTCGAGGGTGCTTCAGGCTTCGAGAGTTGCCTCCGTTGTCGAGATACACAGAACCCACGAGACGAGCCACTCACCCTCTGGCCTCTCTTTCGTCATTACGACCTCGTCAGACGGAGGACGTTCTCCGCCTCCTCCCGCGTCCCCGCGTGTAATATATTAGTAGTATCGATATTATATACGCTCGCGAGCGCTCGGATCCACCACGCGCGCATAATTAGAGCGGGCACTGCGAGAGCGAGGAAAAGCAAAGCCTTATAATGGAGCGGTAAGGCGCGAAGGAGAGCCGGAGAGAGAGAGACGAGAACGTCCGGTGATTTCAATCAGTCAGCGAGAGCGAGCGAGCGCGCGGGGCAATAAAAGTCGCTTGGCGCTAGATCTTCTTTGTAACGAGGGAGGAAAAGAGTGGAGAATGTTGATTACGCGCTTAGCCGGCTCGTAAAACCCTCGTCGATCTGAAGAGGCGCGGGGAGAGAAAGCACGCAGTCGTCCCGACGAGGCGGCTAAAGGATTTAACGTCCGGAAGTTGTGTGTGTGAGTGTGTGTGTGTGTGTGCACAGCGGCGTCTAGTCTTCCAGTCGTTCGAGGAGGAGGAGGGGGAGAAAGCCTCGAGAGTTGCCTTCTTGACTGATGGCGTCGGTGCGGTATCTGCGCAAAGCACTGCAAACCCCCCCGTACGCACGGCTTCTTTTAGCATCTCACGGCTTATTTCGCTACTGCCGCTGCTGAGGATGAGCCGACTCTCGAGTCGAGAAACGCAAGCTCCTGCAGCACTTGCGTCGTTATTGGCTAGAGGGACTTTTTATTCGCGAGTCTTTCTCTTACACGCTTCTCTTTCTCTCTCTCTCTTAGACTCGGATTCGTAGATTCTCGTTGTTGCTTTACTACGGGATTGTAAATTTGAGGAAAAACGTCCAACGAATTAGGCGGCGAGTCTGTATGTGTGTGTGCGCGCGCGCTGCATAAAACTTTTTCGAAACGTCGTCGTTTCTCGTTCGTGGCGCACACACTCTGGATAAATACGTATATAAAGCGAGGAATAAAAGTTTTAGTAAACAATCTCTCAAAGCGACTACGGCGGTAGGGCTTTAATTTTGACAGTCCGAGAGATTGAGCAAGTTTCGAGCGCCGCGTCCACTGCGAAAGCCGCTTTAGTCTCAAGCATTCATACGTTGCGTCCGTCTTGTAAGTCTGAACGTCTCCCAACCTAATCTCCCTTGCGCGCTTCTTACTTAATGTATGTAGATACAGCGTTGCTCTGTGTCAAGTTTAATTGAAATCTCCTCATATTTCCCAAGAGCTTCCATCTGCCCCCCCCCCCCCGCCTCGCCGCCCCCTCTGTCTGGCACATCCGATTGTTCCTAAATATTTATTCGCCGTACACAGCGCGCGTCTATCTCGCTCGACGAGCGAAGCGAATGTGTGTACCGGCCCATCTAGTCTGGCAAGTCTATTAAATATATGTAACGCGGATCTGGAATAGCAGAGGGAGAGAGCGAGAGAGAGAGAGAGAGAGACGAGATAACGAACGGGGCCGGGAATTCCCCGGAAGATGTAAATTATTTGACGGGGGAAGCTGGAAGCGAGAGGGAGAGAGAGAGAGAGTGAGGGAGAGAGTCAATCTAGTCGGAGAAATTTTTCTCTCGCGCGTTTACGCTCCGTTGAGCGAAGAGCGTAGTCGTCGTCGTGCCTTCATTATCGCCGACTATCGATTAGACCGCCTGCCGGAAAGGCTCGCCGGGGTTAACAGTGCGCGCGGGGGCGAGAGCGAGGGAGAGAGACTTTAAAGTGATTTATCTCTGATTTACGGAGCTTACGTATACACGAGACGACGGGAAAAATGCTCCGCAGTTCCCTTCATAATTCCCGCGACTGTGTACATCCGGGACTGAAAATCAACTCTTTCCGCGCGTGAATTCAAATTTACTTTTCTTTACAGTTTGCCACCTTTTTTCTACGCTCAATTCAAGCTTCAAGCCCCTTCTATGCACATTCGCCGTGACGAAATTGTAAGCTAGGACAGCTTCTTCGACGCGGCGAGCATCTTCGGAGAAAGGCCCCTTCTATTCCACTCAGCCGTCGATGTACACGCGACGAAGAAAGGGACGCGCGCAATGATTGTTCTACACGCGATCTACGTAGACCCCGAGTACAGCAATAAGTTATATCTAAGATTGCTAGTCTCTCTCTTTCTCTCTATGCCCGGGGCACGTCAAAGAAGAGAGAGCTCTTTCATTGCGAAATATGAATCTTACATTTTACGAGAGATTCGGGGAGCAAGGAGGGGGGGGGGGCGGAGGAGAATAAAGACCAACCTGCAGAGGAATTCGACGGATTATTTATTCAACGTCGTATATAAATAGAGCTATACTCCGTCCGCGTACATTCGCACGAAACTCGCGCTTGCGTTTATTACGTATGTATAGTATAAGCCAGCTGCTCTGGAACGTACCCGGTGAGAGCCAAGGAAAAATCTTAATACTTAACGATATGTATACAAAGACCAGTCTCTCCCACTCTCCCTCATGTAAATAAGAAGATAGAGCAGCCGAGATGACGGTTAACGGCAGCTCCGCCGACAAAAGAGACAAAGCGTATATATAAGTGAGTTAAACTATCGTGCGGGGCGCGCGGCGCGGAGAAAAAGAGAGAGAGAGAGAGAGAGAGAGGTAGCTCTATGCAAATGTTTGAGCCTTTTATAATGACGGGCGCGGGAACTTAGGGCTTGTAAGCAAAGGCTGCGAGTCCGCGCGTAACGAGCTGATAGGATCACCCTTCAAACCGCAATTGAAGCGACTGCATCGGGCTCTGTCTCCCCAACTCTCTCTTTCTCTCTCTCTCTCTCTCTCTCCCTCTCTCTTCTCGGTCTCTCTCGCTCTTAAAGCTGATATGAAGCTATACTGCTGCTGCTGCTATCTCTCCTCGCGTCTTTATACGCGACGATACGCGACTTTTCACTCTTGGGAGCAAGTGCCAGCTAAGCTAAGGCTTCGGCACTGCTTTTTACGCAAATCACATACCGCTGGAGATGTGCAATTTTCGCCTGGAATCGCAATCTCCGCGTTTAAGTTTTTTTTGAAAGTGTATATCGGAGCCGGTAAAAAAATTCGAACGCAGTATACACACTGCTGCAATGTGACGGATGAAAAAGATATGAATTTGCTTGTAACTTTTGTGTAATTTGAATATACGAGAGACGTTTAAATACTGAATTCAAACTCGGTAAAACAGTAGACAATTAAATAAAGCTACATCTTCCTTTTACGTAATTTTGTTTTTACTATTAATTACCTTATCACTCGCTGCATATTACCGCGCTAAATTAAAATTTATAATTGGCTTTCATACCCCTCCTTAAATATTCAAAGTTCTGCGTATTATTCATGCTGGTAAACAAGGACGCCCAGCCATGGGTATACGATATACCACATCAGGTATGCTTATAAACAGTGGGCATGAAAATTCAGTGGCGCCGCTGTCAATCGCGAAAGGGACCTCGGGGAATCGATCGGGAGAGGGGACAGCGAGTTACGAGGCAATCCATCGTTGTATATACATATCGTCGAATGATCCGCCGCATCGCAGTAGTGGGGCTTCTATATATATACGGCTAATTCGTCGCAACGAGTTCGGATAGTTGTGCATTACTCATTCGTGCCGATACACGTATATTACGTTTACACAGAAAATAGCGTGCAATAGAGTGAAATCCGAGGTTTCGCCGTGAAAATCAGAGTTTGCAGTGGCGCAGCCGTGTATATATATATATATATACCGCGTAGCAGCCGAGAAGCGAACAAGTAACGACGCAAGCTTTTCACGTACTCCGGCCGTGAGCAGCCGAGTAAAAGAGAGTGTGCGAACCGCCACTCCACGCGACGTTTAGTTTCTAAACCTTTAAGCTTGCGCCGGACTACGGACAGAAATTGGCTACAAATAGAAGTCGAGATAGGGCGAGCACGAATGCCGGCTGCTGCTGCTGCTGCTGTTACTGCTGTTTCATTAACGGATATTGCCCTCGACTTTCCGCTTAGAAAAGCGTCTCGCAAGAAAACAGCTCTTCGCCGAAAAGAATTAGCGCGACGCGCTGCAGGAGAAAGCAGGTCGCTCGCCCTCTCTCCGAGCGACTCAATACCGCGATATTGTTGCGGCGGCTCCGCCACTGCTCCACGCGCGCTCTCCTATCCTACATACACACATACACATACGCAGCGAGTGCGCGGACTCGAAATTCTCTTTTACCGCCTTTTAATCCCTCGTTCACTTTGCGCGGTATCGGAAAATTATTTTTCCCTTTCTTCCTCCACTTTGGGCGGGTGGGCTTTACCTTTACTGCTGCAACCGCAGGCTCTTTTTCGGCTTCTCCGCGCTTCTCTCATTTTTATTATTCGCCGCGGCGGCGGCGGCGGCGCACGCTCAAGCGCGCATTTTTTCCTCCCCAACTGTAAAATCCGAATCCAAAAAGGAACAGAAGCTCACGCGCGTGCGCGCGCGCGAGCCGACGTGAAATTCAAATTTCGACGAGTAGCGAGTGCTTTATTGCGGTTTTTACGAGCGCGCCTACTCACGACTAAATTTAATTTACGAGAGCGCCGCGGCGAGAGAGAGAGAGAGAGAGAGAGAGAGAGAGAGAGAGAGAGGGAAAGAGAAAGGGCTTTGAAAAAAACGTCTCAATTCTATCGGGTGCAGCGGCTACAGAAATATATATTTCCTCTTACCTCTCTAGCGCGCGCGTGCATGCACGAGACGCCGAGAAAACAAAATCGCACAAGTGCGCCGGGTGATATATACGCCTACGCGATTCCCGGCAGCATTATCTGTTTTCTTTTAACGTCCGCCGCCGCCAAGTACACGAGCCGGCTCTAAATTATACGAAGATTAACGACACGCCGGAGTCGCGAGCGAGTATACGTGGCGCCTGGGAATGAATGAGCGACGCGATCGGACCCCGCGTTGACGCTGCGGAATCTACCTGCGCGCATATCAGCGAGGACTAGAGTCGCCGAGTTAATTTAATCGAGTCCTCTGCACGTGGACTGTGTCGACTCATACACGCACACACACACTCTAGAGCTGCTCGCACAGATATCGTGTATCATGCGGTGGCGGCGGCGGCGCGCGCGCGGCTTACTTATACTTGATCATAACCACTAGTTGAACCCGTAACCCAGAAAGATAACTCGTTCCACGCTCTGCTCATTAGTCGGCCTGGGAAACAATGAGCCACGACGACTGCGTGTATATACGAGCTAAATAAGCGTCGGAGCTTGCCTCTAATGGCTACAGATATTCCAGGAGAGGCGCGTGCTTTCACTCGGCTCTTGCGGCGCAAGATTTGCTCAGCCGCCTATAAGGATGGGATTTATCGCGCAACTGTTTAGAGTATAACTGACTGATATGCGGTGGGGATATGGTATAACTCGAAATTAAGCCAAATCGAAAGCGGATTTTTCGCAAAGATCGACAATCTGCGGTTTTCTCATTTGTAAGTGTATTGTAAAAGGATATCGATTTATTTGTATACAGCTTATATTATGGTCTATAACGTTTTACTGATATTAAGTCGTACCTCATTTGAGTTCCCTTTAATTTTTCAATAACGTTTATTCATTTTACTTAATAATGTGCGATTCAATATTATATTAATATATAAGATAAGATAAGGTTTTACTCTTCGACAAGCAAAGAAAAAAGTACAGTGCTAATGTCCACAACGGTAGAACATAACGTACCGCATGATAATTACAAAAATATACAATAATGCAAACGTAAACATCAATCTTAGCCTTCTATATCACAGTTTATCACAGTGTCATTTCATTCGATGAAGACTATAGTTATACGCGGGATTTCGGACCTAGCGAGGACCTAGACCATGGATTTGCACAAGGTGCTGCCGCATACATCTCTTAAAAAATCTAACAGAATGCATGCACCTGACTAAATAATGAAATGACATTAATAAATTGCAAACATTATTGCATGTCTGAGTCAATAAAATTCATTATCTCCGAAATTGGGGTTACCAATTCATACAAACAGAGTTCATTGATTTCTGGTAATGTATTTTAAATTTTTTTAATGATGTACAATATTGTCGAATATACTTTAATCTTTCTGAAACAAAGACGAAGAGGAAAAATTTAACTACATAATCAAGACGTCCTAAAAAGTAAATACACAACGTTCATACGATGTCAGCTCTACTCAGTGAATTATAATAAATCTACAATACTTCGTGTCGATCGATGCATCTCGCAGCGGTATGCAAACGTAAAAACGCAACTTTGTCGCATGGACAAAAAAAACAAATTTTTAGCGCAAACCAAAGCCTTCTATATACGCGAGGAAGCAAAATATAAATACCGAAGATACGTATCACGAGCAGCTGCATAAAAAAAAGTCCATCCCGAAGCACGCAGTTAAAACCGGGCAATATAAAAAAATCCATTCCTCGCACACACGACGCTTCGTTTCTCTCTCTCTCTCTCTCCAGGTATTTTTTCCTTTTGTCATCCCGTCGTCATCGATATTTCAACTTCCGTCCGTTATTGCGCTCTTCCAGTAGCAGCAGCAGCAGCAGCAGCAACAGCAGCGGCATCAGTAGCGGCGCGGCTGTAGCTACCGTTGGCATAAAGCAACATTGATGCGTAAATAAATATTTAAAAGAGGGTCAAACACGAGGTGCTGACAAAACTGAACAAAAGAAAGAAAGGGCTATACACATGGTGGGATGCTCGAATAAAATACCGTTCGCGGTAAAATGGGAGAGAGAAGCTGCCGTATTATATACTCGATATCTCCCGGTGCTTACTCTTCCCACCCCGAACAATTCGCGTTGGAGATCGCACACTCTTTTCGGACTATATCGACGTACAGAGCACCATTCGCGGGATACGTATGGGTATATGTGCTTGGGAGGCGGTGGGGTGGGGGAGGATAGGCCGCGCCGTTATCCGGCGATAAATTACGAGCGAAAGTCCGCGTGTATCGACGATTCGGCCCCGCGGGGATGTGCAGTGCTGCGCGCGTGCAGCGGCACGTAGCTCCGTATAGGTATGTATCTGTGTACGCGGGGCGCAAGCTCTCGGTCATTATCTTTCGGCAACGAGCGTGCGCCCAGCTTTTCAGCAGTATTATCGAGCTCTATACAGCTATATAAGGACGTTATTGGCGAGAGACTTCATTAGCGTCTTTATCAGTACTATTCCGCCGGCTCGAAAATAGCGCGTTAATTTCCCTCGAAAGCCAACTTTGTTCCCCCCCCCCCCTAGCGGCACCCTTCCTTGCGCTGTTTATAGCGTACTTTGCTGCGTGCACGCTGCACGCGCTGCTGCGGCCTCGAGTCTCGGTTTACATATATTCTCTCTGTACGATGCTCGCAGATCGAGTTGATTAATCGCTAAGCGGGATAAGCGATAGCAATTATAATATAATTTGCTTTCTATATCGCGACCGAAGCAGCTCCGTATACACCCACGCACGTACACACACATACACAAGAAGGTTAATTGATATACAAGTTCTACTCCACTACACTGAGAGAAATATGCATTAATTTTTCAAACGTTTTGTACACTGAGAAAACTGTGGTTGTAAAATTTAATACATATATAGGAAAAATTACTATATAAAATAGTAACGCCGTGATATACTTGTAAGAGAGTAAAAATTAGACATTAAAACAATTTCGCGTAATATGTAAAAAATTAGGCCTAAATCAGAAAATTGTATTAAGACACTTTTTTTTGATTATTTTATCGTAATAATGAACTGATTTTACTTTTGTAACATGACTATTGTTTATTAAATGGTAAAATTGCTGATAATCTTGTAATTGCTCTATAGGTAGATTTATTTTTAAAATTTGATTTAAATATTCGTCCACTTACTTTTTTGGTTATTAATCGGTGATTTTAACTAAGTTGGTGCTTCATCGCTATGGGTTTTGAAATATTGACACGACTCGTTGTACTTTAAGAAGCGCATTTTTAACATCTTGGTTTTTACTTTCAAAACGCATACTTTAAATTTTACACAACGGTCCAAAACGTTTCATTGCCGACGGATAATGAACAAGAATGTGATGCTTTGGTTTGAAACTGTTTGACCATCTTAAACTGCAGTAAGATAAATATTCAAAAATGATGGATTCTAATACTTTCTCTCTAAATTTCTTCGAGTGATTTTTTTCCCTCGAAGTTCGAGTGACGTACTAGACGACTCGTATTCGAGTGAAAATGAAGAGACGGTATGCAATATTCACTCGAATTAGAGTGATATTTTTCACTCTTTGCATTCGAGTGACTTATATCACTCGAAAGACCCGATCGATTTTTAACTCGAAAGACTCGAGTCATTTAGACACACAATAATTTTAGTTCTGTAATAAATTTCAGTTATTTATATAAATACAATACGTTCTTTTGCATGTTGTACATGATGCCCGAGTTACTTAACATGCCGAATATATTCACACACACATACATATTTTCAAGATCGGCCGCTAGGTGGCTACCTGTTTTTCCTTGCTCGCAAGCGCATCTACCTTGGTTAGTATATAAGCTCGCCTCGACTATGACCACTTATAACATTCGTAATGTAGTTGTGCATGCTTCCAATGTATATATCAGGATGCGTAACTAAAAGTATGTGCATTTGTGCCGAAAATAGAAATTATAGATAATACTGCGCGTAGTTACAAGAACAAAAAAATGACACTATCAGTCCTTCTCTTCACGTGGGGCATCTCTTACTGCTGCTAATTTGGCTGCAGTGTCGGCAGTATTCGATCAGGATGGGACAGTACGGCCTTAGAGCGGCTGCTTCTTCGCAGTCGCACTAAGTCCGCCAGCCGACGCAACGACAAACATGACAACTGCGGTCAAACGCCTATCTGCGGCAGTGTGTCGCCTCCGATGGCAAACATTCTGATGCGAACGGAACAATTATATAATTACTAGTTTTCTTAAATGTAAATACATGAAGCAATATTTGTTATCTATCGGTACCAAATGACCTACAATGAAATTAAAATGTGTTATTAAATGTATCATTTCCGATGAACTTAGAATGATATATCCTTTTTTAAGTGGTTGTTCGGTTAACTCCGGAGAACGATTTATGTTACCATTCTCAAAATCAAATGCACGCATTCTAAGATTAAAAGCTTCTAATGAAAACAGTTTGTCATCATAAATTATATTATTTAGAATAAATGCTAAATCATACCTGCAAATCCCTTCGAATATGTCATGCATAGCATCAACGGCAATATGTGTTGCTGAATGGAAATGATTGATGTCATGCAAAACGCATTTTTCTTTAATACCTGAAATTTTGGAATCATTTAAGGCTAAAAGAAATTCATGGTTCTCTTTAGAGCGAAGGTTACATTGTTGTTCAAGACAAATACTACTTTTTTCTTGTTGTGTTATAAGGCATAAGGCAAACAGAACGACTTCAAAGTAGATTTCTTTCTACCGCAAGATAATTCTATTTCCAGCCCGCAATTATTTAAAAAATTTTACTCTTCTACGATTTTATTAAAAATTATTGGATTTTTAAACGTTTGCCTATCAAGCGTACTGAAGAGAATGAATAAGAAAATATTTTCAACTTTCAATTGATACTGTGGGGGAAACGTAGGTATACTCACGTACACTGCTCCAACTTTCCCAATCCCTTTGTGTGAACCTAGGGGACTATGGTTCTCATAATCGTCGAAGTAGAGAATTAAAGGTAATACAGTTTTTTCGAATAATTTACTTTTATTCAACCAATGATCGACTTGAATTAAATTTGTGATAATTTTATTATTCAATTGTAACATTTACAAATCTTCAACAGTTTCATTGTATAATCCCGGTAATTCGAAAAATTGTTTCAATACTAGTCTTAAAGGAATAAATTGTGCATGAACTGGAACATGCACACATGTTACGACCGAATCCCTTTTTTTAAATTTTTGTCTGTCACTAATGTGATAGCTTTGTGGATCAATAAAAGTTTTTAACTTCCTGAATTGTGCAAATCGCTAATGCTAAATATCTACGTAGTTTAAACACTTTGAATAATTACCCAATAATTCTTTTACTTCTTTTATTTTCTTAATCTTATCATTTATCTCGTTTTCCAAAAGACTAAATATACCTTGAAATAATTGCTTCATTTCATCAATAGTCATATTTAAGTAACTTCTAGGTATTATATTAAAGCTAGAACAATATTTAATAACTAAATCGTTAAGTACTACATTTTCTAATTGATCTACAATAAATTATAGATTCATCAGAATCATTTTCATCGCTTACATTTTGATCACATTCTTTTTTATCTAAAGTTTTTTCATTCATTGGTCTAGAATCTAGCATATAAAGGAAAATTTTATAATCGACACGTCATATTGGAATCGACTAATCATATTTCGAATACAATGAGTCTTACATGAAATTTTCCTCCTCTAAAGGTTTGAGTTCAGAAAACCAGCATCGCTTAACTGAAAAATTATACTCTTTATGTAAAGCATTAACCTAGAAGAAAGGAAAAATTAGTATTTAAGTTATCGTGTGAGAATATGATTTGAATACATATTTTTCAGTTAATAGTTATGTAAATAACTTAATACATACTGAAGCTTCGACTTCAATCAATTCAACTTGATCTTGTTGTTCAGCCTCTTGGTTACCTGTTGCAGCTCTTTGTGGAACAACGTTATTTTCCAATGCACCTACTGCATCATCGCCAGTTGGTAGTTTCTTTACATGTACAATAAAAAAAATTAGTTTTATATGCACTGTACATATGCTCATTTCATTTACCTGTTTATCCATATCTTCGATACTCGTACACACGCTTAAGATGGAATTTATAACCCTTGGAATTAAAAAAAATGGAATTAAGGTTAAGAAATTGTTAAGATGATAAATTAATTTTATGATTGTTGGAGAGTAACAATTATACGATGATAGAACAAGTTAGTTTTTTTATTTCATATAAATAATTGATTCATTATTTACTTACGTGATAAATAATGGTGAATAAATTTTGTAAGCACCCAACCGTTGAAAGTATCACTGTCGTTCACTACTCGAACAGAAAGCGTGCGCATGCGTAACATCCAAACAACCTCGCGAAGACACGTGGAGACGAAAAGCGCGGGATTAACGTAACCTAATCTAGCAAAAGCAACACCGCCACCTCACAAAAAGAATACTTTTTACTACTCTTAAGAGTAAAATTTGCTACAATATATAATAATAATAATAACCAAGAATGTAAATTAATATTGAATATAGTAATTTTTATCGTGGTATGTATTAATAATTCATATGAAATACATTGAAATTTTTTATAAATATATTAAAATTCCTTATAAGTCAAGAATACCACAGCATTACTATTTTATGTAGTAATTTTTCCTATATGTGTATTAAATTTTACTACCACAGTTTTCTCAGTGTACGAAAAGTTACAAGAAATTATAATAAATCATGCACAGACTTCAATGAGAAAAATTCCCAAGTAAAAATTAACGAAATATGGCTAAAAATTAATATAATCTGTAGTAACAGGGTGACAGAAACAAATTCTGAGGGATTTTACCAACATTTTTCTACATAATGCTGTAACCACAGTATATACAACTTACAACTTTACTGTATGAAATATAATAAAAATCACTCTCTTTTCATTGCACGCATGCGCGAACGCTTCAACGCGTCAGAGCTGTTAATGCTACAAAAAAAAAAAAGAAATTGAAAACGTGGCAGCATAAAGAAAACATTGTGCTCATAATAAGTGACTCATCAAAATATGTATTCGTATAAGGTTATAGAGGACGAAGGACATGATATATCCCAATGCATTGCTTTGACGTGTCGCTTATATTATGAGCTCGGTGTTTTCTTAGATTTTGTTTTTACCACGTGAACATGTGGGGACTGGGGAGAGCATCTAACTTAATTACCGGAAGTCATGTCGTAAGCTTACAAATTTGAATGTAGGTGGCGACGCAGCATGCGGTGAAACTCGCAAGTGATAGGATAAGACTTCGATTAGTATATACGCGCAAATCATAATTCGTAAATTTCCGTACAGGTTCTTTATCTTCATTCGAGATTGCAATAAATATAAAATAACGTTCTAAATAATCTGAACTAATTTTTTTCATTGCATATAATAAATCTCAAAGTAAAAATTGCTATGTTCCCACAGTAAAAGTTGCTAAGTCCATTGTAAAAATTTTTAAAGTCTTTCGATTGAAAAAAAAATTACAATGTGGACGTAACAGTTTTTAATATCAGTCAGGGGCGCTAACCAATAACCTAAATAGAAATCTTACGCGTAAAACTTTGGATCTAATATATAAATTCAATCTATTTATAATCTTAAACAAAAACAATTTTTACTACAAGTAATGTAGTAATTTTTTCTACTGTGACTTGTAATATTCGAACTTAAAATAGTGAATATCAGCATAATTATAGTAAAAATTCTGATAATGGCAGTCTGTGCTCAGATTACTATAATTTCTTGCACTTTTTCGTACTTACAGTTGTACAAATTACTGCTTTTTTTCTCAGTGTATCCATCTCAATTAAGGGGTTATGACAGTGTTAAAACCTGAAAAAAAAGAAAAATTGTTAGTGTTGTAAAAAATTAATAGATATATAGGTGCTCTAAAAACTATATTTTTGCTTTCAAATACAAGTATTATACATCACTTTTATGCATAAATAATATGCATAAAGTGAGTGTAACATTTAAAAACAATTAAAGGTATTTGCTTACCAAAAATCATGATTTTCATCACTTTTATTTACTTGTTGCATGTTTCTGATGGAACCGTACCATCAATCCTGTTGAATCAAAGTGCCAAATCTTCATTATGAGTCTGGTCTCAGACTAAGTGGAACAGATTCCTGAAAAACACAAAATTAATATAATTAATTCAACATATATTGCCAATATTAGTAATTATAGTGAATGTTACATATGTAAACATACGTAACATTCACTTTGAACTTACCTTTGCCAATTCTGCTCCACTCAGTTTGTGACCATACTCATAAAGAAGGTTTCTCACTTTGGTTCATCATGATTGATAGTACGGTTCCTTCAGAAAGCTGTGGCAAGTACACAAAAAGCATGAAAAAACTAAATTTGAGTAAAAGGCATTTAAAGTTTATAATGTAAATCATTCAAATGAACTCAGCTATACTTACAGAAAATATCCGGCATACCTTGATTTGCTTTTGGTACTCAAATATACATACAATAAAGTATATTTGATGGTACGCGCTTGTCATGCTGTGTGATAATAGCATTTAGAAGCTGAAAATAAACTAAAAATTATCGTTAGCTATTCATAATCAAGTTATGTTTATGAATTACAGTTACATACAATACTTACCATTATTAAATACACTTCAAGTTCTTAAAAAGTATACAAAATAATCAGGCAGTCAATATAAGCTCCCATTTTGCTGGCTTGCACCCGTATACCTAAAAGCAAAAAATAAACCAACAAAGAAAAAGCTCATTATGAACACTGTTATTACAAATTAGTTTCCAATACTTATCTGAATAATGTTTGTACTCTGCAGAAGCTCTTGCACTTTTGCAACACCACTAAGGTTATAAGCATTGCTACAGCAGCTAGCAGACTAACTGCACTGATCTAGTGTCTTGGATTAAAAACAGTTGTTGGGCTGCTTTCTGCTGCTTTACAGAAAATTCTACTATACCGATCAAACAGAAATCTTCACTCTCGACCAGACGCTGTGAGGTACAACCTATTCGAGTGGCAAATTCAAATTTGTTGAATACCTTTACTTTAACACATTGAGTTTAGTAACATAAAATCATACATAGAAAAATTAATTTTACAGATTTTATTTATTTTACGGAAATAAATTAATAACTCTTGAGAAAAAAACGGTTTGTAAAACGGTTTTTAAGTCATATTTTCAGTAAGATTTCTCATGAAATTACTCTGTAAAAAGTGGATTAGAACAATCCTTTCCACAAGTTTGGCCTAATTAAAATATTTAAAAATCACGATTTTTCAAAAATTTACTTGAAACAGATTTGTTAGTTTTTTGTTGATATCTTCGAGGAAAGTTTTTTTAGCCAAAAACGGCTTTCAGGACCATATTCTACAGACTATTAACTATGAAAAAAGTGAATTAAAAAAATGGGTATTTTCAAAATTTTAACATTGTCATAACCCCTTAAGACACATTCGCCTCGATTATTATATTATCGGGTTAAAAAGCTTTCGATCGGATCGGCCGCTGGAAATATATTGAATCTCGAAACCTATAATGTACGTGTGTGACAAAAAGAAAGCGCATAGACATTATACACGCGCACGACGCTGCATATTCAGGCGAGCATAATACCACTTCGGAGGGGCTATTATCGAAGGTATTGAAAAGTTGCGGAGGAAGCCTGCAGCCGCGTGTCTCTCTCGTTTACTCGAGCGCGCGCACACGCGATCCCGAGAATGCAAAACGCGCGAGTTTTCACGTGCACTCGCTGATTGCACGCGCGCGCCGTCGAATCCGAACTGCGTAGAGACACGCGCGCGGGACGACGGTATAGAGGCACTCCTCTGGAAAAATAATACTAACGAGAGCGCCAGAGAGCCCAAACGAGCGGACGACGACTTTTTCATTCGGTTGCCGCTGCTGATGCTGCTGCCGGAGAGAGAACGTCGATTTTAATGACTGCAATAC
Organism: Philotrypesis tridentata; assembly: GCA_018906965.1. Classification (NCBI taxonomy): domain Eukaryota; kingdom Metazoa; phylum Arthropoda; class Insecta; order Hymenoptera; family Pteromalidae; genus Philotrypesis; species Philotrypesis tridentata. Next base: position 5,021,423 of record JACCIB010000011.1, on the reverse strand, counting down.
AGCATCGCATATCATAGGCGTGAAAATGCTTGCAGCTACAAGGCCGTATATGACCAATTCTCCTAGAAAAATCCACTTTTCGGAGATCCAGAAATCGAAAACTTTTTTTTAAAGCTAGCGGTTTCGGACTAAACAGATTTTCTTCTGTAAGCCAACAGATATAGTCAAAAGTATAGATAACATGGGGAAAGTTACTAGTAACCATATCTATGGGCCATTTTAAGCTTTTTTTTACAAAAAATTATTGCGTCAAAATACTGGAATAATAACAACTACGAATAATCCCGAGGCACAAATAAAATTTTAAATTGCACTACAATAAAAACACAGCAAAAGAGCTTTAATTTAAAAAGAAAATATGTTCAAAAGTTATGTCCGTTAAAAAAAATAAATTAATAAAAATCCGAATAGCCGATTTTCTGTTTTTCTCAATATACCTCCCCGATGTACCTCATCGATCCGAAATCTCTAGCTATAAAAAAAATTTTCGATTGCCGGACTCCCGAAAAGTGTATTTTTCTAGGAGAATTGTTAAAATACACGTGTATTCACGTATATCCACCTATAATCAATTAGATCTCGCACGCTCGCGCGCTAATGGAGTTACAGAAGCAGTGTATAAATTGGAGCAAACTGCAGAGGAGCTGCTCTCTCTAAGAGCCGGGACGCACGCGGGGATTGGATGAGGTGAAACAGGGGGGGGGGAGTATCGATGCAACCGATAGGATGTAAATACGCTCGACGAGGGAATCGACAACTTCTCTCTCCCTCGCTCTCTGGCTGCAAGTTTCCCTCGTCCGCGAGACAAACTTGCCCATAGTGTTATACGTATTATACTCTCGATGTATATTACGCAGCGACGAGGACTGAACTTCTCTTAATTGCTATACGGCTACCCCCTCCCTTCGTATAAACGCGCTTCGTATTGCTGGAAGATAATGTATTTCGCCGGTGAAAAATGACGCCTCTGCTCGATCTCCTTTGCTTTAATATAAGCAACGAGGCAAACACACACATACGCACACACACATACATACACGGAAGCGCGCGCGTGTACGCGTATTTAGAAAATTGGATTCTTCCCGCGCGCGGGAGATAAATCCGCCGGTGGCGGTGGCGCGCGGGCGTATCAAACGTGCGCGCGTCAGTCTGCTGCAGCGATTTATCGCGCGCCTAGTCCACAGGCGTTATCCCTGCTATCTTAAGAGAGGCCTCGAGGAGAATCTGCTTTGTCTCGGACACTGACGAAGCACCCCCCCCCCGCTCCCCCTTCAGCTCTCTCCACTATATAGACGAGTGCGATTTTTTACGTCGCATCCTCTGTACAAGCTCCAATACAAAAAAAAAAGAAAAAACAATAGTGTACCGACGTGAATTGATGTTGCGTGCAAATGTTTGAAGCTTCTTGGGAAAAAGTAATTATTTACATCGAATTTCTTTCATGCGTTTTCACGAGCTGTTTTTACTGTACAGTTTTAAAAAAATTTCAAAGTAGCTGCAGCCGCGTGCGTAAAAACACAACTGCGTACGGAAATGCTTTGCGAGCGTGCAAGATTTATAATGCGATCTACTGGCGAGATGTAATCCGATTTTAAAAACTCTACGGAAAATCATTAAAATCTCATTTGCTTACAAAAACTTGTCAATTTTCCTTTTCTCTTCTCGTAACTTTTTATCGGAGTTGTCATTTGCAAGTTTGCAACGAGATTTTTTAATTAAAGCCTTATTCTTCTACTTTCTAACGAGTTTTTCATGAACTTCAGTTCGTTTGTGGATTTGCAATCAGAGTATTTTGGATTATTTTGAGAAGTATACGTATGCTGATCGGATAAGAAAATTTTAATTATCACTAATTAAGAATAAGGTAGAAGAAAACAGTTTTAATTAAAACAAACTTTACTAACCACCAACAATGTTGAAAGTCGTAAGAACTGAAAAATAAAGAAAGATAATAAAGAAAGTTACTTGATACTGAGATATTTGCGGTTTAATGGTATTTGTAAATGTTATACGAATATTTTGTATATTTTTTTATATTTTCGTTGGAATTCAGATAACGAAAAAGATTTAGTTTGCGATCCTAGTAACAAAATGAGTATTTATCAGGAAACGAAATAGAAAATAGTTACACAATTCCTGGAATAACGCCATGACCTGGATATTTTACCAGGTAATTGTAGCGTAATAAAAAAAAATATTTTAATTTTCCACACCACATGATTGTTATAACACTGGACTGAAAATGACTCAGATTTTATATCCAATATTTTATCCCTAAATACAAAGCCGCCAACACATTCCATTAAAAGCTCCACAAAGTCGATGTATTTCATAGCAATCGTATCCGATTAAAGCCAACGCGTGCTTATGATAATTCGAGGAAAAAATATACACGTAGGTGCAGTATAAATGCACACGGCGATGGACACAGCAGCTCCTATAATTAATCGAAATATTGGGTTACTGCAACGAGAGCAATTTCGACGATTTGCCTTGCAGACGACATCGAGTTCGTTATAATAATTACATTCATCGACGCTGCTACTACCAAATACTGATAATCGCGACAGTAATCATCGTCGCGAGAGGAAGAGTAAACTGCTGCGAGCGACTGGAATATTATCGATATTCATTAAAATGCACGTGTTGTCGTGACCGATCATCCTGATCATTGAAATTGCAGCTATACATTATATATAGGTCAGCGCAGAGACGGACACGTCAGTCCCGTTGGAATTAATATATATATATATACGTATGTAGCGCGCATATACATATTCGCGAGTGAGAGAATCGCGGCGGGCGCAAAGTGGGAGGCTCGATTTTCATTGTTCCATATATATATAGAATTCTCAGTTGGGGAAAAGTTTTCTCGACTCGATCGTCGATATCCCCCTCCATTGTCGAGCGATTTTGCGATGCAGTAAATTTTTAAGAGGGTTCAACTTGAACGTGAACGCTGTGAATGGAATTCACTTTTCGAGGAGGTTCTCTCCGAACTTCTCCGAATTTTATTTTATTCCTTTTTCTTTTTTTTTTGTTGCGCGCGCACGCGCACGAGAAAGCTGCTACGTGCGCGCGGCGCTCTCTCGGTTTTGTTAGCGCGCGGAAAAGCGGAAAATTGTTAATTAATAGGAAATCGATCGATGGCGCACTTGATTGGGGGAGCTAATGCTTTACGCGACATTGTTAATTCCTCGAGTGTGATGGATCGGCTGCTGTATGGGTTTATTAATTGCTGATATCCCGGATAATCGCGCATAGCCGGTGGCGCACGTCGCGATTGGATTTTAATCATAGTTTACGTCCTAATGATTGTTTTAAAAGAAGTCGCTGCTTCGGAATAGTCACATATGCGAGCTTTATGAATTCTCGATGACTTCCGGTGACTGTTGAGCCGGTCGTTGGGATATTTTAGCTTTTCGTACTTTTATGTAGCGTGTGTATGGAAATTTATAAATCTGCATATTTATATAGACGACTGGAAATATAAGGAAGAATGTATTTGTGTTGCAGGTGACTGGAATCGTCGGAAGAGCTGACGTCCTCGCCTGTATTTTCTTCCTCCTCTCGTTTCTCGCTTATCATGGGTAAGTTTCAAAATATCCTATGCATTCGTTACCGGTGAAATTATAGAATTCATCGGAATTAAATCATGATAACCAAACATATTCCTTGTCGTCGGTGGTATTATTTTCGTCTCGTATGAGAAAAGCTCGATAACCGGAAGTCGCGAAGCGATTTTCTCATCTCATTGTATAACGAATGACTGTTAAAAGACTAATATGTTTCCTTGAGAACACTGGGTAGTTACGAGGGGCAAATCAGTTGTAAAGTTCTAACATGCTAAGATAGGCAAGTAGCTGAGATAATTGTAAAAATACGCGATAGGGATTGCGAAGGAGTCGACGGGCGAAATCCTATGTGAGGAAATGGAAGAAAAACAAGCGCTTCCTACTCGCGGACGAGCTGCTTGAGTAATGGCGCAGTAGTAGCAACTATACGGCGGATATACATGTGCAGATGTATATGTATAGAGCTGGCTGAGCAGCCCGAGGCAAGTGTGTCAAGCGTCGCCGCACTTTTCAGTGATGAATCGAGCGTACCTGGCACACGAGCCGAGAATACCAACGTAGCCCGCGTTATTTAGCATTTCGATTCGCTCTGTCATCGAGCTTTCGCGACGTATATATTCTCCTCCTCGGCTCTCTTCTTCTTTTTCTTCTTCTTCTTCTTCTTACTCCTGCTCTCCTTCCACTATCTCCTATACCTCTTGCTTTATACACACTTGGCTGGTAATGGATGTCCTTTTCGAAAGTTGCCGGCCTCCTTAAGTGCACGTTTTTAATGACCTTTACGACGTTATTATAGCCGCGGCTTTAATTAACGCCGCTGATGCATTATGCATGCGGGTAGAGGAATTTTTTATAGCGCCACCGCCGCCGCCCGTCCGTGTGAGCTGGGGAATATGTGTAAAAACCGCGGGAGAGAGAGAGAGAGAGAGAGAGAGAGAGAGAGAGAGAGAGAGAGCGAGGAGAATGAAGAAGAAGTTTCTCGGGGCACTTGTCGCGAAAGCTTGTAAACCATCGGTCGATGGCTTCGATTAATCTTGTTCTCGCCTTGAGAGGGAGCTTTGATACGCACGGCTGGATGCGAGAGAAATCTTTTCCGGTCGACCGAGTGGAAGCTGCTGGTAGTCTTCGGATGACTGCAGCCTATTTTTTTTCCCGCGCCTTGCTGACACTGCTACTCTGCTATATATCGCTGCTCGAATTCTATGGGGTTAAAAGAAGGATTTACTAGAGGAGGAAAAACTATGTATGCAATTGGATTAGAGTGAGGGGTGAAGGAGAGGGAGAGAGGAAATTCAGACTGATTGACGGACATTTCGTTAGGGGTGTCAGACTCTTGCATTTTTCCTCTCCGTGGCTTTTACCTATATTAGCCTTTGCAAAGCTAGAATCATGTCGTATATTTAGAACATTTGCACAAAAAATTTATGAGGGAGCACAAAAATACTTGAAAAAATAGAACTTTAAAAATAATGTGCGAAATTTAGCCAATCATCCCTTAATTTCAAATCACTTATCTCAGCGTAAATTATGCAGTTATACAAATTATACATCGCAAGCTCTGTTTTAAAAATAGAAATTCTAAAATAACGATGAAATCTCGAGAAATGAAGCTCCGGTAAAAACCATAAACGACCAACGGCTCTTCGTCCTTCGAAATCCCCAACTCACGCCGGACGACAATAAATTCAATTTTCAATCCTACCTCAACGTGTCGCACGCCAATTACACGAGAAACGTCCTGGGGTGCTCGAATAATTTTGGGTACAAAACATTATCAAATGGAAGTAGTCATTAATGCGCATACCCACTAGGAGGTTATGTAAATAGAAGAGACATATACATAGGCAAATGTGTGTGTGCGTGCGCGCTCACACCACGACGATGTTTTCGGATATATATATATACAGATTCCATTGAGCGCGTCTCTGTATATATTAATAAAATATTGCTCTTGCCTCTGGGCTGCGTTAGCGCGCGCAGCCGCCGCGCAAAGAGCATGAATGCCCGAAACTATTCAGAAAGTGTGGAGCACGATGCGGGTATTAACGCATCCCTCTCTCTCACTCTCTCTCTCTCTCTCTCTCTCTCTCTCTCTCTCTGTACTTTACGCGCGGAGCGTCCATATAAATTCAGCGTTGCGTTAGGCGATTAATTTCCAGCGGAGCTTCGGCGACACGAATGTTCCATTTGGGAGATTAAAACGATAGATTGAAACGATAGAGATGCGGATTCATCTAGAATCGATTCTCCTCTCTCTTTCGCTCCTCTTTTCCTTTTTTTTTCATTGTTTTTTCGAAACGCCAGCGAACTCGGTCCGCGTAACTGCATAGCTCCGGCCGGCGAATAATGATTTAGCACTTAATCGTTGAAATGGAAAGAGATTCCATGGCTAACTTTGATATAGGAATTTATATATATATATCGCTCTTTCTTTTTCGCTCTCTCTCTCTCTCTCTCTCTCTCGGTGCTTGAAGGATATACTCGCTGGTTCGATAGGCTACATTTTGAGGGAGCTTGAAATTGAAGGTATTATCCTCATATCCGCGGCTATATATAGGACTTCGAGAGCGTCGAGTCCTTTGCGATATCTAATATACGATAGGTAGGAACCTTTATCGAGATATCGACTTGGAGAGCGAATTAATTTTGATTTCGTCCCCCTCTAACTCCTGACTTTTGATTGCAGGCAGCCAACAGCTTACGTGTGGAGCAGCGTCGGCTTCGGGGCTCTATCGATGCTGGCCAAAGAAACCGGCGTCACTGTTTTACTGCTGAATCTCCTCTACGATCTCTGTCGCACTGGTTATTCGATTAAGAGGTAACGCATGGAATTTCATGAAAATTGAATTCGCCGCGACGGGCTTATCGGATTTTCTTGTTTTTCATCCCAAGCTCCGCGGCGGCAAAATAATTCATAACTCTCGCTTATGTGTGTGTATGTAATATACATACGCACATACTCGCTTTACTGTGTATAATGAAAAGCCAGTGACGTGTGCGTCTGCGTGTATATGTTTTATTTTGAGGAAGAGAGTAGAAGATTTACGCATAACAGTTTCACTTTATCCTAGTTCATGAACGAGATCAAAGCCAGAGAAGATCCCCCGCGCATCCGCGCGCGCGCACTTTACGGCTATTCTCCTTCAGGCGCGTTCAGCTAAAATACTTTACGATTCATAAACGAAACGTCGCACAGTGTCTATAATAGCTCTATCTCGGCCATAAAGATTACCATACAGCGCCATAAACGCAATAACCCGAGCCGAGTCGAGCCGAGCGAGCGAGCGAGCGCGCGAGCGCGCCAAATTTCAAAAATCCATATTTATTCGCTCGTACCGCGTTCATAAATATTAAAGAGTCTCTCGCTCACTCGGCAGCTCATAAAAAATTCATTCGATACCTAGTTTCCGTTAATCGATAGCTATACGCCGCTCAATTGATCTATGTCTCTCTCTTTCTCCCTTGAATTTCAGATCCATACTCGAGGCCAAATGGAACGACGAGTCCCGGATGTTCACCCGCCGCGCAGCTGTACTGCTGGTCTCGGTAAGTATCCTCCTGCCGAGAAAGTTGAGCAGACTCCCTATATCGCTCGCTCACGTACATATGTACGTCGCGCCGTGGTAAAATCGGAAATCGTACAATTTAGCGAATTTCCCCGGCTCTCGCAGTATTTACAAAACACAAACATTACTCGTGTGTATACATACGCTACGCTGCACATACGGTGAGACGTCTGCGCTCTCTCTTCCTCTCTCTCTCTCTCTCGCTCTCTCGGGGATGAGGAGTAGGGACGGCCCGCGAAGCCCTAGAGAAAGTTGCGAACGACTGATCGGCGCGGGTGTTATAGAGCTGCACATGCATACTCCGAACCGCAAATCGATGCGGATGTAGGAGCTGCCCTGGCTATATAGGGAGTGGGGAGAGGGGATAGTAGCGAACGGTCTTCTTTTTTATTATCTCGTTTAAGATGTGTCGTTTTACGTTTATACCTCTGTTACGCAGCCAGACAAATCCCATTAACGGCTGTCCACCCTCGGCTCGGCTCTATATCTCCCTGCGCGGCTGACTCTATACGGGACGAGGCCGCGGGAGGCGAACGATCGGTCGACATTGTTGATATACACTCAAAATATACAGGCTCGCCGCGGTGCAGGTGTGCGCGGAAAAATCCTGGAAAAATTGCGCCGCGACGCGCGGAGATTGCAACGAGACAAACAAGAGCGGCCGCGCGGAGTCCGCGACAATAATGGCGCTTAGAGCGCGGCGGTCATCTAAATTAATTCGCGGCCGTAAAAAGCTCGGGGGAAAGTGCCCGGGCGATTCCTCGTCCGCGCCGCGCGCAGAGCAGAGCAGCGCTGCGTCTACACGTATAGAGCGAGCCAGAGCGAAGAGCGAGAGCAGAGAGGGAGCGCAGTGCTGGCAGGCCGCTAAAGCGTACGAAGATTTAATGGCCGCTCGTAAAACCTTCAAGGGTCACGCGCGGATTGTCGTAACGTGTGATTGGCTTCTCCCTTCCTTATCTCTTGTGGAGCGGTTCATCCCAATGCACAAAATTCCCGAGGATGGCTCGGCTCTGATGCCGTGCAAGAGAGAGCGAGAGAGAGAGAGAGAGAGGGAGATCTATTTTCGCGATTTCGCCTATCTCCAACTTTCCTTCCGTAGCCGGCGCGTACCAGCGTACACGAGAGCAGCTGCGTGCGCGAGAGGGAGAGGGAGAGAGAGAGAGAGAGTCTGTGTGTCTGGCCTCATCTACATATGCGCTACTGGCGCGCTGCAGCGTATACGGCAGGACTATATACGGTGGCGAATGCGTTGTTCGGATAAATTCGCGAACGAGCCATTCAAGGGGACATATACACGGTGATTTGGGTAACGGACCTTCCTACCAGATGCTTCTCGCGGGATAATAACGGAAGCGCGGTCGAGGGCGCGCTCTCTCTCTCTCTCTCTCGTCTCGGTGTCCGACCATACCGCGGGACTATCTACTTGGCCGCCGCCCGAAACTTTTCTGCGCGCGTGCTTATATCGTTCTTTGGAGAGAAACGTCGCTGCGGCGCTATTATCGTTACGTATCAAGCTCGGAGCAGGCGCGTTTTACGAGGGGTGCTTTCTCCCGCATGCGCGTTCGAGAGTGCGAGAGCCGGTCCCGACAGCTCGTTTAATAATAATTAGCCGGAGGAATGCGCAGTCTTCGGCCCGCGCGCGCGTATAAATCTATCTGGCGCGTACGTCGAGTGAACGAGGCCTGCGCTAGAACGAAAATGTCCCGGCAATCCGTGCGCCCAGGCGATAACCCAAGCTGCAGCCCATATCTTCTGGTCGTCTAGCTGTATAAACACAGCGAGAGAGAGAGAGAGAGAGCCGCACAGGTGGCTGGGATAACGCGTCGAGGCGTGTGTAATATCGTAACGTTGAGCAAACCGTTCAAAGGCGCGTCTCTCTCGCACTCTCTCTCTCTCTCTCTCTCTTTCTCTCTATGGTGCATGCGGTGAAAGCAGCGCGTATACGCGCGTATAGCGAGGCGCGGCAATATGAGAGCTGGAAACGTCGTGCGTTATGTGTACGAGCGATTAAGAAGCGCAGTATCAAACGGCGCGTGTTAAACACGAGAGCGCTCTCTCTCTCTCTCTCTCTCTCTCTCTCTCTCTGTCGCTGTGGCGAGGGAAAGTCGTGAAACGCGAGCGGACCAAAGGCAGTTGCGTGTACGCGGATACATACAGAGAGCGAGAGAGAGAGAGAGAGAACGCGAGAGGGCGGCTCGTATAACGCCGCAGACGAGTCTTCTACATGCCGACCACTGCACGCATATATACGCATGCACGTAAATGTGTGCGTGTGCATGAGCGCGCACGCGCGTTGAAGTTATGCTAATTTATGCTGCGAACGAGGTGAACCAACCAATCCTCTGGTCTAAACCCGACTGCTCTCCCTTTAATATGCCCCCAGCAGCCGAGAGAGAGAGGGGGGGGGGGAGGATAGGCAGCAAAGAGATCCGCCCCATTTCATTTTCACTTCGCCTCGGCACTTGCTCCGCTGATTCTCTCTCGCTCTCTCTCTTTCTCTCTTACACGCTTCTCCAAATCTCTTTGGAAGAGAGAGAGAGAGAGAGAGAGAGAGAGAGAGAGAGAGACGACGACAAGCCTCTCGACTCTGTCTCTCTTGCAATCTCGTCCACTTGCGTTTCCGAAAAAGACCCTTCAAAAGCGACCTGCCGAACACCTTCTTCCGCGCATTTGGTATTCACTGAATTACAGCCACTTGAATTTACATGCCAACGCCAAAGAGAGAGATTGGTAGAGGGAGGGAGAACTCTCGGTAGTCTTATATTCCGACACCTTGCGCGCCAGGAGACTCACTGCGGCGCGTCCTCTTCTTTGCTTCGACGCTTTTCTTCGCCTTCGTATTCTTCTACTTCTCTTTTTGTATATAGGGTCGGAAAATTGAGGGGGAAGACTCTGCGGTTATTCAATGAGTCGAGTGAAGGTTCACGACTGAGATCTTTTTTTCTTCTTTTGGAAGTAAGGAGCTTTGCGAGTCGTAATTTCGTAAGGCTTGAGACGAAACCTTGAGGATATTCGATGACGTTGTTTCGATGTTTCGGGAGGTGTCATGGGACAATTCAATTTTCCGCGAAACGACAATTTCATTTCACCTGTTTCCGAAACATTGTTTAAATGCTATTCCACTATATGTGCAGTCAGGCAAATCATTTTTATTGATACCAAGTATTTTTTACGGTACTACTGAACTGTTGGTGTGAAAATTGAGTGCGACCCCCCTCTCAAATTGCCGATTAACGTAAGAAAAGTTGACAACGCTTCAAAGGTACAGTCCCATAATTTCCAAGACGAATTCCAACCGAACGAGCAAGAAGAAGCGCAGACAGCATCTGCTTCAATCATGAGTTTAGCCGAATGCATAAAGTGTATGGTTCCGTTGTTACCTCCTCATGCTGCTTCTCGGTACACAAGTACTATGTGTATACCTAAGTCAACTGTTTGTAGGCACTGCGTAATCTACGTCGCTTGCTTACTAAACGCTACCGCACGTGACGGGAATTTGAACGCTAGACACTCTCTCTCTCTCTCTCTCTCTCTCTCTCTCTCTCTCTCTCGCTCTAGACCTCTGATGCCCCGTGAGGTATAACATACACATGCATGGACTTTGCATCTTGACTGCGGACACCCGGGATGAGGAATATTGCCGGACGCTTCCGGCTCTCTGCTTGTTTTCCATTACTCTCGCAAGCGCGACGTCTAATCGTGAGGTCAGCTTTAGGATACGGTTACACTGCCCGCTGGTACATAGCTCTCCTTTGTGACTGGCAATGTCCATAACGAAGTCGAAAAAAGTTTTGTAAATTATAAAGTCAAAATTCGAAAGGTAGACGCTAAGAATTTTAAAGCGATCAATGTAAACAGATAATTCAAGTTGCTTAATGTTCACTCGGGGCGCTAAAAAAAAAAATTATGATCCGTCGAGTCCGTTCGCCTTACATAAAATACAGTATTTTTTTTATCAACTGACGCAAGCTTTTCCCTATTAACTTCCAGTTTAATGAAAAAATTTAATAACGTTCTGCGTATAGGTATAATCAAACTCAAAACAAAAACTGGATGCCTTTGCGATATCGCTCTCGCTTATATAAACACTGCACATACGCGCACGCATACACATCTGAAAATCAAATAAGCGTACGTACATCAGGCGGGAAATGTAAGCGCAAATTCGATTTTAATTTTAATTAACGAGAACGCGGCGGCGGTGGCGCATCAGCTGCGCATCCATCGATTCGTCATTTACATCCGGTGCGGGAAAATCAAATGTATATATATGTAGATAAAACGGAAGGGCAAAGCGAGACAGAGAGAGAGAGAGAGAGAGAGAGAGAATAGAGTCAACGAGGCGGAGTGGAAAAAAGGGAAAGACAGGGAAAACGTCGAATAAGAGAATCTGCCGTAACTGCTGCCGCTGGATATTTACCAAAATTGAATTTCCCCGTCCTTTATTATTCAGGCACACTAGCGCGCGCCGCTTCGGCACACAGCAGTATAGCAGCAGCCCCCGCATATAGTGTCCAGGCAGACGTAATATCGCGCATATATATATATATATATATATATTTATTTATGCGTATGTACATATACCGTGTGCCACTATTTTCTCTCTCTCTCTCGCTCTCTCTCTCCCTCTCTCTATCTGCTCGAGAGCTGCGGCGATCGATTCGACTGCGTCGATGTGTCGTTGAATCTCGGCCCCTTTATATCGTATTCTCTTATTCTGCGCACTTCTGTTCGCGCCCCGCTACGTCCTATCCATTATACACACAAGCACATATTTCTATATATTTCTCTGTCTTTCTCTCTCTCTCTCAGTGGCTCGCTGGCGTTTTATTAACCTTCTTTTTTGATACTTTGATCTCGACAATAAAGGGATTCTCGACTTGTAATACTGTAAGGGTCCCTCCCCCCTCCCGACGCATGGGCTATGGATATAGACGCTCGGGTCTTCGGGATTAGGTAAAAAGTGGATAAGCTCTTCTGGATAGGTTGCCATTGCGTCGAACTTGGCTTACGCAGCCCCTCCCACTCTCTCCTCTGTCTCTCACGAGTCTCGTGTATAAAAAGTCCATACATAAATATAATACACTCGGGCTACTTCCTTCCTCGCTGTATCTCTCTCGGGAGGGGGTGGGGCCGTATTCAATAGCGGCTGCAGAGAGATAGAAAAGAGGAGCGAATAAAATCCACGGTTGACCACATCGCTGCCGCTCGACGGAGCGAAATCCACTGCGATATGAATAGCTCTCGGATTGTCAGATATTGTCCTGTTCTATCTGCCCCCGCGCGTCTCGCCTACACACGTATTTGCACGACTGTTCGCGTCTCTCTCTCTCTCTCTCTCTCTCTTTCTTCTTTGGAAGAAGGGCTTCAAGAGCTTCTCTCTCTCTCTCTCTCTCTATTGCTCTGTGCACGTGTGCGCGCGCTGCAGGCCAAGTCATCGCCGCGAGAGGTGAGAGATGCGGACGCGCGCGCGCGACGAGAGAAGAGAGTGAGAGAGGACGTCTATTAGGTTTGCGGGACGTGACGGCAATGCCAGCAGCTACTGCACAGCCCGCACACTTGTATATATACGTGTCGCGAAACTTCTCCAACGCGAATGAGAGAGAGAGAGAGAGAGAGACAGCTCTCCTATAAGTGCTTCGGAGCCTCTTTGTCTTCCAAATGAATTTCTCCGCTCGACTGAGAAGCTTCACGTGCCAAGCGTCGCTGCTGCACTGCTCCACTGCGGGACAGCTTTTTCTCCTTGTTTTGAGGACGGAATGCGACGTCGATCCTTATGGCTGATGGAGTAATCCGGCGCGTCGTTGGGAACGGCGATGAATTGAGAGAGAGAGAGAGAGAGTTATTTTCGCTTTCTCCTGTGGTATATAAGATTTTAAGTTTCGTACAGAGAGTTCCTCGGGGAGCATTGCTCCCACAACTGCCGCAACTTTCAATTGCGTGACTTAGGAATATGCGCGCTTCTGTTTGTTGACTTTCTTGTAACTTTTTTTGCTATGCCTTCCTTCTGTCTCAGAAATAGTATTGAAAGTTCTATCTTTAACGTCATCAAATCGGTGATCGATATTCTCGGAAGTTGTCTATTGATGCCGGGATAGTCGAAGTTAAACGGTGTATAATTTAAATCCTGCAAGAGATTTAAAAAAGAAAGGTTTAGCGCTGCGTTGACTTTTTTCGTAATCTTCGCTGAGAAGTAGATTTCTTCGCGAGCTATTCGTTAGTGCTCCAAAAACTCGTAAAATAATGGGGCAAAGAAGTTGTCTTCACAGATTTTTTAAAATTTCCTCGTAAATTTTCTCGATGAACATCCGAACTGCTTTTGGAATCTGGTTACCAAAAGTTATCGACTTCGATAAGTGTCGAGTTAATGCCAAAAAACTTACTTCCTTCACTTGTCTTTAAAGTAGTTAACGCAAGTTCTTTTAGCATTAACTAATCACTTTTGAAATAATAACTTTCGATAACAAGACTCCAAGTGAACGAGGCATAAAGTATTTATCTGAATTTCTTTAGATTAAGTTTTTCCACGAAGAAATTGTATCTAACTTATAAAAAGAAATTATGAGTAGTTTTGGATAAGCCAGTACAGCTCTTACCAATGAAATAAGTCAAACACGGTTAAAAGGAATCTGCTGTACGACCTGCAATAAAGCTTATTTTTATACATGTGATATTGATGCAGTAATGCAAGTTTAAAAGAATTACATCAAGATATCAGTTATCCAATTACTCCTAAATCGAGCGTTTTTAAATTAACCGAGTTCCATTTTCTCCATTTCACACTGTATTCTAAAGGATTTCGCATATACACATTAAAAGCTCGCGCGAGCGACCCAATTCCCAAAGCATTCATTAACGTTATTCACAGAAATAATAATAGAAAATACAGCGGAACGAGGCGACGACGAGCGTAAATTTATGTAAAATTCTCAATTCCTTTTCAGTTGGGCGTACTCCTGGTGCTGCGGCTGGCCCTGTTGCACGGCGCTCTGCCCAAGTTCTCACCGCAGGATAATCCGGCCGCCTTCCATCCCTGCTTCCACGTGAGGTAAGCAAATCGAGATTTTGATTTTACCGCGCGCGTATCCATTTCGATTGAAAATTTAAACTCGGAGAGCCGAGAAGCCAAAGCCTGGCAAAGCTACGCTATCCTCTCTCTCTCTCTCTCTCTCTTTCTCCCACCAACTCCTCTCTCCTCTCGACGACTTCCCTCGTTCTCTCGGGCTAACTTTTCGTCCTTGCTTGCAGTTTTCCCAAGACTCGTATATATACCTGCACGACGACTACCTCTTATATATACTTAGGAGATACCTATACAGCGATCCGTAAGCTCTCCCCGAGACCTTTGTCCTTTTCTCTCTCTCTCTCTCTCTCTCTCTCTCTCTCTCTCTCTCTCTCTCTCACTCCTGGCTTCGCCTGTCTTCCCGAGAAACTTGCCTCTCGCGCTTTTTAACTTATATATCGCACAATTTCTGCAGCGATACAGCTCCGAAAATTCGAGTCGATCGGAAAAGGCTGTACCCCCCGTATATAGGTAGGAAAAGTGCCTATCTCGCGATTTCTCCCTACGCGCATGTATATACATGTATACGTGAAGACGGGCATAGACGCGAACTCATCCCACATAGACGTACATGTATATACGCGCGATAGATTCGAGAGGAGCAGGGAGCGCATACAGCTCAAAATAATTCAGCGATCGATGTATCGGCTTTTTAACCTGCAGCCGTGCGCTCCATCTCCTTGACTCCTGAGTGTGCTATACATATTAATGCCGAGGAAAGCGGTCGATGTTCCCATTTACATTAGTGCGCGCGCTGCCTTTTGCAAACGCGTCTCCGCGCACATAGTGTTATACACCAGCTCCTTTTCGTCGCATCCGTGCAGTGTCTTCGCTGTGCCATCGCCTTCTCTCCCACGCCCGACGCGATGTAATGCGCGATGTACCTCGCGACGTACACGAGACTGGCTGTAAACTTTTCGTCACGACGCTTTTCCAGCATAATGCGTTGGGCGGGTACAAATAGCGCGGGGAATTTGGTTTGTAAAATGGAATTGGCGAGAGAGACTATATAAGTACACAAATAGACAAGTGCGCATGTTTGCGTGCATGCCCTGTTTGAATTTCGCGCGCAACGCGTGGGATACCAGGGATTATCATATATACTCTGCCGCGTTTCGGGCTGCGCGGCTTAATTGAGAGCGTGTTATGCGCTACATGCATACACTTGTAAATGTAAAGCAATGCGTCATGCGGCTGCTCGCGCGCGGGCTCCTTCAACGAATTCCCCAGAAAAACGCTCCCGCGACGCGTATAACAATCGTTGCTTTTTCTATTGCAAATCCCAGTTACGCTTACGTATATTTATACGCTCTATGTATTTACGGGGCTTAAGTCATCCCCTCTGATTGCTGTTTGTGAAATGAAAAACAAACCGCGCGCGGGTGGGCGGCGGCTGTCTCGCATGAAAATACAATTCGCGCATAAAACAAGCGGTCGATGTGTACCGCGTATGTATATATATGTGTATACGTCGCGTATGGCAGCGCGCATCGGTCTTTTATATGCAAACCTCTGCAAAATTCGTTGGCTTTGGGAAACTTGGAATTTCCAACGTTTTTCACGCACACACTTTTATGTCCCCCGCTCTCTCCCTCACTCTCTCTCTCTCACTCGCGCGTTTAAAACTTTTTAGTCCCGATGTTTCCTCTTTTGCCGCAGCTTACATCTACTGCGCCCCAATTTCCATGTGTGCGTGTATATATCTCTTGCGCCATTTCTCCAAAATGGAGATTTTTCTCTTTCCCTATGTACAGCGAGAGAGAGACAGAGAGAGGGAGAGAGAGTTGCGACGTCGAACGCCCATGAAAGCTTGCCTTCCGGGTGGAACGCGCGTAGAGCGTTATAGACGAGGTAGAGGAAGAAAAAAGCTCGCATAAGCTTCTTATTATAAACATCAGCCAGGGGGAGAGAAAAAGATACATTCGTAAATGTGGACGTATGTGCGTGCGTGTGTGTGTGTGTATACTATAAATTTTTCCCTCTCCACAGAGAGAGAGAGAGAGAGAGAGAGAGAGAGAGAGAGAGGAGCATATAAAGAAGGGAATAAAACATAATGATGTATAGGACTTGTATCCACTCGGACAGCTGGACGGATTTAACCGAGAGGAGAAGACTGGAATACTTTACGAGTCGTATAATTTCAGCGGAAAGCGAACGCTTTGCGTCGTATAAGCTCGTGTATATGTATGACGACGCGCGCATGCGGAAAACCGGGAGCCGAGAGAGAAGACTATATGCTCCTTGCTTGCTTCCTTGCATCCTTGCATCCTTGCTTGCTTGCTTGCTTGCTTGCTTGCTTGCCTGCCTGCCTGCCTGTGCCGCGCGGAGGCCAACGGCTGCGAGATGCTCGACTCTTTTCACGCTTCTATGCGCGCGTGGCGCAAGAAAACCGCAACCGCGTCCACATAAGTTATTTTCGTTTTGGCAAGCGCCGGCTGCAAGCCCCGCATACTTCGAGCTTGCAAGCTGTCTCGAGCCCCTTTAATTATTCACTTGCCAAAGTAAACACCCCGAGTATTCGATCATCGATGGCTGTACTATCAGCTCTCGAATAAGTATACACACACACACACACACACACACACACACACACATATATATATATATATATATATAAACGAGCGAAAGCACCGCT
The DNA here is from genome assembly GCA_018906965.1 of Philotrypesis tridentata. Classification (NCBI taxonomy): domain Eukaryota; kingdom Metazoa; phylum Arthropoda; class Insecta; order Hymenoptera; family Pteromalidae; genus Philotrypesis; species Philotrypesis tridentata. Next base: position 5,004,584 of record JACCIB010000011.1, on the reverse strand, counting down.
GTATCTCCCCCCATAAAATTCGTCCAACAAATCATTCGCCGAAAGAACAACACGCGCGCCGAGAGCGAGAGAAAGCGAGGCGCGAATCGAGTATCGAAGTCTTGCCTCCATAAAAGCCCGCCAAACAGCGTAGAAAACATCATACGGTGCGCGCAGTCGATAGTAACGCGGTGAGGGCGGGGGGGGGGGAGGGGGAGGCAGCAGTAAAGCCGGAAAAGAGCTGCCGCGCGCGCATCCATATCCAACGCAGCAGCAGCCGTGCGGTGGCAGCTTGGATGATAAAAAATGTAATACAAGCTCGAAAATGAGAAGAAGAGCTGAAGTTCTCGCGCGATAGGTGCAGCTGAACGTACCCCCCCCCCCCCAGCTCCTCGCGCGCTCTGAGCCTCTGGCTAGAGAAAATGGAAAAAAGAAATACAGAGGAGAGAGGGAGAGAGTGGCTGCACAAGTACCCATCGCGCAGTGGTCGCGGGGGCTCGCAGTAGTAACGCTCGGCCTTTACTCCCTCCTAACGGCGGCTCGCTCGCTCCACGGCTTTTCGCTCTCTTTCGTTGGCCCCGAGCCGGGGAAAATAGCTTTTTACTGCCCGCCCCCCCCCCGTCCGCCCCCGTGCAACGAGCGTGGCGCGCAATACGCGCGGGGCGAGCGAAAGGCCAGTTCGATTCGTGCGTACGCGGAAAAGAGAGTGAGAGAGAAGGTTATCGCGGCTGCAGCAAGCCGATCGTATAAGCCGCAAAACCGCGAGCTTTCTTCGGGTGTATATAAAGCTTTCTATTTTATTGGCCGGATAGACTCAGCATTTTTTTCCCCTCCAGCCTGGATTCTTTCTTCGGAGAGAGAGAGAGAGAGAGAGAGAGAGAGAGAGAGAGAGAGAGAGAGGGAGAGGGAGAGAGCGCGTGAATGCGTGTACAGAAAAAGAGGCTCATTTTACTGTTCTCTCTCTCTCTCTCTCTCTGCCTTTCTCAGCCGCGCCTTTTTTTATAACGCACCACTCGTATATAGCTCAGCGCTGCGGTATAATAAAACAAGGAACGCGCGCGAGCTTTTTTCCTAAACGCTTCACTGAAATTGTTGGCTTATATTCCTCCGTATTTTTCCTTTCCCTTTCTCCTCTACTTGCATCCCCCGGACGCACATATATATATATATATACATACACAGATACAAAAGGTACGAAAAGGTCTAAATTATCGATAAGCGCGCCGTACCACTGGAATAGAACCTGATTTATAAGCGTCGAGTGTATGCACTCGATCGATCGATCGTTTGCCACTCTTTGCGCCCTCTCCCACGAGAAGACCACCGAGCTATTTCATTAGCTATATTGGATTAGAAAATCTTCCCCTCCGAGCTCTCGCTCTCGCTCTCTCTCTCTCTCTCTCTCTCTCTCTCTCTCTCTCTCTCTCTCGCTCTCTACCCACCAAGTCGAGTGTAATGAGCGCGTTATTGCATTCGAAAAGAAAGGCAATATGCCTCCGCCGCAAGGCAACACTCGATTGCGCTAATGCAGTTTGATAAAACGTCTCGGAGAGAGGCAGAGAGGCGGCTGCAACACTGCGCCTCCGCTTCTCGGGATGGAAGCTCCGTCAGTGTGTATGCGCCGTTGGTGCGCCTGTCTCTGTGTGTGTGTGTGTGTGTGCGCGCATGTACGTGTATAGTACCCGCCCAGAGAAGAGCTTGCGGTTATTATTTCTCTGCGCAGTTTACGCGCGTCAGCGCATAAACGTCGAATATACGCAATCCATTCGCGCGGCGCGTTTGCATTAATTTCGAGGACGGATATAATAGCTCGAGGCAAGTTTTTCTTTTTTTTTTTCTTCTACTTTCACCTCATCCCTCTAATATATATACGCACGCATTATCGTTCGTGCGGCAGCCGCGCACGCAGTGTTATATACGAGTTTACGCTCACTCTCGTTTTATGTCGCACGCGCGCTATCTTGTCGTTGAAACTTGCCGAATGTTGTGTGTATAACGCGCCCGCAGGTAAACACATACCTATATGCACACAGACACGCACACACACACACACACACATACAAATATATATATATATATATTTATATATATATGTATGTAGGGTGTACAGAGGGGGAAGTTATAAGAGTACTAGCTTAATCTCCCGTGATTCTTCTCGGAGGAAGTTTGCTCGTCGAGGCGATTTCTCCTCAATACTGCGCTGATGACTTTCAGCGAGTTTCTCTCGCGCGCAGAAAGAGAGAGAGAGAGAGAGAGAGAGGCCTTCTTAGCCGAAGCGCCAAGCGTTATATGTATGGGGAGGATAATGGGAAGAAAAATTACGCCTCGACGCGCGCTCAGAGTTATATCGCTCGCGCGCTGTGTTGCGAGAAAGTTTCTTTGTGACTTTCGAGAAATTTTTTTTTATACATCGCGAAAGACGCTCTCGCGCGCGAGGGGACAATGCGATGGCGTACAAAGAATATTCTTATTTTTTGATGTTTTTTCGGTGCGCATCACTCGGTCGCATATTTCGTCGCAAGCGAGAGTCAGTGTCGAAGTTGTATCCCATTTGTTAAGGTATCGATCCGAACCCTAGCGTATAACTCGACGAATACGATTCTAATCGCCTTGCGTCACTTGAGATATTAATGATCGTCCCCCGCCGCCGCGTTGACTCTCTCGTCCGTATGGAAATTCAATCAGACTGGCGAGCTTGCAACAGTGAAAAATGATTGATTCGAGAGCTTCTCTCGCTCTCTCTCTCTCTCTCTCTCTCTCTCTCTCTCTCTCTCTCGCTCAGCTGCTGCTACCTGAATATTTGAGATCGTCGTTTCGGAGAAAGGATATGCGCTTTCGCTCCACAAAAGAATCGTCATATCGATCAGCCCCCCGTCCGACTCTCTTTCTCTACTGCGCAGCGGACTCGGACCGCATTTCGAAAGCAGATTCCGCTCATCTCTCGAAAAGAAATCCACACGGACGCGTCTGGGTACATACAAGCGCACAAATGCATACACACACACACAGGCGAGCGTCGCAGCTGTCGAGGCAGTTACGCCCGAGATTTCGTTCCGCGGAGGATCGCAACATAACCCGGCGAGCTTTACGAGCGAGACGCGATCCTTTCACTTAGCTGCCGCTGACGCTCCTTCAGCGGCACGTGAGACGCGCAATCGTTAAAGCCGCGTAGGTGCACTCTCTCTCTCTCTCTCTCTCTCTATACTTATATACATGCATACTCTGTATATCATCCGCAGAGCTCCGACGTGTATACGCAGTGATTAATTACAAGGGAGAATATCTCGTTTCCATGTCCCTCCCCCTCCGGTAGTTATGGAGCTTGGTTTTTTTTTAATGCTTTTCCGAGAAGATCTCCGCGACACAACGACGGCGCGCATAACATAAAGGGCGAGAAGAGAATAGGCCGCCATCAAAAGTATTCAATGGCTCGATGAAATTCAGTTATTAATTAGTGGAAAATCCGCGGAATATTGCGCACTTCATCGTATATTCTGCTCTACGCGATTTCTTTCACGTCGACGATTGCGATTTGTACGTAGCTACAAGAGCTTGAATCGAACACGACAAGTTGTGTCTCTACATTTGTAAAGGGTTTGTCAGTTTGCCGTTTTAATTGTTCTTTCTATGGGGTACGAAAGCGCGAGAAACGATATTGATTTTTCATTACCAGTTCTAGAATTTGTGTGAGAAATTTCATCCGAAGAAAATGCTTGAAAAAATTTTATATGTAAAGGATCGATTGATTATTGAAATTCATGAATGAATCGCATACAATTTTTCATAAAATAAAATACTATATCTGTTGGTAATACTAACAGTAAAATGAGAAGAAATTTAAAATTAAAAAAAAAGCTTTTAGCACAAAGACGTTGTTCAAAATCGACGGGATACAACTGAAAGCTCCTCAAGTGAATTAAATTTTCCTATTTTTCCCATTTACGCGTCCGATTCGCCTTCCCCGACTAAAGCCGTGAATCTTTTGTCCGTATTTACCTTATAATCCGGCGTATATAGCTTCGGGCAGAAAAAGAAATGAAGAATGCTATCCGCAGCAAACCGCGTAACACGCGCCCGCAATTCGTTGCATTTTCCCGAGGCGGTGAAAAGCACCTTTTACCGTTTTTATCCTCTGCATAAGCTCCGTCTTCCACGGGAAAAAAAAGCATCAGCGCGGCGATACTACACTTAGCGCACGCAATTCGCGACAAATATTGACAAGCGTACACATTTTATTCCTGACATTTTAGCAGCTTTCAAGTATCAATGCTACGCCGGGCTTATCTCCGCTATTCCCCAGCGTCAGACTGTCTTTCAGTGTTCTCTCTCTCTCTCTCTCTCTCTCTCTCTCTCTCTCTCTCTCTATCTCTTTCTTTCTCTCTGTCCCTCGCTCTCGCATTCGCCGCAAGCTTTTTATTCGATTTAATGCTTTTAAATCCGTACCTGCAAGCTCTGGCTGCGTAGCAATAGCGATAGCGAGCTCTTTCTTTCTCAGGTCGAAAGGGTGCAACGAGGTCTTCTGCAGAATCATCAGGATTATAAAAAAAAAGAAAACACGAGTGCAAGCTCACTCGGGGAATATAGGGATTAGGAAATAGCCTTTTGGTGGTGTTTGCTCAAAGATATAATTACCCGCGAATCGCAAGCTCACACGCCTCTGAGGATTCTGACGCTTGGTAGCGTATAAACCCTTGTTGATGGGTACATCATTCTCTCTTTCTCTCTCTCTCTCTCTCTCTCTCTCTCTCTCTCTCTCTCTCCCTCGCTCGCTCGCACTAGTAAGCTTCTTAGGACGTAGCAGAGGGCAAGGAAAATAAAAAAACGGCGTCACAGAAAAAGCCGGCGGCAAAGGATAATTACAAGGAAAGACGACGACGACGAACGACGACTGCCTAGGGCAGAAAGAAGCGGCAAAGTATCACGGGGGCGGTGCACTTGTGTCAACCGCGAGTCGCCGCCTTGGGGCAAAGACTGGGTTAAGACGCTCGGGGCGTTTTTTCTTATATTTCTCTTCTCGAGCATCTCTCTCTCTCCCCTCTCCCCCCCCTCTCTCTCTCTCTCTTTGTATTACGTATACATAAGGCAGACTCGCTTTCTAGGTATATAAACTCTGATACGTGGCACATTTCTATTTCCGACGAACCCTCTGCCGGCGGCAGCTCTCTCGTAAGTCGCGTATGAAGAACCTGCTAATTGGATACTCGCATGTACTATCTCGCGTTGTCGGAAACGCGTGCGCGGCGCCCAAGTCGCCTCGCCAGCATTTTTGCGCAGAGCTTACACTTTTAATCCAACGCGCAGACTCGCAGGAGAGAGTCGTCGACTATTCTTAGAGCTTTGCGAGCAGCAGCAGATTTATTATAAATAACGGTAATTCCGCACAGAGAGCATAAGCAGTTGACTAATGCGTAAACATTATATATGCGTATGTAAAGTTATCGATCGTCTAGTTCGTACACAGAGAGAGAGACTGGGTTGCACTGCAGACCTGCTTCACTCAACTGTGCCAGCGCTGTATACATCGAGCGCAGTGCTGCTCTCGGTACAACTTGTATACATATAAGTAGAGAGAGAGGGGGGGAGATGGGGGAGGAAGAGAGGCAGTTGGGGTACGGATCTTCCGCAAGTTGATCGGCAATGCAGGGACTTGATTACTCATTCCGTGCCTTGGCAGAGATTAAATTATCCATTAAGCGCCTCGATGGACGTTCAGTCAGCAGTTGGCTTGCGAATTTAGTGGCAGACGCGAGCGGCGCACGAGCGTATCTCTTGGGGAGAAGCTCTCTCTCTCTCTCTCTCTCTCTCTCTCTCTTCTCTCTCTCTCTCTGTCGCCTTAAAGATGCAGGCCTCGTTTAACGAGCCGTCTTTGCAGTGGCAAACGGAGCCAGCCGCACACCAACCGAGAGCGATGCACCATTCCATAAATCCTCTGCAAGTTCAATGCGCGCACGCAGACGTCCTCGAGCTTCTATCAAGGCACTTGTAAAATTTATAATCGTCCTCGGCACTAAAAGCCAGCTGATTTCGCGCGACCGATTCTTTCTTAAATTTATCGCTGATTGCGTGAAAATTGCACGCTCAAAAGCGAATCAGACGCTCGCGTGTATTATGACTTCTTTGGAAAGGGGACAGAGTGCAATTTAACTAATTAAGCGTGGGATGTACATTGATATTAATTAAAGCTTTAGGACAATATTTAGCGGAGCCGTAAAGCAAAGCGCGTTTCGGAGTGACAAAAATGCCGCATTGACAGAGTCATGTGAGCGAAAGGTTTGTGTGCTCGCGGAAAATACGTACACACACACACACACACACACACACACACACACACACAGCTACAGAGGGAAGCTCGATTCCCGCATAACAGAGCGGAGGTCCTGTGCCTCGGAGGAGGAATTCCGAATACACGTGGTGCACGCGCCTCGGTATTTCCAAGGAGGAACGACGACGCGAATTTTTTAGCGTCGAGTGACGCGCGTATGGTCGAAAAGTTTTTTCGACTGCTACTGCAACCCAACCGCAAAAAGCCAGCGCGGCAGTGTCATACCTCTTTTTCTCTCTGTCTGTCTCTCTCTCTGCTGCCCTTCTCGGACGAAAAAAAAAGAAAAGAAACGAGAAAAAAAAATAAAAGCAGGCTCGCGCGCCCGGAATCTTTGACACATCATGCTTTTTATTCGAAAGTCGTAAAAACATTTTATTTTTGTCAGTCGTATATACGACCGACGCGTATAGAATACTGCTAGAGAAGCGTGTGTGTACATATAGAAGAGAAGCAGAGGAGATCGGGGAGGGAGAAGGGAAAAAAAGGCTGAAATAAAAGAGCGCGCGCTGGATCGGTGCCACAGCTGCGAAATCCTCTTTAGAGTAACGGACACCCCTGGTGTGCTTTCAAGCGATCTACCCACACGCACAGAGCTCGAGAGAGATAGCGAGAGAGAGAGAGAGAGAGAGAAAGAGCGCATACACGCGCGCATAGACACACACATTTATACATACATATAACGGACAGGGGACAGCGAGGTGGAGCCCGAGCTGCATCCGCATATATCGCCGGTGCGTGTGTCCGGCTGCTCGAGCTATATATGTCTATATATTTACCGGTGGCGCAACAAGACACGATAGCCTCTCGCTGTACTCGGCGCTGCATTTCCGTTGCCACGGAGACTGACGGGCCGCATCCGCTTCGCCTTCAATCAATCAAGATTCTCTTCCGCCGCCGAGTAAATTAGCCGCCTCGAGACTGCCTTTATATGCGCGCGCGCGGCCGCCCACTCTTTCTTTCCCTACGGCGGCGCGGGTTGGGTTCGTTGTACGAGCTAGCATGTCGCAAATTATACGCCGAGCTTGCGCCCCGAGCTTGCCCCGCATACCAATTTCCCCCCCAGCATGTAGGCCCTCAAGTTCAATGTAAATTTTCGATGCTATCGACGCGCGCACTTTTTCCTCCTTTTGCCGCGAAACCCTTTTTTCTCTTCCCCCACCCCCTACCCCCTCGCTCTCTCTAGAGTCAAGGTTGCCGCGCGGGGGGGGGGGGGGTGACGCATCCTCGCTATGTCCGTATACCCCCGACGATTTCACGAGAGAAACGCCCTGAAAATCCTCGAAGCCGGGGAAAACGCTGCCGTAAAGCGCTTTCAAATGAGTCCTAAAAGCCGCGAGCGAGAATTCCGCGTTTGCTCATGCTTGTACACGTATAGTATACAAGCGACAATGAGCAAAAGCCATGCAAACTTTTCAAAGCACACTCGCAACTCCTATTGAACGTTGTTTCCAATTGCTCGTGTTAAACATTTTCCCCCTCGCGCTAGCGCTCGCTGGAAACGCGCGGCGCCCCGATAGAAACACGCGCAGTTTATTCTATCAGCGTTTCCGCGGAACCGGCCGTTCGCCACGTGCGGCGCGATAACGATCGAATTATTTTCTTAATTAAACTCCGCGCGCTACTCAATTATTACCGGTCAAACTGCAATCAATTAGTTATTCATCGTATTTGCGCGCGACTCCGACTTCAATGGCTGCGCTCGTTAAAAATTCATCTCTCCGCTAATTGCCTTAACTTTGCCGTCCACGAGAGTTGCTGTGCGTACACGCGAGATTTATGCAAATCCGCCTAGCAAAGTATCCTTCGTTTCGCCAGAAAAAGAATAAAAATTTGCGAACAAGCTCCGCTCGAATCTCGAAACGCAAACCGAATCCACGTATACGTATGTGTGCATAAGCAGAGCGAGGCGCAGTGGTGCGTCCAGTCATGGAAATTTGCATAATCCCGCAGCTTGACTTACAACCCCAGAGAAGACAAGTGGCGACAGTAACAGGCCAATGACGTAAGCCGATCCGGTGGGATGGAAAGCTCGAAACCGCCCCGCAGAAGGGGAGCGGGGGGGCTAATGGGCGCAAGCGCGCAACATTTCTCAAGAGGATCCATCAGCCCGAATTATGACCCTTCAAGTTATCATCGCTCGACTTATCCCATCCTATGCTCCTACGGGATAGGGCTTTCGGCCCCGTCCGATCGGACGCGGACTTGAGCTACTGCCACCGGCCTGCCTAATGACTTTTCGAGCAGTCTGCACATGTGGCCGTGCGCGGTTGAGCGTAGCTGGCTTGTCGCACATTGCTTTTTCATCCTCGATGTTTGCGATACCTCGTCCCTCGCTCGAATCAATTTAATTGGTAAACACGCTTGGCTTTTAGCGTTATCGTCGAAAAAAGTTTCTTTTACACGGTTCACGCACCAGACGCTCGGGACGAGACGAAAACGAGTATAACTCGCGCAAGCCACGCGTCTCGAAGTAAGTATGTACAAAACTAATTATCCGCCGAATGATGTCTGATTATAATCGTTGAGACGCGATAGAAATGTGTATTTCTAGCGCACTCCTCGGCTCTATACGCGCGCCATCTCTGCAGTCTGCATTCGCTATATGAAAATACCCAAGCGCGCAGCGCACACGAGAGAAAGAAACTGCGCAACGATCGATACTCCGACCGCCACCTGAAGCGTCGCGATGCATCGCATTTCTCGTTATATTGCTTTCTCCGGGACGAAAATTGAAGGTAGCTCTGGAAATTTTCGGTTCCAAGAGTCTGATGAATATTTGTATCGTGTGTGTGCGCGCGCGCGTGTATGTGTATACAGTTGTATGAAATCAAATTTCAATGAAATTTTGCAGGTGTTTTTCGAATGAAATATGGACGCATTTCGTCTCTTGTTTGAATATATACACAAAAAATATTGCGAAACTCCGTTTCCCACAATTAATTATTCATTTGATAAGCGAAGATATGCAAAATGTATTACTTGAAGCTTCTATGTATTCTAATTTATTACTCTATCATAAAGGAACGAAGCTTAGTATCTCTCTATATCTCTCTATATCAATAAAATGATATCGCCATCGCCGTGTGAGAAATTAGCAACCTCTCAATTGGCGTTCCCTCAATGGGAGAATTGTTTCTCTTTTATGTGCCCGCTAGGGGACGCCACTGAGGGGACGCCCGCTAGAGGGCACCACTGAGGAGACGCCTGGTAGGGGGTGTCATGAAACTGCAATTTTTATCATAATAATTTTTATAAGACTATTTTTATAAGTATCCCAGAAATTTAAATTACAGTAACTTTGGATATTATAATGTCTTGCGTCTATGGAACCAGATAAAACTAAGTTCAATTCATTTTCATTGTTACTTAAATTATCTGACCAGTAACAAAAGGGATTTATGAATTTTGCCCTTGATACTCAAACGCAAACCGAATATATATGAACAAATGCTATGATTTCTACTTTACTGCCATATTTACCATTCATTGACATGTACAATTCATAAGTATTTTTATCGCCTATAATGAATGGTTCAATTTTCAAAAACATATTTTGCAATTTTGACCCTAATTTTCAGATGATCTTTTACAGTATTAAATAAAAAATAAGAAAAACAACGAAACAGGCAATTGCCATCTCCTAAGATTTTATGTGGTTCACATCCAATCGCTACGCCAACTAACGCTCGAGTTCGAAATTTGTACTTAAATACAGTTCAATAGGCTTACTTATAAGAAGAAATTGTATATTATAATATTGTTAAATTTATAATATTTGCTTGTAAATATTAACTATTGTAAATTACTTAAAATCTTTAATTGCTTAATAGAAACATTTCAACATCTTGAATTACTTAACTTTTAACAATGATGGTGTATGATATTTTTGACAGCGGCATCGGCGGTACGGTTACAGGCGATAGTCAAATTACTTTATTAAGTAGATATGTATGCGATGTAGCATACTACAGAATACTTCAATTATCGTAATTATTTAAAAATCAATTTACACTGTAGACATTAGCCACTTTTAAATCATAATTTATAATTATAAAATTAACGCGACGTGCGTACGCAATGTAAATACAAAAATCTGTGACTATGTTGTTGTTGACGTGGTTGCTATGCACAAGGCTATATAGCTATAACGAATTTCGAACATGAATAAAAACGTATTCCTTTCCATATTAGTGGTTTCCACATTAGTCAATTAAAAATTGTGTGGTTGGTGAGTGAAGCGAGGGTATATACTATAAGACTACTTCAGTTTGCAAATAGAAAAAAATACCTGAAAAATTTTCAAGTCACTTCATATAATATCCGCATATCTCCCCGCTACATTGAGGTGCTGACCGAGAAAGCAATTTACTAATTCAGTTAGCGACGGTTTATTTTTTGTATTCGTTGCAACAATGTTCAGTCGCCTGGTGGTGTACCTGGGTAATTTCTGTCTTTATGTTGCGGTTCGCGTGTCCCCACGATTAGGGTATAATCAAGGCAGCGCGTGTGCACTATACGGTGGCGCGGCGCAGCTGTGATTATGATCGATCGAGAAATAAAGCTCGATTGGAATGCTTTCTCTCATTTATAAATATCTACTCTACCGCAATACAGCTCCTATTCCGGCTCTGCTCCCGCAAATGGAGCGTGAAATTACCAAATAAATGGTGGATATACAAGTAAATGGAAGAATAACAAGGTCCAGAAATTAATAATTGGGTATTTCATTATTACCTTTTTGAATAGATACATTTTTCCAGATACATATCTTTAATTAAAAATTGCGTTGTATTTAGAAAAAAAAGTACATACCGCATGTGAATCGTAGCTCGCGCGAAGGGGTCAACGACTCGAGTCACAGAGAGCATATACGAAAACGCGATCACAGATCGTCGCGAGCACTAGCTGCTCAACGGGACCCGTCGATCTCTTTTTCTCCTGGAGATTCATCGAGGATTCCATTTTATTTCCCCAACGAAGATGTGCTGCGCTGACTCTTTGTCGCGATTTCGAGTGGCTGCGCTAGCGCTACCGGCGCTTCGATGAGAGGGTGCGCCCGGGGTAAAGACGACGACGACGAGGAGGAGGAGGAGGAGCGGGGGCTGGAAAGGGGGGTGGAGAAAAAGTTGGAGGAAAGGAGAAGGCGCGCCGATCGTGAGAAATTGCTTTTACAGTTGAATTCAAAGTATGCGAGAGAGATCAAAGTTGTGAGAGGCCGGGCGCGATAAGGGAACACGAGTATAGTGGATCGTCGGTTGGGACCGAGCGATGATGGCAAAGAGCCGTATTAAAAGGACGTTTTTCTCCGGCGCCTCAGCAGAAAGAGGGGAAAAAGTGTCGTTGGAAGCTTCTTCTCGCTGCTACTTCTTCTTCTTCTTTGGTACTTTGCCGCGGTGTTTCTCACGTGCGAGAGAAAAAGGGTAAAGGTAGAGGTTACGCTGCTTATGGCTGTAAATAGATTCGAGGAGAAAGTTGCGCGCAGACAGACGGCATACGTTGCCGCGGGTGGATTCTTCGGAAATTCTCGCAATACTCGAGGGTAATAAAGTCGTTACGCCGTTATAAGCGACTGCGCGAGCGGATAGTATGGGATGAAATCGGACGGTTGCGTGCTGTCGAGGCTTTGTAATTCGAAACTCCTCCTTTTGAAATGTTAACCTACGTCGGCATTGCGTGCTTACATCTAGTTACAGTTTGTGTAACTTCCTAATGCCTCGTAAATACTCATTTCCAACGGCGAGTACGTAGACTGCGTCTCTTAATCAAGACGGGCCACGCGTATCGCGTATAGTCCAAATCCGCGAATAAAATAATTTCCAAATTTCTCATTCTCGTGTAGCCACTTGTTATTCTACCCTCGCCTCGCCGTGTACATTTCCACTCAATTTCCTCTGCAAAAATGTTTATCCTTGTTTCTTCCGCGCCGCGCGCGCGTCACGTCGCCCGCTGCACGTGCAATTTAGCCCGCATATGTACAAGTTCTATATGTATTCAAAACTCATGAAATTGTTCGCAAACAAGTAGAAGAGAGAGAGAGAGAGGGAGTGAGAGAGGAGAGTCGTGGCCGCGTGGAGCATGTGTATATTGCGCGAATAAAACGAAATCAGTTAGAGCGAGAGGCGCGCGGCGGCGCGCACAAGTGTCAGGTCTCTTCGCCGGTAAATAAGGAAGTTTCTCTCGCAACGGCGCGTGTAGTCGAAGTAGACGAGGGAAGAGAGCAGAAGCCGACGCATCGCTTAGGCCTTGAGAGACGCCACTACTGCTGGTTTCTGGGCTGTAGCGGTATATAGTATCTGCGGTAGGAGCCCTCGAGAACTATAGAGACTCAGTTCCTAGTGGATAACGAAGAAGCCGACTGGCTCCGAGAGACGTATCAATTACACTTGAAAGATTAGCTCTGCCTCTCGAGGCCGAGTTAGTTGCGGCGAATTTTCGCGGAACACGCGAGTCGTGTCTCTCTCTCTCTCTCTCTCTCTCTCTCTCTCTCTCTCTCTCCCTCTCTCTCCAGCTGTGTTATAAGGAGCTTGCAAGCTCTCGAGCATTTATTTGTCGAGAGGGAGAGAGAGATACAGGCAGAGAGAGGGAAAACCGGAGAATATGGATGTCTTCATATTATTTCCAGGTATATTTTTCGCTGAAATTCCTGGCTTTTCTTTTCGGGTAATTTAATATCGTACCGCGAATGCGCTCCACCGCGCCGTCCGCAAATTTTCGAGCTGCGCGTGTTTATGTTCGCTTTAACAGCCTCCCAATTCATGGAGAGCAGTGCATTTGATCCTCTCGTATTTTCCATAGCTCGCGAATCCTTTGTTTTTTTAATACACTGATACGAGGCTATTACATTTTCGATGTTGAAAAAACAATGTTATGCGAACGGAAAATCTTTGAATTATGAAGCCAGCGACGAGCCAACCCCGTATATATTCATGTGTCGCACAAAAAAACAAAAAAAAAAAAACAAAAATAAAACGAGAACACAGCACCGCGCGCGCAGCTTCCATCGCACATATTCAGCGATAAGCTCGCGTTAAATCTCAAAACAATAATGCCGGCGTCGCGTAACGTAATTAAAAAGCAAAAATGCACGGCATAATGAAATTCAACCAACACATGCGCGTATACATCCATTATGTACGGTGAGAGAGAGAGAGAGAGAGAGAGAGAGAGAGAGAGAGACAGAGCACGCCTGCCCCTCTGGCTACAGGATCAATTTGTTATCTCTCCCGCGGTATTGCACTCCCGCACATACGCAAAGTATACATGGATAATCTAAAATTTCGAAATTCCCGCCAAACGAGCTTATGAGCAATCAATATTTCAAACGAACGGGCGGCGCCTCGTCGTCGAGCTTATTAAGGCTATACATTAACTCGTAGCCCGGCTTGTTTTATCCATAGTATAATTAACACATATTATAATTCGCGAGAGTCAGAGCCTCCCGGCCTCCCCTACCCCTCCCTCTCACTTGCGGCCGAATGAATTTTTCACTATTTATGCGCGCGCGCGGGCGTGACGCGCTTTATTATTGAGATTTATGACCACTCGTCGCTCCGATCTATATTTCACTCTCACCCCGGCAGAGCCAGCAACGACGACTCTCGTTTCTCACTGTGTATTCAGTACTTCAGTAGGCGTGTGCGCGTGTATATGTATGGGGAAATCCAGGAATTTATTTCGGTTTTTTGGGGCACTCAAATTTGAAAAAATTGTCGTGACGCATCTCTTCGGGTAGCTTCTTTCTTCTTCCATAGGATCTAAATATAGGAAGGAGTGATTTCGATTTTTAAAATTTACACGTATACATTATATGAATTTTAAAAATGCAGATATAATTAGGTAATCAATGAAGCTAGTTCGATTTTGGAAGCGTCCTTTAAAAACTAAATTGATATTACGGATTTTCTCATTTGAGCAATCTCAGCTTCGATCCGCAGAGGAGCAGCAAGTATCGCTCTTATAAATACATATAGACCGGGCATTTTTCGTGCATATTCATTATGTTTTATATGAACCTCTGGAAACCTGACAAAGAGCGTATAGAAAAGTCCGTATTCCGAGAGAGAGAGAGAGAGAGAGAGAGAGAGAGAGAGAGAGAGAGAGAGAGAGAGAAGGTACAGGCGGAATAATGATTTCTTGATAAATGTCTGGAATTATTATTTTGACGTTCCGTTCAGAAGGCTGCTCGTCTCTCTCACTCTCTCTCTCTCTCTCTCTCGAAGAAAGTCGCAGGAGCCGTGCTATTAATCACGTCGTCGAAATAAGCGCGCGAGGCAAGAAAAATTATTCCTCGGGCCAGTAGCTCTGTTATATAAGAACGAGCTGAAAGCGGCTCCCGGGAGAACGAGCAAGAGCCTTCATTGTTTTACCGCTTCCCTTGACTTTTTATTGTTACCCACTCCCCTCTCTACCTCTCGCTCTCTCTCTCTCTCTCTCTCTCTCTCTCTCTCTCTCTCTCTCTCTCCCTCTCTTTGCCTCCTTTTTTCGGCCGGGCTACACACGCTCTCGTGCTCCTTTCAGCCGCAATTACACTCTCGAAATTCAATTCGCAAAAGTAGGACTCTAATTAAATAGCTCGCGATGAGCTTTACAACCTGGCTTCATTACGAGTAAACACACGCGGTGTCTGTCAATTAGGAGGGAAAATTCGTCGGCTCAAAGTATACGCATAAAGCTTTTCACATTGTCTATAGGCGTGTGTGTGAATATCAGGTATGTGTGGGTAGCTCTCCCTCTCTCCCTCGAATGTAAACCCGAGCTTGAATATTTCCGCGACTTAATTTATATGCTTTCCTCCGATAAATTCTCCGTGGAGCTCGCAGATTATAATCGGAATCGGCTGATTGCAGAGCGATACACGCCACTGCTGCGGCGATGTGGCCCACTCTACCTCAGCTCCTATCGGCTCGACATCGAACAATGCGTGTACATGCATATACAGGGCAACAATTCTCTCTCTCTCTCTCTCACCCTCTCACCCTCTCGCTTATACGCCGACTATGTGCATGCGGCCATATAGCTACTACTGCCGCGCACGTGGCAACGGCTAGTGCCCGCTGTAGGCCAAGCTCTCTCGCTCCCTCTCTCTATCTCTCTCCCTCTCTCTCTCTCTCTCTCTCTCTCGCTGTAATAATTTCTCCCGGGCAATAACAGCACCCGATTGTTTCTTCATTACTAGCTCATTCGCTATATTTGATAATATACCGTAAAATTGCGATTAAATGAAGCATTGTGAACGAGTGATAGGTCGCTGCTGCTGTTGCTGCTGCTGCTGCTGCTGCTGTGAAATCGATTTTGCCACGGGTATCACTATATACCGGCTGATTAAACTCTAGATGGAATTCTTTTTGTTTTTTTTTTTCATCGGAGATCGCGCTAAATTTCCACTTAATTAACGAGAGGGTGCACGCTGTATTTTCAAGCTGTTTCACCCGTGGGGAAAATATAACGCTTACAAACAAGTCGATATACATTACAGCGATTGTATAAACCTAGCTAATATCCGAGTATACCGGAGTAACAATTTTTGAATTACAATCAATTACTTGCAAGCATAATATCCAGCGTGTACACTCTTTAGCCATTCAAATGACTTTGTACAATGCAACGCAAGCTCTAGAATAATCTAAACGAGAATTTGCGCAGAGCATCAGTAATAATGTAATAAACTGCTTTAACTAAATCGTATGCAAATAGTTATATGCGACCTAAATATTATTCGCATATCTATAATATGCATTATACACAAGTACATATCCCGTGAACAAACTTAATAGCAAACTGTTCAATCGAAAGCTCGACGTGCGTAATTAGCTCTGCACACGTCTCTATGCGAGTATAGCATTGCGAAGTGTAATAATTGGTTTTTTTTCTTTTTCCTTCTGTTCTCAGGTTACTGACGTTCTGCTACCTGGCGGCGCTGAACTGCTGGCTGGTGCTCTGCCCGGCAACTCTCTCGCACGACTGGCAGATGGGTTCTGTTCCTCTGATCGCCTCCCTGGCGGACACCAGAAACTTGGCGACGTGCCTTTTCTTCGGTGGCTGCCTCGTACTCACGTACCGGGCCTTCGCGGACTTCGAGGTAAATACACGTATAACACATGTGTACGCACACATATATAGGCTTTTTGCGAGAGCAGTAACTCGGTGATTAGAGGCTCTCGAGCAGCTAATCAATCGGCTTGGTCTCTCCTCTCCTCTCCTCTCTCTCTCTATCCTCTCGCTACATAATTCAAGCCGAGCCCGGAGATCGTAAACATCGTTCCGGGCTATGCGTGCGCGCAGGTGTATAAGAGCCGACGGACACGACCGCACTTTAGATGGCTATATGCGCGGCCGTCCGTGTCGCCCCCCTTTCCCCTCGCCACCCTGCTAAATTCATAAAGCCCGGCCTCGACTATACGCGGCGCGCATCCCCGACAATGCGTAACACGGGTACTCGGTTTCACGGCTCCGCGCAAAAGCTGCATTATGCATCGCATTCGCGGATGACGCGCGCCAGGCTAATTGCTACGCGTGTGCGCAGGACTTTCCTTTTCTTTATTCCGACTCTCTCTCTCTCTCTCTCTCTCTCTCTCTCCCCGCAAACGCCAGCTAGTGCGCGAGCGAGGCTCTGCTTTATGAACGAGCTCACGAGCTCGCCAGATTTCCTTTGAAGCTCTCTCGTCGCGGCAGCGGCTGCTGCTGCTTTTACGTATTTATCACGTGCCACTTGCTGCAGTATCGCGGCCAGCGGCGGACTGAGTTTGGCAAGTGCGAATTAGAGAAAGAGATATTTTCCTCCGCGTGTATAACGGGGAATCAGTGTGGCGTTGCTCGTTTTTGCGCGGCGACGAACTAATTTTAACCGGGATTGGACGGAGGTGGGATTGTATATTATTTACTTTAGCCTGATGCCGTTGCAGTTGTTTCGGTGATAAGCCAGGAAAATTGACCTGCTTTCGGAATAGACGTAAATTACGAATTTACAGTAACACGCACGCGCGTATGCCCATTAACGTGGCACGTTTTAATACACGCGATAATGGCAAATGCCCGGGCTTTTCAACTTTAATAATATTATAAATATATACGAGCTCCGCGCGCCTGTTATGTATATTTATAACATGATTTCATGCCCATGTATACGGCTTATTGTCAAACAAATCTCTTCGCATGAGAAATGCGGCTTCCAAGGTAAATCATGCCGGATTTTTCTTTAAAATACAGCTAAAGAGTTGTACTGAATTTATTTACTTTGTTTATAGTTAATTATCCTTGGACATGCGAATATTTTACAAAATTTGTGTGGTCTAAATAGAGCGAGCTTAATAAGTGACCATATATTTCTGAGTTTAAAAAATTTTAATTTTATGCCCTCAACATTTTTACCTCATTTACGCAATAAAGAAAGACATAACAGCATTTTCATTAATAACAATCTCGTGTCTTATTATTTAGCGGTAATAATATCTAATTTCTTCTTTCGCGGTAATAACATTTTTCTACTAGGATTTAATCTTGTGATACAATGTCATAATGAATAAAATAATTTTCACACATTGCACCCGTATGCTTTCAAATTTACAAACATGAATTTAATTTTCCATATTTTTAGCTTATCGAAGAAAAAAAATTGTATTGCAAATAATATGCTCAGATTATTCAAAGAGACGTGTTTCCTCTGCAAATAAACAGTTTAATTCATTTATACAAGGGGAATACGAGTTAATGTGCTATTTTCGTGACGATCATAAAAGCAACATGTTTATTCGCAGAGTGACGAAATTGATGACGAATTCAATAGATATAGTAATGAGGATTAAACGGAAGAGAATCAATCCAGTATAAACCCATACATATTGTTTTATTCTCAGCATGTCCTAATAATGTTTAATATAAGCTCTTGAAGTGAACGTGTAATAATAATCGCCCAGAAAAATAGACTAAATTTAGCGCAACAAAAATCACCAAGAGAGAGAAAGAGAGAGAGAGAAAGCGCAAAGAAGCCGGAGCTTTGAAAGTTGTAGACGCTGATGATGAAGTCTCGGGGTCATAAAGGAAGTTGTGCAGCTCGCGCGCGCGCAAAAACCATAGTGTACGACAGCGCGTTCATTATGAACTTCATTTAAGCTTTGAGCATATAATCTCGTTTTATCGTCGCGCACCAACTCCTCGCACTCTTCTCCCCCCTATTTATTCGCTCTTTCTCTCCTCTCTCCTTTCACTGGCAATCTCGAGTCCATTCGCTCGTGATTAACGTGAAACACTCCAACTCGATCGTTCTGTATTCAGCCCCCCCTTCCCTCTGTCTCTCTCTCTCTCTCTCTTTCGTCTTATAATAATTTCCCCTGCGCTTAATGTAATAACAAAAAATCATAATAATTATAGTAATACTTACTCTAAAATACTAATAATGATAAACCGACCGCATCGCATCGCGGACAAAGGCGATCGGTTCTCTCGGCGAGCTCTTTGAATTTCCCGCTAAGAGTTCGGAGCATCGCTTTGAGGCGAAACTTTCCGCGAGAGATCTGTTTGGCTTTTATAAGAAAGAAAGAGAAACGCTCGCGCGGACGAGAAGGAAGAAGGACGTCTCATCGTGCGCGACTATACCTATATATGTCTATACGTGTATACGACGAAGGCGTTCGAGAAGTTCGCCGCGTGGAGAGATCCGAGGGAAGTTTACGCCGAGTGAGCAACTATTTTACTATGCGAATCGCTGTTTGATCCTATGAGCGGCGCGGCACACTTAAACGCGATGGATTCGCGCGCAGCCGGCGGGATTTTAAGAAACTTTTTAAAATACACAAAAGTTTGAGGCGCGCCCGCGCGCGTACGCGGACGAAAGTGGCACTTTTACGGCGAGATTATTCCACGACGAGCTTTTATTTCGACTCCCCCCCTCCCCTACGCATTATTGCTGTACAGGCGGTCACATGTCTAAGGCAAGCTTTGGTAGACATTACGTTTCCTTTTTTTTGTTATTAAAATAATCGATAAAACGACCACTCGATATGGCGCACGAGATATAGACAGAGAGAGAGAGAGAGAGGGGGGGGAGGGAGAGGGAGGGGGAGAGTTTTAGATACAAACGTGAAAAAATTGCTTGACGAAGAGAGCGACGAAGGTTAATAATCGTCGCCACGAGGGATAATATGTCAGTGTCAAGTGCGCGACACTTTGCGCTCCTGGGAAAAGTTATAGTGTCATGCTCTGCAAAAGCATACCTGTATATAGTATACAATGCACTCTTTTATTTACTCAACGCGACTGCAAGCAGGGGGGGGGGGTATCAAATAATCGTAGACTTCATTATACACCCTCGGATTTTTCAATCTATTATGCAGTGTACACACGTATTACATGTATAGTATGCACACTCCTTTATTTTTCTCCTTTACATTCAGATTAAACAGATCCACTGCGATAAATCACATAAAGAACATACGCAGCGCTTAGTGTAAAAAAAACGCAAACCATTAATTATCCCGAAATAGGTGTGCACCTCGCCGGTTCCACGCAGATGTAGCCCGACCTGCACCTGACGTTGGCGCACGTAATACCTCGGGAGCTTTCTTCGACGCACTTCCCGTCATTGCACACGTATCCAGGCTGGCACGACGGCGTCGCAGAACAGTCGCCCGTCGTAGAACACTGACCGTCGACGCAGACTTGGCCCGGCTGGCAATCGTCACACGACTCTCTCGTCAGGCACTTGCCGTCGCGGCAGTAGTATCCCTGTCGGCAATCGAGCGTCGCACATGTCAATTGCGCGCCGGCCTGGCACGCAGCGAGCAGACAGACGAGCAGTACGATTTTCATTCTGCGAGAGGCGAGCCGAGACTAGAGTCGACGAGTCGCGACGACCTTTCTTTTCTCCGCTATTATACGCGCGCTCGTCTAATTATTTTTCCCTCCACTTTGCCAGCTGGGATTCACACGCATCGAGTATACGATTATTTGCGGACTCGCGTATTTTCCAGTATAAAGCCGAGGCGATGAGTGCAATATCTGCCGGTGCACGTGTGCACGAGCGACGGCGCGCGAAGAGACCGTAAACATTGATAAGCTCGCTTTTATCCTTGGTAAACGTAAAATTGCATTGGGGAAATACAAACCGGTTGCGCAATCGATGTTTTTCTTTCCTCGTGACGCGCGGCGCAGCGATGCTCCGTCGCGCGCGAAATGCACACTGGCGCAAATTACATTGGCTCTCTGTATCCAAGAATAGATTCGTAGCGGGTAAATAACATTATCCCGCGCGTTATGTATACGCGGGCCGAGTGTGCGCGCACAATATGCAAAGTGTACATCTAGTTTTAAAACCGCGACAATAAACTCGCGCGCGGTACGCAGCGCATAGTCCCTGTATCCCGGTGTTCCATCTGTACAAAGGTAATCAATCATTTTGAGTGGCCGGGAAATTTTGAAACGATCAATTCGCCACGAGCGGCCGTCGACTCGTTCGGAAAATGTGAATTTCAAACGTCCCGGCTAATTATACCGGACGATTGTTGACTCTGCTCGGGTACGAACGAACGCCCAAGTATGTCTGTATACGTGCATATAATATAAATGCTAGATGTGAAATTTATTTATTTTTCATTTGCGCTGCTCGATTTGATTAGTTTGCAAGTCGTCTGGACGTGCATGATTATAATCAAACGCGTAATTAACGCTGTTTATGTATATTATACATCTATGGTAGGGAGTGCTAACGATACATTGGGTATAATTATCATACTGTTTTATGAAGTTTAAATTATTAAGTTCATATATTTTTTGAATAATTTGCGTAATGGCATTTGAACTGCGTGATTTCCAGGTCAAAACTTTGTTAAACTTTGTTAGTCGTAATTATAAGCGCATGCATAATGATAGTCGTGAAATTCGTATTCATAATTGACGATCAGATTCTTTCAACGGATTCGCGCCGACGTGTGAAGAAAATTTATCGGGAATACGCAGACGCGAGTCCATGAATATTACATAATGTGCCCTGTAAATTATATGCATAATAATTTATTCTCTACACATATCAGAAATAATCGTGAATGCGGATTTAGGTAGGCTGTGCTATAAAATTGCATACGAATTACTAATGACCTGGCTGCCTCATCATGTACGGCATGAATATCATTCTCACTAAGCTCGAGCGCTACTTACACGCCGTGCAATAATGGCGCACTTAGGTCACTTGTATCGTAATATACTGCGTTGATGTTGCCAAGACTGAAGCACTCGAAGGTGAAAAATAAATTTAGTTCTAACAGAATAAATGAGAGTATCGTCGCTCGTCCCCTGGAAAACTAGAGCGCGTTTCGGAAAAGACATGTATTCCAGATATTGTTGACTTTAGAGCTCTATACAAAGTTCAACAGCTATTATCGCAGTGATAAATACGAGGTCAATGGATGGAACGACAAGTTTATGAATGGCTCAATAGATCTATATTATTCGCAGATAGATATAGGACACGAAGAAAATAGACACATTTTTTAAAAAATATACCAGTGATAAAGTCGTGCTCGACGACGCGATCGCAATTATAGATAATTTTAACGAGGGCTTTCGACCTAATTTCCATCAATTCAATCAATTCGTCGACCACACACGAAGAATAATTAATTCTTTACCAGGACGCCCGAGATAAGAAAGATATATTTCACGCCGACGTAAAATCGCTCCACTCCCGAGAAGAATGGAGTTCAACAAATCATCGCATATTGGCCTGTCGCGGCGAATTTCGAAAGCAATGCGCCGATAACGACACGTGTCCGAGCGCTAGTCCTGTTTTTTTTTCGGGCTTCGTTCATATTTTCACCCCATAACTTACCAATCAAAAAGTTCGCCGAATTTTCCGCTCGCGAATTTCGCCTCGTTTTTATATTTTCAATCGCGCGCACACGCGAACAGCAGCAGCAGCAGCAGTGGTGCATATACAATAGCATTGTCGTGGCGTAAAAAGACACAAATGATTTTTGCGTTCTGTGTCGAGGCTCTCGATCAGCCCGTCGAAACTCGCATCCTCTATACGCACATATATGCACATATATACGTGTACGCACACCGACAAACGCACTGCACAGAGAGAGGGGGGGGGGGAGAAAGAGAGAGAGAGAAAGAGCGAGTGGCATCGGTGGCTGCAGAGCGCGGATTTCCCAGAATGATAAATGGCTGTAATTCAGACGCACAAAAGCGCACTTGGCTGCACTGGAATTCTAATTACGAGTCGGTGAGTCTGTCCGTTGTTTCTCGCTCTCTCCCTCTCTCGTTCGTATATTACCTATATATATATATATATATACGTAGACGAGAGAGGGCCTCGCTGTGTCGCGTGGCCGCGGCGTCATTTTATACGCGTGTTCGATCGGAGCCATTGAACCATGCGAGAGTGCAATGGATGAAGAGGGATACATCGATATGAGAGCGAGATAGATGACATATATATCCAACTGGTTTATAGGACTATTGACCGCGAGCGAGTTTTACCTACGACGGGCCTCGACGCACTCGTCACTCACTCCCGCATTCAATCGGCGAATTTCATTGTTCTCCGCTTGTTCCTCGGCTTTCTCCGCGCAGCTCTTTCTTTTTTTTTCTCCTACACGCCTATTCCGCGTGTATATTGCTCGCATTTCTTTTTCTCTTCGTCTCGAAAGAATGCGCACTCATATATGGTTTTCTCTGTGTCTTTGCGTTTTTCAGCAACAAAGGCATCCGCCGCTCGTCCTTGGTTGGATGTTCCTAGTTCTGCCCTTTCTACCGGCGTCCAATCTCCTCATCACCGTGGGATTCGTCGTCGCCGAACGCGTACTCTACATTCCCAGGTGACTTTTCTTCTTTCTTTCAGCTCAGAGTTTTATTACCGAATCGAAAGAATTTCAATAATGTTTTATTATTTCAACTGCAGCATCGGTTGGATACTGCTGGTGGCCTACGGAGCTCAGTTAATCTGGCAGGCGATTCCACGTCGGAGAAGCCTCATCACGAGCGGGTTGGTGTTGCTTCTGGTGCTTGGATATTGTCGTACGATCATGAGGAATCGCGACTGGACCTCGAGGGAAACGCTGCTTAGGTATGCATTGCTTTCCTCAAATTTCTTGCCGTAAGTAGTATGGTTATTTACACTGGATTTAGAGATGCGATGCAAGCTGTACAAAAATCCCAGCTCGTTAGTGTCATTTAAAATTGTTTGAAATTCGGGTTTGATGAATCGCTCATGAAATACCAAGTCCAATTAAAAAAAAATATTACAACCAATTTTCTATATATTTCCTTTTTTAAAGTTACGAGGGTGTTTCCTCCCTTCAAGTATTACGCCATTTTTTTCATCGCCACCCCAAGCTCAATCTTCGCATGAAAATAAACGGAGATGCCGCAGATACGAGTTTGTAGCACTGTAAAAGCCACGCTTATGGGAGCGACATTTCGTGAAACTAAAGTAAAGAAGCATTCATGAAATTTAAGTAGAACGAGGCAGGGCTTGATCAGCCGCTCTCTGTAGTCGCGTATCGCATCCATAAAAATGAAAAAATAAAAAAAAAAAATCACACTACGTTTATCTCGGCAGAGCGGGTCTCCGAGCTCTTCCGGACAACGCCAAAATGCACTACAACTTCGCCAACTTTCTCCGGGACACGTCGCAGCCGAACCGGGCGATTCTCCACTACCAATTGGCCCTATGGTGAGTACGACTCTGCTTTGTTTTTTTTTTGTTCCACTCTTTTTCTCCCCCCGTGTATAATTCGTGCGGGCGGCGCGGCAGCCTTTTCATCTGCGGCGGGCCACGCGCGCGGTCCCACAAAATTTTATTTATGCACCGACGAGCGCGGGCGCGCGTATACTGGCAGCCGAATGAGTACGGATGGGCAAAATAAAACTGCGAAACACGGCTTTGATGCAGCAATTTTTTATGAGCCTTTTAAAAGCGCCGCGCTCGCGGGAGTAATGCATACAAAGCGATTTCAATTTTCCAGTCAAAAGCACGCAGCGCGGCCATTATGCCGACCGTTTCCTGCACACATGCATATAAGTATATAGATGTGTATTGTATAATGCATGTGTGCAATATCCACGTATACGCATTATATATGCATATAAACCTTCTTCGCGGTAACTCGCCTCCCAGCCCCCCACCCCTCTTTGCCTCCTTTTTTCGTTTAGTTTTATTACTTCATTCGGCCGAGATTGCCTTAATGACAATGTTAAAGAAAAAGTTGCCGCTTCCGAGGATCTTTTATTCGCAGTGGCGCGCGCGCTCTGATTAAAGATCGCGTGAGAGCTGCGCTGTGAGAGGGAAGTTCCGAAATAATAAATTAGCCGCAGACCGAGCGCGGGAGAAAAATGAAGAAAAAGTCAAGTTTCAAAATATTTCGTAGTTTCGCCGAAATAAAGTGCGGGAGAAACTCGGCTAAAATATATTTGAGCGCTCCGCCTTTTTCAGCGCGTACACGCCGCTATCTCTCTTTCTGTCTGTCTTTGTCTCTCTCTCTCTCTCTCTCGCTCTCGACTCTCATTGTCCTCGATGCAGCTTTTTCCGATCTCCCAGTCCGATATTGCGCGCGCAACAGCTCCCCGCATTCGGCGAACACGTGGCGCGCACGCGGCAGTCTCTCGGGACCATCTGCCGCATTTTTCGGTGCGGCTGCTCGGCA
Source organism: Philotrypesis tridentata (assembly GCA_018906965.1). Taxonomy (NCBI): domain Eukaryota; kingdom Metazoa; phylum Arthropoda; class Insecta; order Hymenoptera; family Pteromalidae; genus Philotrypesis; species Philotrypesis tridentata. The sequence continues at coordinate 4,979,645 of JACCIB010000011.1, read as the reverse complement.
CTTTTTTTGTCGCCGCTCCATGCGTAATGACCGGTTTTCCTCGATTCGAGCCCTTATCGCACACCTGTGCTCCAACTGACGCGGAGTTTTACGTGTACACTCTTGACTTATTCCTTTATTTCTGGAGCCCTACTCTGCTGTATTCTTGAAACTCGATTGTTGTAATTTATTGCCTGGGTGTATATATCGGTGTATTTATTCCTTTCTATAAATTGAACTGATTAAATTTTCATACTCACAAAATTGGATAGTTGTGAATTCTATTGACTCGACGGATATACAACGTTGAATTGCAGATACATTCTTAATGGATATGGATGAGGATGTAAAAATTCTTGGGATTATAAATATATTTGTTAAATAAACGCGATAATAAGTAGATATCATTCTCTAAAATAGAGACATATTTACATCGACAGAAGTGAAGTTTTAATATGAATGTAATAAAATTAATTGAATATGTGCAACAATTGAATCTGTATCTTTAAGAGCTATACTTATTTTTTTACAAAGAATTCAGCAATTTTGGCTTGTATGCATTGAAGATTTTCTGCGCATATTTTCAACAATATTTTCTATTAAAAACAATGAGATTTTACGAATTTTTATTACATATTTCGTAACATACTGCAACCTTAAAAAATTATTATGATTTAAAACAGAATACTTCACAATTGTTGAAATTCCTTTAAAGTTATGGTTTTCGGAGTATTTCAAGAATCACGAAATACTCTAATGAGATTCACAGACAGATAACGCGAGGGAACATCACAGGCGGCAGAGGAGCGGGAAGTTTAAAAAGAAAAATCGCGAAAAGCGAGGAGAGCAGATACTTAAACACGATTCGCTCGAACTTGAAGATTCTTCAAATATTCTCGATGCAGCATGCAAGGACCGATAATATCAAACCGCGTATTCAATATATTCGTCGCTTGATATTATAGTTTAGTCGTGATAAAAAACGCTCGACGAGCTTGCGGTAGCTTTCACAAAAAATTCTGCAAATATAGATTTATTTTATTTGAAATGCATGATCAAGCGCTGAAGCGATTTTCATAGTGGTGGCGCTATTCATATATATTATATCAGCATACAATTTCAGAAAAGAAAGCTTTTGATGTTAAAACTAGAGAAAGCTTTTCAAATCTGCATTAGCGCATTTGCTCAAAAAAGAGTTTAATACGGTTTTAAATTCATAACAGCTTGATTCTTTTTTCTACGAGGAATCATATACCGGAAATATATAATTAGTAAAGTAAAATATATTATTTATAACTCTATATAGCAATTTAAAAACTCTTAAATAAATTTCCGTCTAATATCCTAAAAACCAAAAGTAAACATTACATTACTATATATTATTATTCTAGTGAATTCCCGTGCAGAAATCTCCCTATGTTCTACCTTCTTTAGGCTAAACTCTGGCTGGTTTTATGCAAGACCTCCCTACTTGATGAAAACTCGCTAGAATCTAATCTGTTTCTAGTATGATTTACATAACCCCATAACTCCATAACCTGAAAATTCTTAACATCGTAAAAGTCAAGTTTTCCTGATTCAAAACTAACTAGGGACTCTAACCATGTACCTCAAAATTCTTAAAATCGTACAAGCCAAGTTTTCCTGATTCAAAACTAACTAGAGGCTCTAACCATTTCCAAAATAACTTTTTGCATTCATATTGTAATTAGATTTTCTATTTTGACATATGTTTAATAAAAATAACCAATTTATTAGCGTGTATGCGTAATATTAATTTAAAAGTGCTGAAACTATTACTTTTAACTGATATATCTATATTTTTATACAACAATGATAAATCGACGTAATATCATCGATGGCGCAGTGGTCGCAGACTCGGCTTCTCAACCCACGGACCTTGGGTTCAATTCCCCACCAGGACAACGTTTTTTTTCAAATAATTTAATTTAACTTGAATATTAAAAACATTAAGCTTTCAAAAGGTGAACTTCAAATATTAAACTAAAATTTTAAATTTATTTAATAATAATAATAAGAAATAAATAATAAAAATAATAATTACATAAATAACAAAATTTCCCTTGAATAATCTGAACAGAACTAAAAAAATAAATTAAAATTTTATTTATTTGAACATAAATTTTTGCATTAGTGATTGTTATGCGTCATTTTAAATAATTATTTAATATACTTAAATTAAAATTGTTAAAAACGTCATTATTTATAATTTATTTTTTAATTATTTATTTTTAATCAAGCGAGCAATAGCGTGAGCTAATTAATAATTTAATTATATTTAATTATATTTTGATGTAAATAATAATATATCTAAAAATAGATAGGTAATCCTATAAAAATTCTGGCTAGAAAAACTGTGCAGAATCCTAAGAAAAAATGGGACACTACCCGACGAGGAGCACATTAGATTCACTGGTTAGAATCTGATAAGATCTAGGTAAAACTGGCTTAAAATTGACCAGATACCAACTCAAATTTTTGCACGGGAATATGAAATTTTGAAAAATTTAAAAGGGTTCCGCACTCAGCGCGCGCGCGTAAAATGTAAGAAAAAAAGTCCAAATAACGGTTTAAGCTACACGTACGTATACCCGCAAGCTCATCAGCAGCGACAGGAGGTTGCAACCCCGTCAGTAACATCCAGGCCTGCGAAATTCTCAAGCCGACATTTGGCAGGCTTGGCTTCGCGCATAATGCACATAAATGCAGGCGGCGTCGGCGTCGGCGTCGGCGGCTTCTGATGCTGTAGCTACTAGCGCAGAGTACAGAGCCGTACACACAGTGACCCGCAGGAGACGGCAACACACACTGCGCACGTATTAGCACGGGCCGAGCCGAGGCTGATGAATACCTTGGCTCCTTTAACAAGTACACGCGCGCGCGCTCGCTGCACGAGCATTTCAACTTTGCAAGGGGGCCAGCAGCAGCAGCAGGAGCCAGCCGCCCGCGTAATCCCGCGCGGGATTACGCGGCGAACCAACAAAACTGCATTAATTAGCCGCGAGAGATGAAGTGCCGCGGCGAAATAATGAAATAAAGGCAGAAAGATGCAAGGGCTTTTGTTTGCGTATATTAAATGGCCTATAAACTCTTGAGGAAGTTTATATGTACATATATATATATATATCTACAAAAGTGTGTGTGTGTGTGCGTGCGTGCGTGTGTGCGTGTATGTACGCATGCATATACGTATAACGTGTCGCTCAAAGGCATATACCTTAGCCTTCATTTTTCTCTCGAAAGTAGACCGGCAATATATTGCACTCGCAAGCTCCAACATTGTTTAAGCTCTCGCTTTCTCTCCCTCTATTTCTCTCTCTCCCTCCCTCTCTCTCTCTCTCTTTCTTATTCGCTTCTATCGATTATCAATCAATTTGAGCGTGTATATGTACGACATGCTCAAGGAAAAGCTGAGAGAAAAGTGATCCTGTGCAGAGAGAAGGGAGTTAAATGAACCAGGCTTTTTCAAGCAGGGAGTTTACACCGACAATATCCGCGATGAAGCGTTTACAACGATTTTTTTTAAATTGAAGCTTTTTTGCTATTCTTTTAGCAAGTAATAGTTCGTATTTTTTTATTGTGAAGAGCTGCACAATCAATTGTTGATAATAATATTGAATTTACATAGCTTATTATTACTTGATCTGACATAAGAATCAAAGAGGATTTAAAACGAAATTTATAACAATTTAAACAATAAATGAACAATCGATTATTGGTGATAATGATATTGAATTTATATAGCTTATTATTACTTGATCCGATGTAAGAATCAAAGAGGATTTAAAACGAAATTTATAACAATTTAAACAATAGATGAACAATCCATTATTTACCTACAATGCCGTGAGATATTTAGTTTTCGAGTGTAAATATATATGTAACTTTGTAGCAGAGAATTCAATACGGGATATGTTTTTAAATAAAAGCTCTGTTGTTGTGCTTTCGTTTCACGATATCGGGAAAGTTTGTTTGCATACTGGACATTGAGTGTACGACATTGTGCAATCAACACTTTTCGATACGTTTTATTTTTGTTCCGAATTTCTGCAACAAAAAGTTATAATGCAACTGAAAAAAAGAAGAAACTTTTTCTTTCGAGTTCATTTAGGTTTTTTATTACTTGGCGACCTGCCGAATAAAATGAAATTGAACCAGAATATCTAGCATTAACATGGAATTCAATTGCCACAACAAAACTAATTTTTACCAATATTCAATAAAAGATAATAGTTTTCACTTTGAAACCTAAATTGATTTTAAAGAAACCAATAAATAACCACTTTACATTTAGTACTATACATTTATATCACTAAAAAATACGGAAGCGTGTATTGACAAACTCTAGTCTAGCTATTGTATACATATAGCTGAAATCGTCAACTTTGTCATAATACCGTGTGATATTTGTTCCGCTGCAGTGAAAATGCAATCAGCTTGACAAACATCGAGGTAACGTGCAACTAAATAAGTAAATATACAGTGAACGCGTACAATGCATAAAAGATGAAAGCGGCGCAATACAGAATAGAAGAGCAAAGCGAGGCAGAGGGAGAGAGAGAGAGAGAGAGAGAGAGAGAGAGAGAGAGAGAGAGATTGGAAAAATAAGAAATAAAACGAGCACCGCAGCCATATGAAAATTGCAATTCGACGATATAGCCTCTCACGCTCTGCCATATATCTCTCTTTTTCCAAATCTTACGTGCAGCTGTGTGTATTTAAAACTCAGCGTCGACCTCGTCGTCGTTGTTGTCATCGACGTTGCGACCGCTGCACCCATCGTTTACCATTCCTTCTATTTAAGCCGGGAAGAGGACGTGGGGGGGGGGGAGGGTAGCGATCAATAGCGCGGTTTTTTCTGCATGTCCATTCGCATAAGTAAGCGAGAAAATAAGAGAAAAGAAGACAAGCTAACGAGATTCAAAATAAAATGCAAGTGCTATATACGAGCCTATATATTATCTGTGGCTTACAAGAAGAACCACTTAAATGGTTTTTTTGTGTTTTCGAGAAAAAGCGATTTCAATGTTTGGAGTAATACGTAAGATCGAAATGTCAAAGAAAAGATCTAAGTATTGGCTCGTTTGATTAGATATCTAATACGAATACAACCGTAGTATTACATTTGTGAATAGTTTCTTTCTCGACGCGCAAGCTAAACAAATTACTCGAGTTAAGGGGTTATGACAGTGTTAAAACCTGAAAAAAAAGAAAAATTGTTAGTGTTGTAAAAAATTAATAGATATATAGGTGCTCTAAAAACTATATTTTTGCTTTCAAATACAAGTATTATACATCACTTTTATGCATAAATAATATGCATAAAATGAGTGTAACATTTAAAAACAATTAAAGGTATTTGCTTACCAAAAATCATGATTTTCATCACTTTTATTTACTTGCCGCATGTTTCTGATGGAACCGTACCATCAATCCTGTTGAATCAAAGTGCCAAATCTTCATTATGAGTCTGGTCTCAGACTAAGTGGAACAGATTCCTGACAAACACAAAATTAATATAATTAATTAAACATATATTGACAATATTAATAATTATAGTGAATGTTACATATGTAAACATACGTAACATTCACTTTGAACTTATTTTTGCCAATTCTGCTCCACTCAGTTTGTGACCGTACTCATTAGGAAGGTTTTCCACTTTGGTTCATCCGGATTGATGTTACGGTTCCTTCAGAAAGCTGCGGCAAGTACATCAAAAGCATGAAAAAACTAAATTTGAGTAAAAGGCATTTAAAGTTTATAATGTAAATCATACAAATGAACTCAGCTATACTTACAGAAAATATTTGGCATACCTTGATTTGCTTTTGGTACTCAAATATACATACAATAAAGTATATTTGATGGTACGCGCTTGTCATGCTGTGTGATAATAGCATTTACAAGCTGAAAATAAAATAAAAATTATCGTTAGCTATTCATAATCAAGTTATGTTTATGAATTACAGTTACATAAATTCTTACCATTATTAAATACACTTCAAGTTCTTAAAAAGTATGCAAAATAATACTTCAGGCAGTCAATATAAGCTCCCATTTTGCTGGCTTGCACCCGTATACATAAAAGCAAAAAATAAACCAACAAAGAAAAAGCTCATTATGAACACTGTTATTACTAATTAGTTTCCAATACTTATCTGAATAATTTTTCTACTCTGCAGAAGCTCTTGCACTTTTGCAACACCACTATGGTTATAAGCATTGCTACAGCAGCTAGCAGACTAACTGCACTGATCTAGTGTCTTGGATGAAAAACAGCTGTTTGGCTGCTTTCTGTTGCTTTACAGAAAATTCTACTATACCGATCAAACAGAAATCTTCATTCTCGACCAGACGCTGTGAGGCACAACCTATTCGAGTGGCAAATTCAAATTTGTTGAATGCCTTTACTTTAACACATTGAGTTTAGTAACATAAAATCATACATAGAAAAATTAATTTTACAGATTTTATTTATTTTACGGAAATAAATTAATAACTCTTGAGAAAAAAACAGTTTGTAAAACGGTTTTTAAGTCATATTTTCAGTAAAATTTCTCATGAAATTACTCTGTAAAGAGTGGGTTAGAACAATCCTTTCCACAAGTTTGGCCTAATTAAAATATTTAAAAATCACGATTTTTCAAAAATTTACTTGAAACAGATTTGTTAGTTTTTTGTTGATATCTTCGAGGAAAAATTTTTTAGCCAAAAACGGCTTTCAGGACCATATTCTACAGACTATTAACTATGAAAAAAGTGAATAAAAAAAATGGATATTTTCAAAATTTTAACACTGTCATAACCCCTTAAGTGGTTCTGCGGGAACTTTGCAGATAAGTGGTTATGCGGTCACTCTCTTTCAGGGACTTAATATATGTAACTAATGCAATTTGCAATTAAAAAACTTCGGACGGGGCATATTTTTAAAGTTTAACTCATACCCTTTCCAATGGTGTAATTGAAATTTTCGAAAATTGTTATTAACAATGACAAAACACGGTTGAAAGGAAAAAAAGCATTCTCCACAATTTTTTTTAAATTCAAGATTTCAAGAACGTTTTCATTTGCAATGTATCTGGAATCCCTTTAACCAATGGAATAAATGTCCAAACCTAAAAGATACGTGATTTGGGGGTTGATTTTGAACCTCGGTATGGCCAAACTAGTGCATATTACAATAATTGAAAATTTTTTACGAAGACTTTTACGAATTTTTTCTTGAGAAACCACGCATTTTTGGCAAAAATGATCAAGAGTAATAAGTTCTTAGGATCAGTTAAGGAATACGTATGAATTTTATCAGAGTGATTCCAGCAATTTTTTTATTTTTGCGAATTGACAATTTTTAAAAAATTTGAAAAACTTAAACAAATTTTTTTAAATTAAAAAAAACCGACGAATACATCGGTATAGGTAATTAGATATATATTATACAGATTTAATGTACTCCATACGGTGTATCGCGCACAAAAATAAAAAAAACGATTGCACTTAAGTGGTTCTGCGATAACATTTTTATGAGAGACGCAGTTAAGTGATTATGCAATCGGCTGGCATTTAAAATATTTGTGCATTTTGGAAATCCTACTACTGTACAATGAAAAAGGGTACTAAGAGCACCTCGAATTCGATATAAAAAAATTTTTCACAAAATGTCACTTAAGTGCGGTTCTTCCTGCAAGCCACAGATATATAATAAGCATGAATTTATCGCGAAAAGAGCGTGGCCAGTATGGAGAAAGAGACAGAGAGAGTGCGAGAGATAAAGCATGAAAATTTTATGCGTGAGACACACAGCCGCTCCGCACCCTTATGATATTTACGATAATGCATTATTTGATTGGTGTTTTACGATACCTCTATTTTACCATTATTCAGTCGCTCGATTGCGTCGTGGGCATAAAACCCACGGTGTCGTTCCCCCATCACGCAACAATACACGCGCATACACATCGAGAGACAAAAAATATCTATATAATAATATACGTATGTGTATACATGTATACGATTCGTATGTGCAGAGGAGGAATAGACCGATCGTTTCTATATAGTGCGCAGTAAATCAGCTTCGAGGTAAATCCCTGCAGTAATGCGCTTATGATACGGCTTAAGAATACGGAGAGACAATGATTTTTTCTCGAGAAAAAAAAACGATTCAGCCCCTCTTCCCTCCCGCCCCCTATACATTGCAGTCACGCGACACCGAGACTGCATTATAATACGCACGCGGCGGCGAGCAGCTTCGTCTTTGCGTTTTTTTTTTCTTCTACGGCTATGTCTTATACTTGGGCGGATATTGGAGTCAGGCGACGCTTTAAAATATCTATATACGTGCGAGCTGGTGAAATTGTCTTGGTTATCGAGAGCCTGGAATCTATACCGTGGAACATAGCTGGCGAGCGTGTCTCGCGCGTGGGAAATCGGATATACGGAGCGGGCGCGCGTCGACGATTTGTCCTGATTGTTTAGAGAGCTTTTTATTGGAATACTCGATAAGGTTCGACTGGTGTTGTTTGATTTCAGAATCGAGCGTCTAATAGCGACAGGCCGAGGGTGGATTGCGCAGTGTTATTGATTTTTCGCTTTATTCGAGGCGCAAGTTTGTATATACGGTATGCTTTTCGTTCAACATTTGCGGAAAAATGAAATCAATTAGCTCTTTCTGTTTTTACCGAGCGACTCCGAAGCGGAAAATGCAGCTTGCATAATGCAGAGATGAAAAATAAAATATTATCCGCGACTACTGTGGGATATAGCTGCTTCCAGCTGATCAGTGCTGGGAAATTGGCCCGAAAAAAAGTGCAGCGCGCGCGCGTGACCGCAGGCGCAAAGGGTCAATAGCATTGCCCGAGAGAAAGAGAAGAGAAGCTGCGTATACGTGCATGCGCAGCTCGAAACGAGGTCACGTCGAATCAACCACGATAGCCCGCTCGCTAGTCAGCTTTCGGGGGAGAGAAAGTCGGGATCAGTCAGTTTCCGATTACACAGAGAGCGAGTGCGAGCGAGAGAGAAGCAGCTTCAGTACGCCGAGACTACAGAGAGTTTCGAGCTAGAGAGAGAGAGAGAGAGAGAGAGAGAGAGGAGAGGGAGGGAGAGAGAGAGAGAGACAGAAGAATATAGAACCGGTGAATAACATTGCGGCCTGCAAGCAAGATAAACAGGAAAGCTTTTCGCGAGGGAAATGGCGAGGGGGGGGGGGGTACAGACTTGAAAAGTTCTTGCTTTATTACGAGAGAGTGCACTTGATGGCTTCACTCTCTCCATTTTTTCATCGTATTACTACAGTAGTTGGGTATTCTTATTATTGACCTCGAAATATAGGGGTCTACCGAGAGGAATTAAAATAATCCGAGATCGCGACTGAATTATAGTTTGGCGAAGGTTGTGGCACACGTCGTGATATACCCTGTGCGACACGGAGCGATGACTTAATTTAGCTCCAGTTGAGCGTATAGTAACTTTTTATTTATTACCAATACACATAATGAATGAATCAATAAAGAGCCTCGCAATATTTCATTTAAAGAGTCGATTCCATGGTAAGAGAAGCTGCTACGTTCACCTACTTTTGTGCATAATAATTACCGATATTGAAAATTTTGTCCCTGAGTGAGAATTATAATTAGACTAGATGGAGAAGATAGTGAAAGACAAAGTAATATATATATATGTACTATTACGCTATGATGGTAGAAATATTCGTAACTGATCATTAAAAGGTCAATTTCCGACTGCGAGTGAATTGAATTATTTGTGCTTATATTACATTATTCATCAATCAATTTCCTTTTAAATGAATTTACTCATTGTACAAGACATCATTCATTTATTCTCATCATAATTTATTTCTTATTACCTCGGCTCATCTTTTAATGCAGATTTTTCTCTCTCTCTCTCTCTCTCTCTCTCTCTCTCTCTCTCTCTCTCATTATTCTCCAATAAACACTACTCTACTCTACTCTCATTATTCTCTCATTATTTATGAACTACATCTCGAAATCTCATTGGTTTACCGAGAGATTTATGCATTATATATATAAAAAAAAAGTCCCGCAAAAAAAATGTAAAATTTCACGTTGATCTGACGGGTATTTTTATGCTCTTTCATATGCATTTTCATGAAATTGATTTTATAAAGGGAATTATTCAAAAGGATTTAGAAAATTGAAATCGTAAACTGGAAAATTTGCCATAAAACAAAAGCTGAATCATGAAAAAAAAAAGATTCTTTTCCATTGGTACTGAAAAAAAGACGAATCGAACGAGCTTTAACGCATTGAAATACACTAAAACCAGTTGTGATTGGTGGACATAAACGACTTCACGTAAAACACAAACATTTTTCAAGAACGCGATATATTATCGCTAGAACTGTCTCGAAATGAACTGATAAAACGCCTTTCCACAAAATCTCCAATGACTAGCACTGCGAAAGGCCTCCTTAAGTATGAGAAACAAAAAAGAATAATTAGGGCTCGAGTGAAAATGACTCTATTTAATTAACACGTTCGCCAAGGAAAATTACGGAGCTTCTAGCGCGTATATAGGGTATTAAAAAAAAGGAATAAAAAATAAGTTTTCACGAGCAGCAGCAGCAGCAGCAGCGGCACACGATCATCAGCGCTAGCGCTGCATAGGATCTGGTTTCGCCATTGTCGAAGCTCGCTCTCTGTGCGCAGGGGGCCGAGCTCTCTCTCTCTCTCTCTCTCTCTCTCTCTCCTCTCTCTCTCTCTCTCTGTGCGCTGGCTCATAAAGCCGGTCGAGCGAAAATTACGGGCTCCGCGCAAGAACGGCCGCCGCCTACTTTATGATCCGCGGAAGTGCACGCGACGCCGCGCTTCCGTATAATCCGCCGTTGCTGCTGCAGCTGGTATCGGAGATTCGGCCACAAAACTGCCGCGCTGCTCTTAAATTATCCCGCCCCCGCGAGCTCTCTCTCTCTCTCTCTCTCTCTCTCTCTCCTTCTTCTTTTTTTTATACCGGCCCCTAAAAATGATCGATGTCGCAATTCGTACATATATAGCTAGTCGATAAACCGCAGCAGCGGCACTCTGCGTTCGACGGGCCTAAACGCATTCGTCGCACACACCCCCCCCCCCTCTTCGAATAACTTTCTTCTTTAGCTTGACTTATGTGCGCGTTGAGAAAGCTTTCGCCGTCTTGGCGTGGCTGCGTATATGCGTGTGGCATTCGACTGCTGATTCGTTAAGAATTCAAATGAGAGAAACCACGAAACTGTTGCTCCGCAGGTTGAAAGGAGCTGAAATTTTGCAAGGCTTAAAATTTGTATCGCATCATTCGTGGAGGAGTAAAGTTTGAATACTGTCAAATTATAATCATAGCTTTTTTACCTAATTCTGGCAGTACTTGTAAGTACGCGAGTCTCGCATCGACAGAATAGTAATTCATAATTTACTCCTCCAGCAAATTTTACGAACTTCGCCGGAGATACCGTATCTCCTACATTCTCTACATTACCTTTTTTTTTGTCAAGATTGTTTTTCTGAAGCAACTGCAGAAGCCGAGGGAGCGGAATAGCCCGCGCGCGCGCGCGCGCAAGGGAATTGAAATTTAATGTCGAACACGTGTATAGATAAAGGGAGTATATATATAGTTTTACGAAGAGGAAAGACGCTCGGGCTAGCGACAAATCTGTGTCGCGACATCCGAGTATGAATAAAGATGGGTAGAGAAAGGGGGACGCGAGTTTTCTTTTTTTCTTAGCTCGAAGGCTATAGAAAGTGCAAAAGAGAGGAGTTGCGCGTGTCGCGCGGATGTTTTGCAACTGCGCCACTTTCGCGAAACTTTTCTCCCTCTGTCTCGTCGCTCGAAGCTAAGTCGTCGCGATCCTTGAAAATGCTGAAAGCCGAAAGAGCGCAGTCGGCTCCTTGTGCGTGCGCTGCTGCAGTTGTCGATTTCTCAGCTACTTGCAGCTGTTACGCGGAAAAATGCCGGAGAGTAGAGCTTTCGGATACATTCGAGCGATATAGGTATGATATATATATATATATATATACGCGAAGAGTGCACAGCGCTGGAGAAATCGAGCTTGTTCTGCTTGGCGATTTAAACGGAATCAATTAGACGCTTCCTCCCGCGCTTTTTCCCTCCATTCCTTCTTTTTTACTTCCGGCGAGGAAGACAGGCGACCTTCCTTTGTCACACCCCGTAACTCTGGCTCGTTCTTTTCTCCACCGCGACTCTACCGCGAGCATCTCGTAATTACCGGGGCGTGACAAAGCAGCGGTGGGGATTTTTTTCCAGCCCCCCCCCCCCCGAGCTCGAGAAGAGAGAGAGAGAGAGAGAGAGATTGACGCTTGAACGCTGCGGCTTTGAAACTCTTTGTGAAGGTGGAGCTGCTTTTTCCGATTTTATTATTAATTCGACTGAATTTAAATGGAGCTTTCGGTAACGCGACTTGGTTTAATTATCTCGACGTACACCTCTAGCTGCAGCAGGATCGAGCTGTATTTAGAAATTTCCATTTCCTCGCGTCTCTTGTAGCAGTTTATCGGATGTCCATCTGTATCTTGAATTTTCGCGCGGAAATTCGCTGGGAGCTTCGACGAGGTCGGGAGAGAAAGAAAGGCGAGAGAAGGGCGGGGGGAGAAGGCAAGGTCCTCGGCAGCAAACTCCCTATCAAGTTAAAAGTAAATCAATCAGGCATATAGTCACAAAACTTATTTAAACTTTCCTTGAGTACGCGCGGACTTGCGCCGGTGCAGTTCCGAAGCGCCTCGGGCATTGGAAAGATGGCCGGCATCGAGGAAAAAAATTCCCATGAGAGAGATACAAAAAGAATTGATAACGCGAGAATAGCTACAAACTCTTTTTCTCTTTTCTTTGGACTGGATAAATACAATCTTCAACCGTTGAACAGTCTTGACATGTTTGCCAAAAGCACATGCCAAATATTTTCAAACAAGAGATGGAGTATGATTCATTACAGTAGCACAATACTCTTTCGACGGCTGACAGCGCTCGTCAAAATTTTTCGTTTTTCTCCGTCATTTTCTTATCGTAAATAATGCAGAGCAATGTGCTCTATATGCGCGCGAAATCAGAGCATCGATGAAATTAAATCGTATAGAATATATACTAAGAATGAATATAGCGCACAGTCGAAAACGAGAGCGGCGGACTAATAAATCTATCGTTTAATGATTATACAGTCGATTATATTTCTACCTGGGATTGGAGTTTAAATAATCATGATTGTCTTTAGTGGATTATAAGTAATCTGCTATTTTTCGAGATGCAGAACACTCGGGACGGCAGAAGGAGACTGGGCGTATCCTTTATGCATACTTCTGCGTCGAGACATCTGCTTCAGAATGCATATTTCGACGCAGAAGTATCTCTTTTTTACTTTAACATTCTTCCATCTGCACTAACTTGCTCATGAATGAATTGGCGACTACAAATTTTAATAAAATGCTAAATTTTAGCTGGAACTCTATATTGTCGCGTATAATTTAATTCTGCTAGAATCATATTTGGAGCTTTCCAGCGGTCTCTGCTAAGCACATCGATGGACATTTCATTGATCATCGTGTTTCAAAGATTTACCCGAAACGAACCGAGTCCTTCTGATAAGCGTTTTAAATAACTTTTGTTTCGGAAATCAATTTGCATACAGAGTTAAACACATTTTTTAGCTAAGAAAAGTTTAAATTGTTCGGATCATTCAAATGGACAATTGTCTATTCAAAAAGGAATCGCATTCGAATTTCGATCACCTCGATTACAAAGCTATTGTTAAAGGGACTAAGAGATATTTCAGCACTGCCGAAATCTGCATCAAAGCCGCTTGATTTACTGATCAGGAATGATTAATGATTATCCTCGACTGCACGCGTTTATAGAGGCGGGTATAGTCTGTATCTTGGTCGATCGATTAGCTCTTGCACTGCGGCGGCCGAGAGAGTATCCACAGGTATTTGAAATATCCCCGCGCGATCCCGAATAGCCTCGGAAACAAGCTCGGGCATTTTGCGCGACGATCGTTCCCCTCTCCTCTCCCCCTCCCCCCTCCTCCTGCCCCGCAAGCCTCAGCGGCAAATTAAGGTTCGAATAGCTGCTCGCGAGCTTAGCGCGCGCTCAAAGCGACGCATCAAAATTCAAGTCTCCCCAAGACATATATATGTATACCTATATACAGGGCGCGAGTACGTAAGGGGCTGAGGGCAATCGACTGCAGCAGTGAAGCTCGCAGGAGTGCGGCGCTGCAAGCTCAAACGTCACTGCCAAGTAATCCCTGCGAGAATGACAAGGTGGTTTGCGGACGTCTGCGTCGCCAATCTACGTCATGCGTACGGCTGTCGTCTCTCCGCCTCGGGCTTGTCATTATCCACGCCCGTCCTTCTGCGTATGTGTATATATGCATACATATATGTATATATTTCATATATATATATATGTGTGTGTGTGTGTGTGTTGTGACCTCTGCGGGCAAGTGTGTTGATGCGCGATGGAGAGTGACGAGAAGGAGATGGATCTCTCCGCGCGAGAGCTGGCTACTGTCAAAGCTCGCGCGCAAGCTCTCGCCGCGTATTGTACATATATGTATATATATATACACGCATAAAGTACATACGCGTCGAGAGCTGTATATATATATTTCTCTCTCGCGGACGTGGACACTGCGCTTTGATGAGATAATATTCAATTTCCAACGATCGATCTTACGTCACGCGGTGTGCGCCTTTGTGCCTCGTGCAGTACACCTGTGCGATCCCGACGTTTCGAATCGGGTCAGTCGCGAGTGAAAACGTGGCGATGTACACCGACGACCGGATAGACGCGGTGGCGGCGATTGTTATACACGAGAGAGAGAGAGAGAAAAAAAAAGCGAAGGAGAGAGAATCGTTGCGGAAATCCTGCGCGAAGTTTCTGCGAAGCGCAATGAATACTGAAATGGAAAAGATTCAGCCGAATCGTTTGTTTGTTGCGCGCGCGCGCGCGTTGCTCTTTTTATTGTTCCAACAGTTGTTTCGATTCCACAGCTTTTTTTCCTGATTCCCCCGCGCCCCCCCCCCTCCTCTTGAAACGCTTGGCCGGTCGATGAAACTTTTGGAAAACAATAATTGAAGGGATGCCGCGAGCGCGCGCGCGTTTCGACGTTTCCTTTGTTCTCTCGATTCTTCGCGAGGCACGCGCGCAAGCGGCCTTACATCCATTGTGGAGCGGCTGTAAGCCCTGTACTACTGCGCAGAACGAGCCCGAGGAAATATGAAAGAGAAATACTGCGAAAAATGGGGAGGGGAATACGGAAGGATGTGGATGTATAGGAATTCTCCAGGAGTTCGGAGTGATTTCCGAATAGCCAATTACACGGCGAATCGGTGATCGCGCTGGTGACCGCAAAATTGTATTATATAAATATCGCATACATATATATCGTAGGATAGCCAACGTTAATTAATATCCCGCAAGCTTGTGCGAACACGTGAGATTGTGTATAACATATTGTGTGTATATACGTACTGTAGACGTGCAATGCAATTTCGTGCTTGCAGGTTGTGGCCGACGTACGCGAGCGCACACAACAATTTGGGCACGCTAACAGCGGGGGATCAGGCGGAGAAACACTTTCTGGCTGCGATTCAGGCGCAACCGGGTCACGTGAACGCCCACTACAACCTCGGCCAATTGTACAGGTGAGCGCATGCAGTGTCTTATTCTTCTTTTCTACAGTCCTACGGAGGGTTTCACTCTGTGTGTAATTCTATATACCTTGGGTACGTGGGTCTACCTTGTATGTATGTGATATTTTACAGCCATCAGCGGGCACGATATACCGGCTGTAATTAAATTTTTTTGGTTGCTTGCTCATCTTACAAACCCCCCTTCCTTCCCCCGTGCCCCGCTCCAACGAGCTCGAGGAACATTAATTTTTAGAAAAGTTTTTTTTTTTTATCGCGAATAAACGAGCGCCGCTTAGCTGATAATTGCTCGGAATTCATCTCTTGTGTGCGTACTTAACGATAACCGACGCTTATAATTGCAGAGAAATAAAGAGAGAAAAAAAACAGTACCTCTGTTTGAATTTCATTGATGCGTTTAATTGTAGTGCACTAATATTGGAATATACGTGGATTCGAAGCAATAAACCGGCGTAGAGAAGCTTAATTTATTATGCGGACCTGTCTGATTTCAAAATCCATTTGCCCAGCATTGCATGATTTTGTAAAATGAACAAATTTATCCTGCAATTGAAGTGAATTTCTTTTTTCATTATAATGCACGCTTCAAAAAAGTCTTCCCACTTAAAATCACATAATATAATATGTGGAATAAAACTGAATAATTCGATTAACCGCGCACAACGACGTTCTACAGCCTTGTGCAAAGCCATTCTAATTGCAACTCGTAATACCTTCAACGTTTTTCCAAGCAAGATACCCTTTAAATGTCCCATAGCAAGTTAAACCCCTCTATGCCTCCATCAAAGTTCCGTTTCTCCCCGCCGTGTTGGAAAAAGAAAAGCGAAACTCGGGCACGTACAGCCCCTCCACCTCCTCTATGCACTTGCGCGCGCCTGAATGTGAAACCTCAACCGCGAATTGTATACGTATATATACGTATACGTAGAGGTATACAGGCGGCTGGCGGCGCCCAGACAGATTCCCGCGACAATTCCGAATCCTAATGAGTTAGATGGCGCACGCACAAGAGCGAAAGATTAATAGAAGGCCTCAGACGAAGTTTGCCGCGAGTTGTATAGCCACGGGGATTACATTTCTTTGCATTGTATAAAAGTCCGCTACGCCACTTCTCTCTCTCTCTCTCTCTCTCTCTCTCTCTCTCTCTCTCTCTCTCTCTCTCTCTCTGTGGCGGCGGAAGAGAAAGAGGGAGAGGGAGAGAGAGAGAAAGCTCGTGCGCGCACGTTAATTACCGAAGCCTTTGTTAAAGTCAAACTCGATTACATCGGGCTGCTCATAACTCAGCGAGACGGCGGCAACAGTTTTGCGCGCGCTTGCATGAGGCGCGCTTTGAAAGAGGGAGAGATTGCCGTTCAATTTATGTGCCGCTGGCGGATTTACGATGGCAAGCCTCGCGCGCTCGCGCGCGTATCGGCTTTTTTTAATATCCACCCGAGCCATCCGCCTATTTATATATATATATACATACGTACATACATGTACCTGTGTATATATATATTTACGCGCTGCACTCGATCCTCCCTTCTCATCGTCATGGACCCCGCGCTCTCCGCACTCTGCATAGAGGAGCTTTTTATTTTTATTATTATTATTATTATTATTTTGCTTTTTCCTCATTTTCCTCGCAGCTCTCGTGCACTTTTCTTTCGGCCTCTTCACCGGCATCATTCTTTACTTTTTCGAGATCGCGAAGCTTACCCGCACACTGACGCGAGAAAGGAATATTAGACATAAAGCTATTGGGAAACTCTCGAGAACTGCGCCGTACGAGCTGAGGATGGCCTCTACTTACTCCGGAAATTCACTTAAAGACATGCAGTGGAAAGGATTACTCCTGCTTTTTGGAAATAGAAATGCCAAACTCTGTCGTCTGCTGCGTGAAGCGAAAGCTCTCGCTTGTCAAGAGAGAATGCAATTGTTGTAAAAAAAAACGCGCGACGCATCATTTTTCATCACTATAACTACTGTATAAATATAATTTCATTGCATGATACGGATGAGGCAAGATTTTACAGAAAAAATAAATTTACGCTCACCGAGCCGAGAGGGACATATTATATATACGCGCGATTTCAATAAAGTCCATGCGATTTCGATGTGATTATAATGCATCGTTGGCGCAATTCTGTTGCAGAAAAACTAACAGAACGGAGGAGTGCATTCGGATGCTGCAGAAGTGCGTGTCACTAGATCCAGCCTATACGCCGGCTTATCTCGTGCTGGCGAGGATGACCAGCGGCCCGGCGACGGGGGCTCTCTTGAGGCATGTCGTGCGCCTGCAACCCAAGAGTCCCGATCACCTTACTGAATACGCCTCGTGGCTGCATCAAAATGGTGATAATCTTTCTTTTAATATTCTGTCCCCAGTAGCTGATCGGGATATTCATTTAATATGCGGTTCATTAATGCTAATATTTAAATATCTCGTGGAGCGAAAATCGAAACGTCAATCAAAGAGTATACCTATTTCAAAATTGCATGTATTCAATTCGTAAAATATATGTTATTCGAATGCAAATGTCATTACACGTGATATTTGAGCGTATAAACTTTGAACTGCAGAGCGAATTGAAAATTTTAATGAAATTTTTATAGATATATGGGACATATAGTCTCCGCGTAAGCGCGCATCGCTTTTACGGGTGAATTTTTAACCTTTTCAACATTTTAACTCGACAATAATTGCATCGCTCGATCAACACGTTAACGGGATGAACTCGTCAATTTTCTACAAGGGACACGTCAACTCGGTATAATAAATCACGCAATTTTTCCCCAACCCACACGGAGGCAGAATTGAGAAAACTCGTGTTATCGGCCGTTCGCTCCATTCGGCTCGAACTCATTAATCCGTACACAATGTCCACGTAAATTTCCAGAAAAAATTCATTAAAACATCATCCATATACGTATACTCGAAATAGGCAGAATACGCAGAATTGAGAGGAATCTCGCAAGCAACATAAAGTAGTAGTCTTATACGCATAGGCATCCGCACGTACATAACATACATAAAATTCTTCGACGTCGAGCGAAACGTATATATATATATACACATGTACGCGCATTCGGTCTCTTTCCCCCCATATTTATTCCTCTCCTTCGTTTTCATATTCATATTTTATGCATCCCGGAGTCTAAACGAGGATCGAAACGGCCTCTGCCTGTCTCTCTTTCAGGGAAATGGCTTCCAGCGTTGAAGTATTACCTCAGGGGACTGGCGCTCTCGCCGGTGCACAGGTCCTCGCTTCTCGGCACCGCGAGGATCCTCAGGTCTCGAGGACAGTGGCCCCGAGTTCACCAGCTAATAACGAGGTAACCTCTTTTAAACCTTTTACTTGCCGCCGCCGCCGCCCCGCCGCCGCTGCTATACTGCGCTGTTGATGCATATATAGTAGGCAGCTACCGCAAAGTCGTCGTCGTCGTCCTCGTCGTCGCCGTCGTCGCAGCGACGCCTTTGTGCGTGGCTTGCTTGAATTTTGATTATATGGGAACAATCTTCATCTAAGTTAAAACATTGAAGCTACCTTATCCTCCTTCTCCCGTGGCAGCCGAGAGCTTTTCTTTCGCTAAATTATCCGGGGGGCGGGGGTTGAGGGGGTAAAATTAGATTCTCGGCTCGCTGACTTGGAAATGAACGATTAGCCGCCGCGGCGCTCGCCGGAAATCGTACTGCCGCCGAGCGCTCTTGCAAAATATCCATCGAATCGGCGAAATGCTTAATGACACGCATAAGTTTCGAGCGTAATATTCGTTGGCTCTCGCAAATTGTAGCGGAAAATTGGCGTTCTCTCGCGCAGCTTTGAAAATTCGCGGCGGCGTGAATTTGTTTGCTGATGCGCTGCGCTCTCTCGTCCGAATTTTCTACGCGAATATGCATGCGCACTTGGACTATCCAGATGAGCGAGGATTACCATATAACAAAATGAAATTCTCTACATTATCGCGTCGTTATACATATCGAAATATATGTACAATGTACATAGACAGACCGACCACATGCATTTCAAGGCAAATAAAACCAATGCCGCGCGCGGTATCGTTGTTATTTTAATTAAGTAAATACATACAAAACGTAAAGTTGGCGCGATGCACGCGCGGAAAAGTCGCCGGTGAAAAGCATCAGAGATATGGCTGCGCGCTGCAATTGAATTACGTCGCGCACACGGTAGCCCGATTGTAATAACGACGAATATGTGCCTCGACACTGCACCCAAGTGCCGCGCGGGATTGAAAGGCAAATTGTGTAACGGGATGAAAAGGGCGAAAACAATGAAAAAAGCTTGCTCACTCTCGAATGTGTCGAATGTAGCCAACAAGATTTCAATATGGGAATGCTCGTGGACGAGGAGAGCGCGCGCGGTATGACAATTTTACAAGTATATGCAGTACGTATATATTTATATACGAGCATGCGGCGCAGGCTTCGTCGCGCAACGAATGCCACGGCGGCTTTTTAATCTGCGAGAATCGAAGTGAGACCGATGGTTACAATAAAGTTGGACTTGAATCGCGATATAGCTTTGCAATATTTATAGGAAAAATGTAATTGGAATGTTTTTGAATTGAATAATCGTTTGAATTAAATAATTAGATAAAAATTAAACGTAAAAAAATCCGGTGCTGTAAGAAACATTAATGGCATGTTGGTTAATTTATCGACTTGTGTTTTACACATAGATCATAGAATGGATGCTTAACTTTTCGTATTTTTAGTTCCTTTGACTTTATCCATTTTCAGTTAATTTGGACATTAAACAGGTTATTTACGTTACGAAAAGTAAAAATCCATTTACATTTCATAAGCTGAAAGGAATGATTCTTTTGAAGCAAAAGAGTTGTCAAAAGAAAATTCCTTTTGAACATTATTATGCATCAGTTTTCACGAGAAATCGTAATGGAATACATCTACCGTAGCTAGCAACAAATTTCACAAATCGAAATATTCGAATGACATTACGTGTTTTAACTACGTACACTTCCAGGCCAAAAGACAGAAATGTATAGATAAATAAAATAAAATTATATTTATCACGGTTACATGTAGATAGTCTTTTGATTAAAGAGGTTTTAAATTGCCTTGAAAAGAGTTTTTCCTTTTGATAAATTCTTTAAGTTATTACTTTCTTTCTGTTCAAAAAAGCGTTTCGGTACCAGAAAAGACATTAAGTTAATTAAAGAATAATTCGAAAATATCGCAATTATAAATATTGATGTTAGTATTTAGATTGAACTCAAAATATACACGATCGTTGCGTGTGAACGAAAACCTTGTTAAAAATGAAAACTAATCCCAGAACGCAAAAAGATTTACTTTTCAATCATTCATATGGCCCGAAGTGATATTTGTCGTGCACTCAATTACTTTGGAGGAACGAGCAGATGCAAAAGATAAATGGAACGACGCGGTAACCAATCAATGAAAACCACAAACGATTTATGAGAAATTAATCCAGACGTCGAGGGTTGTTGCACCACTACGTGTGTGTGTGTATATATATATATATATATATATATATATATATATATATATATACACGTGTGTACGTGTATGTATGTACAAATACATATGTATATATACACGTGTATTCCACATTCGTCTAGTTGCAAGCTTCCTATCTCAAAGTTGTAGCAGAGCTAGCACTAAATAAAGGAATGGCTACTTGACATAAAAACGCACTTCTTCGACTTTTAAATTATAATCTATACAAAACGTCTTTTACATAGAGAACTCGACTCGCGTACGACACGAGCTTGCGCGAATTTATTTTTCTTTTAATCGCGTAATAATTCGCAAGCTCGACTCTTCACTAAAAGATAGTGAATTTCGAAATATAAATCTTTCAAGTCCCCGGCGCTCGCCAGCCAGACTTTCGCCCGGCGAGTAAAAGAGATGCATCTTCATAAGTCTCGTGGAAAGCTGGCAACATGCACAATTAAGAGTATAATGCCGCCCTCACGAACGCTAAATCCCCGGGGGCTTATTTACTCAGCGCGTCTCGTCGCTCGCGTCGCGACTCGATATGCATTTATTTATACAGCGCATATAATATTTATAGCGCGAGGAAAGCTCGTCGCGCGCGGTCGTCGGCCCCGAAATTTCGCGGAGCGCCAAAATAAATTTCGACTCGATGAAACGGAAATAAAGATCTATACCGGCTTTCGGGGTTAAAGGTTCAATCGCATCAGCTATAAATTCGGAGCCCACTCGCTCCCGAGAAATGATAAGTGCGAGGAATGGAATACAGAGTAGCGTATACACACGCAGTGTTTTCGACGGGATTTGCAGAAAGATATTCTCGGAAAATCGAGTGCATTAGCGAAATGATGCAATTAGTATAGCGCTCGGGCTCGCGCGCGATAGCCCAGAGCGCAAGTCGAAAATATACACATCAGTCGCGCGGCGACGAGCGTCCGGCGCTTTGCGGCGAAAACCCCATAAATTTTCGATTTATCAGCTCGCTGAGCGCTTAATACAACGATGCGATCGCTCCGAGCTCGAATGTTATCGTGCGGACGAAACCCCCCTCCCCGCCCCTTACCCTCACCTCCACCCAATGCCCATTTCCATGTGTTTAGCGCGCGCGCGTGTTCAATTTTTCATCCGTATTTGCTGATCGACATACATATACATGCGTACATGCAAAAATCTATTAAATGGATTCTGTTCTTTTTTCTCATGTCCTGAAATTTGGAAATAAATTGATTACAAATATTTGCGCTTGCCTGCATACCTTAAATATTCGGATAATCGATGTTGCTCTTTCAATTTTGAAGCTTGACTACGTCTTTTTTTTGCATTCCGTGGGTCCTGTAGACGATGAAAAAAAATGACCTGAATGGTACAGAAAAACATAATTGTTTAAATTTCGGAACTTAAAAAATTTGATTTAATTTTATGGATTTTCGCATATATATATACACACGTACGCGTTTTCGGGCGAGTTTGGAAAAGCTGTTTGCTCTGCGGATGAAAATCGTAAGTACATTAAAGCAGGCGCGTGCACATAAAGCGAGGAGCTTTTATTCTCTCTCTCTCTCTCTCTCTCTCTCTCTCTCTCTCTACATTCTCTCTCTCTCGCGTCGCGCATTGCGCCAGAGCCGATCAATCACAAATTCATGGACGAGCGCCGTGCGCCGCGCATTTGTTTATTTTGCGCGTCACTTGCCTGGTATTAATTTTCCCGAGTTTTCATAGCGGGAATTCAACTTGACCCACCCCCCTCCTTCCTCTCGTCCCCTCTGCTTCGTCCCACCGATTCGTAGTTTGCTTTTTCTTTTTGTTTCAAAAAGACCGCGCTCTAATCGAAAGCTCGAAATACGAGATTTCGATCACGATGACGCTCCTTTATACCTATATATACATGTAAAAATGTACGCGAACAGCTATACCGAAAAAGCTGTAAATAAAAAAAAGTAAGACGGTGAAAGAGCAAGTTGAATCGTCGCTGCGGACGTTGCGTTGTGTACCTTAGTGTGTCACGAGCGAGAGTGTCCTCGCTTCTCCTCCGAGACAAAAGCCGATCGAGCTTCGCTGTTTTACTACTTGACCGTGAGCTTAGTGTGCAAGTTTGGCCTCTGCAACGTCGACTCTTTTTCACAGGATTTTCCGCTTTTAGTTTCGTCCTCTCGCGGTCGAGCGATTCGAGATACACTTCGGCCCCCAAGGAGAAAACGTACTCTTTATGATTTGCTTTTCAGCATACATAGCGCTGCTCTATACGCTCTGTTGCTCCAATGACACTGATTATTCGAGCTGTCCGATCGAGTCTATGTTTATTTAGTGTAATTAATGTTTGCTGCGATAACGTGCGCTGAGCGCGTTATTCGATTATTATTTTTGCGCCGGAGAATCGCTGCGTGCTTGGCTGGAAAGAAAATACGTCTCGTTAGGTAAATTGGTAATTTTTGAGCATTAATATTGCATTATGACGACTGATTTTCAAAAGGGGAAACGCGATAAATATTGAAACGTTATTGAGATACTCGAATTGCTTTGTATGATGTTTATTTGATTGGCGCGTTTATTTAAAAAAGAAGGGATTGAAGAATAAAATGAAGTTAGTTGGACATTGTTTAAAAACTTAAAAATTTTCTATACAAAAGTGAAAAATTAAAATGTCAGATAATTGAAATATGTTTAGTTGATAATACTTCTGTAAATAATGAGAACAGGGAAGAAATCGATTGCTTTTTATAAACGTACTTTTTTTAATGAATGAGGCTTTTATTATTCGAATATAATTGTAAAGATATAAAATAAAACTTTCCCTCCCCCCTCAAGAAAAGACTAAAAATGAAATCCTGTCTCATGGCTAAAAAATTCAAAGAGTCATGTTACTTTCGCGGTTGTTGAAAAACTTTTTAAAAAAATTCGCGATTATTTCAGAGGTCAAATACATTTGCATTGCTCAAAGGGTAATGGATACTTTTATTTCGCTTTTTTATTAATATATACGTTTATGTTATATTTGTCAGCATAATGAGATGCCAAAAATTGGTTTATGACACGTAGAATTAATTAATTTCTTGATTTAAATGCAATCAAGTAGTTTTAAACACGCATGTTGAATTGAAAATTAAATGCTCTTTCAGAGTATTAATCTACGTGTTACTTATATTTTACGGATAAATTGGAGATTTTTACTTTATAGAAATAAGACCTTCAAATTATCCATTAGACTATAAAATTTAATTGAATCTCAATTAGCATACAGCCAGGTGGACGTTATCAATTTTCAGCTCATTGGATGCATTCATTTAATTTCCATTCCAATCAATTTCTGTCCGTTATAATTTTATTCGCATATGCACACACGTGAACGAGCTGCACGTTTAAAAACTTATTGGCATTTCCGAATGCGCGTTGAAGTTTCGTAAAAACATAAAATTTCAGTACGCTAAATTTGATTTGAAAATTTTCACCTTCAGCAATCCTCCTCGTTGCATCGCAAGAAGGACGTACACGTTAATGTCCCGTACCGACGATAAATAACCGGCACGTATCCAAGGTCATCCTTGCGAATCTTTGAATAATGATAAGTAGCGTTGACGCTGCTGCTCCAATTCTCTCATAAATTTGCAGCGCACGTCGAAAAGATAAAGCGAATTTAGCAAGTCGGAAAAATCGGGGAAAGGCGGCGGAGTGCCGCGCTTTTCCAGCCGTGCACAATAGCGGCAACGGCACCAGTAGCAGCAGCGGCAGTGGCATAGCGTTAGGGGCAAAACTTGCTCGAATATTGTCTCTTTGTCGAGCGATTGGCGAGGCGTGTAACCCATTGCTGTAATCGGATTTTTGCAGGTGGCACATAATGCTGCGCGCTCGCCGAGGCGGCCTCATATACCGTGGCGATCTGTACATCCAAGCCTGGCAATTGCAGCACCAGTCCCGTCAAAGAACTTATCAGCAGCAGCAGCGGAACCTTTGTTTGTTGGTAGGTCGTCGTCGCGACTTGCGTCCATATACACATTGAGATATATATACATAGACACTGGCGTACAGCGCGAGAGAGAAACGAAAAAGCCGTGAATTTAATTAAAATGAGAGGAACAGAGAGAGAAAGACAGAGAGTGAATTAACTGTCGCAGCCTCATCCAGTGTAAAAAGTCAGCTTTGAAAACCTTTAATTAAGTAGGTAGGCTCTCTCTCTCTCTCTCTCTCCCTCCTCTCTTGCACTCTGAGCGAGCGTGTGCATGCGTATGCACCGGGCGAAGCGCAGCTCTCCCTCTCTCCGAGGGACTAGTTTCAGCGGTATAGCACAGCGCTCTCTAGTATATATTTTGAATTCCATCCCCTATGCCGAGGGGATTCCCCCATTTCGAATTCACTCGGCAAAACGGAGCTGTAGCTGCGGTATATGGTGTATATGCGGCGCGCACGGAAAGAGAGTTATGCGCAAAACCTAAGCAGGTGTAAGCGCGCCTGTGTATGTGTGCCTCCCTCGCGCGCGCGCGCGCGCGCATACACACATCCAAACACGCACACACACGCGCGCTTATGTGTACATATTTATCCTTCCGTGTGAAGGTAAGTCTCTTTGTAGCAAAGCCTCTCGAGAGAATTAATTAAGAGCCAGCGGCGAGGTCGTCATAATTCCAATTAAATAGATAGGTTCATTTGAAAGGGCCGCGTAGCGCGCGCAAGCGACGGCTTCCTTTTCCCGTGCGGCTGCAAGCTCTCGCTTTCTCTCTCCGGTTTCTCTCCTCCGTCTCCTGTTTCTGTAACCTCACGGGTCGGCTCACATTATCCTGACCGGGAGAAAGAGTGTGTGTGAGAGAGAGAGAGAGAGAGAGAGAGAGAGAGAGAGAGAGAGAGAGAGAGAGAGAGGAAAACTTGGACAAAGAACTCGCTCGGCACTATATATATAGTATACCGTGTTGCTCTTGATCGATCATCTTGTGCTAATCCAGACGCTCTATACTCGCAGCGTACTCTCTCTCTCTCTCTCTCTCTCTCTCTCTCTCTCTCTCTCTCTCTCTCTCTCTCTCTCTCTCTCTCTCTGCTCTCCGCTGGCTTTAATTTATACTCGCTGTAAAGGGAGCTTGCTCGCTTTGTAGGATTGCTTTTTTTAGAGCCAGTGTAGCTGCTCTCGCGCCCTCAAATCGAACTTGCGCCTCGCACTCTCGCGGGAGTTAAGTTTCTTTATCGGGAGAGAGAGAGAGAGAGAGAGAGAGGGAGAGAGAGAGAGAGAAAGAGAGCGAGAGAGCGAATTTGATGGATGTTTTTAAGGATAACGCGCGCAAACGGCCCCAAGGAGGACTCGAGTTGCACGCTTATGAGGAATTTTGCGAGTTACACGGCGTCTCCGTTCGACTATTAATTCATTCGCGTATAAATTCTGTCGATGCGAATACAATGTACGTATTGCTGTATATTGCTTTATCACTATAAGCGATGACATCCATGCACATACATCAGCAAAATTAATATTGCGGCAACGGTCAGGATCCCCTTGAATTACGGCCGTATAATATTAATCGCGTGCGCACGCGCGTCTCTCACTCCCGTATGTACATTCACTCTCTCTCGCTCACGCTTGCTCTATGTATGTATATAAATTGATCAATCCGATAACATATAGTTATAAAGATACACATCGAGAGTAAAATTACTGGTGAGCTCGGCACTTGCTCGTTAACTATAAAATTTAGAACGAAAATATATTTCGTTATATTACAAGCAGTAAGATGTATACCGACGACGATACGTCGATGATTTATCGCGATAAAAAGGCGATTGGCTCGCTCCAGCGTGCTGATAATAATATACATGAAAATGTTCGATCCGCCCCTCTCTCGGATATGTGTGTGTGTGTGTGTGTGGTACCATAAAAAAATCTCACTCTGGAAAATAATACTCTTTTACGTGTCGAGTATATAGCATTGCAAGTATAAAAAAAAGAACAAAAACAAAAAAAACAGCAACATCAACAAAGTACAGGCTTTGAGCAACGATAAAAATCCATTGGCACGTTCCTATCGAAACAATGTATACACACACGCTCGCTCTGGGAAAAATATAGGGCAAATAGAGTACAGACGCGCGCGATGCACGTGCGCTCTAAGTGTAATGTATGATAAAAAAACAAACAAACAAACAAAGCAATCAACAAAAGTGATGTACGCGTGCTTTCAGGAAACGGACTGCAACTCGCGCCCGCGGGTGGCCTCGGTCTCGGTGCAGCTCGAGCAGGACAGCAACAAATCCGAGCAGCTGGAGCGCGGCTCGCCGTCCCGTTGCAGTATGCGAGGCTGTCCCAGCAGCGGCGCCGCCGCCGCGGCGGCCGCTCGCCAGGCCCGCAAGTCCCCGGAAGCCGGCAAGGCCCGCGTGAGCGCGCCCACCCTCCTGGTGCAAAACCTCCTCGAGACCCTCTAACTCGTCGGCTACGTCACCGCTCTATATACGCATAGCTGCTGTACGAGATGGATGTTATATCAAAAAATAAAAAGACAAGGAATAAGGCTTCGCCGATGCCGGGGGAGGGCGTGTGCGCGCGGGTATATTTTTCCTCGGCGAATTTAGGTATATCGCCGGAGGTTTCAGAGAGGACGTCTTTATTTTTCACATGTTCGTATACATATATATATATATATACATAGTACTATTAATCGATACGATAAATTCAAGGGTGGAAGATGAGAGGGAGAAACACGGTTTACCAGTTGGTTGTTCTTTCGAGCCTAATAAACATGGTGTATTCGCAGCGATTGTACGAGGCGTTATTATGTATCGTTAGGGTAAATGCAGCTGAAAAACAAAAAAAAAAGAGATAAGAAAACGAGAAACAAAAATTGCAAGTGAAAAATTATAATTGCGACGAATGTAAAGGTGCCAATTTCACACACTTATGTATTGCGGGACGCGAGGATTTGAAAAAAAAAGACAAACAGATACCTGCCCGACACATTGACGATGGGATTTACGTAGTTGGAAGCACCTGTGTATACACGTGCACGTATATAAGGGAGACATTTTCTCAACGAGCTTCAAAACCAACGTCGTTTTGCGTTTCTCACCTGATGTGTATATTACATTTTTGTTTGGTACACACTAACACACACAACAAACACATTTCATTCGCGTCATATACGTACAGCTACAGCAATCAAATGCAGTACATTAAGTTCGATGTATACTACTCTCCAGTGTAAACACAATGTGTAATATATCGATTGCGTATAGCTTTGCCATGTGTGCAACACGACACGTGTATTCCAGAGAGGACATCGACACCGGTACACCTTTTGTACATGAAATTACGAGGATTTGGCGACGAGCGTACCGTGTGGACACGTATTTTTATTGAGCATCCAATTTTCGAGTATCGTTCTAGAATTATCAAGATTAGAGTCGAGCCGTGCAATAAAAAGCAGGAAAAAATACGGTGAGGCGGGGGGAGGGGCGGAAATGTTGTAGGAGAGAAAGAGAAACGTCGTTGGAATCTGATGGAAGACCAATAATAAAAAAAATAAACCGAAACAATTGTAAATAAGTGTAAACAACAATTTACATCGAATTAACGCGCAATGCTTAATTACATACATTATTCTTCTTTAACGATATCGTCGGAAAAGCGAGATTGTGTATCGAGGCTGCTGATGCCGAGTTCTTGTTTTATTTGTCGGAGGCAAAAGAAAAAAAAATATTCCGATTTGTTGTGTAACGGAAACGGCGTAATACACACGCATATGTGTGTGTGTACGAGGATTTGGATGAATGCGAGAAAGGAGAGGCGAGACTTGCGTCTCGATCGAGCGCAAGTCTTCAGCCGAGACGTGTAGCGCGAGAGACTGGAATGGAGCTTTGCGAGACGATTCTGGAACGAATGTATACTCATCGAGATTATTGTCAGACTTTGGTGGTTAAACTATTTGAATAAGAAAGACGATAAGTTAAAATAAATATTTTGAGAATTGTGTAATACTCACGAAACTGCTCGTATTACTTCATTTTCACCTCATACCCGTAGCAGCAGCAGAGCCGGCCAGCTCTCTCTCTCTCTTTCTGTATATCGCTTGTATATCCCCCAAAGCTTCGCTCTAATTTATCGCTTTAATTAATTTGAAATACGAATCTCGTTAAAAATTACTTCAGCCCACTCGTCGGCGGGCTCTCTCGGCGCTCGCCTTGGAAAAACGAAGCGCAGAGCTAACCCTCTCGTGTAGACACACACACACACCACACACATACGAATATATATTTCGAAAAAACACGAGAGAGGGAGATGCGCACAATATGTAGTGTGCAGAGAATAGCGACTCGCGCGCGCATTCGCTGAGTAAATAAGAAATCTCATGAATAATTCAGGTGTTTCTCTCTTTCTCCTTCCTTCCCCTCTTTCCCTCTCTCTCTCTCTCTCTCTCTCCCTCTCCCTCTACCGCGTGAAGAATAAAACGGGGTTTAAAATAATATTAGCATTAATTAGCATCCGGGGCGCGAATTGGTTCCCCGGCGAGTTAAATATAATTTCTCGGGGCTTCCTTCGCTCAAAAAACCGAAGAAACTGCGCGTCGCCGGGCGCTCCCATTGTTCCCGGCGTTTTTAGCATTCTCTCCCTCTCCTCTCTCCCCCCCCCCTCTCTCTCTCTTTCTCTCCCTCTTCCTCTCGTGAGGGAAAGGAATAATAGAGTCGACGACGACTGTTGCTGCGTTGAAATTTCGGCGTAAGTATTGCGTAATTTCGCGGTAATTGCAGCGGGGGCGCCGCAATTGAAATAGCCCTTCTGCGGTAGTGCGCGCAGTGGGAGGAACGAAGAGAGAGAGAGAGAGAGAGAGAGCGAGAGAATAAGGGAGCCTAGGCGCCGGGAATTTCACTGGCGCGTACAATACGCGCTCTCTGGCCTTCTTTCCTCTCCCTTGGCTTTGTAATTGCCTTATACGTATAGCGGGCTGCTCGCTTGCTCAGAATTTCTCCGATTGTCCGCTCAATTTTTTTCGCTGCAAGCTCCGTAGAGAATAAGAGCGAGAGAAAGAGAGAGCAAGACGCTCTCGATCAATTAGCGTACAGTTTACGTGAGAGAGAGAGAGAGAGAGAGGAAGAAAGGTTTACACTGCGCGCTCGTCGTCGCAGTCGCGCCTTGGGAGAAGAGGAAGAAAAATTAAGTGGCGTAATAACCCGGAGATCATCATCTCTCGTCTCGCAGAGCTTACGCGCGCGAGAGAGAGAAAGAGAGAGAGAGAGACGGCGCTGCGCTGCTGTACTGTACGCGCATTGTTCACCCCCCCCCCCCCCCGAGTCTGAATACGACAAAAGGGCATATTCTGAATTACACCTTCTTGTACTCTCTCCGGTCTCGTAATTAGTTCTTTTGAACGGCCCGTACATTTCCCAAGACAATGCACCGGCCGAATATAAGGAAAGAGCGAGAGGCAAGTCAGCGTGCACTGCACCGACTGTGTACACGTATATATATATATATATACACATGTATAGTGAGGAGAGCCAAAAAAGTCCTCACAGTCTCATTATCCGCCATGTATGCCGGTCGCGTGTATGTGTGCCTAGCAAGTCGTGAAAGCTCCCGTAAAAAAGCTCCATAAAACGCGAGACGGATTTTTCGGAGCTTTGATTTACGCGCATGCATATAGGTAGCGAAGGTCTATAATGGTACAAAGAGACTCTCTCGCTCGCTCACTGCTGCTTCTTGCCCTCGAGACAAATCTCTCGCGCGCAGGGGCGTATAAAAACCGAGAGAGGGTTATGCGCGCGCGCGAGAGCAAAGCCTCAGTCGAATTTCAATAAGCATTCATCTTCGACATCCCGCGGCTTTTATTACGCGCATATATAATGGCTCTTATACACGGGGCCTCGTATAACACAAATCCAATGATAAAGAGGCCGATTTTATAGGCCTCGCGCTGCTCCCTCTCGCGCAGCTGCAGCAACGCGCGCGCATCCTATATACACCCATATACATATATATACACTTGCGCACGCTCCATAGCGAGCGAGGCGCAGTAGTAGTAGCGCAGTGGAGGATCGAAGACACCCGTCATAAATCAGGCTATAGAGAGTCGAGCTCTCTGCTTCTGCCGCAGCTGTCGTAATAAGAGCAACGGAGCCAGCGCACACCGCGTCACTAGCTGCTAGCTGCAATTAAGAAAGCACCTCGCCACCTTATATAGGCTCGCTCTCTCTCTCTCTCTCTCTCTCTCTCTTGTTCTCTCTGTACTATATATTATACGTTGTAAAAGCTCTCGCGGCCTCTTTTTACTGCCAGTCGCTCGTGGCCGAAACCATCGGCGTGTGGCATCGCTGCTCTACTGTGCTATATACACATATATATAAACAGAGCGCGCGCGCGCGTGCGCCTCTACACAAATCCAGGAGAGTTATTACCGCGAGCAGCTTTTATTGGACACGCGGGTAGAATACGCGATCGGTATCGACGCCGATAAAAACCGGCAGTTGTGTCTTCCGAGAGCTCCTTCCGCTCGTCTCCTCTTCCTCCGGACGCGCACTGCACGCGCCCGTTGTTCTTGCACCCGTATATATATATATATATGTATATGCTTTATCGCGTATCATAGCGCGCTGCACATATACAGGTCGTTTCTTCAATTTGTTTTTAGCGCGCGCACGCGTGCCCACGAGCTCAATATCGAGCTTTCGATATCATTTTAACCGAGAGATTCGTCGTGTCCTCCTGCGCGCGGGAAGTGGCTTTTCCCTTTTTTTTTTCTTTACGACTCCTACTAAACTGACTTCTTTTATCCGCGGGAAAGAGAGAGCAGCGAGAGAAAGGTATTGTTTTATTGGTGCGCGCGCGCGAGCTTTCTCCGTTACGCTAATGATTCTTTATTCCGGGCGGAATTCTTGCTGCGGCGGCTTTGCGGCTTTATCTCTGGAAACATTGTGGAATCGATAAATCGAGAGCTCGTTTACGACTCTTTTGCTCCTCGGCGAGCGCCCGCGCGCGCGCGCGCGTGGATGAGAAATGAAATTTCGAGCTGCTGGGATATTCCTCTAGCTTTTATCTCCGTGCAGCCTTCGATAAGAACCTACGGCCGGAATTAAGCAGTATTTAAAATACATGTACACTCGTAATGCAGGTAACATTCTTTTCTCGATCGGGAGAGCCCTCGAATTTCAGAATGGAGAGTACACGCAATTGTGTTTAAGCCGACGAGAGAAGGCGGCCAAGCTGCGCTATTCAACAGTAAGAAACGGGAAACGTGAAATATTATCGACGAAAATTCTTGGTTCGTCATTCGTCGAAGCGGAAGTCGGCGCTATACCGGAAAACAGACCGAAATAACCCGCTTTGGAGGTCCGCGTTTACCAAAACGCGCTCGTGCGAAAGACGCTTAATAATTCAAGCGACCCATACATACAGATCGCATCTGGAAGTTCATTAATCAAACTGTAAAAGCGCGCGCGCAACTATCTCTCTGCGTGTCTCCCGGACCGAAACTATCCGCAAAGTTTCGTCGACTGGAACACAGCGGCGGCGGCGGCGGCGGCGGCGACTCACACTATTTTTCGCGAATCTCCGCAAATTTTCGTCGGCTGCGCGGGCGGGATTTTGGCCGCCGCGCGCGCTTAGCCGCAATCATAATGGGATTTGAGATAATTTAACCGGCGTCGTCGTCGTCGGCGGCGGTGGCGGCGGCGGCGGTCGGTCCGCCGGATGAAACAATGCTCGCGCTAGCTCGCGTTTCCAGCGAGCCGTGACGCAGCTGATAGATGGTAATGCCCGGAATGACACATGGACCGGTCAAATCGTCCCGCCATAAATTGCCGAACGACCGGCGTGGCCGCACGCCGCCGGCGAGCGAGCCAAGAAAGCGCCGCCGCCGCCGACGATTATTTACGGGTAAACGCGCGCGCGCAGTGTGCCCAAAGCTCTACGGCACTCCGTCTATACGTGTGCGTGTATAGATATATAATCTATGTATGATGCACCCTCGGATATTTTTTTTCCAGGTGTAGGTGCACGTGGATACGTGTGCGGGGAGGGGGGACGGGGTGAGTGTTTGTTGTTTTACGTCGAGAGAAATGATGCTTTTGAATCAAAGCGTTTGTCAAAAGGAAATTGCTTTTGAATATATAGCATGAGCATATGAGGGGAATCTCAATTTTTCATTCGTTTAAAAGCTTTGAAAACCGAAGTTACTTTTTTACTTTGTCGGATGCGTAGAATGGAAAAAAATATTTTTTTTTTAAATTGTGGTAAAAATGAAGCATCGCAGAGAAAATTAGGAAAAGCTTCAATTTAAAAGTTATTTGAGCTCAAAAAGAAGGAAATATTTAAAGGTCTCGAAAAGTAAAAACGATTTTCCCGTTTCTTGCTGAAATTACTATAATTATACTGCATATAACTTTTCAACCAAGTTGCCTTGTAAGATGATCTTTTTTTTAAATTATAAGTTTTATCATTTTACATCTTTTTAACCTAGTAAAATGCTTAAAAAGAAGAAACCTTTTTTTTAATGTTTTTTAAAAGCATGTATGTGCAGTGCAGCTAATTTTACATGACGTGACAAAATTTTAATTAACGTTGAAATTCAAACGAAAGATGAAAAGCAACAAGTCTTAATTAAGAACAATCTTTCATTTTCATGGCGCGAATGAAAAATTCTAGAAAATCGAATAAATGTCAAAAGTGGATAATTTTTATCACTGCATTATCCAATGTGTAAAACCTTTTATTTACATTTCAACTCATTCAGTTCAATTTATTTTTTCATTCATGCCATTTAATAATTCACAATTTTCACTTATATTACTTAATATATAATTGTATGATTTATATAGAATATTATAACAGAAGAGATTCTGGTAGAAAATTGACGAGATAAGATTTGTTTAGGTGGACACCAACAACATCTGTTGCTCTCAAAACTCACTGTAGCTAACAGATGACGTTTCCACACGGTGATGTATGTATTTAAATCGCCAGCGAAAGAAAAGAGAACGCAACAAGATCCAAAGCACGAAAAAAGTTTGCCCAGATTTATTATTCAAGCGAATGGGAAACTGAGATCTCCTCAGGCAATAACGTCACACGGGACATATTTACCAAAATGACAGATGTCAAGTACTAAGTAAGTATTTACAGTGGAAATGTGTGTAAACAATTATGCATATCATATCTATTTTAAAGTACAAAAAATACCCCCTCCATCAATCGGAATTCATTTTAAAATAAAGAAGACATGCAGTTTGTCGAAAAGGATTTTTCTCAATGTTTCTCACACGCGAAAGGATGATCTTTCCGCTTATCCCAAGTTTCCTTTTTCAGTCACTCCCAGCAGTGTACAGGAAAAATCGTAAATGCGATCCGATCTTCCGGATACATTATATACACGTCTCTACACGCATATATACACATATATTACCCCGAAGGAATTGGATAGCTGCAGCTCTCTCGAGCCGCGCGCGGAAATTAAAGTTTACGACGAAAATCGCGGGCGAATCCCATCCATAGGTGAAACCCGCAGGAAATAGCTTAATTCTACAAGCTCGTTTAATTTGATCGTAAAACGTCGAATCACGAATTCCATCAGTGAACATAAGAATGCGGCAGTGCGCGGAATCCCACAGGTATAGAGCCGCGCACGATGCTTCCCCCCTCCAACCCCCTTTCTCTCCAGGGTCGAAGTGCGTTCTCAAGCCAGTA
The DNA here is from genome assembly GCA_018906965.1 of Philotrypesis tridentata. Classification (NCBI taxonomy): domain Eukaryota; kingdom Metazoa; phylum Arthropoda; class Insecta; order Hymenoptera; family Pteromalidae; genus Philotrypesis; species Philotrypesis tridentata. The sequence continues at coordinate 4,944,853 of JACCIB010000011.1, read as the reverse complement.
TAGCTTCAGGTGGGGTGAGGGGACGGGTCGGGGGTGGTTCCGGCTGTAATTGCTATAGGCCAGCCAGTCCGGAGCAACTAGGCAACTATACAGGCGGCGGTGTGTGACTATACACAGCAGACACGGGGCAACGAGAGAGGACAAAGCTCGCTCATTAATCAGCGGTGACGCGTACCTGACGTCACGCAGCAGCAGCAGCAACGGCACCAGCGGTCTCTATACTCTCTCTCTCTCTCTCTCTCTCTCCGCTCTGCCTTCATTTATATCCCATCAGCGGATCATTAGCGTCGTTATCCGATTCTTCGCTTTGCATACATATTCGCTGATTATCTAATGTATAAGGCTGCCTAGCTGCTCGCCTATAATAATATCGCGCGACGCGGCGGCGGCGGCTCGAGCTTTCCGCGAAGAGTTTACGCTACATTATGGAGGCGCAGACGAGCCGCCCGTCCGCTTAATAATGGAGACGATGGCCGATTATTGGCCGATAAATGGAGTAGCCGAGCTTCTCCTCTTCCTGCCCGCCTTTCTCTTTGGCGACTGCATATATAAAAGAACGGTGCGCGCGCGGAGGTGGAGGAGGGGGGGGGGAGAGCAATCGATTTTACGAGGAAAGTGTCGCGCGCGCCCGCGAGGGCACTCGAATGCCCGCGGAAAAGGCTCATTTCCCGGGGTGTTATTATTTGCGGCTACCTCTGCGGCCTCGTAAAACAACGGCTTCGAAATGCATCAAAGTTTTATTGCCCCTCCCAGGAGTAGAGTGCGCGCGCGCAGCGGCTCAGTGTCCTTAGTGTATTCTTTTCCCGGTATTGTAGTTGTTGCTCTATACGGGAATAGACGCGCGGGCGCGCGAGCGAGTATATGGAGTCTATATCGGCGATTCAAATTTTATGGGGCTATAGCGGATAGTTTGGGGGGCTGGAGATGCTGCGCGAGAGCCACCTCGCGCTTATGGGCACATATCCCCTACCTATACAGCTCCTCCTTGGGATCTTAATGCGATTATGCGTATCGATCGTCAGGAGAGGGGCGCGTGAGACGCGAAGGCAAATTCTGCTTTGCAGCGTATCTCGGTCTCTCTCTCTCTCTCTCTCTCTCTCTCTCTCTCTCTCTCTCTCTCTCTCGACTTGGTCGAGAGGGCCGAAATATTTGCGCGCGCTGTGAATAATTCTGATCTCTATTTTTTCTTTTGGAAACTAGGTCCTCTATTACGGCACCTATCCCGCAGAGCTCGTTAATCTAAGCTCGTGAAAATAAAATAAGCTCCGAGGCGCACGCGCGCGGTCGGGTAATAAGTAAATAAATATTCATGACGAATCTATCGGTTGTCGCCGCCAGCTTGATACAGACGACTAATTACAACTTTGACTAGCGCACCGGCCTTTGAGGACTGCGTGGATTTCCTCTTGTAAATAATTCATGGCCCACGAGACAGATATATAGAGAGGACACGAGCTATTCGCGAATGGCTCTTCTGCAAATCTGACGATTTTCTTCTGTGGAGTAGAATATATTATATACCCGAAGTATCAGGAGACGAGTACTTGACGGGGTCGTGCCCTGTTTTTTTCAAAGAATAATTTTCAATTTTCTGATAAAAGCTGAGCTAATGCTAAAAATTCTTATAGCGCCAGCAACTTGAGATTACGGCGAGGATCTTAAATTAATTTTTTTCTTAAGCTAGCCTTATAAAATAAATTGAAGACAAAGGGAAACACGGAGTACTTTTTAAACATTCACGAACGACTAAAAGTGAATTGAAAAGTAATCGTTTGAAAAAGTCGAATTGTAGTGTCACTATACCACGTCCATAAACTTCCACACATGCGCGCGCGTGTAAAATCACCTCGGTCGTTTCTGCCTTATTTGCCTAGGGAATTAGATTAAATCACCCGCCACAACTATTATATACGCGTAAGAGAAGCACACGTATATACATATGCGCGAAGGGTGTCGAGGGGAGGGGGGGGGGGCAAGGCAGAAGACGAAATTTAATTATCGATTTGTAGCGGCTTAAAAGTTTCTCCAGTCAGCTTTGCCGAGGCTGACAAGCCAGGCTCTCGCTCTCTCCGAGAATATCGGACGAAATTTCGTGCGCGGCGTAATCCTTGGAAATTTATGATTCTCCCTAAATCAGAACTCGGGAAGAGGAGAGGGGGAAAGTGGGGTGGTAGATCCTTTGTCTTTCTTGGAGGGGAGTTTCATGCTCTGTAGCGGTTAATGCAGTTTTCACTCGTTCATCATTGCGCTCTCTCTCCCGCTCTCTCTCTCTCTCTCTCTCTCTCTCTCTTTCTCTCTCGGTTTTTCACATCGAGTCACTCCGCTCTTTTCCATTCTGGCCTCGCGTGTATAGCAGCAGCAGCAGCAGCAGCAGCAGCAGCAGCACCGCCGCCGCCGCCACCAAGGAGAGAAGGAAGCGCTGCTACGCAAATTCCTAATGCAAATATACAAGGCGAGCTGGCGAATGAGAAACGGGCCGGCAAGTTATAATCTTCGGAATGGCGGGATTTCACGCGGTGTATACTGCCGCGTCGTGATAAATAAGGCTGACAAATTCGCCGAGAGTCGTTATTGTCGTCTACAAACAAAGACGGGACTTTTCGACTGGGAGGAGAAAAGCTCTTCTAGGATGAGTAATGAAGAAGAGCGCGCCGCGAACGAAATGACCTACTTTCTTTCTCTCGCCGCGCTGTTAATAATAACGCGGTAAAAAAGCACAAAGTTATTTCAGGTACGGCAATAAAACGCGGCTCCGCCGGGGACAAGAGGATTCGTCTTAACATCTCAATAACATTTCATAAAGAGCCGAGAGAGAGAGAGAGAGAGAAAGAGAGACAGCGAACGGCCAAAATAGTCCGCGTCGTCCTGCGCAGCGTCTATCTCTATCTCTCCGAACGTGAAATACGACGGTTCGAGCCCACACCACCACCTCCCAACCCCCGAAAGAAGCCAGTAACATAAGAGCCGCGATTCCGATATCAATTCGGCAATAAAAGAAACCAACTGTGGATAAAAATTTCGCCGACAATGATAGTCCCGGCATCTCGAGATTTACAATCGTCTACCCCCGCCGATAAAGCTGCTGCTTCTCGTGCGCCTGCGGAAGCGAAAATTCCCAAGAAATAGCTCGTCCCCGTCGTCGAGCCATGTATAATGCATGCTGTCACTTGATTTGCGAGCCTCCTCTATAGCACGCACTTTCCGCGGCACACTAAGGCTGCTGCCGCCTCCTGCTTAGTCCACTTTTGGCCGAAGGCTTCTTTACAAGCTCTCTTTCTCCCGCCGGTATTTTTTTTCTCCTCCTCCTTCCCCGTACCCTCGCACACGACACTGGTAAATATTTCAGGCGCTAGAGCCGCGCGCGCGCCAAGATCCAATACCGCCGAAACTCCTTTCTTGTCTCTGTGTAAATATGTGTATACGTACACACGGACCGGGCTATCTTCGCTGTATATGTATTATACCAGGGCGCCCTATGCATATATAACCACTTCGTAAATTACGGCGCGGTAAGATCGTCTGGGAGGGGGAATCTGATACGTTTTTCTGATGAAGCCGAGACAGGTACATGCTTGGGAAAACAGTGTATTCCAAGGCGAAAGTGAAGTGCCGATAACGATATATTATTCAAATTCTTTACACAAAGGAAGAAGATCGAGACATGCGTGGGCGCGTGTGTATGTGTGTGTGTGTGTGTGTGTGTTTCACAAGCGCACCAAAAGCGACATTGAATTTTATACTTCGCGCGAGCGAGCGCTCGGGAATCGAGGGCGGCCAAAATAATTCAGATAATTGCAGCGGAAATCGACCGAAAAAAAACCTCGTGAGACTCGTGGGGCAGCGTTTTTCTTGTTCTACAGGACCCCCAGAACACGAAAAAAATAGTGTGTGTGTGTGTGTGTGTGTTTCACAAGCGCACCAAAAGCGACATTGAATTTTATACTTCGCGCGAGCGAGAAATATCACCTTAACAAAAAAATGTTATAGAATAAAAAATGCTCGGGAATCGAGGCGGCATTTCCGAAAAAGATCTCGAGATCGGAATGTTAAAAAAAATCATAGCTTGACAATTTCGAAACGACACTAAAAATAAAATTCCTTCTCCCTCTAAATTCGGATTGCACACGAATTTTTTTTGTAAATTTTTGTGACTGACAGCCCATGTGTACGATACAGTGTGTATATATATACGCGAAAACGTTGTTCATTTTTTACTTTTATAAAAATAAAAAAAAAACAAAAAATTCCCCCCACGGCAGTGCATTACCTCTTGAAAGCTCCTCCTTTATATGTGTACGCGTAAAAGTATGGTTAACAGACACAATCGCGAACACACACACTCACACACACACACATACATACACAGCAAATATTGACGCCCGAATACATGTCTGTATACAGTTAATTACAGGAGGGGGTCGAGGCATTTATCATTTTTAATTGTTATATCCTTGCCACGCGCTGCACGCAACAGGGATTCTCCATCAAGACGAATTTCTCTCTCTCTCTCTCTCTTTCTGAAAAACAAAAAGGCCGGTGTGCGAAAGGAAAAATTCTCTTCCTTCTCGCCGGCAAAAATAAAGGCACGATTCGCTACAATAACACGAAAGCTCACTTCTCCCCGACGGATATATTTCCCCCGTCTATTCTGCAGCTACCTCGTGGCGCACTTACGGAGCTGTACCGGCTCCAGATCTCGACGCGCTATATATACCCAACCGTCACGGAGAATATGAACTACTCTCTCTCTCTCTCTCGCTCTCGCTCTCTCTCTCTCTCCTCGTCGCAATATCCATTCAGATGAGCTCCGCTCGCCGCGTCCACTCCTGAATCTCAATATTTTATTCTTCGACGTGCGCGCGCCCGAACCAGCTCCGCGATAGTATATATAATAGTCATTTCTCGATGATCTAATTTCCCGGGGAGAGGGTCTCTCGAGGGCCGCGCCACTATGTAAAGTACGCGCACAGCTCGTTTAATTGCCGCACGAGAGAGAAAATCATTACACTCGATTCGAAGAAATGAATCTTTATTCAGGTCGATCTTAATCTTCAGTGCGCGGCATACAACGAATGTCGAGCAGCGTCGAAGCGTCGCAAACGCCGAAGAAATTTTTGCACTATTCAGCGTTATACGGCGTTCGATCGAAACAAGCGGCTAACTATAAAGCGTTAAAAGTCAGCCTGATGACAGAGCCCCAGCTGCCCGCCATTATTCTTCGCCGCCGCGGCGAAAGCTCGTCTATATATATAGATGTATATAGAGGAGGGAGAACCGCGAGCTTCATACCGCACCGGCTGCGCGCTTGCCCCGACGATTTTTCCTCCTCCGAATCCATATAAGTCACGAGAGTCGCTCGTACAGTTTTGATAACTCTCTAACTAATCGTCGTCGGCTCTTGTTATTCGTCCGTCATAAATTCAGCCTCGCGACATCGCGAGCAAGAAGAGGAGGAGGAAGAAGAAGAAGAAGAAGTAGGAGAAGAGGCGTCTTGTTTGCGCGAGGAAACGATGCGCGCCGATATATTTTCCTGTGTAAAAGTAATGGGGCCACGGCAGCGGGCGCGCGCGCGCGCGGCTCGTCGGGCGACGATCCAAGTCTCGAAGAGCAATTTGACGGGGAAGTCGATATTATATGCCGCGGCGACGGGGGAGGAAGCAGCCCGATCACATCGTGTCGCGCTGCAGCCGCGTGTAGCATAGCCAATTATCGGCGCGAATAATGAAATTCATTGCCGGCCCGCGTCACGTGTGATTTGTTGCGAATGAAAAGTGCTTCTATAGCTGTTTTACGGCTTATTGGAATGTTTATTTATTGCGCGATGTGTGTACAATCGTCTATATGTGCATATATTCAGGAAACAACTCGGACGGCAAAGTTGCAAAAAATTTTCTTGAAAGCGCACCTATACCCGACCTGTTTTTTCTCGTTCCTTGGGTCATTCTTTTTGCAACTTTTCCGTTCGAGTATATACTAGATCAACGTTCTATTTTCCGTTGAACGACGAAGCTTTAGTTTATAAATTCGAGAAGATAATTGAGATCTGCATTTCATGCTCTTGTATAGCAGTGTATACTTATGCCGATATAGATTAGAGAGGATGAACATTCGCTTTAGCCGGCGCTCGATAAACCTGATTAAAAAGCTAATGCAATTTTAGTCAGAAGAACTCAGCGTAATTATTCAGCCCGCTATAAAGCTCATCTCATAAATGTTCTTATCGCAATCAAGCGACTACCATGCTAATATGCGCGAAGGGGCTCCGTATCTCTCTTTCTTGACGAAAAAATGAAAAAAACGAGAGGGAAAACACAAGAAATTGATGAAAAAATGAGGCAGTGAAGGGGGAAGGTATAGAGCAGCGCTCTCCGTAGGAAAGAAGCGGTTGGAAAACCAAAATCGAGTTGAGTTTAATGAATCTGAATTGTTCATGTACGGAAGAAAGTTGCTTCGGTCCTGCGCAAGCACTAGCAACTTTCTAAAGCAGCGGCAGCGATGGTAGTACGGCCTCCCCTGATCCCGCAAAGCTCTGCTTGACGGCGACTTGTCAATTATTCAAGTACACTCCTGGCGAGCAGCAATCTTTCCCGACTCTCTCTCTCTCTCTCTCTCTCTCTCTCTCTCTCTCTCTCTATCTCACTCACTCGTTTCTCTCTCTGTGTGCGTAAGCGTAACTGCAGGATGCGTTGCCAGGATGAAATAATCATGTCGTTCTTTATTCACCAGTTGCTCTCGGCGGAGAGCTTCAATGGATGGCAAATAAGCTTCGTTTTCGAAATTTCGCAGCGTGGCGCAAGCTCGCCTCGTTCGACGATATGTCAACAATGATTTTACTAGCAGGCCGCCGCTTCCCTCCTCCCCCTTGGCCACTGCGAGCAAATATAGCCATTAGCCCCTCTCGCTCTCTCTCTCTCTCTCTCTCTCTCTTCTCCTGAACAAAGACTTTTCCTTCTCCCCGATATACCACCACAGATCTACAGAGTCTCTACGCTCTATACACGCAGCCGCTATAGTCCGTAAGCCGCTGCAGCTAACAAGCTTCCGGCTTAAAACTGCAACGCACGCAGTTGCTGCATACATAGCTGTAGGAGGGGGAGGCGTGCAACGCGAGTTTACAAATATACACTAGTCGGCCGGTCCTCGAACAAGATTACACGGACGTTCTCTCCCTCCCTCCCTCTCTCTCTCTCTCTCTCTCTCTCTCTCTCTCTTTCTGTGTGTACGCGTACACAGATTAAATACATTTTTTTCTTCTTCCGACGTGCACACATAGCGCGCATAGCGACGCGTGCGCGCGCGTATACGCCCGGAGTTAACTACACCGACTCGCGTGCATGCGTGTATACACGCATACATGTATATAGAGGGGAGCAGTCGAGCGGCTTTGAATTATTGCGATTATGCGCGCGCTACTGGTATTAGGCGACGAGGAGACACAGCGCGAACCCTTTATCAAAGTCTCTGGCACTCTGCCACGTCGCACCGCATAATGAAGCAGCGCCAGCTTGGGCTTCGACTACAAGCCGCCTCGCCTCCACCTCCATCCTCCACCCCCTCGCCCCTCGCTATGCTATACCACTCGTGCAGCACACACAGCCACGAGTCTGCGTAGCTATGTCTATGTTCACCCTCCCCCACCTATAGCCATGCTTTCCAATGGCTTATTAGTCCTGCGCAAGCATCTAACGCTCAGCGATAAGGGGGAAGCCGATTCGCGTAAGCTCCATTTTTCAAAAGTTCTCCCCGTCATCGTGTATACGCGCACGTCTATGGCCGCGCACTAGATTATACACCGAATTCTAAGACACTTCAAAGAGCTCATTTCGAAGAGATTATGAGCGCGTGTCTTTGTCGGTGAAATCATAGTTTTATCATAGCTGCGATGTTATCCCAGTGCTATACATATATGTATGCACGTACAGTAGATACGCATATGTATCGAACATAAACCGGAGGCGAGGGAAAAAACTGTAGCAGATCCTGGATCTTTATGATAAAGCGCTATGAGACGCCGAGAGCTTTGCTCAGCAACGCCTCTGCCTTTGTACATAGATAGCAGGCCACAGGACACACAAAGTCAGGAAGTCCACACCACGCTCTATTTATTCCCTGGATTAAGCTCCAGATTGACCTCTAAGATCCAAGAGACTCTTTCCTGTATACGTGCCACGTGTTATTTTTTTTGTCCCCCTCAATTGCGGTATTCTGCGTTTCGACGGGGACTGCGAGAGCGATGTCCGACTGTAGATTGACTCTCGCTACTTGACGAGCTTCGCTCTTTTGAATACCATGATTTTTCATACTTGACAGACAGTTGGACTAAGCGAATTAATTATTTATGAGACGGAGCTTGTTGAAAGATTAATGGAAATCGAAATGTCGATGGCCATATTCTTTCTGTTCTCGCGCAGAAAATGTATAACGGCGACGTTTATGAGCGAGTTTCACTTGGGCTTTACATTCAATGATTAATGAGTTAGAAATGAAAGTTGATGTTTAACAGAGTACACGAATTTCGATTGGAAATATTTCGAGCTGTCGAGTAAAGGGAGCAGTGTATGCTACAAAATTTTCATATTCTAGACAGAGTCTGCTCTCTACGAAAGTTTTATTTATGTTCCGTCGATAATGCTCGACGCTGCACTGCATCAATGTAAGTTATGTAATAAAAAAAGCACTAAGCAAATTAATCAGCAGTTTTATCGAAGCGCAGGCCATTAGTAATATAACCTGCACAAGAACACCGAGCAATTTCTACGGACAATAAATCATCAATAACGAGCAATTAGCGTTAAGAAGAAAATAGAAAATTCAGGAAAGTTCGGCACTAATAGAAAAGGTCGATGATCGCCTCCTCAATTGTCCATTTAAAAACTATATCGGTTCGTTGTTTGTCACTTCTCAGGCAGAATGAAATGGCTATTAACTGAGTTACTGAAAAGTTACTTGTACAATCATTTCCGTGAGAATTTCAATTAAGAGCGTTCGATTACTTTGGAAACTTTACTCCCGTAAGTAAAATTTCCACGTAAACATGCTGGAGTTCGTCGAAAATCTCCCTTCGAAATTAGCGCAACAGACTATTTTTCGCGTCTCGAGCATCCCTCGTCTTCTTCGTTTTATTCTTCCTTTTTCGAAGCTCTCTCGAAACCATTCGAGTGGCTTAAAATTCGAGATCTTGCCGCGCGTGCAGTGCGGTGCGCGCAGAGGGTCTCTGGGCTTGCAGCGCTGCGTTTGACATGGATCCAAAAGCGCCTAAAATTTAACGCGCCCAACGTCCCCGCGAATCGATTTCCCCGGGCACACACGTAGCGCCGCGCGCGGCTCTTGCGGCTTCTGCGACCACATACGATGCCTGCCGAGGTAACCCCCGTTCGCGTGTCATATTAACAACAATATTGTGAAAATTAACTGTTCCCAAAATAAACACGCGCGAGCGCACTATATCGAGGGCTCAAGGCGCGTTCGCGCAACTTCGATATCATAATGCGATACGTCTGCTCAGGTCAAGAGAGAATACAGAGGTGCAGTTCCCGCAGAAACAACAGTGTCTCAATTGTTTTTTTACTTGCCTCGATCTCGCGTATCGCAGTGTACCTCGTAAATAATACGGCGAAATCGCGCGACGATTTCTGACCGTACATGCGGGCGCGATGGTATATTCCGGCGTTATTTTTAGAAATGGAATATCGTGTAAAAAAAAGAGCATAGCGAAGAATAGACGGTGAGAGGAAGTCCATTAGCCGAGCGGGGAGCGTTCGCTGCATCGAAAGCCACTTTTCGGGAAAGTTGAAAAAATCCGTTCGCGGTTAGCCGTCCGCCCAAACAATACCCCCCACGTGCTGTGTATCGAATTCGATCTTTGTACTTCTTTCTCTGTGCTGTACGCGGTGTACGTCTATGCGTGTATGTGTGTGTGTGTGTGTGTATATCTGCGTATGTGTGTGGGTGTGCGGGTATGTGTACAGTTGCGCGCATGAGTCAAGCCGAATTTTACGATCGATTTGATGCGGCAAATGGGAAGCGTTATCGTGTACGGTTGGCCGTCTCGTTCACGGAACTCCAATTAAGTGGTGTCGCGTGAATCATCGAGCTTTACCGTGGGCATAGGACTAATTTCCATGTCGACGAGTCAATGCTGGATTTGGTATTTTAATGGATTTCTGAAATTTCGAGGGCTTTTCCAGCGGGGATTTGTGAGATTTCGGTCATCAAAATATACTCGCCGGAGATGACGATTCAACTGTTATTCGATTGGCATTAGCATATGCCATACTGCGTGTACGTGTGCCACGCATTTGTCAACGAGAGACGAACGAACAAAGATGGACTACTGCTCGGCTGCTTCGTAGTATCGAACAGTACACGCTGCTATTGACGTAAGGTTCGATCCGCCAGACCAAAGCCGGACTGTTACTACTGACAATAAAAAAAGCCCGAAGTAGAAGTTCGACTACAACGAGCTGCGGTGAAGTGTCGTGTCGACGAAAGGCTCGACAACTTCGTGTATAGCCGCCGTTTACTCAGCTCTTCGGAGCACGACGACGACGACGACGACGACGACGACGACGACGGCGACACTTGACCCAATAATTCCGTTAACGAATGCCGAAGTTATTAAATTCTCGAGTAGGGCACAATAGCCCGCGGGAAAGAGAAAACAAAAAGTAAACAAACGTATTCACGGCGTCGAGTGCGCGCGTGCAGTGCTTGCGGGCCACTCGAGCGCGTTGCCATTGAAAGAAAACACACGCGAAGGAGAGAGAGTCGAAAGAAAAATCAAACAGTCCCTCGAATATCCTCGCGAAAGGGTGAAACTCCTTCATTTAAAGCGCGTATTATAATGCGAGTGATGTATAGCGAGTCCCTCCGCCCCTCCTCCCCTCGCCTGATGCAGTCGAGAGGCGGGCAACTCTCGAGTGTAAGTTCATAACGCGTAACGCGCGGGAAAGTTTGAACGAGCATTAGCATTAATACAGCCTCGACGTATCGCGATCCCTTAATGACCGTAATCTCGAGTAGGCTAGAAACGTCGCGCGCGCGCGCCCCGCGCAACACGTTAACTTTCTTTCGTTCTCGCGTCCTCGCATCTTTATATATTATATTTTCATTGTGTATTTTTAATTTTTGCTAAACACGCAAATAAAGGCCTATCTATCTGTCTATATATGTATATCTCGCCTGGAAATATAAATATAAATAGAGTTGGTGAAAAGGCGGGGGAGAGAGCCGCGCGAAAATGCATGTAAATAAGGTTTACGTATTCAGGTAATGCGCGAGGTACACACGGCCGAATTCTAATTATGCAAAGAACCGCGACGTTCGCGCCTCTCCGTACAACTATTCCAAAGATCCGAAACTTGGAAATTCGAAATTTCGCTCAACTTTCCGAGTAGTTGCTTGTGTACACCTATACATATATATATACATGCTTATTATATATGTATACATATTATACACATATACCTATATCTACGTGCTGTGCGCGTGAAGTGAGAGTGACGCGAATCAAACAGTTTAATTTGCGCCCTTTCTTCGAATGAGCAACTATTTATGAACTATTTATGAAAATTCGCGCGCGGATGCTGAATTTGCCGCGAGGGGGAGAAAAGAAAAATTAAACTGCAATAAATCATTTTGGTTCGGGTCGGCTGGTTGTAAAAGCTCGCTTCGAAGGGGCTAACTTCGCAATTAATTCCGAGCAAACTGTAGACTCACTTTCGAGTCTTCTATTCCCAATGATGACTCAGCAAGCATTGCGCAACGAGACTCTATCTGGTCATCTTATTTAGTTTCCCAGACGTGGCCAACTGAAAATAACGTTTATCATCGCTTATGTACGGTTCAGCGAAAAATCTTTGTTTTCCCGCAAGATAACATAGAAAAACGTTGCATTGGAAAAAGCTTTTCATTCACAGAATACCTTGACGGAAAAAATTTGTTTGAAAATCTCACCGAACTATTCAGCAAAGTTGGGGCGGATTCGACAAAAAAATAGAATACATGAAAATGGCAGTTTGCTAACTTGTCATACATAATATATGAGAAATCACCAGACTGTATAGTGTTTTTTTATATACTACTTAACAGTTTAGATCATCACACGTATTTCAGATTATTTTATCATTATAATTCAAAAATATTCATTTCTCTATTTATTTATTCTAGGACAATATTGTTTGTTTTGTAATAATAATGAAATTCTAACGATTAGTCATAAGATTGTACGTAAAACATTAGAAAAAAAAGAATTAAATTTTTCATAAAATATCCACTCTAGAAAAACGATGTTATTTTATACAAGCAAACTCAAAAATGTGAATAATTTATTCAGCATAAAATAAATTTTCCAATAGCCTGCAGTGTTGTAGAAATGAAATTTTGAAGCGGCTGCACGAGCGTACTTAAGAAAAATGCATTAAAAGAGTATAAACCAACAAATAAACTCGCGTTCGCCTATAACTGAAAAATAAATCACGAGAGCCTTGCACACACACACACACACATACGATAAGGAGATTCCAGGTGAAATTAGACGAGAAAGAAGAGCGGGAGCTAGCGAGGGAGCGAGAAAGAGAGAGAGAGCGAGAGAGAGAGAGAGAGAGAGAAAGTCGCTCCACAGGTGCAGGAGCCTCCGCGCGTCGTATTTCCCAGTGAACGACGGCGGTTTAGCGGCCGGTTTAACAGCATTCTATAAACAAAAGAAAGTGTACTCATAAAGAATTGGCGGCAGCCCACGCAAGGCAGGAAACAAGATACTCGACGCTTAAATAATGCATGAAGCGAATATTTACTACAGCACGCCGGCAAGTGTGGCTGCTGTTGCTGCTGCCGCCTCCTCCGCCGCCGACGTTCTATATACCTCTGACCCGCAAGCGTGTGTTCTCCAACGCTCTCGCGCTCACCCCTCCTCCCCTCCCCCCAAACCGTTAGACGCGCTTGACTGAGGTCCCTTTATTTACAGGACAAAACATTCCCCTCGGCTCTCTATCTCGAGTGTGGGGAATTCCTGGGAGAACGCCGCGCACCGACGTCGTCATTTATTTTTTCTTTCCTTCACCCTTTCCCACCCCCGCCTTCGCCTTCGCCTTCGCCTCTCCGTCTCCTGCACAGACGCCCGACAAATTTTCGCCTTCGCCCTCGAATGGACTTTCGTGACTTTGCGCATCCTTTCTTGCGAGTTGCGCGTCCTCCGCTTCTGCTGCTGCTGCTGCTGCTGCTGCTGCTGCTGCTGCTTCTTCCGGCTCCTTTTTTCGCGCTCTGCAGCCTCTAGATTAAACATTTGGACGCTTGCGCTCGTGCGCGTTAATCAAGTGAGAGGGAATTGTTGTGTACGCGCGAATCGCCGGCGAAGCCGCGCACCCGCCGCTCGTCTTCCCTTCCAATTACGAAAATTAAGGGCTGTCTGAGAGAGTCAATTAAAAATTCAAATTTCTTCGGGAATTGTGCGGCAGACGAAAAAGCGAGACAACTAATTCAATTGGGACGAGCAATAAATACAGGATTACGAAATGCGAAGCAATTGCTCTTCCGCCTACAATTATCCGCTATTTGACCAAGTTTTCGAGTTTGCCTTGTACTTGGATGAATAAAATCTGAGTAGCATGAAAAATCTCGTTATTCCAACTTTTTTTCATCCAAGGCATTAAAATGCAAACTCTCGAAACTTTGTGAAATAAGAGATCGTTATGGAAAGAAGGACAAGCGTCTCCGGCGTTTTTACAAAATTTAATTTCTATTGTTAAAGTTATGAGCAAAATGCGTGTTTTCTTCGTTCGCTTGTGCGTTGCCGCGCGAAATTTGAATTTCACCCTCCGTAACGAGGCGTGATTCAAAGAAAATCCTGGAAAACCTCCCGCGCAATCCAATTTGGATAAGTAACGATCCAAATGTAGAATGTAAACAAACCGGAGATATTCCGCACTATACATATAGAGACACAGACGCACACTCGCGAGCTGCAAGTAATGAAATTTCGCTGTAAGACGTTGGCAAACATGTCAAGGGGGTTTACCGAACACTCGACCCGACACTCGTCCAACTCATCTAGCAAGCCGTAATGCGCACATACTCCCTCTCCTATGTACGCAGCGATCGCCGTGCATGCATTATCACTGCCCCTGCATACATATATGTATATGTATCGGAAAAAAGCTCTTCGCTAGGCAGTTCCATATACCATAAGCCGAACGCTCGGTTTTCCCTCCCGCGAGCTCCTCACGGCACTGCGCATATTCTCGTGTATTCACATAATATTTACTCGAACTCAACTCCACGTCCCACATACAGCCATAATCAGGATAGTTCATCCCCGTTTTTTTTTCAGTCGACGTGTCTCCTCGGCACTTCTCTGCGGGCGCTTATACTCGCGCCCGTTCGTTTTCATTATGACGATGTACGCACTGTTTTCTCCCGGCGTCTGCTACGACGTCGACGACGACGACGACGACGTTCTTGCTGCACGTCAGCCGAGGCTTTGTGCCGTGTGGTTGGCTATATAGGTGTTCTTATGTAGCTGCTGCTGCTGCTACTGCTGCTGCTTCTGCCAGTGCTGCGCCGGTGCTCCCATTTGCCGCTGAATCGAGAGCGAGCTGTAGACACATGGCCTCAGTGTTATAGCCGGTCTCTCTCTCTCTCTCTCTCTCTCTCTCTCTCTCTCTCTCCCTCTTGCGTTCGTCCCCTTTTGCAGCTGAGGTGGCTGGCAGCTGACTGCAATTAACATTGTATTAATGGTCTTGCTCTGTGCGCGCCGAGTGTTATGCGCGGTATTAAGCTGTCGTCGTGCGAGTTCGCGCTGATTTTCTCAGCAGTGGGTTCACGGCGAGACAAGCTCCACGGGATTCACGCGCGGCCTTGATGATTCGGCGAAATTGGAACCTGAGTCACGCGAGGACACGTGTGCGTTGAGAGAAAGTGTCAATTGGTTATGGTTCTTTCGCGGGAAGACGATTGTTAACACTGGTAGAAATTTTGCTGTAAAATATGGTGGGGCTATCATAATAATGTCATAATTTATGACGAATGTTTTTATAACATAATATGATCGTAACTGATCATACACAATAATAATTATAGAAGCATAGTTTGTAATGACATTGCAGGCTTCATTATGATCATTTAACCTAAATATAGCACATCACGATAAACCCAATCTACTTTTCTAGTCGGGTAAAACCTATGTTTTCCTTATACCAACCTTCAATTCACAAAAACTTCAGCCAAGCATTCCTTCAGCTAATTCCTGCGAATAAGATTTTCCCCATGTCGTACAAGCCAAAGATAACAATCCCAGTTGGTTAACAGCCCTGGCTCTTTCTGCGGCAGTGCACGCACGCAGCTGTATACACCGACCGCTTAAAAACAGGCTCTCGCAAGATCATCGACGTACAGAGAGCCCTCCCATCCCCATAGAGAGAGAAAGAGAGTCGAAGGGCCGAGGAGCAGCTTCTCTTTTACATCGTATAGCCTCTGCATACTGCAGCTGCAGCAGCAGCAGCAGCAGGCGGGAATAAAAACAAGCGAAGCCACAGCCGCAGCTGTATACGCGTAGACTCGCGCGCACATTAATGCTAATTGAAGATCCTGTTTTTCCGGGCGATATAGCCCGAGGTTGCTTTCCGGACGCGCGCATCGATCCTCCGAGCTGCAACTGCGCGCTTTAGAAAATACGCGCTCTCTCTTTTTCCCTCTCCCCCCCTCTCTCTTTCTCTATCTCTCTCGGAAAAAGTAAACTTCTCTTATCAGTCTCGCAAAGTAATATCCCCGCGCCCATGTATGTACGCCCTATGCAGGTGTACGCGCGTGTGTGTGTAAGTGTATCTATAGAGTGCGCTGTATTATTTAACATCGCCGCGCGATATAACGCAGGCTCGCGCGCACATCGTGATTTTGCGGCTGTAAAATAAAATCTTGTTCGCGCAGCGACTATATATATACGTACGGATCAGCGCGGCGCACACACGCGTGCAGTACGAGAGAGAGGGTGGCGAGGGATTGTTACCACCTCGCTTTTTATACACACAACACAACGCGGGAGTGGGGGGGGGTGGGTAGGGGTGTGGGCTATATAGCCCAGGCGTATAGCATAGATAAAATAGTAGACGAGCTCGACTATCGCGCATGCAGACGAGCTTAATGTATTCGGCGCCGGGATATATCGACTCTTTTTATATACATGCCGAGCGTCGCGCGCGATAAACTTCGAATTCCGTAACTCCCTCCCCCCCCCCCATCCCCGCGCGAGCAGCGTGGCCGCGTTAACATCAGGTAACTGCGGAAAAGCTAACGTCCCCCCCCCCCCACCCCATCCCACCCCGTAGCTGCAGCAGTAGGGCTCTATCTATTGGTCGGCGAATAATTCAGCTGCTCGTATTCTTCCGAGAAAGGAGCTCTTAAATGTGTGTATTTATTCGATATATATGTATCGAGCTTAATTTCGTTTCATTTTCTCACGATCGCTCTGTGTGTGCTTGTGCGTGTGCGTGAGTATGCATTCTTCTTGCTCGACGTAAACTCTATGGGACTTTTACGCCGCCTTTTTTATTTATTCATTTATATTTACTTTCTTTTACTTTCCTTCGGCATTTTACTTGCGTATTTACTCGGTCGAAGTAGGTTAATGTTGCTTTTACAAGCCAATTAATGTCAATTGATATTTCTCATAGTTTTCTGAATTTTCATTGAAAATTTGGAAACCAGTTTAACAGCATTATTCATTTTTATTTGCAGCGATACTGTGAATGAACGCATAATACGCACAGTGAATGAGTCACCACAAATTATGCTTTATTTTTCAATACACTCGTTATTAGAAACGCCGTTATTACAACAAATTACAACAAACCCATGAATAGTTCGACACATCGCTTTACAAAAATTCGAAATTGAGCCAAAAATGATCTGTTTGATTTTCCTTTTTTTTTTTAATCAAAAATAAACGCGACGAAGCGCGAGACGCGGTGAAATTGTAGGAGGCGAAAACGAATCGGAGAGCTTGTGGCTCATTGAATTTTCATTAGCGAAGTGCGTGCAAATATTGTCTCTGCGCTTTAAACAAAAGCCATACTGAACGGCTCGCAGCGAAAGAGTTCGTGCCGCGCATGTATATACGGCTCGACAGAGCTTCGCTCGGCGAGAGTTTGGAAGTTTTCGAATGAATGGCAAACGCAGTAGTAGAGGAGACGCGGCGACGGCGACGACGACGCCGAGAAAATTCCAAGAGAAATAAAGAGCATAATGAATATACGCCGCTTGAATTAATGCACGAGCAAATGAGAAATTGCAGGCGTTGATTGAGGACGCGGCGATGCGCGAGACGATGATATGTTTATCGAAGAGCGAGAGAGAGACAGAATCGCTCGCCCAAGACCCGTGTATATAGTATAATACACGATTGTACAGAGAGAGAGAGAGCGAGGCAGTAGACTGCAGCAGCGCACGGGCCAGCTCATCCCGAAGAAATCGACGATAGCTGTCTGATTCAATGGTTATGGAAATTGGCAGAAGCCTGCCAGCGGCAGAGCAGCGACTCTCTCGCTTATATTCATGATTTAATGGAGGCCCGGCGTAGATATAAGGTGTCCCCGGCTGCTATATAGGTATACGTAATACACACATAACAGGCGTATACAGACTACTGCAGCGGGGGCAGATATAAGGAGACAGACAGCCCGGGCTATAGTTCTCGGCGCATCGAGTCGACGTAGTAGCCTCACCTTGCCCCCGGTGCTTTTCTTGCTCTGCCGCCGCCGCCGTCGCTGCTGCAGTATAGGCGACTCTGGAAGCTTGCAGCCGTGTCGCGCGATAATCGAGAGGATCTTCGAGGTGGCCGATAAATAATTTAGACCGACCGCCACAGAGTACGTGTATGTGTGGGGGGAAGGGGTAGGGGCAGGGGGGTGGGTGGTGGAAGAGCACACGAGTCTGTTCTTGACGTGGAGACCGGCCTCCCCGATAACAAGCGGCCGATGGGTTATTCAGAGGGCTCTGCACCCGCCACAATTTCTATCACATACTAGAATTATGCATGAGCGAGAAAGCTATTCTCTTCAGTATCTGACCTCGGCCAAGTCGCTCTCTGCCGCCGCTGCGTATCTGTTCTACGCTGTATATATTATATGGAGAGAGCGAGAGAGAGAGAGAGAGAGAGCTTGCAGCGCGCATTGAACGCGACGCCCCGGCGTCTTATTCACACTTCCGTGAGCTCTTTCCATTTCTTTATATCTGATGACGGCCCCGTAAACGCTTGCGCTATTGGCGATTCTTATGCCGTGTGCTATACTGCATTGATTTTTCCTCGTTCCGGAGGCGCAGCACGTACACTTCGGCTTCGGTATACGTGTGTGTACCTATATACACGCAAAAAGCTATTATTCCATAATACAGTAATAAATCGACTGCTCGCGAGTGATCAGATAGCAGGATGCGATACATTACGAATGAGACAATGTCTGGGCGCAAGGCCCTTTCTCTCGGTGGAGCAGAGCGAGCGATCGATGCTTTTTGACAAGAAAGCTTTCAGACGCCAGTCAAACCCTCGTCTCCTCGAATTTGATTCCGCGTGTGTGCAGCGCGCGTGTCCCGTAAGGTAGGAGACGGAGATCCCTTGCCTGTAAGTTTAAAACAGCTTTGAAAAAATCATACTGGAGCCACCTCTAATGGCACAGCGAGTCTCCCAACGAGACGGCGGCAACGGGGGGGGGGGGGAGAGAGTGAAAGAGGATAGCAAAGGAATAAAAGCCGATAGCAGGAGGGAGAGAGAAAGAGAGACGAAGGTCGTCGTCGATAAAAGTGAAATAAAAGTACACATAAGTTGCGCAGCTGCCGCCGTAGCCATGAGTAATTCTAGCGGAAAGCCCGGAGAATTGCTTGGAGAAAGCCTCGAGAGAAGGAGTTTCTTCGGACGCTTCAGGAGCTGCAGTAGAAGGGGGAGGAGTCGCCGTGAGCTGTGTACAGCAGCCCCGGCCTTTTAGACCACTCTCTCTCTCTCTCTCTCTTTCCTCTACCCTTAGCCAGCCCCTCTGCCAGCGCTGCCGCTGCTCTTCTCTTCGGTCAATTTCTTTGAACTTTGCTACGGAAAGTCGACGGCGGCGTCGGCGGCGGATAGCCGTGGTTGCGAAAGCTCCCGCGAGCTTTTCAGCGGATGTCGAGAGAACGTATATAGTATATAGCGATGCTAAAGACGCCGGGCCGAGGAGAGAGAGAGAGAGAGAGAGAGAGCGAGAGAGGATGGGACCCTAAATCATTTTGACGCGAGTTTAGCAAACTTCCGAGCGCATTCCGCGATAGCTGTATAGAGCGCGGCCGGCCGGCCGGATGTATACCGAATTTAATTTCGAGCAGTTAGCTCGCGCGAGAGGATTCGAGAGGATCCGAGCGGGATAGCGAGATACCCACTCGACGCGGCTGCTCGCTTGCACTATATACTATATACGCGCGGCGCTTATACATCATAATCGCCGATATATCGAACATCTTCTTCTTCTCGGCTGCGCGAAATCCGGTGGTATGTATAATATACACAGCTTAAAATACATCGCCGCCCCAAGTCCCCGCATCGATTATGCAGGTTAATATTGATGGTGGGGCGCGGTACATCCGAGCCCGCCTACACGTATATATACTGACCCCCATATATTATTGAGACTCCACCTCACATGTATTACCGTCTTCATAACTAATTCATGGCGAAACCGCTCAGCTGATTAGCTTATACCATTTCGCTAATAACGCGATCGAGATGTTGATAGAGCGAGCCCGGGTGATTAGAAACACCCTCTTTTCGATTGTATCTCCCGGAGAGAGAGAGAGAGAGAGAGAGAGAGAGAGAGAGAGAGAGAGAGAGAGAGAGAGAGAGCGGATAAAAGCTATTAAAATGCGCATCATCCGCGGCGAACGAGGTGTGTACACAATAGAGCGAGCTGCAGTCAGAAGAGCGGCGGCGGCAGCAGCTGAGGAGAGCCGCAGAGCCAGCCGCGGATCGATTAATTACGTCATCAATAATGCAGAGTGCTGCGGTATGTACACAGCATTAGCCGGGGCCTGTTTAATCTTTCAACTAACGGCGCGCACTCTCGGCGCTCTCTCTCTCTCTCTCGCTCTCGCGTATTCTCATTCGCTCCCCAGTCTATAGTCGATCTTCGCTCTCGTTGCTCGCGTCTGTGCGTAGGTGTATACCGCACATGCGAATCGCTCGTGTCTCTTTCTCTCTTTTGTACCGACCCGCGGCTTTGTCGAGTCGTATACGCGGCCGCAAGTGGCGAGCGAGTGTACCATTGACCACAGGACGCACACACCGCCTCCCCGATGAACCGTGCAACGAGGGCTCCCTTAATTTCTTTGAATTACGCTCTCCTAACGTTTTAGCCAAGGGATTTTTAATCTCGAAAGATCCGCGGCAATTACTTTGTCCGTGTGCGCTTTCTTAAAACAAAGGTAAGCATTCTCGAGGAGCTGCTCCACTCTCATTCGCACTTCGTCATAGCCGCGGACGATAAAACACTCGGGCGAAAATAAAGCAACTAAGCACCGCAGTCACGCTCGGCCGAGAATAAAAACGTCGCTCGCCGACCGCAAAGACGACGCGGCCGTGGCCACCGCAGCGCTTCAATTATATGCCAGACGCGCGTATTTATATGTACACAACGGCCGCACGGCAAATTATCATAATGGTAATTATTATCGCGCGTCGTCCGGTAAGTTTCATCCATCTCGTCGTCCCGTCACTCCACATATACACAACACGCTGCAGCGAGGCGCAGTCTCGCGCTCTCTCGTTATTAATTTAGCGCGAACGCCAGACGCGAGCGTAGAGAGAAACACGACGGGCGCGCGCGTGTGTGTGTGAAATTCACGCGACCGCAGCGTCAACCTCAATCGCAGCTTTAGCGCCTCTCTCTCTCTCTCTCTCCCTCATTAACGTGTACTACACGCCCGTTTCCCCGCACTCGACAGATTCTTACGAGCGATCTCTCTCCCTCCTTGATTTTTCACCCTCCTTCCCCCCCGGCGTTCCACGCGACGCCGGCGGTCGACACGAGAGGGAAGGTGGTGGTTGGTGTAATAGGGGAGGTTGCAGCCAAGAGAGAGAGAGAGAGAGAGAGAGGAGGTCGTTTTTCAAAATTTCAATTTATGATCTGCGGCGCTTCGGCTGTCTCAACTTGCCGGCTCTCGGCGGCTCCTGACGAGCTGATTGGAGAGGGAGATTCCCTCGGAGTAGGGTGGAAAGAGTCTATTACGCGCTCGTGAAATTAGGCGGGGCTTATCGGGGAATCTATCTCTCTATCTCTCTCACTCTTTCGCTCTCGCTCGCTCTCTTTCTCTCTCTTCTGTGATTGATGTAGTGCGAACGTGTAGCATAGTAGCGCCGGAGCGATTCGTGCGTGCGAAACTCGCGCTTTTTTTCACTGCCGCACGGGGATGGGGGAGGGGGAGACTGCACAAAATGAGAATTGGAATTAAACAGCGGCAGGTGCATTATACGCCAGGCGCTGAAACGTCGCTGAGCGCATTTCAAATGGATTTCCAGCGCTTATAGCCTCGTAATAATTTGATTGCGCGCATCGATCTCCTTACTTCTCTCTCTTTCTCTCTCTCTCTCTACTCGCGGCACTTGACATTCGAGCTACGTCTCTGTCCGCCAGGTCGAATATACTTATCGCGTGCCTTGATAGATGAACGAAAATAGAAGGAGTTATAAAGCCATCCTGAATTAGCATAATGGACTAACGCAACGATTTAACTTTCTATATACATCAGTATGCAAATTAAGCGCTCGGCGATGGGGTGGAGATGGGAGCTGGGTATAGAGGGGCGGGATAGGCTCCGCACCGAGCGAGCGAAAGAGAAATTTTTCGTTGTAACGCCGGCGCACGTCGCAAAGTTGAAGATTGCGAAACTTGCGCAGCGCGCTGAATTATACGCGCGGAATTTACCTCGACTCTCGCTCTCCTCGGCGCACAAATGACGATGCATTCGAGAGCTGTCCAAAAAAAAGGAGGCTAGGATCCGACGACCACGAGTTTAAAATTCATCCTTCCATACAGCCGCTGCCGCCGCCGCCGCCGCCTCCACCGGACGGAAGAAAGAGAGCCGGATCAGTCGATAAGCGCGCGGGAGTACAGGGGTGGGGCCTGTTTTTTGCCATCGAGATCTAAATAAAAAGTTGGCCGACGTTAATCCCGGGAGCCCCGCGTGCGCCCCCCGCGCGCGAAACTTTGAAATTGATCACTGCTGATGCTCTGCTCGAGGTATTTTCAAAGTTCTCGTCCGACTTAAGCTCGTCTTGAGCAGGACGCGCGTTGGCTTTCAGGAAAATGTAAAGGGATTACGGAGCCGGGGAGAGCGTATTAGCGCGAAAGAGAGAGAGAGAGAGAGAGATAGAGGGTGGGGGGAGAGACGGAGAGCATATTGGATAAATGGAGATTTACGCGCCTCGTACAGGCCCTCGACGCGCGCGCTCTCGGAACCGCAGAGGCGTAACCGGCCGGCATCAGCCCTCGTCCCCGATAAGATCGCTTAATCGACTAATTACTCAATCGCTGTATCCGCCGAGAGCGGCTATATGGTGTACACCGACGGCTCGCGCGCGCGCGCGCCCTCGAATGATCGTTAATGTCGGTTACAACGGCGCCCGGCGCTGCTATATGTACATATACGTGTGTGCATTGACAAAAAGCTCCAGCGGCACGGCGCAGCAACTAGTCTGTCTCCCCATTAAATTGAGATGAATCTCGAGCTTCGGCTTCGTTCATTACAGATATTGTACACACACAGACTCTCTCTCTCTCTCTCTCTCTCTCTCGCCAGCGGGCTCTACGTTACATGAAAATTGATGTTGCTGTAAGCGCTTGTGCGCTGGATTATGCATATGAGTAGATACATCCGCGGTATAGTCAGACAGGCCGCCTCGATATATACATTATACATTATATACGTCATCTTTATATGAAATGCATGTGGGCAATATGTATATTGTATAAGGCATTGCTCTGTAGATGAGTAGGTCTATACGCTTTGCTAGAGACAAGTCTATTTTTGAACTGTCACGCGCATCGGGTTAATCCACATGTTTATATTATTGTAACGTGTGCTAGATTCTTTGGCTTTCTTCAGATGACTATATTTACATACTGCGCAGCAACTTCCACGTTGATTTCGCCTGACTTATAGTTCGTAATTTCTCATTTTTATTTTTCGAGATTAGCGTTGTTTTTATTGAGTCAATTACATTTTACAAATCGATTTTATGAAAACATTTGAAAAGATAATGAACTGTTCTACAAATCCACGAATTGATCAGACACAATAATCGATTCTCTTATAACATATTTTTTTAATGTTCCAATTCTTTACTTTACAAGAGTTTAATTGCAAACTCGTTTATAGCAAATCGATACATTTCGTGTTCTATTTTTCTATAGATCGCCAGCAACACTGTGTTATTAAAATAATTTTAAACTTTAATCACGACTTCCAATTTCAGCTCATCACCTATACGCCAATCACGAGTATTTTCGAACACTAGTCACATCACGTCATTAAACAATCGCACTTTCAGATTCTCTCCCGCCGCGAATCAGCCGCGCGCCAATCCATTTTCGCTTTCAATTTTCCATCATCAGTTTTTTGTTTTTTGTTTTCAAAAAAAAAAGGAAAGCAGAAAAAAAGCCAACGGAGCGAGAGAGAAAGCTTTCAATCCGGAAAGAATTTCTGGAAACGCGAAGAAAATTCGAGATCGCGGTGGTGGCGATCCGTCATCATCTGGAAAAGCCCAGCCAGTAGATCCCCCAGTCCACGACGAAATCCAGTCTATACACACCTCGTCGAGAGAGAGCGAGAGAGAGAGAGAGAGAGTCAAGTATTTCCGAAACAACAATTTCGCTACTCTCTCGCTTCGGTACGTCACGTCAGAGTATACAGAGACGACGCTGGCAAACTCGGCAGTCGAGCGAACCGAGACTACGACGGCGGCGGCGGCTTCGTGGCGCAGTTCATAGCCAGTGTGTTTGAACAGGACCCTTTGAGTGCTTTTCGCTCTTCTCATTTCCCGCGCGCGCCTCTGCCAAAGAGAGAGAGAGAGAGAGAGAGGGAGGAAGAGAGAGCGAGCGAGCGAGAGACTCGAGTTTGATTTGCGAAAAAAGCCAGAGGCGGAGATTAAATTCGTTTCGGGAGCCTCCGCGTGCAGCGCGTGAAAAACAACTTCTTGCGGCGCGGCGCGCGAGAAAAAGAAGTAGCCGCCGCTATATACTCGTGAAATGATGTTCGCGCGCGCGCGGCGGGCTGTCGATAAATCGAGGGACTCGCTACTGTGTGTACACTCGTTCCCAGCTGGATATTTGTGCCTACGCGTTCGGGAGTGTATATACGTGTACGTGCGTTGGTGTACGCGCGAGTCGAGTGCCTGACACTGATCGATTGGACACTTAGTGCCGACGTTCTTTCCTCTTCCTGGTGCGTGAGTGTTACACAATCGATATGGAGAGAGAGACAGAGAGAGAAAGATAGCTGTGTAACGATTGTTTGACAAATGTATACACTTCTTCGTAAAACTCGACAATTGCGCCAAAGTTACGTCCGATAACGACCTATCGATCGTCTCGCGGGCCGCACCAGGAGGGAAAAAGCCATTCTATTGAATTCCAGATCTCTTAATGCTCTTGGCTGCTCTCGCGCTCGCGATCGCGGGATAAATAAAGCGCTGGCTGATTTCCTGAGAAATTTCTTCGCTGTATAATATAATCCGTGTGTGCGCATCGTACACGTTGATCCCGGCGCGCGAAAAATGCGTTTGCATGCAGTCGCGCGCAGTGCGCGCTATGTTTATTCATTAAAATGCGAATCCCTTGAGCGAGCGCGCACAGAAACGCAATCAACGAAGCGCGGATAAATATAAACCTCGGAACGCGCTGCAAATATAAGTCCACGGTGATTTGAATTAACGAAAAAAGGGCGGGCGGTGCGGGGGGAGGGGGGCAAAAATAAACTCGAAGCGAAAAAGGAAGAGAGAGAGAGAGAGAGAGAGAGAAATCTTCACTCCCGTATATTTACGCGCCGCGCGCTCTGCGTATACACTTGAATTTCAACTCGGCTCGAGAGAGGGAGAGAGAGCGAAGCGCTAAACTGATTTGGAGAACTTTATGCAGCGGGGGTGATTGCCGTGGCAGTCGCGGCGGACCCAAGTAACGTTTCGCAAAGGTGGCAAGAGTGAAGGTGCAGGGGTGGCCCGCCCCGACGGGAGAGGAGAGGAGAGAGGGTCTAACCGCAACATTGATTACATCTATTCTCTTATGGTCGACTTCCCGCCCTGCTTCCGCCCTCGTCGAGCCGCGAGCGCGCGCGAGCTCTTCTGCAACTTCCTCTAGCTATCGTTAAACTTGTACGATCGTATTTCATAAATGCTTCGGAGCCAAGCAACTTCATTATACCCAATTTCCTGGAATTCCAGGACGAATCGTCTGTGACGCTCGTATGGTATTACGCGAAAATATATTGCCAAAGTTTTTTTATTAATGCAAAACTTTAAGTCGTGCACGTAACCGCGAGCGTAAGCGTAAATTCTGTCTTTTGCCCGCGTTGAGGAGGCGTTTCGCGCTGCGTATACAGCAGGGCAGGGACGAATTATTATACGAGCCGAAAGAAACGTGCAGTGTAAACGCAGATTGTAAAGGCGCCGTAAAAGCCGAGATTAGCCGCTCGTGTTCGACGTAATAAGCAATCGCGTTCCATTCGTCTGTTTTTCCATCTTTCTGCCCTCTGCTCCGCCACCCCACCCCTGTTCTCGCACACAAAACGATTGCGGGAATACGATTCCTTCGACTCTTTCCGTCGTGTGTGCGGCCGATGTAAAACGCTCGACTCGAATTGAAACTGCATACACAGGCCGTTGGAGGGAAAGAAAGAAAGAGAGGCTCTTTGTGCGCTGGATCTCGAATTATCGTGGCCCTAGCCCTCCTCCCCCCCCCCCTTCCCCTACTCCGCCCGCCGAATGGCTTTCCAATCTGAAACGGCTCCGCGATTCGAAGTCGACGCGTTCGCATTCTATACGGATCGGCTCTTCCTTTCAGCTGTGAAGGCGCGCATGCACTCACACACATACACACACATACACACCAGTTCCGATTTAACATGCTTCACTGGCTCTCGACAAAACTATCGGCTCGCCTCGACGAAGCGTCATTTTTTTTCATTTCGCTCACTCCCCCCCCCCCCTTTTTTATGGGCTTTTCGTCGGGCCACGCGTGGTATAATACGGATGAGGAATGTATATCGCTTGCTGATTGGATTGCTTACGCTGCGAATGATTAGTAGATCGGGTTTATGGCGATAACATGCTACATTTTATGTTAAAAATATGATCAATTACGATATGGTATGATATTATTGCTCCACCATATATAATAGAAAAATCTCTACCAGGACGACGGTTGTCAATAAACACCGCTGCCCGTAACAAACGTTTACCAAAGCTAATACACAAAACTTTTCATAAAAATAAACTTTTTACTTTATATCTAAAAATATGAAAATATTAATAATTCTCGCAACGGATATTGCTCGTCCACGCGCACGCAAGTAAATGATGCTGTGGAAGCGCGTTTTCCAAAATCCATACTGCGAAAATAAAAACACGCCATTCCATACAACGACAAATATTTTCTTGCGCCCGCGCGCGCGCGCGCGCAAAGCAGCCGGTGTGTAGAAAAATGTATACAGCGCATTGCGTCGCGGCAAACATCACGCTTGTTTGCAAGCAACGGCAGCGCGAAAAAAGAGCGAAAGCGAGAAAAAGAGCTCGACGAGGAACGTGCGCGCACAGAGCAGAAAAAAAAAGAAAGAAAAAGCCTCTCCGCTATATAGGCCGCGTTTGATCAGCTCGACTACAGCTCCTCTCGCCATAAATATACGTTTGTGTACGTGTGCGCGCGTAGTTATGTCGGTGTACACAGAGACGCGGACTTATATAGAGTCTGGCCTGTGCCGGAGAGATCGGGTGTACCTCACATTAATCTCGGGCGGGTAAGCTCGCAGGAGCGGAACAGAGCAGCAGCAGCAGCAGCAGCGCCTTGTCGGGGGGAAGATACGCGGGGGCGCGCAGGCAATGTGTCCCGGCGATATCCCGCCTTCGTGCCCCCCGACCAAAGTAGGTGACACGGCGCATTACCCACCAATAAAATCGGAACATCCGATACTGCAGCGGCACGCGACGCCGGCCATCCCCCCCCTCTCGTACACGCTTTTATTCCGCGTAGCCGGCAGCAGCCTCGTAAAATTATTATTATTTAGCGTCGCGCATTGATTTCCCGGCCGTACGTCAAGGCCGCTGATAAGAGCCACAGCCTTTTTTTTGTTGCATTTATCTCTCTTTTTCCCTCCTCCATCCGCGCACGCGCGCATGCAGCTGCGAATTCACACAAGATTACACGGGAGATAAGCCTCGTTTACTCGCCAATTAAAGCCTCGCCCGGCCCCGAAGAAATAGGGGATCCCAGGAATTTACTTAATTCCGACTGCTCTGCTCTCCTATATCTCTCTATCCTTCCGTTCCGGAGAAATGCACGTGTATACGGCGAGGGAGGGAGCTTGTGTATAGGCCAGCCGAGCTATACGGCCACCCCGAGACTTACATTCGCGCGCGGGAGGAGGGGGGAAGGGAGGGAAGGGAGGAGGGTGAAAAATCACGCGCGGAAATCGTCTGTGCTGGCGCTCGCGGAGGAATATCGATGCTTATGAGCCGTGAAAAGACGCGGAAATTGAAGGGCGCAAAATAGAAGACTCGGAAGGCAAGTCGTCGGCGGCGAGACCGAGTGCGCGAGCTTGAAATGCTAAGCAAAAGTGCGAGAGAGTGGGATGAGAGAGGGAGCGCAGACTGCTGCGTTCCGGAAACAAAATAGAAGATTCAACTCGCGGCGCGGCGTGAAACTCGGGCTGAACTTTGTAAAACGAGAGAGAAAGAGAGAGAGGGAGGGAGGGAGGGAGGGAGAGCAGGAATTTCCAGAGGCAATTTTCCTCGAGTCGTTCGGGTTTTCTTTCCCTTTCCTTTTTATTAGCCGGATGGAGAAGCGCCGATGCGCGCGTGTCTCTCGCTCTCCCGCGCGCAAAATGCACATTCGACTCCGTTTATGTATATTGCGAAGAATTTTGAGGAGGAGGAGCAGGGGGAGAAGAATAATTCGAGGCGTCTGACGGATCGCTTTGCGCTCTATATGTGTATGTACATCCAATATTTGGTCTAATTAATGAAAAAGCAGAAATTTTCGCGAGTATATAAAAAGATGGGGAGTCGGTCCATCAGTCTTGGGTATCTATATATATAAGCGAGTTACGGCTCATTGATGGCCCCTCCCCCTCCACCCTATCAATCACCTTCTCTGCTCTCCGAAGAGAGCAAATCTTTTGCCATTGGTCGATTTTTCTTTTCTTTTGCCCGCGGGCACTCTTCTTGCGTGTTTAAGCTTATTCGCTAATGGATTAACTGCGCTTTATACTGCGTTTCAGGAGTGTATAAGGAAACTGCCGCTACGCTACAGGGGTTGGGGGGGGGGGGTGGACTTCTTCGCTTCGCCGAGTTTTATGCGCACGTGCGACGTTCACTCCTCGAAACAATGGCCGATTTTCCCGCGTTAGCGATTTATTTTAGTCGCTGTAATCCTCCATTCGTTTCGATGCATATAACCTTGTGTGATTTCATTTGTCGCGCTCGTTCTTACGCGTCGATGCGTATATGCTTAATATATTGTTTTCCGTGCATAAACTCGCTCAAATAATAGTTAATCTATAGTGTCAATACTGCGGCGTTCATCGTAAACGGATTTATATCGATACTAGTAGGCTCTGAATTCCGGATTTTACATTTGCGCACAGAACGTAATATAATGGTCGCAACGTTACAATGCTTCGATCATTCATTTCCTCGCTCTAATTCGAAAGTTAGCGCGCGCGCGCGCGCGCTCTTTCAAATAAATGTTTAACGCAACTCCGAACGACCCGCTTTCGCTTCGATTTCTATGCAATTCAATCTATATTGTAGGAAACCTTATTATACCGCGACGATTATTATTATTGTTATAATTAATTAATTAATTATTATTACTTGTAGCGATTCGCGAATTTATTTTTCGTTCATTCGAAATTACGGGTATAGTTAGGTGTACAGCTGATCCGAAAAGTATATGTTCGACTATATACGTTAAGGACATGTCGTAAAGCAAAGAGTGAATTTTGCTAACGCTGCTGAAAACAAGTCGGTATGTGGAAGGGTCAAAGTGTTCTCGCTTGCGGCAGACATTGAGTGGATTCACACGCGCGCGCTTAGCAAGTTTAATCGCCCGCGACGTTCATCAGCGTGTACGACGTTATTCTCTCAAGGTATACGAGAAATTCCGTACGGAATGAATTTACCTTCCGTTGGAGTTCAAAAAAATGGAAAGTTTCAAAGTAGCCCCTCGACGAAAATTCAGCATAACTTGTGGTGTAACACTTTGCGCGTCGAAATTTATATTCCATCGTGATATACGTTCTTTCTGAGGATGCAAAAATAAATTATTTCGCTGGCTTTTTGAAATGATTAATGTAATACTGTGTTCCCTAGATTTTAAAATTATTTTGCGAAAAATAAGTGCAGACTACATTCAGTTCTACGTACAATATTCAAGAATTACTATATTTTGAATGAAAAAACCAGAAGAACATTTTTAATAAATTTTTTATCACGTAAAAAAATTATTCTATATGAATAATCGTTGGTTTATATCAAATGTATTTGTTAATTATGCAAAGTTTTTATGAAAAAAAAATTCTAACTTTCGGATGGTTGTTGGAACGAGTAGACAGCAACAGAAAACGGCAGATGACGAGACTTGCATGTGCAGAAGCCAATTTTCCTCCCCAGTTGAACAATGCAATTGTTCTATTCGTTACAATGTAAAACGTCTGCTTTAATTTTCACAATTGTCTATCCAGCGCAGTTTACGCAAATAGATTTTTAATACTTTTTAATTAAAGTTCAATTAATAAATTTCAACAAAATTTAATGAACAAAGAAAATAAATGCTCATCATAAAGACTTCCGGTACGAGTGATACAAAAAAGGTATGCATGTAAAGTGAGGTATAAAAAGGCGCTGAAGGAATTATTTCTAATTATGGTGTACAATGAATATGTATAAGCGTTGGAAAAAGTGTAAGGCGTCACGCATGCTGCAGCAGGAATATACATACATGCCTGAGCTGGAGAATATTCAATTTTGAAGGTGAATTTGAAAAGAGCCTATGTTAGTCGTTCTTCGTAAACGCGATCTCCATATTGATACTTGGAACGCATATCTTTACGACAATAGTATTAAAAAATTTTACGATAAAAGCACTCATACGAAAGAGCGATTTCAGAAGCTTTCGTTGAGACCGGATGGGTTTTTCCGCTTGTCCAGGCGTCGAAATATAACAACTTGACAAATTTCATTATCTGCTTGATTTTCATAATTATGCAAATATACGAATGATGCTATTTTCAATAACGTATAATGCGTGTGTAGCCCCTGAATAAACAGAATTAAATTTTTAATCGCAAATAACCTGATTCGCTACGTAATTAATTGACTTTGATACGCTTGATCTTCGTTATTTCACGCGATAGTTTATGCATAAATCTTTATAACGAACGACTGCGCGCACGCAATTAATTAGGAATTTTCTTCCTATACCAAAGCCATCTGCGCGTTCAATTCGTTTTGTGTATACCAGGGCTTTTTAGGGTAGAACGAAACTGGAAATACAATGCGAGCACAAGCAAAACCAATGTACTCCCAGACGAGTAATACGTTTTTCGAAGTTGGCGAGCCCATCGCGGCGTAACGAGATCCTTTTTTGCACGCGGAATTCCTCGTGTACATGCGCATGGTTGGTCGAGAAAACGAGAAAGCGGGCGGGCGAGAGAGAGAGAATTCGCCGGTAAATTCACAGCGAGTGCAGAATTTATCATCCGAAATGCGGACTTTGGCCAACAAAGAGAACGATAGGGGAATTGAAGTTAATCGGCCGTGCGCGAGTTCCTTGGTGCGAGCTGCTCTCTCACTCCCTCCCCTAATGTTGGCCACAGGGCAAAGAGAGACAGGGAAGCTCCAGGTATTACGTATACACGAACGTGTGTACGCTCTGCACAGAGAGCCTTATCGAAATTTTGTATGATTATTCTGCTGGAGTGCCTGTTGTGCTCGTTACCGCGAGTTCTTAGTTGGAGTTTCGGCTATGCGCGCCGGTTATGTTTCTCTCCCGCCGCGCAGCGGCTATACCACAACTGGACGTGTGGCTTGATGAGAGAGAGAGATATGGAATATATTACTATTGTTCGGGACGTGTAAGCCCGTGTAAGATGTATATTCTTTGCGTCTGAGCTGCGGAATAGAGGCGAAGCGAAGGGAACGAGCGAGCAGTAAAGCTACAACGATGCGCTGCGTCAGTAGTAACGGTGGCGCTCTGGTCAGCCAAACCAATTTCGAAATTCGCCGAAAAACTCGATACGAGAGTGTATCGCTTAATCGAGCGCCGTATACGCACTGCGGTGTGTGTCCCCCGGAATTTCGAATTTCTGAGAAATAAAAAGGAACGAGCCGAGGAGAGGAGAGGTGGCGGGGGGGGGGGGAGCGAACACGGGAGAATATAGAGAAACAAGGCAACAGTAGCGCTTACGTGCAGGTAGCAGCAGTAAATGAGCTTAGTTGTAAACTGCAGCTAGCCCGGCGGCACATAGCGACCGATTCACTGGCCGCGCGCTGGTGCGCGCTATTCGATTTGCATATAGACTGCAGCTAGCCCAAGCAACAACACTAGCAATACAGCTCGGTGTTCTACTATGCGGAAACCGCATAGCCGTCCACGACTCGGCGCGCTGTCTTGCAAGACGAGCTTGCGCGTTAAGCTTAATTTTCAATTCGTCGCTCGCTGCTGCTGCTACTGCTGCTGCTGCTGTTACTGCGAGGAGCTTTCGAAAGAAGCTTTCTTCTGCCTCCCGACTTCTTTTCACTTCCTTCCTTCCTTCCTTCCCTCCTTCTCTCATTCGGAATAGCCGAGAAAGCTCTTCGGATCGATGGATTCGCCGCAGAGGCAAAAGTGCCCCTCCTCCCCCTTCCCCTATATACTATACATTCGCGCTGTTTGGCCGACAAAGACTACTTACGAGCCTCGGCTGTATCGCGTGTCGATATTAGCATAGCGCGACTGTCAGAGAGAGAGAGCCGAAACTCGAGAAGCTGGAGAGCCCAAGTCATATATATCGACGGGATGCAGCGTATACAAACAGCGTAACAGCTGCTATGGCTGGCCCGGAGAAATCGAGTGACGTAAGTTGGCGAGCGCGTATGTAGGAGAAAACCGCGTCGCTCCTATCCACCTACGTGCATTCAAATTCTCACGGGAGCTGAAGCGCTCTTCCCCCCCCCCCCTTCCCTTTTGTTCGCGAGAAAATTCAAGATTTTCCAAACTACTCTCCGTCAGAGGATACTGGAGTTTCCCCCTCAAAAGCGTTCGGGGAATATCACTCGGAGGATTTCGCGCTGCTGCTAAAAGTGTATAATGTAGACTATTGGTATCGTGCGAATGCCGGTGACTTTCAAGCTGTGAGAAGCATGCGTTATCCAATACCATCGATGCTCGTTCTACCGATGAAAGAACGAATAGATTCAGTGTAATCTCGTTTTCAGGGGTGTAGGCAATGAGCTTAATACGTACCCAGGATTCTTTCAAAATAGGATAAGCTCGCGCGTAAACGCAAAGCTCGAAGTGAATGAAGAACCGCTTAACGTGGAACAAGCGGCAAACAGGTGAGAGTGGTACGTTCAGGTAGGTTTGTTTATTTCGTCTCTTACACCCGAATGAGAACCGCAGTGTAACGCGAGCGCTAATATACCCTGGGCAGTTTGTTATTCACTAAGTATATCTGTCGTGATATGCCTTATTTCAGCGTTGTAAAACTATACATTGCCGAATGTTTTTAGAAGAGCGTAGTACTTGTAGTCATTGATATACGAAAGTTTTATCAACCTTTTAAACACCGTTAAGAGGTCATATCTTCCGACTTTGATTTTGGCGCCTGAAGATATAATTGGAGTCACAAGACCTTCAACAATTCGATAATCATTAGATTAATATAAAAGTCCTAGTGTCTAATAACGCCTTGAATATTTGTGCATTATTATAGAATAAGTTTTTTATGGAAAAATATTGTCTTAATTTCATAGAAAAAATGTATGATAAAGCTTTAACATGTATAGCGGATACGTGCTGCCTATTATGTACATATGTATTATATGCACGTACAAACTTTTTGTATTTAAAGCATTAGTCTATTTTTTTTGTCCTTGAGTACTTTCTACATTTTACAGTTAAAAATGGGAAGGATTTTTTGAATATTTTTTTTTTAACGCAAACTCTCGTATTCTTTTATGTTTTATTGAAGCAAAGTTACGGAAATTATATTGTTCATGATTTTGATCGTAAATTAACTTTTTTAAGCATTAACTTTGCCCTAAAATATTAATAATAATGAAAGCAACATACCTTTTACAAAAGATATTTTAATATTAATCAAAATGAAGAAGCAAATTTTTCCTAAATAAAAGTTAATAATAAGTTATTTTAATAAGTTATTTGAAATAAGTTATTTTAATTTTTAGTTAATCAATAATGCATTAATTAATTTGAGATTTTTGCAAAAACAAGTAGTCTGATGATACTGTACAGAGAAAATTATTTAGTGCAATTTTAATGTCATCAAATTCCTTTCAGTGTTCTGAAATTCGAAGATTGCAAAATTCTTTGCCTTAATATATGAAGCTTTGAGGCTACATCTCGAGATAGACACTCCTAACAGTATAAATTTTCCGTTCGCTGTCCTAAAACTTTTGTGCATATCTTATTTTATTAACAAAAGCATTTATGCAAACTTTGAAAATTCCCTATACTCAAGCAATGAATGTATGATTACAGTTCAGAGAGTATAGTTAGTTTTTCTCCTTTCACATTTATCAGTGATACGTACATCTTGCGTCCTCGCATATTGTAAAAATTATTTTAATATAATGATTATGCAGGTATCCCTCCAATTTCTTAGTAATTTTTGGGACAAATTTTCAATATGTTTGTACATAGAACCCCGCATCCCCCTAACATTCTGTTGCGATCGGCAGTGTACAGCGCTCTATAAGTACTCCGTAATTCTTCCAAAAACATTGGGCAATGTATCGTTTTATAGCGCTGAACCGCTAATATAAGGCTTATCACGCAGATATACTTAGTGAATAACTGTCCAGGGGGGAACGCCTATAGTCACAGTCTCGATTGTTTGTCACGTTTATTGCTTTGCTTCTCGCGCGCAGTTATATCCCGTATATTAGCTGTATAATATTGAGAATGATCGAAGCCAGGCGCGCACGTATCGGAAGCGAATGGATTTATCCGAGGCGGATAAGTGACAAGCGCGACGACAGCCATTTAAACTTGGAGCGTTTTCTCTTTCTCTGCTGCTGCTGCTGCTGCTGCTCCTGCCGCTGCGTGCGGCGTGTGTGTGTCTGTTCGATGTCCGCTTGGGGCGGAGGTGTGTGGCAAACAAAAACTTGGAGCCAGAGGGGGATGGAGCTTGCGGCCAGATGGACCACTGCCAGAATGCCATTGTTCCCTTGACTTTTATTTATTTGCAGGAAGCCACTAATAACAGCTTTGGCCGTACGGAGTGTCTATACCTTTTTGCCGCCGCCGCGTCTCTATCTCTTTTTGCGCGAGTAGCGCGCGCAAGCCGCAAAAAGAGGCGTATGGGGAGAGACAGAGAGCTTCGGCGTACGCACGCGTGTACATACGTATATACGCATATATATATATATATAGCATATGTGCATATATCAATGGAACATACGTATATGGGATTGATGGGAGTGGCTGTGCTTGCGGCGTTTTCGAAAAATCGATCCTCGGAAATGCGACACTTTTCCCTCCATGCACAGAGCATCGAGCCCGACCGCGGAGTATCCTTTGACACTGGTGCGAACGGCGGAACGATACTGCAAAAGTTGTAGGTAAATAGATGAGGTGACGAGGGTGCTGGGGAGCGAGGGAAGGGGTGAGCACAAGAGGAAAAAAGGGAAGAGTGCTGCCTCTGGAGCTTTTCTCTTTCTTTCCTCTTCAGTCGAGTCCATCGTCGTCGTGTGCTCGCGCGACCGATGAGGGAAGTAATCGAAAGGCATTACTCCCGGGAAATATACTTCTGGCAAGCTCTTTTTCAGTCTCTCTCTCTCTCTCTCTCTCTCTCTCTCTCTCTCTCTCTCACTCTCTTCGTGGAAGTGGCGCGCGCGCTATTGCCGGGGAGAATTGCCCGTGCGTACCGCCATGTTCATTACCGGGATCAATCTCGTTTTCCTTTCACGTCGCGCGAACTACTTCTTCTTCGAGCTCCTCTAGGAGAAGGACATCTTATTTTCAATATTAGCCTCTCTTTCTCTCTGTCCCTCCCCCCTCCTGCGAGCTCTCGTCCCGCGCGCAACCTCGGCGCGCGCCGCCGTGTAGCAGTAGAGACGAGAAAAGGAGAGTCAACAGACGCGCGCGACGCGTTCCATCGGCGCGACAAATAAAAATGCCCCGAAGCGAGGATAACGGTCGAGAGATGGAGCGCGGCGACGCTGCCGGGAAATAAGGCGTAGGCAAAAGAAAAGACGGCTCTCGCGGCTCTTTGTTTCAGCATTTGCAAGATGCAGCGTCGAGGAATTTGTCGAGCACTCGTGTGGCGAGCCGTTTAATCCCGCCCCTGGAATTCCGAGCACGCTCTCCCCCCCCCCTGCCCTGCCCCTCTCTTTCTAGGCTCCATATCGAGAGCTGCAGACGGCGGCGCTGTATAAAGCGGCCGTATAAGACGACGTGTAGAGGGAAAGCTTGCGCGAGAGGGTGTCCAAGTATTCCGCTTTGCCGTTCCACTCGATTCACTATCAGAGAGACGGTGGCCGCGCGCCGCGCGCTCCGATGGAAAAGCTTTTTTCTTTATTTGCGGCCGAGAGCGAGCGAGCCGGCGACGACGAGAGCTTGTTATATTAAGTTGATGTGACGCTCTTAACTGTGGCAGCTTCAAACTTCTCTTCTGCGGCACTCGCGCAGAAGTGGACGCCGGGCTCGAAGTGTAATTGCAGGCGCTTGGCGGGAAATACGAAAATCAAGAATTACAGCTGCAGTACATGCTAATTTACTTTTGCTGCGATATTTGTTATTTTCAGTATCGACTACTCGAAGGTACTGCTTTTTATTTTGGATTTTATATTTTGAATTCAATGCATTTTTTATCTGTAGTATCGATAATTACAATTTATGTCCTGCACAATCTATCCTACTGTTTGTAGTCTGTACAATATAAAAAAGCAAATATACAATTATTCTATAGATTTATTTAACGAACTAGTTATCCTTTCCGATAAAAAGCAGAGTTGAACAAAAAGAAGCATGAATTCAGCATCAGTTTAATTCCCAAACTTATACTTTTCAACTCTGCGCAAAGGATTACACGCCTGATCAAAGGGAGAATGAAATAAAAAAAAAAATAAATAAAAACTGAGTTGAATATAAACTAGCGGGGGAAATATCCGCGCTTTTGTGAGTGAATAACTTTGCGCGATTATATATTTGTGTGGAAGGGAAGTATGAAGTTGGAGTAGATCTCGCTTACGGAGTTGCGAGGTGAATGAGCGCTAAATAATTAGTGGGACTCGTTGCGCCCCGCAGCTGCGTATACATATATATACAGACATAACCTGTCCCAGCAAACTTTGGATTCTACTACTTGCCGCGACTTCTCGTTCAATTAGCTGCTTCCGCGTCACTCAGCGTCGGTTCGTTTTCTCTCTCGCTCGCGAATCAATAAACTCCGGCGCGCGGCATCAATAAACGCGGCCAATCTCCTCGTCCCATAAAAATTTCCTCTCCCGCCTCGATATCGCGCTCCGCCGACGCGAGGAGCAAAAGAGAGAACCTTTCGCCTCATATTATACATATACACGAGCAAATGAATAACGACGATAAACAAAGCCTTCGGCTTTCCTCGGCAAAACTATACGGCGCGGCGAGCTTATTCACAGACTTGCTCCCCCTCGACCGCGCGAATGAAAAATTGGCACAACACGGCTCGAGACTAATAGAATTCAACGGGGGCGCGCGCAGGCCTCCGCGCAAAACAAACCGGCGCAAGTATACATACGTATAGAACTTGTTTTTCCAAAGCTCTGCCCAGAAAAATACTTATCGTCTTTCCCAGGCCCTCGAAAGTACAAAGCTTGCGCTCTCCTGCGGCTCCATACACCGTTATACAGCCGCAAGCTCTTGCAGCAGCAGCGGACCCGCTAAACACATGCGCGCGCAAGCCCTCGTAAACGAGCGCGATCATCAGCTCGCCCGAATTTTTTTCCGCGCGATCCATTGTTTGCCTCTCGGTCAATGAGTCGTATACAGCCTGGGAATCCGTCCGCTCGTTAAAAACAACGGGCGATTCGAGAGTCCTTGGAGGGGAGGCCGAGCGCAAACGAGAGAATAATACGTATACGAAGGGCTGCTAGGCAAGAGAGAGAGAGAGAGAGAGATAGAGAGAGAGCTTTGACGGATCGAATCTGCGAGTGACAACGGCTTTCTCCGCTATGTATATATACGGAGCCCGATATGTATATGCGAGAGAGATAGAGACTGCGAAAGTAGAGGGGAAGATTTTATACACAGCTCCCGAGAAAAAAGCATCAGCGCGCGCCGGATTCGACGGGATTTCACTTTGGGGCGGACTCGCGCGCGTCCATAAAGTTTTCGAGCGCGGCGGCGGCGGCGGCCTCCTCGCGCGCACACTCACGCGCCGATAAGCCCGATAACCTTAGAGTCGCGGAGGAATTTATTTCGAGCGAGCTATCCCTCCCACCCCCCCCCCCCCCCGGATATAAAAATCGCAAAGCTCTCGGCTGCAGCTCTTATCTCGTTCTCTACCCCCTTCCCACTCCCCACCACCCCCTTCAGCCTCGTAAAACAAAGTTTCGCGGCTGCGACAAAGATCCGTCGATGCGGGAGAGTCTCTTCTGCCTTTTTTTTATAGGTGGGCCTAGAGAGGATCTTTTAATTTTTCACGATACGTATCTCTCCGCGCTCTGTATTGTATATATGTATACACAACGGGTATACAGCGGCGCAGTGGATCTCGCGTCAGCTGCCGTTATTTTCTGGATCGAAGCTCTCTCTCTCTCTCGCGCGCGCGCGCCGCTTTCGAGTCATCAACTTTTCCAATATCACTGCCTACTGAGTCGCGAAATCCGAAAGTCAAACTCGAAAGAATGAGCCGTGCACTGCAGCACAGGCGTCTGGCAGTTCCGCATAAAAGCGTACAAACAGCTATATACGTGACGTCTCTTACATAATTGTCGTCTCTGTCGCGTTTCTCTCGCTCTTCTTTCTCGCTTCGTTTTCTTCTAATTTTCCGCGTTTCGCTGCGCTCGAGAGCCGCGGCTGGTTGGGGGGGCTTTCATACATACACGGCGAGGAAGAGTTGGCTGAGCCGATGTACCAACCAGTCATGTGAGACATCGATATAACGAGATAGAAACGGCTCTCGCTGTGCGGCGAGGGCAGCCTCGAAAGCCCGTTCGACTGATAGACTCCTCGTTTTCTCGTTGATTTTTCTTTCCGTCCAGGATAGACAGCTTTGTAATGGTAAATTTTAACGAATAGTATAATAACATAGTTTTTCAAATATTCTATTTATCAAATTAATTCGCGGGGAACTCGTGCGTAAGATTTTAATTTTCATCGCACTGTTTTTTTCTGTTGTTCACTGAAAAAGATTTGTTTGCTTTTTTTTTGTTTAAATTGTAGGATAAAAGTTAAATCTTTTCAAAATTTTCATAACGATGGAATATTTTCAAGTTATTTCATGCAGCGCGGATTCCGTGAACTTTTGAAAAACTTTAAAAGATACCGTTTTTACGCGAGACCCGACAACTGACGTAAAAAAAGCATTAGCAGAGTTGAAATTTGTTTTAATGTTGTAATACGATAATTAAACGTCGGAACTTTCGGAGCAAAACTATGGCAGTAGAAAAATGATAGAACTGTCGTGATACAAACGTCAACTCGTTTCACGAAGTGTGTATCAACGTGGTATTTGCGGAGAGGCTCGAGGTATTTGCCATTTATTTTTGTCAATATCCACCTATTTAGCCCAACAAGACTGGTCGTGAAAAAGAAACTCCTAGTCAATTCGAGCAACGAACGTGTATAACCGAGTTATATCTTTCATCGAAGCGAACGTCAATGTAGGTGCACGGTGTAGAAAAGAGAGAGGAAGGAAGATAGTACAAGAAATCTTTCTGTCTTTTCGGCTGCAGCAGCAGCAGCAGCAGCAGCAGCAGGAGCTAAAGGTAAGCAGTTCAAGCACGTATAGCCGCGTGTGTGTCATTGACGAAAAATTCCTTTCAGGCTCTCCCTCTCTCTCATATAGCTGGTGCAGCGGCAGCGCTGCAGACCGCAAAGGAAGTCGCGCGCAGAACGCATTATAACTCACGTCGAAACGTGTCCGATGAAAAAGCCCCGAGACCGCTGGCCACGCGATCCCGCCGCGCTATAACAATATATCTGTATAGCCAAGCCAGAGAGAGAGAGAGAGAGAGAGAGAGCTTTTCATTTTTCCGCTCTAGCTATATACAGAATTGGGAAAGGGACTGCGGAGCTTGGCGAGCATCACGTAGACGCTTCTTAACCCGCAACTTTCCCGTTCCGCGTTTCCATCGGGGCAAGCGGGGATGGAAAGGCTGCTGCGGTTTGTCTCTCAATATAGAGAGACTTTTTCGCCAACGGCGACTATAATAATAACGATACGTCGAAAGCTTCAGGACCGAGAGCTGCAGTCCAATCGACTCTGCCAATATGCGCGTAAAGAGCCCATATCGCACTGTCAGAGAAACGCACTCCTTTGTGTTGTATATATACGTATAAGCGTACGGCACGCGTATCTATACGGCGCAGATATATACGTGTATAGATGGAAAAACTCGGCGTGAAAAATCCGATCGAAAATCCTCGGCAGAGTGTCGAGAAAACAGTCGGGTGTACGAAGATTCGCGATAAAACAAAAGCAAAAGGGACGGGAGATACGCGCGCGCGGGAGGGAGTAGTGAGAAAAAAAATTTACCGAGCGTAAAAATGTCAACTGGTCGCGATCCCTATAAAGCTCGTAAATCCCCGGCTGGAAACGCGTTTAAAAATGCACGCGCGCTACTACTGCAGAGACAGAAAGAGAGAAAGAGAGAAAGACGCATCGAATTGTGAGTGCGCGCGGCTACCTATACACACACACACTCTCTCTCTCTCTCTCTCTCTCTCTCTTCTCGCCGAAGAGATGAATGGCCCTTCGCGCCGCTGCCAGCTCTCATAATTAACATAGGATGATGCGCGAGTATAAATTACAATTACTGCAATTTGCGCCCTGCGAGTGAGCCTGAGCCAACGCTGTGCATGTATATATTGCGAGTCGCTCGCTGGGAGAGAGAAGGAAAGACTTGCGTACCTATACATACATACGAGGTGCAGCGCGCGTATATACGTATAGAGCGCGAGAGAGAGAGAGAGAGAACGGACTTAGCTCGTCGCTGCAGCTGCCGCGCGCGAGGGTGTTGGGTTCCCCGCGCGCGTGACAAGCTAGTCTCGCGTTACGTCGTGCGAGGTATATTATGCTAATAATGTTTGTCCTCGCCGTCTCACTGCGGTTTTCACGTGGAATTTCACCTGTCGCCGCGTGCGATTCGAATGAGACGAGAGAAAGAGGGGACGGTTGGGGGGAGAAAATTGTGGTGAGACGCCAAGGGAGGATTGCAGTTGTATGCGAGAGTGAACCGTGATTGCCTGCGGTGGTGAGAGAAAAATTTACATGGCTTTTGGGTCACCTGTGCACGATAGGTTCGGTCGGGGCAACACTTATCCAACCTATATAGGTTTGAATCTTCGAGGGTCCAAAATTTTCCAGTAGCTTGTTGACCCATAAATTGCGTCGTCGATGTTTGTCTACGAATTTTCTCGGAAAAGGGCACTTCTGCCTCTGTGTAAGGTAAACAAATAAATTACTTAGTGAGTCAATAACTAAACACATAAATTGTTCGGATAGATTGTTGTAAAGTTTATTCGACTCTTTAAAGGGCAGGTGTAAAATATTTGCAGCTCTATAACAGGAACTCTTTTTTATGTTGTTCACTAATTCTAGAAGTCATCTTCGTGTACGTTTATATCATCCTCAATGGTGGACACCTTTTTCCCCGAGTACTACAAAGCAACTCAAATTTAAAATTTAAATGAAATTACATCGTTCATGCATTTTTGAACATTTTCTAAAGGGCCATTCAAATCCTTAAAATAAATTTTAAATTCTTACAATTTTCTGCAATTTTAATGCAGTATTACTCAGCAGTTTTACTATTTAAAAATTTCGCGAATCAGTGTGCCACGAACAGCTAATGCTGGATTAACGTTTTAGGGCACGATTTAAAATAACGTCCAAAAAGTATTTTTATATTGTCGATCTTTAGGAGCAAAAAATTAAATCAAAATTTTTCAAATTCTCTTAAGAAACTTTTTACGTAAAGTCTAAAGTGCCATAGTGGCAGCATACTTTTATCTGACATTTTTAGAAAGATTTTAAGATATCAATGGATAAATATAACCTGTGTAACCGAAAATGTGTGTGCAATCCGAAAATCACAATTAATTCTGTCGGCGACGCGAAAGAGGTTTAGCTAATGAGGTACCACATTACCTCTAATGTATAAAGTTAAGCAAATTATTCTGGCATACATTGATATCACAAAGTGTAAGGTATGCAAGCTTATCGCATGTGCAGTTTATAGAACAATGCATCAAATTAATACACGAAATTCCCATTATAATATTTGATTATTGCAGCCGGAAAATTATTTGCAATGCGCGTTAAGACTATTCGCGAAGACTGAATAAATTACGAGCCTCTCTCTTCTCTCTCTCTCTCTCTCTCTCTCTCTCTCTCTCTCTCTCTCTCTCTCTCTCGCTCTCTACCCGTCTGCATAAAGTAATTTAAAAATTTTAGCCTCGTTAAATAAAATACTTGGAACCTTGCTTCTATATATTATAATCGCTGGTATATACTATCCGACAGAAACCTCGGATTCGCACTCTTTCTCTCTCTCTCTTTCTGGCAAATTTATTCGACGAAATAGCGGAGATCGATGTCGTCCTGGCAACCCACCAATATATACGCGATCGTCGTGACTTGTACTTTGTGCATCCGTGCAAACGCCCTCGTCGCGCAGCCTTTTAATGTTCGCGAGAGAGAGAGAGAAAGAGAGAGCTATACACACCTACTGTGCGCGAAACGTGTAAAAGGATTTTTCCGAACGACTAAAAGCGCCGTCTCACGCTTTCGAAATATGCGCCACTGTTTGTTTCCGAGCCCTCGTATAAATTTTCCTCTTTCTCCGTCTCTCTCTCCCTCTTTCTCCCTCTCTCTGTTTTTAAATATTTCCCCGCGGGAGCGGGAGCAAGAGTCGATCGGCTGTGCGAAATGGAAACTGTCGCACGGCAATGACCCGACAAGGCAGTCGCTCGTAAAAAGCCGAACAATCGTCCAGGCGAGAGCACGAATAATGTATTTCGAAATAAATCGCGGCTTCTAAAAAGAAAATCTATCGCGCGCTCGGGCCGTCGTATATATACGCCCGCACACACACACACACACTCACACACACACACACATAGAGCAGAGCAGAGCAGAGGCGGGAAAAGAAAAAGTGACCGATATATAGTACAACGCTCTCCCGGCTACGGCTCTCCGCGCGTTACTTAATTATCGCGCTCGACTAGCCGCCGAATTGCAAAACCTTTCCTACACGTTGCGCTCCGATCGTTACGCAAATATTTCTCTCTCTCTCTCTCTCCTGTCGACCGTCCCGTTTATTTTTTATTCCGAATACACAATAACGACAATAAAAGTCACTCGCCGATAAAATTCCGATTTATGTATAGGTGCGTATACGCGTAGGAGAGTACGCGAGAATAAAAAACGATCGGCGGCCATCAGGGCTCGTCGAAAAAACAAAACGAAAAGCCGCATAGTACAGCGCGTCAGCTGCATCTTATACATACAGATCGCGCGCGCGTTGGAAATCCCGAAGAGGCGGGATTAATTATATCGCGCTGCAATGCGGGGAGAAAAGAGCGAGAGGTGAGGGCGGGAGGGTGGAAAGGAGGTGGTATAATCAAGATCAGAATGTCCACGATACCAAGGATAATAATAGCGCGGGTAGTTAATTACAAGGCGGCTCTTGTTCTGAAACTTTGACAAGTGTAGCCCTGCGACCAACTTGGTCAATTAGAAGTTACAGTGAGAGAGAGAGAGAGAGAGAGGCAGCCTAGCAACGCGCGCTTCAACTCGGAGTCGACGCGCGAGCGTGAATCTTATTACTTTCATGTTCGTTCGAAGACAAGCGAATTAGGCAGACGTGTGCGCCCGCGTGGCTGCAGCTGCGGATTTCGAGAGGGCGGAGACTCGATGCGCTCTGCGGATGCCTTATATTTCCAGGATGCGACGATTTCACCGCGCAATTTTTGGCTTTGGACAATTGCACGACGAATCCGGGACTGCAATAATCCGTTCTGTGGTAGCGCTCGCGATCGTTATACATATATAGTCTGTGTATATACGCAGTACGTAGGAAACGAACGGATTAACGACGATGTCTCTTTTTGCGGGCGAGGAAAAAATTGGATAAATAGCGAAATGGCAGCGGCACACGGCAGCGCCATAAACATTTACGACGTATACGCGTCAT
Source organism: Philotrypesis tridentata (assembly GCA_018906965.1). Lineage (NCBI taxonomy): Eukaryota > Metazoa > Arthropoda > Insecta > Hymenoptera > Pteromalidae > Philotrypesis > Philotrypesis tridentata. The sequence goes on along the minus strand of JACCIB010000011.1, from coordinate 4,901,013 downwards.
GACGATTATGTGCATACAACATCCATTTCAAGAGGTTATGTACTTCGTTAAGCTTCGCGCACTGAAATGGCAACGCGCGGCTCGCTTAGAGCATGTGTATTGTGTACTGCCTGCGGCCAGCGCAGTAATCTGATGATCGAACGGCCGCGAGTTAAGCCATCAATCATGAATGGACTGCGGACTAGTTTAAAGAACCGAATCGGGAGAATCCGGATTACACTCGTAACGTTAATAAGTGTGCCCTCGGCTCTAGATCTCGATTTTGAGAAAAGCCTTTCGTGCTTTCATGCACGAGATGTCGAGCCAAAAAAGACTACCTTTTTTCAGACATGCTCGCCATGTATCTCATTGCACTTTTGGTCGCAATGGCTTTTTGTCCTAAAAGAAAATAGATCGGGTTTATCATAATATAGAGCTGTGCTTTGTATTGTATGATAATAAAGTAGTCTATAATGTCATAAGTATGAAATATGTTCAGTTATCTCATGATAATATAATATACGATCGGTTATCATTGTAATATAATGGTGGTAATGTGATATGATCATTTATGATTATATTATGTTATAAAAAAATTCATCATAAATTATGATGATATTATGATAGACCCATCATATTTTATAACGAAATTTCGACGATGGTAAAAATGGTGAAAATTGCGGTATAATCGCAAATTCTAATGAAATTGTAAAACCTGCTGAAGCAAACTTTTCGAATTGCAATCGGAAAACTAACCTCTTTCAACATTCGGTAAGATGAGCTGTGATCTGTCCAAGTCTTGCATGTAAACTTACCTTCGCTCGAAAACTTCCACGGTTGTTTCCATTGAAAATTTCGATCATTGGCGCGCTGATGGATATACATAACAACAATAATAAAGGGTGAATTTTCATGGATCGACGCGTACAAGGTAGACCGGTGCGACATGGCGCCGTTACCAGATCCTCGTCTGTCACTCGTTGGACGAAATCTGCAAAACGAAGGACGCCCCCGTGAATTATTCATCGCGGTCGCCTTTACGACCTAATAGAGAGCAAGCCGCGCGACTGCACACGAGAAAAGAAAATTCATCCTGCGCCATCTGCAAGGCCTTCTCGTCCCTTTTCCATGCCTAATTCCTTATTCCCTGGCTACTCTGATTACTTTCTTTTTATGTGTGTATATATAACCTTCGATGCACCGAAGCATGATTTTCGCAGGATAAGTCGACCGTTCCGGATTTTCGCGGAAATGTTATTTCGCAATGATTTGCGAATATTTTTGAGCTGTGTGAAATTTTGGTTTTCATGATTTTCGATTATTGTCGTGAATAGGACAAAAATAATGGAAGCAGAGCTGCTTGTTTATAATTTATTCATCAAGCAAGAAAAATGCAGGAAATTCAAGCTCGCGCTTCTTCGTACAGGGAATTCAGTTATATTATTAGTTTACGCCTGTCTATCATTCGTTTTATATCAAAGATGATAATCGTAAACAGATTAGATTACAGATGTACATTACAAACATCATAGCATCTTGAAAATAAATCTCGCTACATTCGGCAGATCCCTTAATTTTGAAATGCTATCGTAAGTGTAATTAATAATTCTTCATTAAATCCACTGGCTATTAATTTTCTCCAACACGATTTTGTCACATTATTCGAATGTCATTCCCCAAGCTATTTATGTACCCCACACAAACTCCGCATTTCATACAACGGTTGATCATTACGGAAACGAATAGCGACAAAGTACGGATTTTACGCAATTTATTTACATTATTTTGTTGTAATCAAGGAATAAATTTGAATTCGGGACTGATTTCAAAATCCCCGTCACTGCGACTCATGATTGTCAAATGCACTGCTCTCATTGCATACATTTGAATATCAATTCAAGCAATAACGTATTTAACATATTTTAACAACAATACTTTCCCATAAATCAATGCGGTGCAAGCAGAGCGAAATTCAAAAAGCGTCAAGCAAGAGTTTAAGCGAGTTGAGCCCGCAGACTCTCCAAGTACCCACTATCCGACACGATCGAGGAAATCTCGCTCGCTCACTAAAAAGGAATCTCGTAATAATATTTGGAATATCGAGAGGTTTCCGCGCGCGCGCGAGCGCGCTCGACCATTGTAATGCGAGAGGAAATCGGGACCGGGTCTGCGGAGATATAGAAGCGCAGCTTCCCCTCCCAAGAGCGTTTTAGCTTCTCGGCACGCACAGCCTTTACGACAATTCGAAACGTGTCGAACTTTTTATTGCTCGTCATTAAGAAAGAGGATATGCCGCGTGTAGGGAGAGCCTCTGGCGGAGTTGTAAAATGGTAACCTCTGAGTCCCCCTCCCCCTGCCGCCAACCGCGCGTTTTGAGGTCCTTTTGCCTCCCCTCTCCCCTTCCACACCCATTACATTCGCGAAAGGCTGACCAGCTTCGCACGTGACTGGTCTTGTTGTTTTATTAATCGTAAAAAAAGTTGAAATGCTTGCTTTTCCATAAAAAGTAATTTCTCGCTCGTTTCGGTCGGTTCGAGAGGGCTGTTGTTACGCGATTGGCTGGATAGCTCTTTCGATGGCCGGCTCTCTCTCCCACTGTGTTTACGCATGTGCCTGTGCGGCGGGCGTCTGTGTCCGCGTGTACCCGTCCGCGCGTATAGCCTGCACGTGGACGTGTGTGTGCGCGCACGCATGAAAAGTTTAGCGCAGCTTTCTCCTTTGTTAGTTGAATGATAAATAAAAATAAACTGCCCTTGCTTTTGTTGATGTTCCGCGCTATTGTTTTCTTCTTTTTATGTCCCGGCTTTATGCCTTTCTAATACGCGAGGGCGATAACGAGGTGCGGTGCAGCATTACGTGCACTATAAAGACGAACGTTTCCGTTAAAACAATCGATATATACCTCACTGTATGACCGTAGGAAATGTCATTGAAACGTACGCATAGCTGGGGATAATCGCTTGATTATTAAAGAAAAAATGATGGTGCAATTAAGCGCTTCGAATTTCAACTGCTCGAATTGCTATTACCTGCGTGATTCCCATGGTAAAGCTCGCTCATTTGCCGCGAGCCGATTTACAAAAATTACTTAATCAACGAACTCTGGATTATTTCTGCGAACAGTTTAATACTTCCATCGTAAAGGTATCAATGAAGGTTTCATTAGCAAATAGAATTACAGAATAGAAATAATTTTCGCGGAATGCAAAAAGAAGGTCGTGCGCGGCGGTATACATTTTATAAGCTTTCCCCCGCGGCACGCGCGCGCGCGCGCACACACACACACACACACACTTTTCGCTCGATAACAAAACAGTAATTTCATTTCCGCGGAGCCTGCTATTAAAGAATAACAAGAGGCGAGCGTTATTCGAACGACTCTCTCGCGAGCCTTGATGAAAGCTTTCCATTTTTTAACAAAACTCAATGAAATACGTTGCCTCCCCCGCGCGCACTCAACGCGATGTATTTTAAACAAAATAATTACAGCTTGCTCGCGCGCTGGCGGGTGTATAAAAGAAATTGATTGACTGGAGAGGCCAGAGGAGCATATACGGGAGCCGGAAGAGTCGTAAAAGCAACAAGCATCTAAAAGCACCGGAGAACATGTTTCATGTTGCTTATCAGTGCAGTCGACCTATCCGTATTATATAGGTATACACGCGCGCATACATGTATATATGCAAACTCAACATCGATATCTGCAGTAAACGCCAGCCAACTCACATGCCAGCGCAGCGGGTTGTAGCGATATCGGCGCTCGCGCGCGTCGCAGCGAAATAATAACTTTCCACTCAGCCCTCCTTCATCACATCCAATTTCGGCGTACTCCTCGCAATACAGCGCACATATAGTATAAGCACACACGGCTACACACACACACACACACACACAGAGGGAGGAAGACACATCTCGCAGGTACTTTACAGCGCGCTATATATACAGTAGTATACCGCACGTACGCGTTTGCGATTCCCTCTGGCGCACGAAAAATAAGCCATTCTCCCGGTCGAATTTGTCTCTCTCTCTCTCTCTCTCTCTCGCTCTTCCGCCCGCGAGATGTGTATACTATACAAGCGCCGCACACATCAGGCTCGCCTGTATATACAGAACGCGCGCATCGAGGCTTCGTCTTTCATTTGGAAAGAGGCGAACGAGCTTATCGACGGCTCGCGAAATGAAATTCCTCGCGCGAGATACGAGAAAAAGTCGCGCAAAGATGTGTGGCTCTCTCTCTCTCTCTCTCACTCTGTATAGATAGGAGGAATTGGATCCGAGGCCTTGTGAGATATTACCTCGTGAAGAGAGAGCGAGAGAATGTGTCGCTCGCAGTGCCAACATCCCCTGTCGAAATCGCGCCGGAGCTTTCCTTTCCAATTCGTTGATAAGGGAAAGACGGCGCACGCGCCCCCGTGTATAGCCGAGGAAAAGCTTCCTCTCCCTCTCCGATCATTCCTCGGGGCTATCGCGACTCTCGAGAAAGAGAGAGAGAGAGAGAGAGAGAGAGAGAGAGAGAGTTGACCGGTTTCGTTTTCGGCCTGAGTGAGATGCTATCAAAACAAATATTTTATCTTGCTTCATTTTATTCGCTCGAGCGTGAATAAGATCCCTCGGAGGAGATCTCGGAAGATCCGATCGGAAGGTTTCTCTCTCTCTCTCTCTCTCTCTCTTTCTCTCTCTCTCGGAGATGCGTCGACACGCTGATGATGCTATCGTTGAAAATCGATTGGATTCTTCTTTGCACACCTTCTTTTTCATCCCTTCGATCCATTAATGCCCGAGAGAATCCAAAATTATCAGTGCTTTTTCAAGCCCAGCAAAAAGTCGGCCAATCCCCAGTAATTTTAACTAAAACTCATGACGCGCTCTATATACATTTATTCTTCCCTTTTTTTTTAGAATTCAGCTAAGTCTTCTCGGAAATTAATTGCAGCGGATTATAAAGAAAAAAAAACAAATCCAGCAGGGCATTATAACAAATCTGCTTTAAAATTCTGTACATTTGAAAATTAATTTTCTTCACGCCTTTTAAGGGATATTTATATTTTATCCATCGCTGGAAACAATTTGCACCTCAATATATTTACAGCCTTTTCTATGCTAAAAATAGCATAGTACCGACGCAAAAATGTTTTCTTCTTTTTATATAATCCTCTACATTTCATTTTCAAGAAGATTTAGCTTAATTCAACTTTTTTACGGGGCTTGAAAAAGCACTAAGAACTTGGCGTTAATGGGATGAATTTTTAATTCGTCACTTCCAGTTCTCGCGAGTTCCCGCAAACGACGCACTATACAAAACACGTTTTGTACTATGTAGCTGTTACCAAAAACACACATACACACACATCTATATGTATAGTGCAAGCTCATTATTGGAGAATGATTAAATAACGCGCGAGCGACTCGTCCCGCTGTTTATTCGCAACACTTTAAAGCAGGCGCTATATTTTTAAAGCAAAGCAAAGTCATGTGTCGAGGGGACAAGAGCGCACGACACAAGACGAGGAAGAAAAATCGCGAAAAGAGGCGAGGCAGAGAGAGAGAGAGAGAGAGAGAGAGAGAGAGAGAGAGAGAGAGAGAGCTGAGCGGACAGCTGGGCTAACATCGGCTTTGCATTTAAATAACAAATCAGCCGAATGTTTTAATTCCGCGCGAAAGTTCACGCCCGGCAGTAGCGCGGGGCGGCAGGAATCGATTCGCCTCCGCGCTGCAGCAGTGCTAAAGAAAAGAGATAAATACGTTCTCGCCCGGACGATCTCATTTTTTTCTCTCTTTCTCTTCCTCGTCTCGACCAGCGCGCGCGCGCGCTCTCGGGGATGTACGTATACATAGATATATATATGGAAAAAGCGACGAGGGAGGCTGTCCCCTCGATCGTCCCCTCCCCCCTCTCTCTCTCTCTCTCTCCGTCGTCCGGCGCGCTAATACTTACATCCCAAGGAGCTTCGCGAAAGATGCTCGAACGTTTTATTCGTTCATTAGTCACATCGGCCAGATTAAATTCTTCTCTCACTTCTCTCGATCGCCTTCTCTCTTCTATATGTATATAGACTCTCGCTTTCTGGCTCTGCAGTCGAGCGGAAGGGCGGAATATCGTTCCGGGGAGGTAAGGGATATCTATCGGAGTCAATCTTGCCGCGCTGATTGGCCTCTTCGATATCGGCGACGGAGGTGGCGGAAGGGGGAGGGGGGGGGGAGGGCTTCATTTTTCCGCGAAATTTTCATTAGTTAAGCTGCGATGAAAAATCTCTCCTCCTCGACAACGCCACGTACGAATCTCATTTGCCGCGTCAGCGAGGTCGCGCGTCGAGCGACGATTTTTCTTCTCGCTACTGAGCTCAACGGATTCTTGTACTTTGATTGATTCGGCGAATTATCCGATCTCCTTTTTTTCGATAAAACGAGAGAAAGAAAAGGAGGTGGAGGTGGGAGGAGGATAATGGTCTCGACTTGGGAGCGCCTGATCGAGTTTCAGGGATTTTTGATAGCGAAGGCGATGTCCAATCCCCGAGAGCTGCTGATTCCTGGGAGAGCGAGAGCGAGAGAGAGAGAGAGGGTGTATAAAAAAAAGAAAACGAAGAAGTAACGGCTTCGATCTATCTCGTTGTAAAACGCGATTTTAGTTCGCAGAGCTATTTAGACGCAGTGAGAAGAGAGAGTGAGAGAGGGGGAGAGCCAAGCTGCTTCCAAGTGTTATATATACATCTCCCGGTAAACGAACACTTGGGGCTCTCTTAAAAAATTCACCGACAAGCCCGCGAACTTTCTCATCACAGCGTTATTCTCCCCCTTGCATTCAAGATTTTCCACTCAAGAAGCAACCCCCTCCATCTCTCGCGTTATAAACATCGAAATAGCTCCAGCATTAATAATTGTCAAAAGTTTCGAGTGGCTCGTCGTCACGCTCGCCGGCATCCCTCTCCCTCCCCACATTGAAATATATATATATAATATACACACAGATAAGGGCCGCCGCTAACTTGTTTACGGAATTTTAATTGCCGCGAGTCGTCACGGATGACGGAAGATACGCACTTTTTTCGCACGCGCAGAAAGAGAGAAAGAGCGAGCGTAGCGTGCAGTGTAGACATATATAAACGTGTACAGAGAGAGAGAGAGAGAGAGAGATAGAGAGCAAGATGCATTTTATAGTCGAGTTTTTGCGCGGGAGAGACGAGGCTTTTTGGCAAGCGGCGCCGTCTCGTAAATTCCCCGGATAATTTTCGCGGAGTTAACCCACTTAAGACGAGCGATTTATTTTCAAGGTTTCTCCGAGAAAGATACGGGAGAGAGAGAGACTCTTGACTTTTGCTAATTTCGCGCGATGGACACGCTGCAGAATTGTTTGCCGCCCGCGCACGTTTAAATCAATCGGAGCGATTGCGAGAGGGGAAGAAGAGAATCGCTCGACGGAAAATCTTATACGGCGGACTATAAATATCAATTATCGACGCTCGAAGAGGCGGCAAACTTCTTTTTCCAAAGGCCCCGTTAATCGCTCTCTCTCTCTTTCTCGCTCTCTCTTTCCGTCCAAGCTGCACTCGACTGCTGCACTCTTTTCTCGACACGCGCGAACGCCGAGACTTTCAAATTTCCCGCGCAGACTTTTATAGACGCGATATATGTGTGAGAGGCGCGTTCGAACTCCTGCGAGCGAGAGAGAGAGAGAGAGAAGAGAGAGAGAAATTGATAATGGACGAATCGCTTAGCCAGTTTTTTCATCAAAACAGAGTCGAGCACGGTGTGTCACGTAGCGCTGCAGTATATAGTACAGGCGAGGATATATACGTCGCCAATAAAATTAACAGCCTCGGAATAACAGCTTTGCCGTGTCTCTATCAATCGAAGTGCCATAACCAGAGAGAGAGAGAGAGAGAGAGAGAGAGAGAGAGAGTGCGAGAGAGCGTTGGAAAAAAAATCCGCGCGCGGCCATTCGTTTCGTCGGTATATTACGGCCGAGGCTGCGCGCGAGCGAGCGAAAATCCCTCCGGCGTTAATTCACAGGGCCGCACATAATGCTCGAGCAAAAGACCAGCTGAAATACTCTCTCGCGCTACGGCGTGTGCACGTCCGAGATTTAGCTCGCGTCACGTAGGCCAGGATTATCGGATTTCCCGTGCGCTGCCACCTCCGCCGCTCTAACCCTGCGCTCTGTATACTTGTATATATACAGCGCTCACTCCCTCTCTCTCTCTCTCTCTCTCTCTCTCCTTACCTCCGCTAAAATTAAGTAATAGAGCTCGGGGAATGAAAAAAATGTGTTGCAGGGAGAGCTTGCATGCACACACAGTCGTTATAACGTCGCGATAATCTTTGATTAGCCGCCCGCGCGCGCGCGCGTGCGGTGGGGTGTGTATATCGTCGCCGAGCGCACGTGTCGGCTATAGACACAAGTGAATTAAGCCGGGAAAATTGAAAAATAGCTGCGCCACCCACACACACACACACACACACACACACACACACAAGTACACAGATATACGCGCACGTGTGCGATGCTGCTGGAAAAAGGAAAAGGCGAGCTTTTTCTAGGATAGGGCGTAAGGGAGTCGGTTAATGTCGTTTGAAAAGCAGCAGTAGCTGCGCAGAATAGCACACTCGTCCGGGGGTTAAAACAAGAGTAATTTTCGTAGCAGCTCGCGCGCCTCGAATTCAAAGTTTTAGAAACTGCTCTCCCTCTCTCTCACTCTCGTCGCGCAGCGCGAGCGAATAATTGGCCCTAATTAGCGAGGCGGCCCCGAGGCTTGATATGTTTACGCAACGGGTCTTTAAGCCCCGAGACGTTACCAGCACTACTGCAGCGCGAGCTCTACACGCCTCGCTCGCGCTGTATACGCTTGGACTAGCTACTGAGGATCTCCGCTTTTGTCGGGAGAGCTTAAACGATAACTCGATTAAAAAGCTGCACTAGCAGCAGGAGCCGGCTGAACCGAACAACGGCATTTAATTAGCGAAAGTGCTCGCCCGAGAGTTTTGCGCCGCCGCCGCGACGACGAGGAATATCTATATATGCACTGCGCCACGGCGCGCAACGGCCGGCTCCTTGCGCGCGAATCCTTATGCGTATATAGATATACATATATATACTGTCGGCCGCCGGGCCTCCGAGAAAAAAATTACGACAATGCGCGGGTAATCGGCCCTCCTAGTGTCGCCTAACTGCTTTTCTCCGTCATTTCCTCCTCAAAGCTTATTCTATTATGCGCGAGCGAGCGCGCGGCTGATGCCCAGGCATACCTCTCATTTTTCTACTCCTCGTCCTTTAGCGGCCACCTTTCAAGCTTTATACTTAGCCTCTTTATTGCTGCGGCTGCTGCCGCTACTATATGCCGCCGTCGCGGCAGCTCCCGTATCTTTATTCATTCGCGGCGACGAGAGAGAGAGAGGGGGGGAGAGAGTGAGAGAGAGAGAGGACTTTTCTAATTTCCTGAACAAAGCCGCACAACGTGACGAGGGGAGGGATGTAGACACACGTGTCTGGGTATATATATCAACGTGTGTGCAGAGGGGATTATATCACAACGTTTGTCTTTATTATATTGAGCGCCGTATATACCTATGTATACGCACACACACGCACAGACAGAGACACTGGCCGTCGCGGATGTTTTAGTATTCACAGGCTGACGTAGAGCTTCTTCCGATGCAGCGCGTAAGCCACGAGAGTCCAGAGTCCCACGCACCAGAGAGTCTCGGCTAACAGCCAGGCATGACTGCTCATCTCGCCGTAGCTCCAGTGAAACGGGAACATGTCGTAAAGGATCTGGTGGCCCACGTACATCACCAGAGCGTTCATGCCTGTTGGTCGAGAGAGAGAGAGAGGGAGAGAGACGTTTCTTTAGCATTCCTGCATGTAGATTGTTGTTTAAAGTCAACCGCGTGCAATGCGTATACCTGCTATTCGGAAGGGACCTCCGTTCCAGGCGCCCATCACGTCGACGAGCAGGTAGCACACCGACAGCAGACCCAATGAGAAGCTCGTCGTCACCAGCACGAACGATATTGACCTGTAACATTTTTTTTTCCAATTCGTGATACGTTACAACTGAAAAGTTGTTCTTGCTTGTCAGAACCCTGGTAGAAATTTCGCTACAAAATATGGCGGGGTTATCACAATATCTGGACTATTACAACATAATATATTACAATCATAACTGATCATATTTTGTAGTAATGAGAGCAGTGTTTATAATGATTACACACATACAATGCTACATTGTAACCCGATCTATTTTCTACCAAGGAAGTAACTAAAAATTATCTTATCGTTGAAAATTTTCTTTAATTAAATTAGTAACGTCAAACTCATTGGTTCCATTTTCATGAATCAACAAGCCTGGCGAATTTTCAGCAGAGATATACCGTACCACAAATTCTTATTTATGGGAATGATGTCGGTATAATGCAGACCCACTCCAATGGCTCCCAGAAAGACGGCCCACAGGAGCCAGCGCACGAGTCGACCCTTCCAAGACTTATGAGTGCGCAGAATCTGTCCGGCTTGTATACCCAGGAACACTTGGAAGATGGACGTCAGCGACCCTAATGAAAAGGGAGAGACAGAGAGAGAGAGTTGATCAAGAACAATTTGTCCCAAGTAAAGCTGCGGTGTACGTAATACATTCTTAATATGCGTTTAGAGACAAACCGAGAATTCCTTCGGGATCAAAAGGTCCCGATCCGTAGACGCTGTTTGCCGTGGGCAATTGATAAATATGATCAGTGCCCAGAAGGACTTTATCCACGTAACCGGTGGCACCGCCTGAGCAGTTCAAATATTTGCCATCCTCGTGACGACCGCCCGGGCCTAGGTAACCCCTGCCAATCAGCAACGATGCATTTTTGTATGTGGTTGTAGAATGTGGTTTAATAGTATACATTTGGATGTTCGTGCGGTAAAAGTGATTCGTTTATCATTAGCATATTTGCCCGTAATTTGTTTTGTAATAGTTCGGATTGTATACGGTTTGCACTTGTATCGATTCAGTTTCTCTCGACACAAAGAATGCAAAGTTGAATTATAGAAAGATCGTACACTTACAATTAAACAGATCGAAATTAATTACAGGTCACTATCAGTAACTAGTAAACTATTACCAGTAAGCTATTACTAAAAACTAAACTATATATAAAACTATATAGTAAAACTATATGTACAGTAAACTATTACTAGTCAAGTATCACTTCGAATCAAATTGCCGATCGATTGGTCAGTCCAATGGGACAGTTGAGGGACCAATCCCAAAACGAATAAATCGATCCTTCTTATAAAGCCTCGCAAAGCATATAAAATATACAAGTAAAAGTTGACTCACTTGGGACATCCGGGCACGGGCAGCAGAAAGACGACGGCGCAATGAGCCGCCAGTACGAGGAGAGCAACGATCCAGTGTGGAATCAGCACGACGATGTCCCCCAACGTGCTCTAGAAAAACCCAAGAAAAATATATATCGGACGCAGGAGATGAAAAGCAAAGAGGGTTCCAAGCTAATAATGCATCAGACGTATATATGTGTACATATGTATACCTTGGATTGTTTATCCGGCGAACGGACGGCCAGCGCGTAAACAATAGCTGCGACCAGATAAGCCACGCCGAAGCGTTGCAGTACCCCGAAGATCCGTATCCTTTCCAGCTGGTTACGCCCAGCCAAGGTATTCAGCGCCAGTCCAATGGCGAATAAATAGAGGCTACGCTGCAGCAGCAGAAGACGAAGAAGACGAAGACGAAGTAGCAGCAGCAGCAGCAGCAGCAGCAGCAGCAACAGCAGCAGAGGAATAAAAGTAAATAAATAAGCTCGAGGGACGCGAGAGACGCTCGGAGTGAAATACAAATGTACTCGCGTCGCGCACGGCAGCAGCAGCGCAGTGCAGCGGCTGCGAGAGAGAGAGGAGAAAAGCAGATAGAGAGTAAAGCAAAGGAATCACCTTGACGATCGCCCGACAGAGCTGTAGCCTCCGGCTCCCGCGGGACAGCTGGCCCGAGATGGATAAGGGGATGCACACGCCCATGATCCACATGAAGCATGGAAACACTAAATCTCCGACGAGCAGTCCGTTCCAGGTCGCGTGCTCCAGTAGCGCGTAGCCGGCCGAGCCGTTGTTCACGAAAATCATCAGGAGGATGCTCATTCTGCGGAATCGTTCCTCTCCTTGTATTTTTCAACGCGCGCGCGCACCCCCCCCCCCCCACATGTATAATGGATAGAAATTCAATCTCGCTCTCACCCTCGGACGGTGTCGATCGATCTGATTCTGCGTCGCCGCTGCTCCGAGTCCTCGGCCGGCTCGTCCTGCGGGGATTTGTCGCGACATTTCTTTACGCAACCGTAGACGAATTTCAGGAATGACAGGGCGAACAGGAGGATGACGAGTGCACCCGCACCTATGGCCAGAGCTGTGGAGAGAGATAACGACGGATTTCTCGAGTGTATCATATCGTTGTGTACTGTTGAGACTTCAATCTGTTATGCGCAATCGCTTACGTATGTAGGGGTTATCTGGTTCCTTATTTACTCGGAGATCGCAGCTCTTGTTCGGCTGAACCGTGAATTCGTAAATTCCGTACTCGCCGATGCTCGGACTGAGCTGACAGTGCAGACCGCTGAAACGTTAATGAGCCGGTTGGGAAATTTTCGAGGTTCGTTCGGATTGTTTGCGGTGCGTTGGTCGGACAATGGAATTTTCATTGAAAATTAACCTATTTTTTTTTTTTTTTTTAATATACTTCCAAGTATGTTCGACCACTTTTTTCGGGCTTATTACAACATGTTTCTTATAATGTACAAGTATTTATTCTCTTACTCTTCATTCGAAGCCGGAATGTAAGTCTCGTTCCCGAAGCTCTCGATGACTCTCCAGGTCTGCGACGTGGTCGTCTTGACGATCAAGTCGAAAGTCTCGTACTTTTCCAGCTTGGCCGTTTTCGTATACGGACACTGTACAGCCACAATGCAGTAGTGTAACAGAGAAATCGATTACCAGCGATAAGCCGTAAACACAATGGTCAAACGCATGTTGTGTAGTGCTATGCTCGGCGCAATGAAAGATGATAACTATACTCACCGCAACGCAATCAGCTGATAATGTATAGAGCCATAGGTTGGTGGTATCCACTTTACTGGCTAATGTAACGCATGCCTCATCGAGCTGCAACTCCGCGGATAAACAATTCTGCTCGGAGCCCATTTCGCCTGGAATCTATCACTGTCCCTGCAGCTCTCTCCCTCTCTCTCTCTCTCTCTCTTTCTGTCTCCCCCGCCACCTGCCGCGCGCACCCGCACAGGCAGAGAGTTAATGAACCACCGGACGTGCGGATACACACACTACGCGCGCTCGGCGCCGAATTATTCCATAAACAATCGCGAACGAACAAACAAGCAAACGCGCACTCGTTCCGCTGGAGCCGTACAACTGCAACTGCAATGATACACCGCGGCAAAGCGATATCGCTTCTCTCGCTCTCACATGCGCGCACGTCTACATGTAGAGACGACTTTCACTTCGCGAAGTCGCGCGAGCGCGAGCGCGCTTACTCACTTTCACATTCTCTTAATTAGGCGCGCATACAGCAGCCGCTCTTTACACGCGAGCGTGTGCGAAAAAAAAGGTAAACAAACTCCGGAGTATACGCGACACTTTGCGGCGCGACGTAACGCGTCGAATTCGTTGCGTTAACGCGCGTCGCGTAACAGACATACGTACGTATATACATTCGCGGAGAGAAAAAATCTTGGAGATAACGTAATTACGCGTACTCTTTCTCTGTCGGGCGTATAAAAATATCGGACGCACAGGCGAGTCGCGCGCAGCGGCGCGGACTTGTCTTGTACAGCGAACTGGGCGCGATAACCTCGATTTTACTCGGACGAGTCTTCCCCCACTCTGTAGCCTCGGAGGTAAGAGAGTGACTTTCGTCTTGGCGGCGGTGTAATGTAGCAGGTGCGCGCGGATGGCCACGGCGATCGTCGAAACTGGAATTTCATTCGAGTGGCCGAGAGAGCTGAGCATCTCACCTATTATATACTTACACGCGCGCACTTGGGACCGAGCGAGAAATCGCGCGAGAGAGAGGACACAGAGAGCTGCGGAGATCGCGGAGAAGATTGAGCCTCGATCTATACGTGGTTCTCTCTCTCTCTCTCTCTCTCTCTCTCTCTCTCTCTCTCTCTCTCTCTCTCTCTCTCTCTCTCTCTATTTTAATATTAATTAATGATATTGCTTCTTGTCTACGGCACTGCTCCAAAACTTGTTACTTGTTTGCTGATGATTTCCAATTTTATATGCAGTGCCGCTCGAGTGATTTGTCGAACTGCATTGCCCGTTTGAATGAAGACATGAGCGCGGTCAATGCGTGGGCTGCAAAGGCCATTTTATTCGCGTCGTAACAAAATCATATACGCATAAATAAGAGTGAGCTCCCCAAGCTATTAGTTGACGATCTCCAATTAGAATGGTCGCCTTCCGTAAGAAATCTTGGTATAACTCTCACTGAGGATCTTAGTTGGAATGAACAGGTATCATCAATTTGCTCGCGTGTGAACGGAGTTATAAAAAGACTCCGCTTCCACTCATATTACCTATCGTGGCAAATAAAAAAATTACTTGTCAATGCGTTAGTGATCCCATTATTCGACTACTCATGCGTAGTTTTCTGCGACCTACCGCATTACTTAGCAGATACACTGCAACGACTTCAGAATGTAGCCATCAGGTTCATTTTCAGATTAAAGAAAGATGCGCGCCTACGATTGTACTATAAGAAATTAAACTGGCTCTCTTTAGCCACTCGACGGAAATATTTTATGACGATCATATTATACAAATTATTTAAGGAGGCTTTGTATGAATTTTTCCTAGCGAACGATGAATGTCTACCGTGATTATTGATCAATACTTTGTACTTATCTATTCTATTTATTTATTTTGGTCAAAGTTCCTGTATGCGCACCGTATTAAATTGTATGTGACTGCGGTTGTTTAACTTTTATATTATATATTCTTGAGTATTATAAATTAATATAGCTCTAAGAGAGAGAATAAACTCAGCAACTCGATAATATACTAAATATTCTAATTAATTATATCTAATTTTAAATGTATAACTTATAATAATGTATATGTTAAACTTTAACTATGTAACTCGAAAAATCAACATGTATATAGCTACCCTACAGCCAAAATCACGTTCCATGTAATTCTGCCAGTGTTAGTTAACATCTTCGATTATTCGCTACAATCAGGTGTCTTTCCCGACTTCTGGAAGAATGCAATTGTGTTTCCAATCGCCAAGCGGTATCCAGCGAATGAAGTGAGCGACTATCGTGGGATCAGTCTGCTCCCCACTGTAGCCAAAATATTTGAACTGGTTGTCTACAAGCAGATCCATCAATTCGTTTTGGAGAAAGATGTTATGGACCCATATCAGTCTGGCTTCAGGGAGAGCTACAGTACGCACACGGCGTTGATTCGGATCACGGATGATATCCGAGAGTCCATCGACAAAGGTGAGATTATGCTGTTTCTCTCTATCAACTTTGCTCAGGCTTTCGACTCAGTTTGTATCGGCACCCTAGTCGATAAACTTCAACAGATAGGATTTTCTGACAGTGCGTGCCAATGGGTTCGTTCCTATCTGACCGGTCGCCATCAGTCCGTGAAGCTTAATAAAGGTGCATTCTCCAAGCCTCTGCTCAGGACAGCAGGTGTACCGCAGGGCAGCCATCTCAGCACGCTGTTCATTAATGATTTGCCTGATGCCCTGAATGCGTGCAAATATCATCTGTATGCCGACGATTTTGTCATCTATCATCAAGGTAGTTTTGAGGATGCATCTGCTATTATTCTTCTGGCTAACGAAAATCTTGCTAGGCTTTCACGATGGACAGCAAACAACGGCTTGAAAATTAATGAGTCTAAAACTCAGGCGATATGGTTTGGTTCCCGAGGCTATAATATGAGCAGACTAAGGAATGAGCCGCTCCCGGATTTGGTTCTCAATGGATCGACGATTCACACAGGCAGCCACATCAAGGTTTTGGGTGTCTTGCTGAATTCCACGCTGTCATGGAGGCAACACGTCACCGGTGTCTCAAGGAAGTGCTATGCGTCTCTTGCGAAAATCAAAAAGTGTGGCGATTTCCTTCCGGGTTCTACGCGACTAACATTGATCAAAGCACCGGTCTTCCTCCATCTTGATTACTGCGCGTCAATTCTCAGCGACTTATCACTGGAATTTTCTGTTAAATTAAGTAGGGTAAAGAATGCAGCCGTGCGATTCGCTACTGGTACAAGGAAACATAAGCATATTTTGCCAATATACGCGGTGAACAATATTGCTACATACTCATCGCGTAGGATTTATATAATGCTTCTTTTACTTAGTAGCATTCTTAGAACCGGTAAACCTGCGTATCTCAAAAAACTCTTGACGTTCAGATCCCTCGAAGGTCCGGGGTCTAAGCGCGTTTCGGAGCTTGATTTGCTTATTCCCTCTTTTACCACGACTTGCTACAGACACTCATTCTTGCAGACCCCACTTCTTCGGTTGGTCAGCTTTCAAAACACGTCTGCGGGAAACTATCGCCGTCACTGACTGCCGCTTAACCTAGCCGCTTATTTTTCTCGCTGTAAAATCCCCAGAAGAGAGTAGAGAGCTCTCTGTGTTTCGCGTCCTTATTCGTTTGTCCTTCTAATGTACTCGTCTTCCATTGCATGTCGCATTTATTTTGTATTTAACTACATAGTATACGCGTTGTAAATACTGTGCAAGGCGCCAAACTGTATAGCTGCACCGATAAGCAGCACTTGCGATTAATGTAAATACGTATATTTTTTCTTACTGTTTTGTTTTATCTTCTATATTTTACAATTCTCCGCATTTATAATTTTTTACGTAGCGATGTTACTGTTTTTTTTTTATTTTAAATTGTTTATATTTTTATTTTTATTTCAAGAATTTTTATTTCGTTGGACATTTTTGCTTAACTCGGCTGCGCTAGTGCCGATCTTGAATGCGTTTATTGTTTGTTACTGACCTCAGTGTGTGCCATCTTCGGACTATAACGGACCCTGTGTCCCTGGTCCATGTATGAAATAGTTAATAAATCTAAATCTCACACACACTCAACGGCGATGCTGCCGTTTTATTTTAAGGATGTTCTCGCCGTCATTATGGGAATTTTAACTGATTTTTATAACTTTTTCTTGCTAAATGGCCGTTATCCCAAGGAATGGAAGCAGTCGCTTGTCATTCCGGTTAGTAAAATACCTAAGCCCGCTTCTCCATCAGATACACGCCCTATTTCGAATTTGCCGCATGTTGCTAAAATTTTCGATAAGCTTATTGCGTCTCAAGTAATGACTTATTTGGAGAAGAATTGCCTGTTGTCCGATTATCAGTTGGGTTTTCGGAAGGGTTATAATACCCAGTCGGCTTTAATAAAAATTTCGGAAGATATCCGGCGCGGTATCAATAAGGGTTTAATGGCAATTCTACTGCTTTTCGGTTTTCGCAAAGCTTTTGACTCATTAAGGGGTTATGACAGTGTTACAATTTTGAAAATATCCATTTTTTTATTCACTTTTTTCACAGTTAATAGTCCGTAGAATATGGTCCTAAAAGCCGTTTTTTGCTAAAAAAAAATTTGCCTCGACGATATCGACAAGAAACTGATAAATCTGTTTCAAGTAAATTTTTGAAAAATCGTGAATTTTAAATATTTTAATTAGACCAAACTTGTGGAAAGAATTGTTCTACCACACTTCTTACAGAGCAATTTCATGAGATATCTTACTAAAAATATGATATAAAAACCGTTTTACAAACCGATTTTTTCTCAAGAGTTATTAAGTAATTTATATCCGTAAAATATAATAAAATCCGTAAAATTAATTTTTCTATGTGTGATTTTATGTTACTAAACTCAATTGGTTAAAGTAAAGGCATTCAACAAATTTGAATTTGCCACCCGAACAGGTTGCACCTCACAGCGTCCGATCGAGAATAAAGATTACTATATGATCGATATAGTAGAATTTTCTGTGAGACTTTGAAGCAGCCAAACAGCTGTTTTTCATCCAACCTTCAAGACACTATCTCAGTGCAGTTTGCCTGCTAGCTGCTGTAACAATGCTTATTAACCTCAGTGGTGTTGTAAAAGTGCAAGAGCTTCTGCAGAGTACAACAATTATTCAGTTAAGTATTGGAAACTAATTAGTAATAATTGTGTTCATAATGAGCTTTTTCTTTGTTGGTTTATTTTTTGCTTTTAGGTATATGGATGCAAGCACACAAGATGGGAGTTTATTTAGTTTATTTGTATGATTTACATTATAAACTTTAAATGCCTTTTACTCAGATTTAGTTTTTTCATGATTTTTGTCTACTTGCCGCAGCTTTCTGAAGGAACCGTACCATCAATCCTGATACGCCAAAGTGTAAAATCTTCCTTATGAGTCTGGTCACAAACTAAGTGAAGCAGAATTGGCAAAAATCAGTTAAAAGTGAATGTTACGTATGTTTACATATGGAACATTCACTGTAATAACTAATATTGTCAATATAAGTATAATTAATTGTATTAATTTTGTGTTTTTTAGAAATCTCTTCCACTCAGTTTGTGAGGGCACTCATAAGGAACATTTTTCACTTTGTTTCATCAGGATTGATGGTACGGTTCCTCCAGAAAGCTGCGGCAAGTCCAGAAAAATGATAAAAATCATGCTTTTTGGTAAGTAAATACCTTTAATTGTTATCAAGTATTACAGCCACTTAATGCAAATTTCTAATGCATAAAAGTGGTGTATAATACTTATATTTTGAAGGAAAAATATAGTTTTTAGAGCACTTACATATATATTAATTTTTTATTAGACTAATAATTCTTTTTTTTTAGAATTTAACACTATCATAACCCCTTAAGCCACCGACTTCAATTCCTTGCCGCGGGTCGTTATAGCAGGACACCCCCTCACGTTTGTATACTCTACGAAGAATCTGGGTGTGAAGTTTTTTCGTCTGATTTAACCTGAAATGCGCAAGTATCGGCTTTGTCATCCAAGGTGTACGGTATCCTAAATAGCATGTGTTTTCGAGCACATTTTCTGTCTTCTAATTTAAAAAAACAGCTAGTTTCAGCATTAATTCTCCCTCACTTCGATTACGCGTGTTTAGTGTACTGTGGTCTGTCAGGTTACCTCGACCTTAAACTTATTCGGGTTTTTAATACGCTCATTAGATTTATTTATAGGTTGCGCCGCCATACTTGTCTGACTCCGTATGTAAAAGAATTGGACTGATTTCCTCCCGCGACAAAGAGGAAGTATTTCTTGAGCATATTAACTTACCAATTATTGAATTCCTCGAGACCAGGATACTTAACCGGATTTTTGCCCCCCTTGAGCGACGAACTTCGACGCTCGGGGAGAACCCCTGCTTCTACTTTTAGCATACCTTTTGCTTCGTCCGCAATCTATTCCAATGGATTCAGTATCCAAGCTATGAAGCTATGGGATTCTATTCCGCTTAACATTAGATTAAAATCGGATATCTATTCTTTTAAGCGTGCCTTTTTTAATTACTTAGGGAGCCAAACAAATCGTTAGATTAATAATTTAATTACTCATTTTACGTCTGAACTGTAATTTAAATGCTTTATTATCACTGAGTGATGTAAATTATTTACCGTGTGTACTCCGTGGCTCACGAATGCTAAATTTTCTTTTTTTTCTTTTATATTTTTATCCACTGCGAACTAATTATTATTATTTATGATTGTATTAACTTAATATTTATAATTTTCTGCTGTTGTTATGTGCTTATACTTATCAGCGATATTTGCCTATGGAAATTGTTATTATATTGTTATTTTGTACGCTACAGACTGGCATACGGTCAAGTTTGGCCTTGCTAGCAATACAACGAGCTTAAATAAAAAAATCTCTCTCCCTCTCTCTCGATGTGAGTGACTGCTACGCTACGTGTACGTATATGACCAATTCTTCTAAAAAAATGCACTTTTCGAGGGTCCAGAAATCGAATTTTTTTTAAGCTAACGGTTTCAGACCGATCAGGCTTTCTTCCGTAAGCCGAAAGATAGTTAAAAGAGCAGAGGAACATGGGAAAAGTTACTAGTAACATATGTCTGAGCCATTTTACGTTTTTACAAAAAATTAATGCGTCAAAATACTAGAATAATAATAAAACAATTACGAATGTTCTCGAGGCACAAATAAAATTTCAAATTGCAGTACAATAAAATACAACAAAAGAGCGTTAATTTAAAAAAAATATGCCCAGATTCGATGCTCTGATCAAAAGTTATGACCGTTTAAAAAAATAAAATAAAATAATAAAAATCCGAATAGCCGATTTTCTTTTTATCTCCATATACCTCCCCATGTTAAATTCTTATGTTCCATGCTTCTCATATTGCTCTGCATTTTTGGCTATCTTTCAGCTTACAGAAAGAAGTCTCACTGATCCAAATCTCTAGCTTTGAAAAACAAATTTTCGATTTTTGCACCCCTTGAAAAGCGCATTTTTCCAGGAGAATTGATCATATACGGAGAGAAATGAAATCAAGAAATTCACTTGCGCATCGATTTGTTTGCCTTGCCACACCGTTTTCCTCGACACTCCTATATAGTCTCGGTGGAAAACTTGAGTAGATTCTTCTCTTTTTATTCCCTCTTTTTCTTCCCATCTCTCTCCTTCTCATCAAACTCCCCTTTTACTTTGTCCCTCTCTCGCTCTCTCAGCCATTACTTTCATCCCGCTCTCTCTCTCTCCTTCCGCCCTTTCGCTGTTTCACCTCGATTCTCCGTGCTGCAATTCAATCGCGTGTACGTATATAAGAATTCTTTTCGAGACTCCCCCGCGCGCGAGAGCGCACGCACGAGTGAAAATGAAAAGAAACCGTGTAAGCGCCGCCGCTACTGCTACGCGTCGCGCGCGAGAGACGAGAAAGTTTTCATTAGAAGCGCGCGCGCGCGCGTGCGGGAGAGCCGGAAACTTTTATGATTCATCGTTTTCAGCCTGACCAAAGAGCTGCTGCTGCTGCTGCTGCTGCTGTTGGGGTTATTGCGAGAGTCAGAACTAGTCGGTTATGTACATATATATATACGAGTTGAACTGCCGCTCGCGCGACGTATTCAATTAATAACAACGAGAGCCAACGAGGCAGAGGTGGCAAACACCGGAGACAGTTGACTCTTAAGCCGAGACGGCACATGCCACACCGACGAGAGAGAGAGAGCGAATTCAGGGACTCAAGTTTCCCTGCTGCAACAGCAGCACCAGCAGCGGCAGCAGAGGAGAGTAAGTTATGTCAGAAGCTGGTAAGCGCTGCGCGCTCTGGCAAACTCTATACTCGAAGGAATTCCTATTCAATTTAACATAACATCCAACCGGTGTGTCAGCTAATCTCGCGCGAACGTAAGCCCCCCCCCCCCCCCGCCCTTGGAAAATGTGCGCGGGGCTCAATGTGTGTACGTGCGCGCGAGAGGATGTGCTGCAGTCTTCTAATGTAGTCTGCCGTTACGAGACGATCAAATAGGGACTTAGCAGTACGTGATGTGCGAGAGGCGCTGCTTTTATGGGGAAGGGAAATGTTTAGGGGATTTCGAGGTGATTGGAAGACTTGATTGTTTGTTGCTTGATCGTCACTTGCTGCCGTATACGCGAGTGCGCTTCGAGAGAGTGAGAGAATGAGAGCTGTTTCCATCAATAAAGGCAATGCTCGATTGCGCTGAGTTAACAGCGGTCCTGAAGAAAATTAAAATTTTTATTTTCGGATTGTGTGGTGTGGTAAGAGAAAAGGCTGCTCATTTACTGGTTTAGTGTGGTCTAAATTTTACAGAATTGATTAAAAGTCAAACTTTATAATACATTGAAAATATTTTGTATGATAATTTTGTTTTTTCATTATTTATTGCAATTGAGAATTGCGTCTATTATACTTGATCGGCTATGATTAAAATTTTATACAAATTAGTCTACGGTTTGGATGCTGTTTTGAGAATAAAATAAAATAAATAAATATGTGAAGAAAATGAAACATAGAAGCTGTACGTTGTACTGTAAATCATTTTACAATGAATAAATAAGTGACCAGCTTTCATGACTTAATAACCATCGCTTAAGTCCACCGATAAATAGAGAGATTCATCTATCTGTATCTATAGTAATGTTTGTTAAAATTTTAAAACTAATAGAATGAAAATATTTAGATTAAATTACAATAAATTGCAGATACTCGCACAAAAAATCAATAGACCGCAAACATCAGGAGCTGGCGGCATGATGCCGATCGCATAGATTTAAGAATTCATGCATATTAGAACTCATTGTCAGATATGTCGACAAAAATTAGCAAAAAATAACTCGACGGAATGAATGAGAGAATTTTTTTTAATTATTACTGCAAGTACATGGTTAGTTTGTTTGTTTACTTTATTGTAGCCTGTTTGAATGTTTAATTAAATTTTGAATATTTATTGAAATACCTCGTAAAATTGTGAATTGCGGACTACTGTTTTCATTTGTGATATTTATTGAAAATTGAATTATTATTTACTGATAAAATTATGTGCATGGATAGAACGACTGTTATGACTTGTTTTAATTATTTTAATTTGTATAATATTTTGGATTTATTCCTCAAATTATTCATTTTTTTATGAATAGCAAAAGAAAGCATCGCTTATAGGTAGGTGTGCAGTTAACTGAATATAGATGTTAATATAGACTCTGCCTATACTTTTATACCATCATGCTATATACTTTTTTATTTTTGTATACAATGTTCTCTTTCATTTTCGTAACTTTTCTCTGTAAAAGTGCTGTTTGTTCTTCCAGTAAATGCGGGTAAATGTGTAGGAAAATAAACAAATTACCCTGTTGAGTGTTTTCATCGCATAAATCTTTCCAAATCAAAGATTTCATTAAAATAAAAGAAAAGCACAAACACCTCTGAAATTCCGGGAATCTCATGAAAATTAAGTGGAAAAAAGGAGGAAAGCTCTCTAAAAACCTTTCAGTTCGTCGGTACCACTTTAAACAACAAAGCGAACGCATCAGACGACTCTTCTTCTCTTGTACAGATATATATATATATACACCCACCGACATAACGTCATCCATTTCTTTCTCTCTTCCTCTTTCCACTTTATCTAGCGGTGGTGGATCCGCAGTCGCGTATATATAGTGTGTAGCTCCACCCAACGCGGCGGGCTTCCCTCGTCTTCGTTCCTCGAAAATGCTTCTGCCAATCAATGTGTCTAAACGTCCGACCGGTTGGAAAATTGCGTGAATTATGCCGAGAAGAGCCTTTCTATGTTTATATATACGCGTGTCTATAGCCGACGCGATCTACTTTCGTTAATCGGTCGGTCGAGCTGGCTAGGCTCGTTCGTTCTTCTATTAACACCTACGGCGCAATTTAGCGTTCGGGAAAGGGGGGAGGGCGGGGAATCGACTATTATTTAGAGCCTCGCCGCGATGTATAAGCTCGATTTAGATCGATCAAACGTCGAACGCGATTGGGCTCTCCGCGCAAAAAACTCTCGTGGCGAGAATAGCGTCGATTAAAGCTCATCCGCTTTCCGGCTCTATTTCATCAAGCGCCCCCGCAACGCACGGAAAACGGCGCGCCGCTGTGTGTACCACTATTTTATATAAAATTACAAAAAGAGACGAGGCTTTTTCGGAAACTCGCTCGATTCGAAAAGTTTGCACGAGGAAGGGGGCTGGGGAGCACTCGAAACTGCATCTAACAAGACTGAAAATTAAAGGCGAAATAACGATAGGCAAAACTTGACTCGCCGCGCAGAATATTTGAAAGTAGACCATAACGAGCTGCAGCCCCGGAGAGTGAGAGAGAAAATAAAGAACACAGGACGACCTCCGTAAAGAGAGAGAGTATGAAACTTTATTCGAAAGTATACAAAGGGGGTGGGGTGGGGTCTGGGAGTATAAAAAGGGCAGTAAAAAAAGTGGAAATTCACCGCGACAGGCAGATCGAAGCCATTAGCAGGGCGATCGATAGGACGGCGAAGAGCCTCGTGGTCTGCTCGTCCTCGTGGAGCTAGTGATGCGAGTGCGAGGACTCGGCCTCCTCGTTGGCGGACTTGTGCTTCTCCTCGTGGTGGCTCTCCTTCTCGCTCTGGTGGTGCTCGTTGAGGCCGGCCTCCCGGTCGTGCGCCTGCGCCTGGCCGTACTGGTGGCCGTTGGTGAAGAAGCCCTTGCGCGCCTTCTCCGCGTGCTGGTAGGCCGCGTCGGCGTGCTCGGCCTTCTTGTGCTCGGCCTCGGCCTTGGAGCGCTTCTCGTCCTCGTGGCTGTACTGCTCCTGCTGCTGGTCGTGGTGCTCGTCGTCGTAGAACGTCGTGTCCTTCTTGTACTCGTCCTTGTGGTAGACGTTGTGGTAGCCGCTGGTCTTGTGGCCCTTCTTGTGGCCCTCGCTCTGGGCGAAGTGCTCGCCTTTGGCCGCCTTGGCCGACTCCTCCTTCTCCCGGTAAGCCTTGGCCGCCTCCTCGTGCGACTTCTTCGTGCCGGCCTCCTCCTCCGACTGGCCGCTCTCCTCGGACTTTTGCTTCTTGCTCTTCGCCCCCTTGTCGTACTCCTCGGCCACCTGTCGGCAGGCAGGCCAGAAGCTTTAAGTGGCTTGTAAATAAGTTTGCGCGAGAGCCCAACTTGCCTCGTAAGCCCTTTGGCGAATTCATTATCTCGAGCGATGAATCTTCCGACGCGAGAGCTACTTTCCTCTCCTTCCACTTTTTTACGCCAAGACTATAGGCTATATACACGCGAGAGGACGTTCGTTAAAATTACGATCGCGAGCGCGAGGGAAACTCTAAACAAGAAATAAAGCAGGGAGGAATCAATTCCCGGAACGACTTCTCAGAGAAAACGGCCTCGCTATACGTATACGTACCTTGTAACCCTTGGAACTTTCCTTGTCGCCGCTGGACTCGTGCTTCTCCGCGAACTTCTCGCCTTTCTCCCGGTGCTTCTCCTCGTGCTCGGGCTCGTCGTCGTCGTGGTGGTGATGGTGGTGGTGGTGGTGGTGATGCTGATCCAGCAGGTCCTCCGACTCGCCCGGCGACTCGAGCTCGAAGCTCGAAGGACCGTAGCGGCTGACGCCGAGGGAGCCGCCGATGTCGTCGCCGTCGAGATTCGAGACGAAGGACTTGCGGCCGATGCCCAAGTCGAAGCCGTCGATGCCGCTGCCTACTGCGCGGTCGAGAGAAGAACCGTTCCGTCGTTTCATTTTATTTTATTTTACATTTTTTCTCGTCTAATAAACATGCAGCTTGGAAATCGAGTATTTTCGAAAGCTCGCGCTCTACACACACTCTGCGCGTTTTAACTTGGTGCGCAGTTTTTGACGGACACGGCGAGCGAAAAAAAAAATTGCGTACTTTTGAAATTCGAGTACGTCAAGTGCAGACGATTTTCCGTTAGCGAATTGAAATTTTTTTTCGCAAAATCCGCGCTTTTATACCAGTCGATGCGTCGTTTTAATTTTGCAGAGCTTGCAGAGAGAAAGAGAGGGGTGGGGAGAGGGTGTAAGTACCTACAATGCTGGCCATCTTTTTTAATTTAAACTATACACGTGTACACATTTTTATGCGAAGGGATCGACGGTCGCTTCGTCGCGCGCATATCGGAAATCCGCTCACGTTTTTATGGCCGGCGCGGACTGCACACACGCGCAGGCATCGCGCGGAAAATGAAATTTTTTTTCCGTCCGTTGTGTGTGCTCGTGTCTCGAGTGCTTTCGAAAAGCGTCGATCAGCCGGGAAACAAAAACAGTAAAACAAAAAAAAAACGTGTAGAACAGTGCTCGTCGTGCAATGGAGCGTCTGCGCACCTCCACCGTAGCTGCCGACCCGGTACTTAGTCGGGAAATTAAAGCGTCTGATCGCCGGAAAGCTAATCCCGTGGATACCTCGGAACCTCGGCAGATGGTGATCGAAGCCGTTCTTGCCGTTCTTGCTGTACACGTAGCTCGTCGAGGCGACCTTGAGGTCCTCCTTCTTCTGGTTCTGCTGGTCCTCGACCACGGGTTTCGCGATCTCTTTGGCCAGACAGGCCTCCAGCAGCAGCAGCAGCAGCAGCAGGAGCGACGCCGCGACTCTCACCGTTGGCCTCATCATCGTATATGGCAACTGTCGCGCTCTCGATGCCCCGAAAATTCGCGTTCAGAAGTACGAGGCGGATTTGGTCAGACGCGACATGACGCGCTGATTTTCGCGAGACTCCACTTTTTCACAGCGACGACGGTTCTTTATATAGCCGGTCTCCCCCGCGAGAAGGAGGTTGCCGTCGAGTCGAGTCTGCGTTTAGGTGCCGGAAAAATCGCGGCATCCGCTCATATAGGCGAAGTTGGCTGTTTCTTTTCTCCGTCTCTCTCTATCTCTGTCTGCCGACGCGTGTGTCGACACTATTATACGCCATGGCTTTTCACCGATCGGCAAGCATCGAGGTTTCTCGCACGCGTCCCTTTTTCCGGCCGCCGCGTAATTCTCGCGCGGCCTTGAGAGCGTGTCTCTCGATCTAATTAGTCGCGCGACAGAAAGAGAGAGAGAGAGAGAGAGAGAGAGAGAGAGAGAGAGAGAGAGAGAGAGACACGGGGAATAAAAACAGAGGGATAGGATTGTAATTAAGAGAAAAGCGTCTCGCAGGGGGGCCATACAGGTATATGCGCGAGCGTATGTCTCTCTCGCGCATGAAATTCGCGCGCCGGCGGCTACGCGCGCAAGAGGAAGGAGCGCGCCTGCATGTGCGATATGCAAATCCGCTTTATTAAGGTATATACGTGTAGAACGGGGCTTGCTTTTTCCGCGACTCGAGGCTGCGCGAATAATCGGAGCGTGAAACAAGCGAGGGAACTTTCTTGATTATTTTTCCCCCCGGCTTTTTTTTTCTCTTTCTGTCTCTCTCCCGCCACGACTTCCTCTCTCTCTCTCTATCTCTGCGCGAGCGTTTTTGAGCTTATTGCTCTTGGCTGCGGCTGCGGGGGCGCTATCTGGGAAGGAAGAAAAAGAAATTTGCGAACCGACTGAGCTTTCGATGTAGGTATATGTATACAATAACATCGCTGGCTGTGCGAGTGTAAACTGCAACAGGTGTCGCGTCGTGCGCGCCGACGCATTTGGAAAACATGTATATATAGAGAGAGAGAGAGAGAGTGAGAGAGACATACGCTTTGTCAACTGAAAATCGACGTGTATGTAATACTTTCTTTATTTGAATTTCTCAGTATACGTGTGTGTAGCTGCGCTGTACGCGCTATGCAGAGTGTCTCTCGGATAGATTCGCAAAGACTCTGTATTTTCGCATACAACGCGATGGAATTACACATTATCGAATCGCACATCGTGTTTTCGAGTGTTTACAGCCCTTACGCTCTCTCTGTCTGGCGGAACATCGAAACGATTGCGCTTGGCTGTACAAACATACTGCAAGTATGAGAAACAATGGAAATCAATGCGTGTGTATAAAAAAAGGACTGAAGTAGACTGAATGAAAACTTTTGAAACTTAGAATGAATCAACAACTATATTGTCTCGCCGGCCGAGAGTCTCCAGCAGAGAGAGAGAGAGAGAGAGAGCTGAGGTAGACGAGACGCAGTCATCCCCCCCC
This sequence comes from Philotrypesis tridentata, assembly GCA_018906965.1. Lineage (NCBI taxonomy): Eukaryota > Metazoa > Arthropoda > Insecta > Hymenoptera > Pteromalidae > Philotrypesis > Philotrypesis tridentata. Next base: position 4,873,384 of record JACCIB010000011.1, on the reverse strand, counting down.
CCCGGCTTATCGATATCCGTGGCCCTGCTTGAATCCGTGCTGGCTCGCGTGCTGTCGTCCCTTTTTGCTCGCGTAGTCGGCGTGCTCCTCGCGGTAGGTGTCCTCGCCCTCGGCGCCCTTGTGGCCCTTGTGGCCGCTGTGCTCGTAGCCCTTGTCGAAGTGGCCCTGCTGTCCGCGCTTGGCCAGCTCGTAGGCGGCGTCGTGCTTGCCGCCCTTCTCGTAGCCGGCCTCCTCGTCCTTGTGGTGGGCGTCGAACGCCCCGTACTTCTCGTAGTGGCCGCCGTCGTGGTCCTCGTCGTAGAAGTCCGTGTCCTTCTTGTACTCGTCCTTGCGGTAGACGTTGTGGAAGCCCGAGGTGCGGTAGCCCTTCTTCTGGTAGGCCTTGTTGCCGTAGGCCGCGCCCTCCTGCCCGGCCTCGGCCTTGTCGTGCGCGTCGTAACGGGAGTCCGACTCCTCGTGGCCGCCCTCGTGGCCCGCTTCGTCCTTGTAGTCGCCTGCAGTCCGGGGATTCGCGTTTACGGATTATATCGGCACTTTCGAGTCGAGCGACGCGCAAGCTCGACGGGACTCACCTTCCCTGTAGTCGGCCTCGCGATGCTCGTTCTCGCCCTTGTCGTAGTCGTGGTGTCCGGAGTATCCCTTCTCCCCCCTCTCGCCGTGGGCAGAGTTGTCCTCGGCGTGGTGCTCGCCACCGCCGCCCTCCTCGAAGTCCTCCTCGTCGCCGTGATGATGGTGAGGGGGCTCGAGGTGATGCAGCACCGGCTCCTCGTAGTGATGGTGGTGGAGGGGATGAACCGGGTAGTAAGGCGCCAGAGGCACGTCCGTCCTGTACTGCGGCTGCTGATGCGGAAGCAGCGGTAGCTCGAGGTTTCCGTAATCGCCGTAGGCGTAAGCTCCGGGCGGGTAGCTGCTGTAGGTCGTGTAGGTCGGATAAGTCTGGCCGTCGTAGGGCAGGCCCTGGAGTCCGTTGCCGCCGGTGTGGCTGGTGTACTGGACGTAGGAGACGGGAACGCCCTGGCGCTGGTCGTAAGCGTAGCCGGTGGCCGAGCCCTCCAGGTCGGACATCCGCATCTTGGCGACGACCATCCGCTCCATCTTGGCGGGGGTGGCGCTCGCCGAGGCGACGAGGAGAGCGCCCAGCAGAGCTTGCAAGCTTCGGCTCGTCATTTTTTCCCCCTGCGAATCGTAGGGCTTGAGTACACACGCACACAGACAGACGCGTTGAAAAATGAGAAACGTTTACGGTTATTTGCCTCCGCGTGTAATAACGATGATAGCGCTCGCTCTCTCAGTCAAACGATTCACTCACCAAAGTACCTCCTTCCACTCTCTAAATCTTGCAAGACGAAACGACGCTCCTAAAAGCTGCGCCCGGCTATATCATGCGTGGAGAAGTGCCTCTGCCGCGGAGTCCCGTGTATAAATCTCGGCGGAAGAGGAGTCGTGGCGCTGCTGCTGGTGCTGCTGCTGGTGCTCTGCGCCGCTAGCGCTGCTAAAGCTAAAACAGGAGCGCGCGCGGCCCTCTACTTATCTCCCTTCCTCGCTTTTCTCTCCCTCGGCGCTCGTGCGTGTGTGTGCCGCAACACTGCGCCGAGACTCGGTCAGTCCCACGGCTTTATACTAGGACTTCCCAAGGACTGCGTATGATAGGGAATGTCGAACATACTTCACGGTCGACGCGGGTAATTCAAGAACAAGCGCGCTGCGTCATTGACAGTGCTCCCTCGGAATTCCTGCATGGATCGTCGCTTGCGCAATCTCGCCTCTCTGCCCCTCTCTGCCCCGCTAGGCGCAGCGCCGTTCCTATTTTCTCGCGCGCGCTGCTCCGCGCGCAGAGAGCAAGAGACAGAGAGAGAGAGAGAGAGAGAGAGAGAGATAGCAGCGGCACCTTTTTCAAAGTCGACCCCGTTCATTTTACGCTTCGCTGCCGCAAGTGTGCGGCTGACATTCGGATGAGAAAAAATTTCCCCCTTTTTTCTTCTCCTCTCTCTCTCTCTCTCTCTCTCCCTTCCTCCACCGTCTCCCTCCCCCTCTCTCTCTCTTTCTCTAATTTGGACCGAGCTAACGATCATGGGGTCGTCGAAGAATGATAATTCCGAGCTTGCGGCTGAAAATGTTCTAGAATTCTCTGTAGCGGCTTGGAACAGCGAAAATACTCTTCCACTCTACACCGTGTGCAATACTTAGCTTTTTCAATCCCTTATTTTTAACTTTTCCATTCTTCTCTTGTCTCTCGCGCGGCCGCGCCGTGTGCGTGCTTTCTTCGAAAAAGCGGCGGCTCTCTCTCTCTCTCTCTCTCGTCTTTGAAACTTACTTTCGTTCGTATTTTACTTCTTTTTTTTTCTTTCTTGCTCGGTCTACCTCCGCGGAGAAGCTCCGCGAAATTTTATGTACTTTCGCCGTGCCCCTCCAGTCTTGACTTTAATACAAGATTTATTAGATATGCAAATGTCGGGGCAAAATGGAAACACCGACGATTCACCGTTACACATGCCATACGCGAAGTAGAAAAGTCACGGTTTGGTAAGACCGCCGCGAGAGGGAAAGAGAGAGAGCGAGAAATAAGAATCGATTTTTTTTCCTCCTTTCATGCACGCGCGCATCAGCGGGGATAAAAGAAAATTCTCCGCCCAACGCGAGGTAGAGTCATCGCGGCGCGGCTGTCGTGAAATTCGCATTAACGGTCGAGAATCGTAAACTCGGCGTCTTATCCGATTTATCGCCGTGTATTTGCATATAATAAACAATCGCGCGCGGCGCATCGACATTGAAAAAAAAAAACAAAGTAATATTCGCACGGCAGAGCGCATTACATTCATACGAAGCATAACTTGCGCTTTACGGGAATAACCAATATTTGCTTAACATTTACAGCTCCCGCATTAAAATAATATGGCAGACGGAGCAGGGGGGGGGGGGGAAAGGGGACGGTGCGCTCGCGCGATCATTAATTCCCAGGGGACAAATTCGTTTTCGCCGCTGAAAACATATTTATTTATAAGTACAGAGCGCGCATTCCCGAAAATATACAACGGGAAAATAAATAACGCGCACTTTAACGAGCATGAATTACAAAGAGCGTAATTAGCACCCCACCACCAGTACCACCACCACGAGTGGACCGGCACATCGGTTGTATTATTGAAAAAGTATACCTAAAGGCATATACATAAACGCGCGCGCGCGCGTACCGTCGCACTTTGCAGTAAACAAAGTCGACGACCGCATAGGATCCGAAACCCGTAAACATCCCGTTATTTACAGCCGCATCCGAGATAGAATCTCAACAGAGAGAGAGAGAGAGAGAGGGTAGTAGCGCGCAATAAACATCGTTAATTTAATGTTTTTTTTTTGCCTCTTACACCCCGAGCGCGCTATCGCGCGGTAAACAGAAGCGACGACTGCGTAAATCAGGAGAAGTGAGAGGAAAAAAGCTCGCACCCTGCAGGCTTGCAGCCGCGAGTACACATAAGGTTTCATACCGGCGTATTATACCTAAAGCCGTGTGTTCTATATATATATGTGTGTGTGTGTGTGTGTGTGTACCTCGAGGATGTTGGTTCGAAGCGATTTATATAGGCCGGGAGTATAAACACGAGAAAGAGAGTGAGAGAGAGAGAGAGAGCCGCGCTCTGATAAATACATCCAAATCTCGTGGAAGTAGGCATACAGCCTTGAGAGACAATAGTCATTAGCCGGGCGATCGGCGCAAATGCACACGGAGCATTATATTCGGAATCCAATCTCGCGCCGCCGCGGCGGCTGAATATTTCGCAAGCCTCTCGCCGCCGGTTTTTCCCCACTGAAACGCGGGAATATGCAGCCGCGTTATACTCGTCGAGAGACTTTTTTATCATCTATATATATACTTGCTCTCCGCGGTTTGTAGAGGGGCACGAGCGCAGTACACATCGGCGCAATAAAAGAATAATGGAAACGTCTCTCTCGCGCTTGCCGCGCACACAGCATATAGGTACACACCGCGCGGCGGCGTAGCTCTCCGTTATAAAAGTCTCGACGCAGGGGTATTCCGTAAGAGCTCTCTACTCCTACCAGCGGCGCGTATTCGCAGCTGTGTGTATAAAAGCCAGGAATTCGAGGCCCGAGGAGCGCAGTAGCGGCTTGGCTCTCTCTTTCTCCCTATCGCGGCGGATACACAGCATGAGGATCCTGTCGACAGCCTGTCTGATCGTCTGCGCGAGCTGCGTCATCGGAATAACGGTGAGAGACCCGCAGCAGCAGCAGCAGCAGCAGCAGCAGCAGCGCCGGCGACACCAGGTCCCGAGCGAGGAAGTGGACGACTTGGAGTTCGACCTCGAGCAGTTTGGCGTCGAGGATGACGAGGAGGCTGCCGAGCAGTTGGTGGTAGAGGAGGAGGAGGAGGAGGAGGACGTCGAGAGACTCGAGGCGCCGCGTAACCGAGTACTCGAGCCCGAGGCCGAGATGCTCCCGGCCAGCTACAAAGGCATCAAGCCGCCCGGCGTCGATCACATGGAAATGACGAGGGAGCCGAGCCGCAAGAAGAAGAAAGCCGAGTCGAGGAACAGGCTGGTCTACAGGTTCGCCCGGGAGGACGAATAGTGCGCGCTATGCAGCCGACGCCGCCGCCGTCTCTCGGACCTCCGAGAAGATTATTCAAGACTGATATAGTGATCCGCGTCACGGTGTATTTTCTAGCCATTATGTATCCATGTTTTTGTTTGTGATCGTTTTTCTTTTTTTCTTCCTTCTCTTCTCGTTTTCTCGTTGAATAAATCTGTACGATGTAATGCGCGCTATATGTACGCAACAGAGCTCTGGTGAAAATATATTTTGCATAACACTTTTGGCTGTAATTTATTTCGTATACCCCCCCAACCCCCTCTCATGTACCCCTCACTGCACTATCGCGCGCTTCAAGTAAATTAGATTAACAAATATCCTATTACCGTGTGTCCCCGAACCGATTTCTTTTTTGCCGCGTACGCACGTGCTGTGTACGTGCGTTAACACGCAGCAGGTGGCGCGTCGCCTAATCGTCGAGCGCTAATTCGAATCTCCGTAATTAAAAGAAGCATCGCGCGGCAACGAGCTGCAATCAATCACCTCGACCCACACACACACACACATACACACTGTATGTATGCGGCAGCAGCGCAGAAGGAGAGCAGCTGAAACCAATGCATCGGCCGCAGCTCTCCCGCACACACACACACACACACACGCCGCGGGTGTGCATTACACACATGTCCGCCGTAGATTCGCAGCCCGTCGCGCCGCGCACACACGTGTGTATACGTATTCCACGAGATTGGAGTTTGATGGCGAACTTGTTTTGCGCGTTAATGACACTTCCCTGCGTGAGAAGAACGACGCCGCTGTTTACACGTCGCTGGCGGGCCGCGCTTGATTAATGGACATTAATAATGTCGTCATTGTCAACTTTCTCACCACCTCCCCCTTCCACCTCTCTCTCTCTCTCTCTCCCTCTCTCTCTCTATCCCGCTGTCTCTATACCCGGTGTCAAGCGGATCTTATGATATATTGCCATTTTTACAGACGCCGAAATATCGCGGCGGCACTAGACAAATAAATAAAAAAAAAAACACACAGACAGAGAGCGCGCTTTGACTGATCGCGCGCGGGAGCTGTTTTTGCTCTCGGCTTTGCGGGACGCTCTTTTTTTTTAATATATATCGAAGTTATTTGTTGTGTCATTGATAAAGTTGGGCTGCGTCATATACGCTAGAGGCGCGGGGACTCCGAAAGTCAATTGAGAATTCAAATTTCGCGCTTTAATCGAGTCGCGCTGCAAAACAATTATTACTTCGCGTTGCTACTCGGTAAAAGGCTCCAGCGTTGGGCAGCTATACAGGCCAATGAGCGAGCGTTCTGGCTTCTGGTTTTTTCTTGCGATTGCGAAACGCCAGCGTGCGAGGGAAATGTCAAAATTCAAATTACTTGAAATCGTGACTCTGTACACGTCGGAAATTGACGATTTCATTCTACTCGCAAGTTCTAGAACGTAGGTTTTTTTTAGGTTAAGTTTGTCTATTTTTTATTTCCGTTTATCGAATATTACTTGCATATGTATGAGTTCCAAATTTGAACAATACATTCATCTATATTGACCTGAAAATTTTATTTAAATTGTTTTAAAATCTTTCAGTGCCATGGCATTGAATAAATAACTACAGAAAGAGAAATGTGATGAAAAAAGTGATGAAACGTTTATAGGATAGTCGTACTTGCAGATTGGCAAAGAGAGTTAACAGTTACGTTAAGCGAATATAGCAATGAAGTGGGCGCGTTAAATCGCAATAAATGACGATATAGGTTACCTCCGTTATGTAGTCATCCACCGTATTTTACAAAGTGTCAAGTTTATATTGGAAAATACTCGGACGAATAAAATTAAAAAATTAATTAATATGCTTATCATACGGTAGATTGCGATCAACGATACTTTATTAACAAGCTACGAAGCTAAGTATTTCCAACGACCAATAATTTAAAAAATTTTATACAATGCAATATTGTCGAAAGGTAACGTTAAAATATCGATCGTGTAAAAAGTTCCTTACCTCTCTCTCTCCTCTTACCTTTCTCGCCTCATTTTATTTTATTTAACAACCAATACGGCCTATTCATCTAACTTTTACAAACATTCTCCGTTTCAAGGAAAAGCCTTGTCAATTTCGCATTTTCTTTTTACTCGACAATTACGAAAATGAGATGTTGTCGATTATAGGTTATTACAGTGCAAATTCGAAACTCGGCAAATTGTTACAGCGCCGCACACGAATATTATTGCATATTGGAAGATAAGCATCTCGCCGCTCGCGTCACATGGTCCATGTGCATTGGCAATTAGGTTGCTTTTTTTATCGCCAAACGAAAAGCGGTTAGCTTTTTTCGTCGGCTACCGTTACGGCGCGAAATTTGAATGTTTAACGGACTTTCAAATCCCCCTTTTTCGAAGAGATTGCCCGGGCTCGCGTACATTGTCATCGTCGTTTCGTTTATTCGGAAGATTTTTCTTTGCGATACGCGTGCGAAAATAACAATTCCGAAATTTATTTTGAGCTCGAAACGAGCGGTCTGAAGTGAATAAACAGTGGAGAGCTTATAAACGTTCGAGATCATTAAAACTTATGCATTTCTATATATATGCCTACGCGCGCGCATACGCAAACATACGCGCGTGCGTAAACTTTCCAAATCGCCTCCGAGTTGTTAATTTGCCCAGGATACTTTCGAAATTACCGTTTGATGATTATACCATGATATTTTAAAGTCGAATCGCCGATTAAAGTCGCCGCGGCTGTGTCTGCGTGTTGGGGGCAAAAAAGCTCGGAAATGATTCGTGTGCTGCGAAAACTCTCTCGGATCCGTTCGCCGGCCAATTGTAACCTCGTCCGCTACGCCAGCTGTAACAATCGGCCGGTAAGCGCAACTTCGAGCGATTCGTCGACCTTGTTCATCGAGATTTAAAGAAAAATCTTGGCACGCAGGCAATACATTACCAGGTGCGCTTGGCCTTCCAAGACGACTATCCCCGAGTGATGCGCTTCATGGCGGACACGTACTTCCGTAGCGAGCCGTCGATCCTCCACATGGGCACGAGCCTGTCGGATAAGCCGAACAAGACCCTCGTCTACCTCATGGACAAGAGCATCCACGAGGGAATGACCATCATCATCGAGGACCTCTACAACGAGAACTGCATCGTCGGCGCGGCGGTGAACATCGACGCCCACGACGAGGACGCGGAGAACGCGGCGAAACTGGCCGAGCGATGCGGCGAGTGCCGCGAGGCCAGGGATCTCATCGAGTTCTACAGCTTCTGCTCGAAGCAGGCCGATTTGTGGAACATCTTCGGGGTAAGGAACATCTTCGAGTGCGCCCACGTCGCGGTACACTCTGAGCACATGGGCCGAGGTCTCGCGAGGAAGCTTGTCGAGGAGAGCTGGCTGCTGGCGAGGGACATGGCCTACAGACTGTTCAGGATCGACTGCAGCAGCAGGTTGGTGGATCTGGTCTTTGGATTCTGTGCAAAGCAAATTAGCGACACGCGCTCGGATCAACAGTTACACGGCGAAGATAGCCCAGAAGTACCACTGGACGTGCGTCTACTCGATCCCCTACGGTCGCTACTTCAAGGACAACCGGTTCATCTTCAACTGCGTCAAGGAGCCGCACACGGTGTACCAGATATACGTCGACCGCCTCGACTACTACGACAAGTACTTGCCGTCGACGAAGCCACGGAAAAGAAGATAGGCGAGCGATGGAGGGGTAAAAAAAAATCTGGCCACGTATACGCGAGCGTCTAAATCCCGCGACCGTCTCGTGAAATAATGGATCGGCTCTGTCGAGCGCCTTGTGTACTTTGATCTATTTCGTGTGTGTAGATGAGCTCGAGAGACAGCCTCTGAGACAGGAAAGGCTGCAGCCAGTCGGGCGAGAGGGAGAGAGAGAGATAGAAGAGTCTGGCGTTATTTGCTCCGCGAGAGAGAGAGAGAGAGAGAAAGCTGCGCAAGCTCGAGGACAGAGTAATTAAAGTTCGGAGCATCTCCCGGCAGTTTACTTCAATCTCTGCTTCCGCAATTGCAAGGCATGTTTGCGGAACGTACTGCAAACTCGCTTCTCTCTCTCTCTCTCTCTCTCTCTCTCCCTCGGTCCATCTCTCTCTTTCTCTCTCTCGCTATCTCCGATGAGTGCAACGCATTGAGATAACTCGCGAGTCCATGAAAATGCTTTTATCCTTCGCGTGTGTGAGCTGAAAGGGAAAGAGAGAGTGAGTTGGAAAAAAAAGGAAATGTGTAGACAGCTAGATTAATTACAATTACGTTTCGTCACTCGAGCGAGACAGCTTTATTAATTGCAAAAAATTCAGCACGAAATTCGAGATTGTGCAAGTGGCGTTTAATTCGTCTTCGTCCACAACCGGCAAGTTTCTGTCCTCGGCTAATCGGAATCTCAAGTGTCGTCCGCGATGTCCGACTAATTTGTACTGCTCCGTTACATTTACTGTAATTTTAAAGAGTACACGTCTGGAAATAAAAATAGCTTTGAGCTACAAATACAAATCTGTACGAACGCGAGACACGACCAAACAGATCGCGAAAATTTCATCTCACTTGCAGCGTGGAACCAGCGAAATAGCGATCTTACGAAGAAAATGAAGAAGATCGTTGCGGGGCGAACGACATCCCCCTCCGACTTCTTGGACGAAAAAATTCTGCCGTCCACTCTGTTAATTTGAAAAACAAAAGTTGATGCCCGTCGCGGCTCGTTAAGCTTTGATTAAAAACTTTTTACGGCCTCTCTCCGCCTCTCCGTAGCGCGCAGAGAGACCGGCTCGCGCGCACATCCACTCTGCGGGAGAGCGAAAACACGCGCCAATATCCCTTACTCGCAAATCAAATTGGAAGTTAGGTAGACGAGGTCGAAAGTTGCCCCGGCGGCGGCACTTATGCGCCGTGTGTACGAAAATCCCGAGGAGAGAAATGAAGCCGTGTTTGTCGCGAACGCGCGCAAGTTTGGCGCTCGTCGCATAATGGAAAAGCGAGAAAAAGAAAGGCGCTCCGCGCTGCAGCGCGGAGACAGTATATAGGAGAGCCAGAACCTGACCGGCGCTGCGGAGAGGGAGGAGGGAAAAAAGAAGAGCCGGCCGTCGTAGTCGTGAAAGAAAAGAAGGCGAAAAAAGCCGGAGCCCGAGAAGAATGAACAGTGCAATAGTGACGTTACAGCAGCAGCAGCAGCAGCGGCGGCGGCGGCGGCGGCGTAGCGAAATGGCCAGTGCAGCCGCGCCGTCGGGCTGCACGAACCGTAAGGCGCGACAAAATCCAATTCTTTCGCCGGTTAGTACTGTCCGCTGCACCTGCCGAGACATCTGGTCGGGAGAGAGAAAGAGAGAGACAGAAGCGAACTCGAGGTTTACATTTCAACGAGGCGGCCAACTTCTATCTCTCTCTCTCTCTCTGTCCTGACGGGCTTCCTCTTGCCCTCTTTATTTACTGCGCGACTTCTGCCGCTCCGTGTAGTTCTAGAATAAACAAAGCTCTGCTTCCACTCGCGCGCGTCTCTCCCCCGGCTTTTCTCCAATTCCGTGTATACGCGCACGCGTGCGTTAATTTTTTGCCCGGCGAGAGAGCTCGGCTAAGCGTGTCGATCTAGAAAAAAGCACGCGGTTATGTAGCGGCTTATGCAGCCGGAAAAGGAGATCTAATTATTCGGCGCGCGGGATCGGAAAGTGGAATAAAGCGATGCGAATGCGCGCAGCGAGAGATTTATCCTGACTTTTTCCGAGAGAGAGAGAGAGAGTCGAGATTTTTTTTAATCAGCCCGAGTTAACCTCCCGTGTTTATCCTTGCCATTAGATTGCAATTTGGGCGGGAGGAGTATATCTGCCGGTGTGTGTGTGTGTGTATTTGCGCGCAGCTGTGGAGTGCAAGGGGAATAAAATAAATTGCACGCGGCCAAATCAATGGGATACATCTGGCGACGAAACTCGAGTGAAAAGTAGCAGCGGTAGCCGCGCACGCGATTCTCATTGTTTTTCGCGGGGCGAACAAAGCTGCGCTCGCTCGACGACAATGCTGCGCGCTGCCATTATACCTTCTTGCCGCCGCGGACGCTTCCGCAATAAAGCATCTTTTTCAGCGCCGCTCCGCGCGCGTGTCTTTCGCCCCGCAGCCAGAAAAGGGGATGTAGCCGGGGGGCGGAGGGGGGTATTATAGTCGTCGTCGATCTGCGCTGCAGGAATTCCGCCGCTGGTTGTCGCCTCGCTAACAGCGTTATCGTTTTAAAGGAGAAACGAGAAGGGAGAGCAGGAGACAGATCGATATGGAGGAGGTGTGCTTAGCCGAATGAAAGGAGGGCGAGAAGCTTCCGTTAATAAAAAGTTACTTTAATACACGTAAAATACACATTACATTCTTACAAAATGCATTTGTCGCAGCGATCGCATAGCCTTAAACTAATTAACGACACGGGTAGGGGTGGTGGATGGTCGAGGAGGGGGGGGGAAGAAAACAAAGAATGAGATGGAAGTTGTAAGAAGGCTCAACAATGAGGTGTCTCAGAGAGGGTGGATGTCGCGGCAGGAACGTATAGTCGAATGCTGTCGATGGACGAATGGAGGGTGGGGGGCGAAGGGAATCAGTGTCCCTTCTTGTGATGCCAGTGCTTGTGGTCCTCGTGGCCGCCCTTCTTGCCGTAGCTGTGGTGGTGATGGTGGTGATCGTGATGTCCGCCCTCCTTCTTGTGGCCCTTGTGGTCGTGGTGGTGGTGGCCCTTCTCGTGGTGGCCCTTCTTGCCGTGGTGGCCCTCGTGGTGGCCCTTGTGGTGGTGGCCCTTCTTGTGGTGTCCGCCCTTCTTGTGGTGGTGCTCGTGGTGGTGGCCGCCGTGGTCCTCGTGGTGGCCGTGGTCGTGGTGCTCGTCGTAGAACTCCTTGTCCTTCTTGAACTCGTCTAGCTTGTGGACCTCGTGGTGGCCCTTGGTGCTGTGGCCCTTGCCGAAGTGGCCCTTCTCGTGGAACTTGTGGCCCTTCTCGCCCTTCTCGCCCTTGTGGTGCTCGTGGTGGTAGCCGTCGTCGTGGTGATGGTGCTTCTTGTGGCCGCCGTCCTCGTCGTAGTGGTGGTGGTGGCCCTCCTTGTCGTGGTGGCCCTTCTCGCCCTTGTGGTGCTCGTGGTGGTGCTTGTAGCCCTTGTGGCCCTTGTCACCGTGATGGGAGTGGTGGTCCTCGTGAGACTCGCCGCCGTGGCCCTCCTCGTGGTGGTGGCCCTTGTGGTGCGATGCGGCGGGCACCAGGTCGAGGAGCTCGCCCAGCTGCTCGACCGTTATGCCGCGGGCGTCGACGTGGCGGCTGAGGACTAGGCAGAGCGCCACCGCGAGGGCGCAGGCCAGCGTGCCCGACCTCATGTCGCTGCAGTTCACTTGCCGTTGAGCTCCGAGCGTAACTCCTAACGCTAATTTCCCTTTCGAGCCAAGCTATCTCAGCTCCGCTATCGTAGCTCACTGTTCGACGGTCAATAGGCTTGTGCACAGACCAGACGGACATGCGCCCGATTATATATGTCTCACTATCTACCGAGAGTTGTCCGCTGTAATATTAGGGAAGCCGTTCGTCTTTCTTTTGCTCTCGCGGCTTTGCAGCAGCCAGTTGGCTGGCGCAGCCATAGCCGTGTCGAGAGACAATCTAGCAGGGACCGTCTATAGCGGCGCGCGCGCTACGCCAGCAGCCCGTTACGAAAGCCCTGTCTCCTTAACCTGCTTAAAATCATTGTACATAGCGAGCCACGCCGCTACGCTGAGTTAGCGCGCGGCTATGCTCGCTCTAATGCTGTTCCATTGCGCGCTTATGCAACTCAACTTGAAATCGTTGATCTTGCTCAAACTCCCCCACGTTTCTCACGATTTCACTATTTTTTGCTCGCTATACGCCCAAACGTTTCTACACCGTACCACCGTCCGATTTGATCCTGAATTTTCGAACTCTCTTTTTACACGCCGCGATATGTGTGTCCGTACTGAGCTGCGTTTGTACTTGCCCAATTTCACCTCTGCTCCCTCTCTTCTCTTTCCACGCTTTGGCCTTCCCTTCGACTTTTTCGACTTTTTCGCCGGAGATGAGTACGAGCCCGAACTTTCCACATCTTTACGGCACAACGTGTCAACCCTTCGCTCACTTATCCTTATTAACGCTTTCAAACAATTCGCTTCGACGAATTCTCGGGGCAAAAATATCTAAATATAGCTTGTCTTGATTTGACTGATTTTCTGGCCATTTCTCTCATTTACTATGTCAAATTCATAAGTCGACTACTTTTAAATCGGCTGACTCTCTGTCTATCTGATGACTGTCAGAACAGACTTCACAAAACAGGCTTAAAAATTCAATATAAACGCGTTCCCTCATTTTAAAGAGCGGTAATTGCTTAAATATAGTCAATGAATTTGTGTATATATCAATTTTAATGTACGTTCAAGTTGAAAAATATTCGTCTCTTCTGCGATTCTCGCTGAATTACGTATAAAGTTAATTGTCGCATTGTCGAATCGATATAACAAGCTTGGCAAGTGTCTTTGCTGCGAATAACGCACGCTTCGAATCGAGCTAACGGCTCGAGTAGACGAAATTCGAGGTAAAAAATTGGCGATTTACGCAAGCAGGATGGAGCAAGTATAGGAGGCGTGTGGAAAGGCGAAATGAGAAAAGTGAAGCGTGTAAATTTAAAAATCGTTTTAATAAAATATTAATGCATAATAATTAAATACAAAGTTGTCGTTTTCGATGAATTGGTAAAAAGAGAGTAAAAACGGAAAATGACGATAGAATGGAGAGTCGTGGACTGGAGGGTGGGTGGCACATATCGAGGCTGGTGTGAGATTGCGCGCGCAGCTCCGAGGTGAGCTGCTCAGCCCTTCTTGTAGTGGTGCTTCTTGCCGTGATGGTGTCCGCCCTTCTTCGCGTGCTTCTCGTGATGGTCGTGGTGCTCCTCGTGGCCGTGCTTGCCGTGATGGCCCTTGTGGTCCTCGTCGTGGTGGCCCTTGGACGTGTGGCCCTTCTTGCCCTTGTGGTCCTCGTGGTGGCCCTTGTGGTGGTGGCCGCCCTTCTTGTGGTGTCCCTCCTTGTGGCCGTGGTGGCCGTGGTGGTGGCCGTGCTTCTCGTGGTGGCCGCCCTTGTGGTAGTCGTCGTAGAACTTGTGCTCCTTGTGGTACTCGTCCTTGTGGACCTTGTGGTGGTAGCCGCTGGTCTTGTGGCCCTTCTTGTGGCCCTTCTTCTCGCCGAACTTGCCGCCCTTGTGGCCCTTCTCCTCCTCGTGGTGCTCGCCGTGCTCGCCCTCCTCGTCGTGGTGGTGCTTGTGGTGGCCGCCCTTCTCCTCGTGGTGGCCCTCGTGGTGCTCCTTGTCGTGCTCGCCGTGCTCGCCCTTGTCGTGGTGGTGGTGGCTCTTGTGGCCCTTGTCGCCCTTCTCGCCGTGCTCCTCGTGGTGGTGGTGGTGGTGCTCCTTGCCGCCGTGCTCCTCCGAGTGGTGGCCCTTGTGGTGGTGCGAGGCGGCGGGCACGAGGTCCGCGGCTACGACGGCGGCGGCGGCGGTGGCGGGGGCGGCGTCGTGCCGGGGCAGCCTCCTGCGGGCGAGGCCGTGCTCCCTGGCGAGGCTCCCCGCGAGCAGGCAGAGCAGCAGCAGAAGCAGCGGCAGGCTACACCTCAGCGCGTGTTGCTTGGCCATCCTCGGTCTGGCATGAGCTGAGACGGACTCCAGCCGCACTCGCCGTCATCCTGACTATTTATACGCGTCACTCTTTCGCCGATCGGAAGAACGCGGACCGGAACAGAGCGCGCGCGCGCGCGCGCGCCTTCGATTCTCCCGCATCTTTTTGTCATCGGAGAAAGTCAAAGAACCGAAGCGCGACCGAGCGAATATTCGGCACGCGCGCCGCACTCGCTCTATCGCGTAACTGATCCGCGTATAGATCGGTCCGAGCTGCCGACGCTTGGACGCAGTTAGATAACGCGCACGCTATTTACTTTTTTCGCCCCCAGTGCAAGCGCACACACAGCCAGAAGAAACCGGCTCGCTCTCTCTCTCTCTCGCGTAATCTCTCTCACTCGCTCTCTCACTCGCGTCCAGACCCGGGAGGATGCTGCTACTGCTGCTGCCGCATTATGCAAGCGCGGAACAATGCTCCCCCCCACGCGCGTTATAGACGCGCGTAATAAGCCGGCTCGGCGATGGAGAGGCCCATTCACGGAATTAGGGACAAAAAGCCCGTGCGATGCCGACGTCATTGTTCCGTCGGGATGAAAAAGCTCGTCGCGGGGGTGGGGAAGAAAACGGGGGGATGAAAAGTTTCGCGGATGACGAGGCAGGACTAACAAGACGCGAATCCCGCCGTTACGAGGGCCATCGACGCCGCGCTCGCGCGATCTAAACAAAGCGAATTCGAACGCGCCACGGCCTTTTTGTTCCCGCAACGCCGCGCCGCGCTGCACAGTGTGCGCGGCAGCTTCTGCGTATAACACGCGCGCGCGCGCGCAGAGACGAGTATGTACGCGGGTGTTTCCATCGTCGTCGAGCTCGACAAGGATTTACGAGTGTTGCGTTTTTCACGACTGCCAAGTGCTCACGCGAGAGCCTTCTTAATGAATAGCCCGCGTGCGCGCGCGCGCTCGCCTCGATTTTCGAGCCAAACAAAAAGGACAAACAAGAGAGAGAGAGAGAGAGAGAGAGAGCGCGTCTAGATCCTCTCTCGCGCTCGCTCTGCCTATATAGGCCGCGCCGCGCGTCGACGACAAATATGTAGCGACAGTCATGCGAGTGTAGCGATCCGCGGAGAAATGACGTTCATAAAGGTCGATAAATTGTTTTTTGGCCCCTCTCTCTCTCTCTCTCTCTCTCTCTTTGCAGCAACGACGCCTATACACAGCCCCTGAGATTTATGATACGGAGGGGGGAGGGGGGGGGGGCTAAAGGGATTAAATTAGACAATTTATCGATTTCGACGTCGTTGCTGCAGAGCGAGTTTTTCGGCCGGCGGCGCATCGCTGCGCTACTGCTGCTCTATACACACACCCACGCGTATACTCGATTGCACTCGGCCGGCTGCTAATTAAAATCAATATTCGCCGCGCGCGCATGCAGCTATACGTATACGCCTGCCGTCGACAGCTAAACGCACTTAACCCGTGTCGTCGCTCCGAAAACGTTATATATACGTGCGCGTCTATATGTGTGTATGTGCGGGTGCGCAGTGCGCTGCAGGCGGAAGCGCGCGGGGGGGAGGAGGAGTGCAAAAAAATATCGGCGGCGCCGAATGAAAACAAATGAAATCAGAGAGGCTCCCGCCCTCGCCCCTCGCCCCTCCTGCGCCTGAGACGTGAAATATAGCCAAGAGAAGCGAAATTCCGATGCCCCCCGATCTGACACGCCGCTGCTGCTGCTGTGTATGTATATACAGGGCGTCTTTGTTTCGCGCGTTTATTCCGGATTTTTAGCGACGCTATTCTATGTATGTGTATATATGTATACTCGCACGCGAGGGTGTCGCGCTATATGTAATGGAATTTTCAAACGAGAATCGACAGGCGAGTCACGTAGCTTCGTTAACTTGGCGCCTACTATTGTCGCGTCTCCCTCCCTCTACGTATACACGTATATAGATATACCTATGACATCCGTAATTTTATCGCATACACACACACACACACACACAGATATACGTACAAGTCTATTTTCGTTTGACACCGTTATATCTCTAATCAAGCGCGCAGTATATATGAGGCAATGTGCGGCTGCGGCGGCACTTTTTTTCGTCGGGGCGCGCAGGAATAAGAGGCGCGACTGCGTTGCAGCGGAGCCGAGTTCGACTGCGGGAAAGGTGTATATATACATGTATACTGTCTACCCCTTTGGATCATCTGCTTACAAAGCAATCTTGCCGTTTGCAAATTCGAAGCCGCCGCCGCCGCCGCGCGTCAGATCGAGTGCGCTTCGCCGTGCGTCCTAATTGAATCTGGCTTTACGAGGCGCGACTGCGTAATTCGCATGAATACGCGTCGCCGCGGCGCGCGCGGGCTCCGCAAGCTCTCCACGCTAATCCCTTGGATTCTTGGCTATGAGGATGGCTTCCATTACACGGGTGCCGAGAGAGACAGAGAGAGAGTAGAGGGCTTCGCTGTATTTTTATGTTTATCCGTGAATCATTGTAATTGGCGCGCGCCGTACGAGGAGCGCGCATAGCGCTGCGAAAATTGCGTGGTTAAATTTCGAATTTCATTTCTCGTCTGAATTTTCGTTATTAAAGTTGAATAGTAAAGCTCTGCCCCTACCGGTATGTGTGTGTGTGAGAGAGATCCGGTGAAAAATTTCAATTAAGCAATATCGACTATGATGATTTTCCTATATGTAGGGTATAAGGGCGGCGCCAAGTAATTTTTCTCCCTGTTCGACGTGCTGATTCCTCGGGCTCTGCATAATAACCAATCCTACCCGCGATTATGCAGTGCAAATACAGGAGAGAGAGAGAGAGAGAGAGGCGCGCAGCCAATTTAAAGTCCGACCTCATTGCCAAATACCATTCCTCAGGGGCGAGAGCGCACGAGAACTCGGTATTTTTCTTCTTCTCCTCGCGCGGTCCGCCGTGTCTTTGACGCTCTGCAAACTTTTCCTACGCGCTTTAGCCCCTACTCCCCCATATATATGTATATACGTATACGCAGAGACGCATCGCTGTTTTAACAGTAACTCCGTCGTCCTCATGAATGATAATTGCTCGATCGGACTATGTATACAAGTGTGTGTGTGTGTGTGTGTGTGTGCGCGCGCGCTACACGTACGCTTTGGATTACAATCTGCGCGCGGCACTGCGGCTTATCTATTCAAATTTTCTTTTCTAATTTAAAGCATCAAGCTATACGTGTATAGTCCCAGCGAACGGAGAGACGAACAGCAAGATATAGAGTTTTTTTCCAGGAAAGTTTTAATTGCAAGACCATCGATATTTCCGCGTTACGTTTGTATAGTCATATATATATATATATGCGCGCAGTCGCGTCGCGAATATTTATAGCGCATATACAAACACGTGCGCTCATCGGGGCTTCGCAAAAATCAATGGGCTACACTAGTCGGAAGGTGGAGAGAAAGAGAGAGAGAGAGAGAGAGAGAGAGGTGCGGAAGATAATATCAGAAATCCATTACAGGCGCTAAATCCGGCGCCGAACAACGTTCGCAGGTAATAATTCAGATGCCGCTCGGTGTACAGGGCGCGCACGCGTATTATATATAGGCGCTACACTGCAGCCTGCAGCTCGGGAACGCGACATTGATTGTAACTTTCGATAAAACGATTCTCAAGCTCAGCTGCAGTGCAATCATCGGCGCGCGTTTCGTCGATTAGCCGGTCCGATTGAAACTCCGCTGTGATTCTGTGATTATTCCGCAGCGTCATTATTATACGAGTCAAAAGTGTCGCAGGGAGGGTGCGAATAGCCGCAGGATTAAAATTAAAAAGCTAAACGCCGCCGCGGAGAGATAATAAGCGAGTTGGCTCTCTCTCTCTCTCTCTCTCTGTTGTCCGAACTCTGACGACGATTAAGCGTGATTATCACGCGCAATTAACGGGCTGAATGCTGTCGTCCATTTTATTGCGGCGGCGGCGGCGACTGTACCCCGCGGCCGCCGCGCGAGAAACTTTGCCCGTTATAAATGATTGCAACAAACGGGCTCTCTCTCTCTCTCGGCTATACAGCGACGACCGCGCTATGTACACACGCGCGCGCGCGCGCGCGAGCTGCGAACCGGCAAGTTCGTAAAGCTATTTTTCAACTGCACCGCGGCACTCATCGTCTCTCTCCCTCTCTCTCTCTCTCTCTCTCTGTCCATGTGTGCGGCTGTGTATATAATAAATACCTTCGCATGGCTCTCACTCTCGGGCGCCTATTGAAATTCCAGGACTAACGGAGCGTTATATACATTATTCATTTGTTCTGCGGTAAAGCACCGGCGAATAAATATTTATTTGACACTTTGCTCGCTGCCGCGATTATTTAAACAATCCTGCTAGTGAGCGAGAGAGAGAGAGAGGGAGCAAGCGGAGTATATGTGTATACTTTTGAATTTGACGTGCGCGGTCGCAGGGGCTGAAGCGCCGCGCGCATTAGGGGGTTGGGAAGTCACGGGAAATTGAGGTTTTAGTTGGGCCAGAGATGACGGAGCATTAGCTTGCGGGATGAATCTTTTGATGGACATGATGAGAATTAAAATTGTAAAATTCACTTTGCCGATGGCTTTTACGCGCAGCTTACAGAACGTTTAACGCAAGTAAAATATTCTCGTTTACTTTGGATCAATTTCAAGTTGCGCGCATATTATATGGTTGACGTAGTTTGGCGTGCAAGTAAATTACTACTACTTTTAAGAATTTTCAAACATTCCTTTTACAGACTAAGTGACAATTTTGGATTATTAGCTGTAACGAAAATTCGTTGCTTATTACTAAACTTATTAATTATAGATAGTCGTAGAATACACCTAATGATTTATCTTTATAGTCTCTATTTTTGATATATATTCAATGTGTATCCAGTCCTGATTTACCGTATGTTTTCGCAAACCAATTTAAATAACTTCATCCATAGCTCTTACAGTTGCTTTATACATGTGGACATTTGCTGAAACTCTTGAAAAACTTTCAAGTGCGAGGAGAAAAATCATTTCAATAACGATAAATCGTTTGCTTAAAGCTCACTGAAGCGAATATTTAAATCTTTCACTTTTTCAGTGCAGTTACAACATTTTTCTCGCGTTCTTACAATTTTTTTTTCTATTCTTTCAATCACATTCAACACTAAAATAAAAACAATCGTCACTCACTAGCTCGACAACGAAACGAAACATCCTCTTGAGTACGTTTTTTTTTTTAACAAAAGCAATGTGCATTCGTTTATGCAAAGCTTACACATTCGTCATTGGATTTCAGCTGATCTCCCATCATCGCGGAAAAAATACGCGCGGCGATCGATCAATCGCGCGGCAAGAGAACGAAAACAGCGGGCAATGCACAATATCACCCCCCGTGAATTAAAGGGAATAAAAAGCTGAAATTGCAGCCGTATAAAATCCATCCGTCAAGAGATATACATACCTTAACGAGGACAAGGCCTGCGCGATATAACGCGACTCGAATCGGCATTAGTAAGCTATGTCGTGTAACAAGAAAAAGGACGCCAACAGAAAAAGAAAGGGAGTAGGAGAGAAAGAGAGAGAGATAAGGCCTGCGCTTGTGCAAATCGTCGAGATTAATGCTTCGCATCTCGCGTGACTGAAATGCTTTTTTTTTTGTTTTAACCGGCGACAACGACAACGTCGACGACGACGACGACGACGACGATTCCGACAAATTTTACCGTAATCGCGTGCTTGCCAGTGTAATGGGCCGTGCTTATATGCGCCGTGGCAATTTGCGCTCTGCGGCGCGCAGCAACGGGTCTTTGCGATCGGCCTAATATGTTGGCATTACACCCGGCGTAGTCGATATTGCGGATTCGGAGAGATAAAAGCGTGCGGAGCTGATAAAGGCGGGAGAAAACGCTTCGGCTAAATTTATCGTGCGTGTGCGCGCGCGCGCCTGTGTGTACAGTATGTGTATTATATACGAAGGGAGATTTACGCTGTATACTTATGGAGAAAATCCTTTTGCGTGCCGTGGGGCTCGGATTTTTTTTTTTTTTTTTCATTTTTTTTCGCGGCGCTAGATGCGGTAGGCGAGATTTCCTACATTGTTTTTGTGGGGGCAAACGATGATTGAATTTATTTTCTTCTCTGTTTTTTTGGTGTCGTTGAAGTATTTCGCGTCGGAAAATATTTTGTTTGCTTCTTTTTTCTCGCGTGTAGGTATTCTTTGCTGTTCGTCCGACGCAAGATATACGACAATAATTTTGGATATTGAATATATCAGTCAGGGAAACAAACAACGACGACAAATGTATTATTTTGGGGAACGAAAGATCGGCTGATGTACACACGCGCGTTTCATTTCGTAAAAAACGCACGATCGAAGAAAAAAGGAAGGATGCATACATACATATAGGATACATGGTAACGAAATTTTTCCGAATTCAAATTCACTTTATTTTTCAGTCAGTATAACTCGCAGAACGAGGAGTGAATTTTCATGAACGGAAAATATATCCAACCTATTGCCGATATATACCGAAGCGTATATTATATATACGTCGCAGCTGTTCGGAAAGAAATACAAATAATAATAGTAATAATAGTAATAAAAATAATAATAGTAATAGTAAGATAAGAAGAGCCGCGTATGCACTGTACAGAAATGAAAGCGGCGCTTCGCACATTCGAACAAACGCTATTTTCGAACAAGAGGAACACTCGGTGTACACTTAATCAGTTAAGAAATACACATAATTATTGAGAGGAACTAATGGGTTTCTCGGCGTATCAGTGAAATCAGTAGTAGTCGCCGCCGCCTTCGCCGGACTCGCTGCCGCCGTCGGAGGAGTAGGACTCGCCGGAGCCGTGGCTGCCGCCGTCGCCCGACGAATAGGACTCGCTGTAGCCCTCGGAGCCGCCGTCGTCGTAGGCGGACGACTCGCCGCCGCCGTAGTGCTCGCCGGAGCCGTCGCCCTCGCTGTACGACGAGGAGTCACCCTCGTCGGCGTAGTACTCGACGTCGTCGGTTCCTGAAACAGCCGTTTTCACGTATACAGCGTCGGACGCACAGTATCGCAGCCGCCCAGCGAGACGTCCCGACGTTTCGGGGAAAGTCCTGGAGGACGAATCGCGCAGAGAGATTATCGGCACACGCGGCGCGTAACAGGCGCACAAAGTCTCCGCAACCACCCCGACTTTACGACTGCGCGGGAATTTATGCCGCGACGCATTCTTCGGTTATTAATATTTTGATATATATTGGAAAAGTATTAAATTTTTATGCGCAACTTTTGTCCAGCGCATTCCAAGGCTGGCCAAAAAAAAAAAAGAAAAATAATAATCGATGACCCATATTCTGTGCGGTATAGCTGCCAGTCGTTCGGTTGCGAAAAAGCTAACCATTTTTGCCTTATGCCGCTGGCTTGATCGAAAGAGAGCATAGCCGGAAAAAGAGGCGGCTGGTATACTCAGTTAAAAATTCAAATCTCGCGCTTTTATAATGCACGGCCGACGGAGAGAGAAGCGATTGGGCTTGAAGCGAGGAATATAAATGAAGTTGCAATAAATCACAGGGTTGATTTAATAAGTTATGCTCTGTATTTTAACCGTGACTGATGTTGCTAATTTAACCCTTCAAGAATTCTTATTTTTGCGCATTGCGCTGAGAAAGGTGTATTAAAAATTACTGTACGTACAGAACAGTAAAGGTGTGACATCTGCTTGAGAACAAATTTTACGATTGCATACATAGTAAGTGTGCCAGACGCCTTCACTGTTTCGTATATGCAGAAATGTTTAGACAGTGCATTACTTATTAAAATGTAAATTGATACATAAGATATTTACATGCGAGTTTCAGACCTTCTATATATAGAGAACGACAGCCGCAATCACGCGACGAAATATGATTGTCATCGATTATTGAATAATCCCCTTTTAAACTGCGCGTTAAGAACAAAACTTTTCGAATAATTCTCACGTCTCGAACGGCTATTGTTCGAGCGCGCGCGCGCGAAGAAACAGAAAAGAAAGGAAGAAAGCAGAGTGTACACGTACCGGCGCCCTCGTGATCATTGCTGTGCTTGCGCTTGCTGGACGCGGACTTGCCCTCGTGTTTTCCCTCGTCCTTATCGGACTCCTTTCCAAAGGCCTCGTGCTCCTCGAAACCGTATCTGTCGCCGAGCTTCTTGTGGAAGGTATCCAGGCTCTTGTAGCCGTGGTCTCCTTTGCTGTAAGTCTTCTTGAGGTAACCCTTTTCGCCGTCGGCGTCGCTGCCGTAGCTCTTGTAAAAGCCACCCTCGTCCGATTTACCTGCCGCGTTTAGTGTATTTTTTGTTTTTAGCTTTTCGTTTTTAACTTTTTTAACGCGCTTAAATGCTAAAGTGCAAAGTATACGTTTATGGATAAACTTGAGTACCCGTAATGATCGGCAGTTCCGTAACATTAGCATCGCGAAAACGGTAAATACACGCGAAAGCTATCGTTCTCCTTCGCAGCACAGAAAGAATTCCGTTCTAATAATATACTAACTGAAATCGATGCCGTTCATAAATTATTACAAAAGTAAAATCACAGCCAGCTTCGAGACGAGTTTATAAATATTCGAGCTTGACCGTGCCGACAGGCCGACGACTATCCTCGGACAGCAACCCGACCATTAGTATTTAAACAAGTTCGTCAGAGCGAAGCGCGGGAAATTGGAATTACAGCTGAGCGCAAGCGCTCTGGATTTTCCGCGTTCGGTCGCGAGTGTAAAGATTCTGTCATGACGAACCGGAAGCATTCTTGCCGTGTTTCTTGTGGTGCTGCTCGTGGCTCTTCTCGGGCTCGTTGCCGAGCTGGAGGAGATCGCTGACCTCCGTGGCGATCCTCTCGGGCGCGGGTTGTCTCACCTCCCTTCGTAACGATCCCACCGTCGCCATGTCGCTCGCGATTCCTTTCACCGTGGAGTAGCCGCTCGCACCGCCGGCCGGTCTCGCGAGCGCAACGCTTCGCGTGTCATCCAGCGCGAGCAGCAGCAGCTGCGCGCACAGCAGCACCGGCAGTGCGCTCATCCGGATCGGCGACGATGACGCCGACGACGACGATGTGGCCATTCCGCTCTCGTTACGCGATGCGCGCGTCTCTCACGATCGATGCAAACGGCGACGTTTCCTCGCTCTCTCTCTCGCTCCCTCGCGGAGCGTCGCGTATTATCAACAGCAAAGGACGCACAGACAAGCCGCTCTTTTATACACTTGCTCGGCTCTCGCAGCTACTGTCTCACATTATATACTGTCCCACTCTCTCGCGTACTCTGTTCGCTTGCTCTGCAGCCAGCAGCACCAGCAGCAGCAGCAGCAGCAGCTGTCTAATAACACGCAATGCTCCGTTCTGCCGACGACTGTCGCAACGAGTATCTTTCGCTCATTATCCGCTGCTCTCATTGAAAATCGCCCGCTCGAAAGCTCTCGCAAGGGGGGTTTGGAAATTTCCAAGGCAAAGCCCGCCGCCGCCGCCGCCGCCGAGCTCTCGAAAAGTGTCGTGCAACGTTCGGCCGGCGCGCCGATTCGATCCGCGCGCGCCGCTAATCCGATCGCTCCGCAAAGGTACACTGCGCTTGAGTATTTACACAAAACTGGGCGTGTATGTGTGTGTGTGTGTGTGTGTGTGTGTAGGTGTCCCAACCGATCGAGAAGCTCCGCTGCAGTACTGACACGAATTTCTCTCTATTTTCCTCTAGTCTTTCTCTCTCTCTCACTCTCTCTCTTTCTATCTCCGCGCCGCGTCGCCTACACTGCCTTTTTTTCTCCCGCAGAAAAAAGGCTTTCGCAACGAGGAAACCGCCGCGGCGCGTGCAGCGAGCTAGCGATCGATCGATCGAGATCGATCGATCGCCGAAATGCGAGAAAAAAAAGTCCAAGAGACTTTCTATTTAATCCCGGGCGTCGTTACGCTGCGGGGAGAGCGTAAGAAAAGCGAGTCGCATATACAGCAGCATAGCGAGTAGTCGCGCGTCACGACTGCCGCGTCACCGTATATAGGCTCCAATAACAACGCAGCTCTAATCCTACTGTTCTAACGCCGCGTTTCTGCGGTTGTGATAATTCGCGCGCATAGTGTGCGCGCGTATACGGATCACCTGACGTATTATGCATGCACGCGGGTGCTACAATAGTCCGAATGATTTTTGTATAGCAGAGAGAGAGAGAGAGAGAGAGAGAGAGGCGCTAATGAGAAAAGGTTTCGCTCGAGATACGCCAACGGTGACAATAACATTGATACCGCCACGCTCGCTCACGCGTGATTTTCGCGAAATTTCGACGCTCGTTATTATACAGCCCCTCGTTGTATATACATATATTCTCCTCGTCCCCTTTTTCCTTCGCTCGCAGCCGAATGCGCGCTACCAGTGCTACACACGTGCCAACGTAACGACGGCGATAACGTTAAATTAAAAAAAATGTGTATGTGTGCGCGCGCGCGCGCGCGTGTCATGTGTAGGGACACACTGCGCACTGCGCACAGACACACAGAGTCGTATTATATATACACACACGTATGCGGAGAAAGAGGAGCACAGTGAGCTGCGCGCGAGCGCGTCTCTCCAAAAGCAATCTGCACGTGCCGGGGCTCTTCATCTCCGTCACGGCAAGCTGCTACTAAATCGCCAACTTTTTAGCCCCCCCCCCCCTCTCTCTCTCTCTCTCTCTCTCTCGCTCTGCAGTCCCGGCCCGCCGCCCGCGTCGTACCGAAAGAAAAGACGGACGAAGGCGCCAACGGCCAGGGAAATGATCGCGTGCTTAAAACGCGCGGCCGGGGCCGCGTTAGCACTTTTCTGCGCCGCTGCAGCGGCAGCGCGCTATACGCTCTGCAGGCGCGCACGGAGCGCGCCAAAACTCGGGGGGAGGGGGCAGAAAATAAGTGTATAGCGCGAGCCAGCCGAGTAAAGGGGTGGCAGTTGTCGCGACGAGGTTTGTTATCTTGCGCCCCTGATGTTTCTCGGCTGTCTGCGAGCGTTAATGGGGCTGTTATGGGGAGGCAAGCGCGCGCCTTCCTTTTGTCGGGCGAAAAGACGAGGGGAGGTTTTATCTGGGAGAGATGCTTTTCGTATACGCGGAAACATCGTCCTGTATAGCTCCTATACCGCGTGCGCTTTTATACGGCGTCGAAGAATTTTCGCAAAGTTCGCGAGCGATTTAAGGCTGTGTTTTGAGGAGGGGATTCGAATGAGCGATGCGTCCGAGTGTTGTTGAACGGAGATTCCGATTGACGTTCTTATCGGATTGTCCGATGAGGATCGGAGGCGACTGGGGAGTCAGGAGGTGTTAGATCAGATAAAAGGATTAAGGCTGGCCTGGATGATTGTAGATGGATTTTGAAGTTGGGGAGATGCAAGTGCAACAAACATGCGAACGTAGGTTATTAATTTAGATTATAACGAAAATGTGAGATTATAATTTTTTAACTTTTTAAATACTTCGACTTCTGTATTGAGTAATTCATTAGATCAAGTAATTCCTCAGAAGCTCACAAATTTTGGGTTTTTCCAAATCCTTAAATAATTTTACATTATCCTTATTAGATCGTTCAAAAATTAAATTCAATTCTTTTTCATCAAATCAGAAATTCGTCGTGTATGTATATAAGACATAATAATAGCATGGCTAAATATCTCGTAGGTACAGGTTATTTCGTATAGTATATTACCGCATTTTTTACAAAAGAATGACCAAACTTGACCTTGGCACTTCCCTATCACAATTAAAGCAACCATCCGTAACTTTTCGAAATATTTTAACCTTCTAAATTGAGGACGTCGCGAAAACATGGTTTACACACCATGTATACGCAATGGTCTTTTCTATAAAGCATATTAGGTAAACCGGATAAAAGAAAATAAACAGCGAGTTATAAAGTAAATATCCCTGTCCTCGTTAATACCTTAACGACACACAGTCAATTATTGACTATAATTTTGAATTCAAAAGCGTCGCACAACCATTATTATGCTGTTACTTTGATAACAATAAAAAATTATGAATAAAATAAATTCAACGAAGCTTCAATCAGCACTAATGCCACTTACAATGGTTCGCAAATTCTAAGAGAACTTGACTTACAGAAACAATGTTCGCGAAAATTAGCTAACTTTACCGCTGAAAGATTATTGCGCGCTCTCAGTGCTGATTGCAGTTACTTTAAACGAAGTTTCCAAATTAATATTGTCCGAAACTGCCGGAGCTCATGCCAGCGAGCAAAATAAAAGCCCATCAATTCTCTCAAACCCCAAAACCTGCTCTCCTCTAAAATCGAAATCCAAAGAAAAAGTCAACCCTTTCTATCTCCCCCTCTTTCTCCCTGTCGGTCTCCCCACTGCCCCGCCAGCAGCCCGTTATACGCCCATAACCACATGCATCACATTCTCTCTCTCTCCCTCTCTCCAAATTGCATATAGATATATAAAGGTATGTGTATGCGGGCAATAGAGAGGATCTCGAGTGGCGCGCGCGGCCCAATGTAACGAGCGGTATGAAGGCAGCAAGAGCTGCATCCTGATTAGAAAGCTCGACCTCATCGACATGCAGCTGGCTGAGCTGCTCGCGCGCGCGAGAGAGATCCACCCGCCTCGTACAATCCTTTAACCACCTCTGTATACATATGTGTATAGCCTGAGTGTACGTGTGTGTGTGTGTGCGTGTGTGTGATGGGTGTGTGCACAGTGCAGTTGCATATGCAGAGCCCGGGTCGAACTTTTTTTACGAGAGTTTTATGCTTCGGTGAGATGCACTTTTGGAAGGGGATACACATGCTACGTATGACTCTGTCTTTCCGTATTGACGTGTGTATGCACATGGCGTATGTACGAGAAGGATGAATTGAGTTCATCGAGTTTTTTTACGTGATCCTATACATGCATTATGCGTGAATGCCTGCTTTATCGAATATTGTTTCGGGGGTTTAAAAAGTTGTGGACCAATTGTGGAATGCCGCAAGTACGTAAGTATAGGTATGCTCATGTAAAAATTGTGCAGAAAATCTTCTGCACAACGCGTTATTTACGTTATTTGCTTTGTTTGCGTCCCTCTACGCACGAAAACATAATTTTTCCTTAACGGGTATAGTACTCTAACTGTTATATTCACTTGGCCTAATGCACATCGATTAGTAAAATCCGCGATCTAAAGTTTAATAAGCTTGAAATGGGCTAGTTTATAATAAATCGTATTTTCTCTTCTTCAACAAAATATTCACGCCGTGTTATACTCGTCTGTCACTACTGGCGCCCCGCTGAATTTCGAGACCGTCAGCGTCACCTGCGGCACGTTGCTAGAAGTTTATTCCTTCATCCCTTGTTTCCTACCCTTTCTGCCTCTCACCGCGAATGTGGCCATTGCTCAAGCTCTAATTTCTTCATCAGTTAATAAGCTCCCAACATCTTCTAACAAGCTTGATTGCACGCTTGAAGTCGATTACCCGTAAACAAAGATTATCCCATGGCATCTCGATCGGTAAGGCAGATCCCTACTCACATACGTACCTTACCAACGCTCGATCGAGCACGTTCTTCGATCCCTCTCCGTTCCTCCGTTCCTCAAACTCAAACGCGGCAAACGTTTCCATTGCAGTTTTGCAGTAGACTCGGAGCAGACGTCGGCTGCAGAACACCCTCGCGCACGATTGGCCCGACGATCCAATATGTCGGCCCCGAAAACTAGCCTGATGCCAATTTATACGCACGCGCTCACGTCCCAGCTCTCTCTCTCTCTATCTCCCTCTCGCACAGTGCTCTATAGTATAAAGCAATATCTATGTGTGCAGTCGTATTAGTTCAAGGCTCGAGTCTGGCACAGTTTGACTGAGCGCAGGGAGAGAAAAAAATCGAGTGCTCGTCGGCTGCATCCGCTGCATACGCATCGTCCACCTCTCTGCCACAGCAATAAGAAACTGTACTCGTACACAAGCAGTACAGTACTTACTCACCTACAATCTACTTATCATTGGACGAGTGCGCGGTGGGGGCGTAGCAGAAGACTTTCCGAGGTCTGCACACACGCAGTGGAATGAGTGATAGAGAGAGAAGGAGAGAGGACGCGCCGTCGCCGCCTTTGCTTATAACGAGAGGAGCGTAAAGTGGAATCAATTGCCCGCCGATCCGATCCTCCTCGGAGTCTACGTACTCTTTCACGCGCGAAGTAGCTAATATTACACGTACTCGCATAGAAGACGCGCGACTCATCGATCACGCGCTAATAGTATAACACCAGTGTGTTTTTAACGCGCACTCGGAGCAGCGCAACGGTCGTTCCGTGGATTTGCTATACCCTTGAAGAACGACCCATTTTCCGGGCCCCGGAAAAACACCGCCCTGTTCCGCCGGAGACCTCGCCGAGGAATACTCTCGGGAGTTATCGCTGGTAGCGCTATCCGCATGTGTCGGCCACTCGTCATCAGCTTCGGAAGGGAGGAATCGCAGGAGTCGCCCAAGTCGGATTGAGGTTAGCTTTCGTTCTCTTTCCACTTGGATGCGGACATCGGAACGAAGAGGTTTGATCGACCGGCTCTCTGTAACGTCCGTCCTTTTCGTCGAATTGTCTCTGGCTTCTCGTACCCAGAGCGCGAGCTCTGTTGTTTGACGCACTGCTTATTCACACTTGTTGACATGCTAGTGGAAATTCACTGACAAGGACAGCTACTCTTTGACAGGTAAGTGTTGTGGAGACTGTGATTTCGACGGCGATGGAGATTGTTTCTTTTTTTGACTGAAGAGAACGTCTTTGCTCAGTACAGCATGTACGCTTTACAAATGCAAAATGCCTGCCAAGGCGAAGGCGATGGAGAACCACAGCCGGATCCTTGTTTGCAGAACCCGGAGCCAGCTCCAACTACGACACAGGATTGCAGTAACTTTGATATTGTCAGAGCTACGCAGGTGAGCTTTTGATAATACAGATAGGTGAGCAGGATTTAATGTTCGATGACATGAATAACACATAATTTTAATTTTAGTATGGAGCTCTGGATAGAGTTACAGAGTTGGTGGAGGCAGGTGCAGATGTCAATCAACCTGATGCTGAAACAGTTACTCTATTGCATTGGGCAGCCATTAATAACCGTAAGGAAATTGTTAAGTATTTGATAGCAAAAGGAGCTATTGTTGATGCCATTGGAGGTGAACTAGCTTCCACACCTTTACACTGGGCAACAAGGTTTGACTTTATTTTTAATTTAAAATTATTGGTTGAAGATCAGATGGTTCAAATTTGGATTTTTACAATAGACAAGGACATTTGGCTACAGTTGTGATTCTAATGAGAGCTGGAGCTGACCCCACACTTAGAGACTGCGAAGGCTCATCGTGCATTCACTTGGCAGCTCAATTTGGACATACAGCAATAGTTGCTTACCTAGTTGCAAAGGGTGTGAATCCCAACATGCCAGATAGGAGTGCTATGACGCCACTTATGTGGAGCGCTTACAAAATAAACAGGTAAATGACAAAGAACATTGCTAGTATCAGTCATCCATGAGAAATAAAAATTTTATCAAACTGATTTTGTTGTTTCCTGAACAAGATGATGCTTTTCCCTCTTTGTTTTGTATCGTCACGTGTGTTTTTAGTTCAAAGTGTTCATTGTTTAACCGAGCCATCAATTTAAAGATTTGATTAACAGAATTTTAAAATTAAGTGGAATAATTTTTTTTTTAAGCTTCACATATTTTCACAGTCTAGATCCCACGCGATTACTCCTTACATTGGGAGCTTCGCACAGTCTAACTGACAATCTCCACGGAAATACGGCGTTGCACTGGGCGATTATAGCAAAAAACAATACAGCGATTAAAACACTAGTTCATTATGGAGCGTCATTGGACGTTCCAAATTTCAAAAATGAGACGCCCATGATGCTTCTGGGGCCTCATATAGGAGCAGCTTGGTTGGGCCACAAGTTTAGTCATGAAATAAGACAAAAACAAGGACGAACAAGAGTTTGGTGTCGAGACAAGGTAAATTTCAAAGTATATTTATATATGTCGGTGATCAATACTTATTAGTTTAAGATTCGTTAAAAATGATTTCTTTACCATTTTTCTTGCAGAGAATACGATGGTACTGCATGATAAGCACTCCTTTTATAATATTTTATGCGATTGGAATGATATTTCAAAGCGGCCTAGATTACTTGATAAAGTTGGTTGCCTTTATTGCTCTCTACATTGCAATACATACTGCAAGTAACTATATTTATGATGAGAGACTTTATTACGTTTTGCCAATGTCGATTTACTTAGCAACTAAGGTATGTAGCAACTCAATCGTCAGATAAACAAGCATTACCTATCATTTAGTGATCTTATCAACGTCTAAACGATAAGATTATACCTGCAAATCGTTAGAGTTAGCAAAGATATTTTTTTTCTATTTCTTAAAAATAATAAATAATTAAAATTTTCAGATGTGGATATATGTGACTTGGGTGTTTTGGCTTGGGACACATGCAGCATGGTATCTATGGCTTTTACTAGTCGGTGGTTCAGTTCCTCTTTGGATTTGCTTCTTACAATCTTGGCGTGGAGATCCAGGTGTAATTAAAGCCTCTCACGAGGATAAACTTAATGTAAATTTTTCAACACTTATACATTGACACATAAGTTAGAGGGATCTTTCACAAAATAACTATCTTTTTTTAGTGTATAGTAGAATTAGCAGAAAACGGCGGTTTCGAGCCTCAATTGTTTTGCCACACTTGTTTAGTCCGCAAACCAATACGATCCAAACATTGCTCTGTATGTGATGTATGCGTGGCAAGGTATGATCACCACTGTCCCTGGGTAAACAATTGTATCGGTAAGTTTTAGAAAATTTTTCGAAACAATTGCTGATTTTTTGTTATCATTACAGTAAATAAAACTTTATTATAGGTGCTCGGAACCATAAATACTTTCTCGGATTCTTAATGTCTCTCCTGGGTCTCTGTATTGTAATATTAACTGCTAGTATTCAGTATTGGCAGTTTGAGTGTTGGACTAATTTGACTGATGGACACACTGCTGATAATTATTTGATTGCAGCTGCGACCTGCGATGCATGGATTATGTGGGTCACAACAAATACAGCCCTACATTCATTCTGGGTTGGCACTTTGCTG
This sequence comes from Philotrypesis tridentata, assembly GCA_018906965.1. Lineage (NCBI taxonomy): Eukaryota > Metazoa > Arthropoda > Insecta > Hymenoptera > Pteromalidae > Philotrypesis > Philotrypesis tridentata. Next base: position 4,842,090 of record JACCIB010000011.1, on the reverse strand, counting down.
GCTTGTCAATGTTACCAGGTCTGAATTATTACAAATATTGCATAAATAATAATTCTACTCATACTTTGGAACTACCATTTATTAAAAATAATTTTTTGATTTCAGATTATGATTCTGGGTATGACGACAAATGAACGTATAAACGCTGGTCGTTATAAACATTTTAGCAAAGGAAATCCATTCCATAGAGGCGCTTTGCAGAATGCAGCTGACTTTTGTGATTGTAGTTTCTGCGGATTGAAAGCCAAACCCAGTACCGATTGGTTGCATAGTTACGACTTAAAACAGAGTGTCGAAAAATTGCCTTTGCTTTCTCAAAAAGACAATTACCAATACGTTTAATTTTCAATTATATAGCGCCAAAGTTGCGATTCTAGTGATTTATTTTGCTGACGTGGAACACGTAAAGCTTAAAACCAAAATATGAAAAAATAAGTGTACCTTGGACAACGAGAAACGAGATCAACAGTCTCACTAATCTAGTCATCAAATACTGACATGCGAACAGAAACTATGGTAGATTCAGAAAATCATCATATCACGCGAATCGGAACGTGAATACGTTAACATTTTGTGCCATCACAGAAATCTGCAACATAACGTTGTATGCTTTGGAGGGTTTTTGTAATACCTTCATCATAATGTATATAAATTCTAACCCTTTCAAGCAAGATTCTAATGTAAAAATCTAGAATTAAATTCAAATATAATGAGTATTTGTACTTTTTTTAGTACAAATTGCTCTAATAAAATTTTAATAACATAAATAAATGAATTTTGCTGTATCAAAATTCTCTTGTGATGTATTATTACTCAGAAAAGATATTATGCTTCAAAGGGTTAATCATCTGCTATTTTATAGGGTAGATAAATAAATGACTGAAGTGGCAGAAACACCATGGAATGACCTCTTGAGATACTGTATTATGTCTTTAAATTGCCTGTCTTAATGTACTTGAAAAACGATAACCAATTCTTTGATGCGATATATATTCGTGTTTTAGGATGCAATAAAGTTTAGTATTAGGTCGTTCAATGGCGATTTAAAATTTTTGTCATTTTGAAGTGATTAGTTTATAAATAATAATGAAATAAGTTATCAGTCAGGGCTGCATTTACCCTATGAGATATTATATTCTACGTTTTTCTAGGAATTCTCTCTTAATTTTAAGCATTATAAGTATTCTCTATGCTTTGAAAATTGAATTAGATATTAAAAAATCAACTGTACTGCGATAAAACGCTTAAAAAATAAGTGTTCATCGTTGATGGCAAGAATTTTTTACTGTTAAATTTTGTTGTCCTCCCAATAAGTATCAATTGCAATAAACAATTTTTTTACTAAAATCAATTCTTTTACAAAATATGTATGAAAGCATGTACAAAAATGTAACGGTACGCAGAATGATGAATGACGTTATTTCTGAATAGAAAATATGATGCTGATTAAACCAATAAAAATGGTTCTACTACAAACTGTTAACATTTTCCGTTGTATGTCTTACAGGAAAACGTAAAATAGTTTATTGTAGATGGCTTGGTAAACTAAACATTCCAAAACTGCGATCAGTAATACTGCACTTTAGCAATAATTAATCTTTCCATTCATATAAATACCGTGAATCTTAATTGTACTTTATACGTATTTTCAACACATACGACATTTAAATTTAGCATTTTATAATACTGCTTCATGAATGTCTATTTTTAGTCCTTTTCCGACAAAATATATGATCTAAATATTTCATTTTTCAACTGATATAAAAAATTAAGTGTTATATTGATCAAATGATTATATTCGTGTTAGAAGAAATTTTTAATAATATTAGAATTTAATTATATATAATACATTATCTTCAAAAATTTTTTTAAAGTAAAATACTTTAATTATACCAAATCAAATGGTCAAGTTTGGTATTAAACTGTGATTCTTCAAAACTTTAATGATTGAAAGCTTGCTCGACTGGTTGCACAAAATATTGACTTATTAATTATTAATATTAAAACTCATTATAGCATTAGGTATAATACTTTTAACTACAACTTCCAAATGGAAAGTAAGGGCAATTAATTGATGTTGATAAACCTTGAGAATTGTATATTACATTGGAACATCTGCTTTTGTATCATATAAATTATATTTTTATTTGTCAACTGTGTAAATTCTGCGAACAATCGTAAGTTTAGAAGTATAAGATCGTTGAAAAAAAACAGTCACTAAAATACATGACATGATATTATAAGCCACCGCCATGAATGGAAAGACCTCACATGGTTTTTTAAATTTTGATTTAGATGATCATATCAAATTAGCTACATATTGTTTTATACATAGAAAAATAAATATTATATTGAAAAATCATACTTGCTCACATCAATTTCTTACAAATTTACATTCGAAAAATAGTTCTATGATCAAACAAATATTTTTCTTTTCTTTTAGTGATTTACTTCAATTTGGTTAGCCATGCATTTTTATTTAGTGAACGATACTTTTTAAACTTTTGTAAGTATTTTTTGCTATCACTGTTACGAACACGTGATGAATTATGAAAAGGAAATATCCTCCTCGGACACGCTAGCAACATCGAATATCGCTTCGTTACAATCGGATGACATTTCAACTAAGAAAGATTCAGAATCAATCAGCAAGAATACTAACCTTGATGAGATAGAAAGTACATTCTACTATAATCATTTATATTTAGAGTCTTATTATCAGAATAATTTTTTATGCTCTATTTCTTCAAGAATGCCTTTGTCAGAACCAAACATTAGGATATTTTCAATACATTCCTTGTCCTGCCACGCATTCTGATGTAAAGAAACCTCAGTATGGTCATCAATGTGTTTGTCAACAATTTCAATTGTAAGTTTTGATTGACTGACTAAGCATATATTAGTAATCAAATAATCTGCGTTTTATGTACAAAAATATTCTTTGTGTACACAGAGGCGAATTTTATCCGCACAAGCAGAATGTAAATGGTAACTATTTACCGATTAAAGCTGTAATTAATCATAAATAAAAATAATGCTAATATTACGGTAATGCATTAAGAAAGTGAAAAGAAGAAACCGCATCGATTTTGTTTAAAATGGCCCCGACAGAGCTACACGAGTAAAAAAGACAAGTCTTATGAATCAAAAGCTAAGAACAGACCATATTTTCGCAAGGTTTGAACTTATAAAAAACGAACTATATGATACCTGCATACACTTATAAGAAACATAAATCTTATGTTCATGTAGCCTCTTGCTTGTTGCGCAATGGAGGGAATACCCCGAACGAAAACCTCTGGATGCAAGAACCCTATAGCAAGTCCTACCAAACATAGTATTATTAATAATGATGATATCGATAAACAAGAAAAGATTGAAATCTATTACTTCGATCATGGAAATTCGGCGTAATCAGATCTACTATTAATAATAATTCTTACCATTAATTATAAAATTTTCTTAATAAAATCGTTAAACAATATTATAAAAAAAAATATTCTTGCATTATAGATACTATCATACCACCGACCTACCTCCTGTTGTGGCGACAGAGCAAATGGCTGAAAAAGTCAATTTGGATTCAGTAAAATTCTGGGCTGAGATATTTGGTTTCCTGCACATCATTACCACCTTCTTGACGGCATTTATGCTGCAATTGTTTCGCTACCTACTTTTTAGCCTTTTGAGACCTCTCACGGTTGGTGTGGTTCAACTGTTGGCTGATTACTTCATGAAGCCTCTGCTCTCTATCACCTTCAACGGAATCATACAGCCAGTCTTAATATTATTCTACAATATGGCCACGTCTCTTCGTGACTGTTGCGAACCCCTGGCCACGGCTGTAGGCTTCTATATAAGGGAAGTGGCAGTGCTCTTTCGAGCGTTTCGGTTGATCGAAATAAACTATGGCGATAGAGGCAACATTGATACGTGACGACTATGAGCTAAAAAGTTATCTGAAGAAAGTACACTAGAGAAGTAATTTAACACCAGGTATATATTTGTTTTTCATTATAACTTTACAATATTATCATCGTTTCGCGCTTTGTATTTTTATTTCTTTTATACAGAACAAATCATCTTTATATCATTTCTCATTTATATATTCTCACTCACAAGTTTCTTACTCACCGCTCGCAGGGACTAACTTATAATTCGTCAATAACTCGGTTTATCTCTTCGCTTCAGCGCACTTTTCTCGCAATAAATTATGTACAATCTCACAAACAGCAAACGAAGGAACCTAATTACATCGTACAGTTGCTTTTTTTTCTCATTTCTTATAATTTGCTATTTACAGGTACTACTTGTGTGTTTCATCTCTCCATCTCGCTATATATATATATTGTGTTTATTATGTATCTGCGTGTATCTCCTCCGGATCCACGTCTACGCTCAGACATAGTGAGGCAGAGGGGAAGAGAACGAGCGAGAGACAGAGAGAAGGACGTAACTATGTTAATATCCTCGCTCGTAATTATCGCCGGTCGCAGCATCAGCAGCACATCACAGCAGCGGCGCAAATAGCCTGTATGAAGCGGTCATTCCTCGGCATCAGGCTCGACAGTCATCAGCAGAAGAGAAACAGAGGAGCAAAGGCATGTGTATGTGTGTGTCGCTGTCTAAGTGTGTAAGTGTACGTGTAGGTGTGTTTATACCGCGACGATCTAATCTCAAAAACCTCAAGGAACTGCAGCCTCTGACCCTCTGGTGTTCCGATTACGGGAAGCCTTAAGTGCCTGACGTTGTCGTCGGCGCTTCCGCTACGCCAGATACCTGCGTCGATATCCCCGATGTCGAATCACCTGCAACAAGTTTCGCCATCGTCAACAATCAGCGCCTATCACATCAAGACTTTCAACCTTAATCGGATGATCTTCTGTGCTTACCTAAAAGTGCAGCCTCTAAGTCGCCAAGGATTTCAGTCTCCTTGGGATCGATAAGATTAAAGCGCTGATTAAGAAGCGTAAGGTGGGCGAAGACACAGTTGAGGTGTACGTGCAGCCCCAAATGTGCCACCTCCCGGAAGTGGCAGTGGTAAATGTGTGCCACTACGTGGTAAAGTAGCCGCAGGATTTTACGCACTATCGACTCGAACGAACTGGGAAATTCGTTTGCTGGAAACAGACCAAACAAGTTAATCATTCTCCCGCTTCTTCTTTATTTTGTGCTCTTAACTGCGTGCCTGGACATGTTGTGTGCGTTCGGTGTGAGAGTTTTATTGCTTTGCGGTGGCTTCATATCTACTTTTTCTTCCTCTCATAATAGCATAGCGAGGGCTTAATTAAAGTTTGCAAATATTGATACGAGTCTTTGTATGTGTGTTCAATTAATACTTTAGTAAATATATCATTGTACAAAAAAAACTTAATATTGCCAAGAACCGTGTAGACTTGCAAAGTTGTAAATTACTCTCAACCTTAGGTTCACGTGTAACAAATGTAAAAATTAAACTTTTATATGCTTACCATATTTTGTAGGAAATATAGTCTCATCGCTGACGGTGCGCTGTGTAAAGGTCATCACATAATCTATATACTGCGGTGCAGCTACCCTAGTCTTCTTTCCTTTCTCGTCGAACCAGAGATACGTTCTGCAATTGGAAATCAAGAAACATTAAGTAAATTTTAGATATACTGTAGTTTTTAAATTTTTTACATTATACGATTTTTGTACATATATTTAAACATTTTAAATTACTTTAATACATCATCTTATATCTAACTATTGGAATGTTTTTCGGAACTGAACTAATCCTGCACCAAATTGTTCACACAAACAAATTATACATGCACAGATTTTTGCCGTATCCAAATTCTCAACATATTATTAACTGTTTTGCCAATTTTTACATAATAATGTTTATTAATAACTCATAGATTTGCATTAGGAATTTTGGTACAGTAATATTTGCTGAGTAAAACAATTTACTTAATCTTCAGTATTCTAAATGAGCAATAGGTGTATGAAACGACTGGATGATTTCATTTTTCATTTTTGATCCATAAGTTACCTTGAATAAATGTAAAAAATTGAGTTCTCAGGAATATTAATCAATTGACCTGACTATAAAATTAAGAATTAACAATTGATGTTCATCCTTGAACGAAATTTGTTAAAAAGATGTGCCAACCGAATGAAACATGCAGGCGCACTGACGGTACAATGTAAACAAAATTATAAGTGGAATTATCCAAATTTAATAAGAGACTGGTGAATGCCAAATTCACCGCTGACTTTTTTCACGCAACGATGCAAGAACCGATGTATCCAAAGACCGTAGACTTTCGGCAACTCGTCGTCGCAATTAGCTGAATCACAGATTCATGACACTCGATCAAATTAATTTGGCAAATGTGCGCGCGATTCTAAATTTAATGTGAAAAGCTTCAACTTTGCGCTATATTGCCCTCGAGAGGTTCCCGAGTATACGCGGCCGCGATCCACCGATAGGAGCAATAAATCAGTCTCTCTCTCGCGTCAAGTGTACGTATATAGGAGCGAACGGCGCAAGTCAGTCCGGCAAATGAATCAGTATGAGACTGCCCGGTTATCAAAGGCACAATACAAACAACCACGTCCGTGACTCATCCGCAGACGTTGTTCTGATTCACGTTCTTCGCTACTGCGCATAGTCGCTCTCTCTCTCTCTCTCTCTCTCTCTCTCTCTTTCTCTCGCGAGACTGCGCGACTATGCAGAAGCAAGAGGAAAACGAAAAAAAAACAAGGAGAACAGAATCGCCGCTGTGTCTCACCTCAAACCAGGACCAGTCATGTCGGGACATCCGGTCGGCGTGCAGAACTCGGAGATGGTGCCGTAGACGAGGTTGACGTGATCGAAGAGTGCGAGGGTGTGCGAGGCCAGCCACTCGTTGTAGTCGAGGCCCGGAGGTAGGTCGACCAGTACCCTCAGGTCGACGTCGGGCAGCTGCCTCTCGAGGGCCGCTTCCTCCAGATAGAGCTTCGGGTCTTCCGTTGTTCCCGCATCCTTTTCCTTTCGTCGGGCTTTTCTGCAAGCCGACAAACAAACTCGATTATCAGCCCATCACCGCAGCGATCGCGAGCAGCTCACACGCACGTGCGCGCATCAGGCATCAAAATCAATTGGGCATCGCAATCGTATCCTCAGCGCGCATCTCAAGCCCTGTACACACAAGTTATACACACTGACGCATACGTGAAAATTCAGCGAAACACACACGCTACATCCACACTAGGCTACACGCAGAGAGTATAAGTACATCTACGTGTACGTGCGTCGGACGTCGAGAGAACGGGAGAAAAAGCGCGCGCGCGCGCGCGCGAGAGGCAGGCACGCGATTCGATCTTAACTTTTTTCTCGGAAAGAAAAAGTAGCTGAGGAAGGGTTTGGAGAAGTGGCCGCGCTGACCGGGCTGCTGCATGCTATACTATGCTCTCGGCATTCGGCGAATAATCCCGGCGAGGCTAGAGCCAGCCAGCGGCCGAGCAACACTGCGGCGCGCGATCAACAAGACCTCCCTCGTCGGCCTGCCGGCGCGCCGCTCTTCCGTAATTTTATTAGTCGGACTGATGCCACGTCCAAGGTTGGAACGCGCGCACGACTCTTCCGTCTATGCTGTACTACTATTCTGCTGCTGCTGCTGCTGCTGCTGCTACTACTGCCTCGCGTCGCGCGCGAGCATCACCGCTAATTCGATTGTAACGCACGAGGGAGGAGCTGCTGCTGCTGCCGCCCGCGCTATTGCAGCTTTTTTCCTTTTCATGCATATGCAGAATATGCGACATGCTGGCGGTGCGTATGTAAGAAGCCGATGCGGGTGATGGATGGGGGCACAGGGGGTGAGTGAATTTCTATTTGTTTGCTTCCTTTAAAGCGGCCGGGTCGTCGATCCGACTTTAAAATAGATAGAGCTCGAGACTCGGCTGATTTCTAAATTTGGCTCTATCTCTCGCTCTCTTTTGTCAAGGGTGCGAGAAAGAGAGAGAATTTTGCATTGCGCTATGACACACCGGTATTTTCGAAAGCCTCTCGCGCGCGCGCGCCTCGCTGTTTACCGAGAGAGCGAGTCAAGGTCGCGTTGTATATTAGAAGAAGCTCCGAGATCTGCGGCAAAATATGTATACAGCCACAAGCTATACATATATATAATACGCATAAAAATGTCGGAAATAAAATTCATTCCAAGTACGTGCCTACAAGTACACATAGTCGAGCGATGTATAAATTTGGAAAAAAAGGAGAAAGAGAGAGAGAGAGAGAGAGAAGGAGATAAGCCAGCGTGCAAACTATTTAAAACAGCGACTCGATCGAGTCCCGAACTATCCGAAGAGCGCGCAAAACTTTCCACGGCGAATTCCTCGCGTCTAACCGGACTCGGCATCTATCTACTGCACGCGCGCATAGCTCGTACAAATCGCTAACTTTAGATACTGTACATATCTCTATCTCTCTCTCTCACTCTCTCTCTCTCTCTCTCTCTCTCTCTCTCTCGCAGGCCGGCAAACTCTTTTTCGAAACAGCCGTCCCGCAGCCGGTGTCCCCGCGAGCAACGAAAGCCCCTCGCCGCCAAGCGCATTCTCTAGAGCATCCCAACACAGAGAGATCTATCGCGCGATCCAAGTTCGGAGCTGCGGCTATGTACAGAGAGCAAAGGATGCGAAACAAAGAAACAATAAAGAATGAAAAAGAAAGTATAGGCAAGAAACTTGATGAAATAGAGAGAGATAGGACACTCACGCAACGAGCTCGCTGAAGAATCGTATTTTCCTATGGCATGTGTCGAGTAGGGAGAGCCGCGAGTGCACCGCGTTGCTTGCGGAGGTGCTACCTGAGCTAGTGGCATGGTGGACCGGCGTCGTTGGCGCTGATGACGATCCCAATATGGCGACGGCCCCGCGCGCCGGCGAACGAAGCATGCCGAGCTTCAGTAAGCCCTCCACGACGCTCTCGTCTTTATCTCTCCCTCTCTCCCTCTCTCTCCCTATGCCCACTTTTCAATTTTCTTTTGCTTTCCTTACACTTATTATATCTCTCCCGACGGACGCAGAGATGCACGTGCACACAGGAGACCGAGGCTACATCGACGTTAATTCACTTTCTTGCGTTTCAACAACACAGCGTGCTCTCCTCTCTTTCCGCTCGATTTTCATGGTAGCGTGGAAGCAGCAGCGGAGAGAGAGAGAGAGAGAGAGAGAGAGAGAGAGCGCGAGCGAACCGTTACAACTCTATATATCCTGCTGCTGCTGCTGCTGCTGCGACTGCAGCGAACGTTGCAGTGGTACCTCACCACCCCCTCGTCTCCCGCCTGTACAGAGCACAAACATCATGAGAGACATGAGAACAGAGACACACACGCACACACACTTACACCAGAGCAGGTACTTAAAAGCACATCAGAGAGTCATAATAAACAAACACACGCGTTATAGCACGCGCCAACACAACACACGCACACAATATTGATTAGAAATTTCGTCGTCGTCACTCTCTCACTCTGTCTCTCTTTCTCTCTCTCGTTCTCTCTCTCTCTCTCTCTCCCTCCAAAGTCGAGAGAGCGAAATCGATAGACCGCGATATCCTCGCGGGAAGAAGAGAAAGACGGAGAGTAGCGCGCGCGTGTAAACACGAATTTCCTCGCTTACGTAACGGCTCTCGCACGCTCTCTCCCACGGTCGTCGTTATTTTTTCCTTCTCTCTCTCTCTCCCTTTCTCACACGGAGCCGCCGTTGCCGCGAGCGTTTTTCCGCATGCTAGACTGCGCGCACGGTCACGACTCACGAGACTATATATGTATATATAGCGCACAACGCTCTGTGTGTGCGTGCGTGTGTATACGCGGTCAGCCCATGGCGGAGCAGCTGTTTCGTCGACACTCGCTGCGCTGCGTTCGAACGGATCTGTAACGTTGTATATATAAAAGCCTCGGGCGCGCTCTCTCTCTCTCTATGTATATATATATATATGTGCAGCGGGATGGATCCGCTCGCTATCCGCGCCGAAATGCGACTGATGTAGGCGCCCCCACTTCCGAACGAGCTTCGCGCGCGCTCTACTCTCCCGACGGGATCCCCCACTCTGCCTCGATCTTTATACACTCTTTCTCTCTCGCTCTCTCTCTCTCTCTCTCTCTCTCTCTCTCTCTCTCTCTCTCGCCCTCCGCGATTTTATCCCTCTTCGTGGATAAAATGTGTCTCTCTCCCCCCCCTCCCCCATCCCTACTCTGCCGCTGTCTTTCTTAGCGGCGCAGCCGCGAGAAACGAAGAGTTTCTATATGCGAGGAATTGTCTATGCGCCGCACATAAACGAGGCGATGCGAAAAAAATAGCTGCTGATGTCGACCGAGCGACTCACTAATAAGCACAGTGTCGATTCACTCGTGAGCTGTTCTGCATGCGTAAACGAGCCTGTTTTGCGCCGTGAGAGCGAGCGAAGAAGAAGAAGAAGAATAACAAGGTGTCTGCTTTGATTCGAGTCGCAGATCGAAAAACAAATTTTCTCCGAGTGTATCTCGCTCTTATTGAGCAGCGAAATAAGAAAAAGACCTGCGCTGAAGACAGGATACGTGGCGCAGAGTAGTCCAAAGCGAGCGTACACAGTCTCCCTCCGCGCACGATATCATGAGAAGCGCGCGCGCGCGCGACACGCTTACACGCTGATCAGCTGTTGGCTCGCGCGTCAGCTGACTCTCGCTGCCGGCTCTCTCTCTCTCTCTCTCTCTCTCTCTCTCTCTCTCTCTCTCTCTCTCTCTCTCTCTTTCTCTCGTGTGTGTGCGACAATCGATAACCTCGCACGAGTATCCGCACCTGCGCTAAGTGCCTATATATACGTACACATCTCTCTCTGCGTTCGCGTGTTTACCCGCATATATATACATGTATATTACTACATAAAATGCTCCTAGAAACAAAGCTTCGAGAGCTTGCAACGGCGGGTAAGAGAGAATCGCGCCACGACGGCGACGCTCTAATGGGGGTATGGACGGAGCAGAGAGAGAGAGGTCGCAGAGCAGCGCCGTTGGAGATTGGCGCCTCTCCGAACGATCGATGGCGCCTCCAGGACGCGCGACCCGTCTTCCTATGCGGGATACATAACGTCTGTTTACGAGCCGTTTTAGAGAGAAATCGCGAAAGAGAGGGAGAGAGACTTCGCTTTACAAAAACGAACATATATATTATATGGTTTTAAACAATCGGAGCGCTGCAGACGATCGGTGTACACGAGGAAGGGCTCTCTCATCTCTCTCGAGGGGGGGGGGGAGGACTGTAAAATTGAAGAAATAACGAGCGAAGGTCGCGCTCGGCAGAAGGACGATCGATTTTTCCTCCTCGCGGCCGCGGGCCGTGCAATTTTTCAGTCTGTCTCTTTCTCTCTCTCTCTCTCTCTCTCTCTCTCTCTCTCTCTCGAAGGCCTATGACGAATATTTAAAAATTCAACGAACTCGATCGCTGCGGCGCTCGGTAAATGGCACACAGCCTGTATATATAATATATAAAGCGCGCGTGCTACGCGGGGAATCGCGCTGGATTATGAAAGGGAGCGTGACTCGCCAACTATCGCGTTCGCGCGCTCCCGATGTATATATATATGTATGTACGCATATACATTTGCACACACGCGCGCGCACAGACACACACTCTCGCGCGAAAAACGGTTTAGCCAAGCACGGCCGAATCGCGCGGAATTTACAAACCCGAAAGAAATCCCGCGCTCTACTGCGCGGGGAACGTAATTCATCGCGCGGCGCGTCTGGCCGTACACGGTGTCTATCTACTGCGCGCGGATATGCACTTCGGCAGATCCCGTTTTGTCTCTCGCGGACACACTGCACCACACCCCCTTGTGCGCGCGATTCGGGCTTTTCCCAACGACGATGCGCGCTCTCGTTTTTTCGCTATACTGCGCTGATGCTCTACATCGGCGAGAGCCTGGACTCTGCACAATATATAATACACGTATTACGAGAGAATAACCGGCATTGTGTGCGTGTATGTGTGCGCGCTCGCGAGGCCGAACCGCGCCGCGCGGCGTCGCTCTAACGGTATTGTCTTTTCGAACTCGCATATATATAGTGCGCGCCTCCTCGTATATTCTTCAGTTGTCAAGACCCACTTTCCACCCGGTGGACTCTACGTGTACACGTATATACAGTACACAGCGTATGTATGTATACATACTCGAGACACTCGAGAGGTTCGCGTATCGTCTTGTAATCTGCATAGGCGAAAAAAAAAATGAAACAACAATGCGCGCGTGTTGCATGTATATATATATACGTACCGACGAAAATGAAGAAATACAAGGCGTGCGTCTGCGTGTGTACGCGCGTTGAAAGACGGCTGATGAAAGATCCGTAAAGCGCGCGATATAAAAGTCGTCTCTCTTTCTCTCTCATTGCGCAGAAGTGAAAGCGCAGAGAGATATAAGACACATCCTTGGCGCGGCCACGTTTTTCGGGCCGCTTCGATAATAACAATAATTGTATCTTGACCTTCCCAGAGCCTACTCCTATACACGTATACACATATATATATATGTATATAACCGAGAGAGTCGCCACAATGAGCGGCCCACGTCACATCACGCGAGTACGAGGTGTGTGTGTAGAAAAAAAATCCTCCGCTCTCTGCTGCAACGTGTATACACATATATACAGATGTGTAAATCGTTATCTTTTTTCCGCGTCGCCTAATAAAGCGAAGGACACGTACTGAGCGGCGCGGCGTGCGTACGTATAATTGTCGGAAAATCAAAGTGCGATCGAGAAGAAGAAGAAGAAGAAGAAGAGAAGGAAGAAGAAGAAGAAGTGGAGGAGGTGCAGAGAAGAAGCGGCGGACACACGGCTCTCGCACGTACGGCCGGCTAAAATTAAAGACGCGCTCGACGGCGGCGGCGGCGGCGGCGCCGCTCGGTCGTGCTCTCGCGTTTAATTAAGTAAAGTACACCTTGCTCGGTCGCATGTTGCAAAGTAAAGGCCGACCCTCTTGTTACCTTTTCTCTTTAACCCCTATGTATACTCTGTGTCTCTTTCTCTCTCCTGCATAATGCATCTCTCTTTCTAGCTTTTCATTTGCGTATGCAGCTCGCCGGAGAGATTTTACAATCTAGGAATGTCGCGAGACGAAGGATGCAACTTTAATGAGGATTAGCTGCTACCTTGTGTACACACACACACACACACACACACACACACACACAGACAGACAGTCACAGAAACGCAGACAGCCTCTCTTTTGTTCGGATATAATGTAATACCATCGTTATCTAGGATATGTGGGTCGGGGAGTCGGATAGAAATATTTTATACGCGCGCGGCGGTGGCGGCCCAAGCGCGGAGAGAAAGAGCGAGAGAGAGCCTACATCATATTTATTTTTACTTTTCGAGTGTAAGCGCAATATATGCGCGTCCAACGACGCGAGAATCTCTCGGCGTTATTTTGTATACAGCATAGTAAAGAGAGAAAGAGAGAGAGAGAGAGAGAGAGAGAGAGAGAGAGATATGGAGGAAGATAGTTACGAGGCTGTAACTTTGGCGAGCGACAATCTGGCGCTGTGTTATAAACATCGATCCGCGGTATTCTTCGCCTATATGTCGAATTCTCCTTAAAAATTGCTATTTCGGGGGTCCAAAATTTTGATCAGAGTTTATTTTTGCCTCGGGAGCGTTCGTAGTTGGTATTATTCTAATATTTTGAAATATTAATTTGCCGTAAGAAAACGTAAAATGACTCAGAAATATCGTTGCTAGTAACTTTTGTCATGTTCCTCTGCATTTTTTACCATCTTTCGGCTTGCAGAAGAAAGTCTGACCAGTTCGAAATCTCTAGCTTTAAAAAAAAAACTTTCGATTTCTGGACCTTCAAAAAGTGCAATTTTTTAAGAAAATTCGTCATATACGTATAGCTCAAAATAGTTTTGCCGTTCTCCACAACCGAGAGACTTTGAGAGATTTTGCCTGTCCACTCAAAAAGTGAGCGCGCGCACATGAATATGAGAAAGGACGCTACAAAGTGTTCTGAATTTACGATTCGGCGATACATCGCGCGCGCGAAACGTCTTTCTTTATAAATAGAACATATAATACGCTCTCTGAGAGATCCCGCGAGAATTAAGCTAGTGCTTTATAGTGCATTATAAATGGGATTCTTTTGGGCAAGAGGAAAAATTGTTTTGTAAAAGTTACGACGCAATGTAAGGATGCACAGATGGTATTAATTCAAAGACAAGTATATTACGACTGCTCTAAAGATATACTAGAATCATTTCTTATTTTTTGAAATCTAATTTGGGTGTGTCAGAGCTCATTATGTGTTTTTTTGATAAATATCAGATCCTGTTTGCAGAAAGCCTTCCTGAGCTGTTTTGCAAGAAATTAAATAAGCATTGGCTTAAAACATTCGCTTGTCCGAACTTTTCCATCCACATCAACTAATCACCATCTTTTTCATATTTCTCGTAAACGTCAGTGTATAGGCACAATTAATACACGAAAGAAATATTTCTTCAATTTATCTATAACTGACAAAAAATCATAATCTATCAATCTTTTGAAAAATTCATGACCCCAGAAGAAGTGGGTCAGAGACAAAGCTGTTAATACATAATCCGTTTTGTCCGCTCTAGCTCGAAAAGAATCGAACCTCATCAAGCTCTCGCAAACATCCTCAACACAATTCCTGCGGAGAACACACCGCGCGGCTGCAGGCGTGTTGAACATTGAAAAGACACACTGTAGCGGGAGGATCGATAAATACGTTTGCAAAGCGTGTGTGCGATGCCACGCCGCATCTCCGATCGATACGCGTCGGAATTAAAATCCGATTATTCCATCCATCAGTGACAGCGAGGCGCGACGATGGACTACTCGGCGCGAGATTAAGCGAGCGAGAAAGAAAAAGGAGAAAACAGCGTCTGTAACCACATCGGGAAATTATCCGATTGTGTTGCAGCAGCGGCCAGGGGGAGAAAATCAGCGGAGCAGCGTCGGTAATGACGTTATACGGAGGCGACGAGAGAAGGAGAGAAAAGGTTCGCGCGATTGTCGGCGCTACATCAACAACATCGCCGCTAAAGATCGATGAAGGTTCTTAGTCCGCTTCCCGCTGTGGTGCGCGGCTTGGCCTTATCAGCCGACACCACCGCCGCAGCGCCAAGGAGCAAGAGAGCCAGTGCTCAGAGAGTGAGAGCGTGAGAGACGAAGAAAAAGAAGCACGCGAAAAATCAATGCAACGCGAGTGCTGAGCGCCGCGCGAGTTTTAATGGAACAATCAATTTTCAGCCCAAGAACAAAATAAAAAAGCACGTACATCGCCGTATTTTCCCAACTAAGCCAGCCTTGGCGTACTTACGTATAAGTACGCCGACGCGGGTGAATTTTTCATAATCGAAAAACGCATATCCGCCGCACTGGCACGTGTTTTATTGCCAGGGATCATACCGCGCGATAGGCTCTATACACACATATCCCCGCTCGCTCGGCGTTTAATAAACGCCCTAATGTACAACGAAAAAAAAAGAATTCAGATCAGGATTGATCGCCTAGAAATAATAACAAGTGCAGCAGCAGCAACGGCGGCGGCGGTGTTGGAGATAAGATAGCGCTCGCCTGATAAACTCGAAATTCAATAACCGGATGAGTTTCCTTTCTCCGCGATGCCGTGTATAAAAAAACTAATCGGGATATCAACGAGGAGATTATATCGTATATATATATATACGGCGCTGTCTATGCATATGCGGGACATTGTGTGAGCGCGTAAAATATGAGCTTCGCTGACTCCGTTTGCGAAATCTCCTGTGCGCTCAACGTTACGCATACTCCTTTTTTTCAAGCTTGATGTGCGTGAAATACATTATATATGTTATATATTTATATACACACAATTGAGTCACCTACTAAAGAGCGCACGCGATGACGAAAATCTGTGTTTCTGTGTGAAAAAATCCGAGGGAGCGCAGAAATATATAGGCATAAGTATAGGTGACTCGAGACTTTTGTCACGTGCGCGTACAGTTGTACTCACACACGCACACACGCACACACACTGTCTGCCCAAGACTGCAAGTTCAAATATTGACCTGACCTTAATCACGCAGCTGCGGCGCGATTTCTATATACGCGTCTATATACTTGGTGTATTATACAGTAGCGCGAGAAATGGTGTATTGGTGTATATAGATATATACGCATATTGGGTTCGCGGTGTGCGATGTGTCTATATGGCGCATTAAAATTCGGTGTATACATAATTGGTATATAAATTGTATTAAGGTGAAGTGAAGAGCGGTGAGACTTACCTTCTTTTGAACAAAAACGCTGTTAGACAATGTGACAGGGCCGGTTTCTCCTCGGACATAATTATTACGCACATTACACTGTCTTTTATTTTCTCTCTGGCTGGGCAGGCACACACACACGCACGGACTCACGCACGCACTCAGACAACCAGCCACACGCTCTATATAGGGATATATATTCCGATGATCCAAGCGAGATTCTTTATGCTCTACTCTGGCAGTCTATTATGCTACAGTGTCGGAATACTGCGCATACGTATAACGTGTCGAGAGTGTGTGTGTGTGTGTGTGTAAGTATACGTATATATAATATTAAATACACAGCGGATGATTTTCCTACTGCGCCGAGGAAGTTTCCGATTTCACACGAGCGATTTCTTCTCTTTCTCTCTCTCTCTCTCTCTCTCTCTCTCTCTCTCTCTCTCGGTGTCTTGCTCGCCCGCTCGCGCTCGCTCGACTTGTGAAATCGTTACTGCAGAGCCGGGAAAGAGATATATATATATATATATATTACGTCAAAGCGAGTCAGAGCGCGCTACTGCGACTTTCTATTGAAAAAGGAATTACTGGAGTGAAAAAAAGGCTGCGCTCTTCTGTATACACAGGACTTGCAGACTATGCGACCGATGCTTAATGGACGAGCCTCGAGGTTTCAATGTCTATAACTATATTACTATATCCGCACACTATTAAAGGTATGTTACAGTTGATGTACACACGTCGACTAGATTGAACTTGAATATATATGCTATTGATAGACGTATAGAGTCGCACACTTGCCCCCACATATAGCTGCGTCTGTACGTATACGAGATCCTGTTAGCTCTATCTCTTTTTCTCGCAGCAGCGGTAGTACTTTGCGTAAGCGCGGTGGCATTTGGCGGGCTGCAGAGAGGTTTACGAGAGCGAATATATACGTATATATAATATGCAACGGGAGCTGGCTATGTACAAGCTTCTATATATTTTACAACAAAATACATAGCGTGATACGCGAAGCACTAGCTGACGCACTGCGCAGAGGAGGAGAAGAAGAAGAAGTAGAAGAGGAGGATCACGGATATCCGGACCTGCAGAAGCACGTGACGGTATCCTCAACATCGACGGAGAGAGAAGTGTCGATGGCCGAGTACTTGAAGAACTTTCTACTCGCCAAGCCGAACATGGCTGCTGCTGCTGCTGCTGCTTCCTTCCTTCTGTTTGTCTCTCTCTCTCGCACTCTCCCACCAGCAGCGGAGCGTAAATCGAGATTATACCTCGGCTCGCCGACTCTGCAAGTGAATCGTCGGCCCGAGAGAGACTGCAGAGCGCGAGAGACTCAGGACTCGGCTCTCCGTGTACACGCTTTCTAATTACGCGACACTCCGCGATCCATTATAAATAACGGCTGCGCTCGTGTCCTTTGTATCTGAGATACGCCTTGCCTACATGCAGCATCGATGACTAGTCTACACACGTTCATACGTCCGACAAGAGAGGGGTACAATTGTGCAAAGCACAAGAGAGCAAGAGAAGAGCGAGTGCAGGTCGTGGGGAAAAAAAGAAGAAGAAGAAGAAGAAGAAGAAGAAGGGACGTGTACGCAGACGAAGCGGGCGCTCGGATCGCAGTTTATATCGCAGATTTTCACGTGGCACACAGGCGGAGGAGAGCGTGTGCGCCTCCTCTCTCGCGGGAGCGCGCGCGCGCGCTCTGGATCGTATGCTTGCGCGCCGGCTACGCGGGGAACACTGACTGATTGCGCGCCACCGCCGCCACCGACTCCTGCCAGCCGTGACTCTAGGGCCCCCTCCCCCGCACACATTGCGCGCACCGTCTGCGCCAACTCCGCGAGGTGCTGTAGTCGTCGTCGTCGTCGTCGTCGTCGTCTCCGCATCGTTGGGGCTTCTCCTAACTGTATATGTGGAGAGAGAGAGAGAGAGAGAGAGAGAGAGAGAGACTCTCCTTCAATGCCGATCAAAGCCGCGACAAAGCTGTCCGCGCGCGCGCGCAGCCGATTCATTCCCGCAAAGGCTAAACTCCGCGCACACCGCAGAGCGCGCGCAGAGAGAGGCGCGAAAAAGAAACTCCGGAAAAACGCAAGCCGCGCCGCGCCACAAGCCGCATCGCCGTCGTGTATATATCGTATACAGTCTATACGTATACTGTATATCGCGCACTCAAGGCCAGAGAGGCCCTCCAAAGAGTTTCAAGTCGTTGCTCAAGTCGTTGTTTGCGAAATAACCCAAGCTGGAGAGTCGCCGTGTAATAAAACACTGCGGGGAGAAGCGGGGGGGGGGGGGGGAGCGAGGAAGGAGCGGAAACGTTGCGCGCAGAATACAGAGCAGCGCGCAGCTCGTTCTGCCGATAAAGCCGCGCTCTCCTTAACGAGCAAATATGACGTGCCCTGCCGCGGGCCACTGTCAACTTCCGACCTTGTCTTCCTTCCTTTGCGACTATATACCCGCGTACACACTGCACACACTCATGTACACGTGAGTTTCTCGCTCGCACAGTGCTTAGCGAGTTTACGTACGCGCGACAGAGTATACGTATATCTATATAGGTACAACGCGATAATAACGGATCTTTTTTTCGGGAAGTAGGTTTCGGCCTCTCTTTGCCGATGCTTGTACACTCCGGAGAGACCGGTTTTCCCTCTCTCTCTCGCTCTCTCGGCCGCCGCGCGCTCTCATTTTCAAATTCACAGGTATATTTTTGGGTGTCGTCGTCGACACCGTGTGCTGCTGCTGCTGCCGCTGCTGTGCAAGTTTCTTTGCCGCCGTTGTGCGCGCGTGCGAATTTATACGCGCAGTATAAGTATACATATATATACAGACAGAGAAGTAGGAGAGAGAGAGAGAGAGATTGACGCTGTGTGAGTCATCGCGGCGACGATGGTGACTCTTGTGCGCCCCGGCGACCGGTGTCAGCGACCACAGATTGTACTCCATAACGCGTGCTCATTATAGGGCTTTTTTTGCCAGCACAAAACGTTTCGCGATTTTTCACGAGCGATCGGCTTCTCTCGGCCTATACTGCTGCATACAATGTACATGCCTCGGCGCATTGTATTTCAGTCTATGGCTTTGTATAGAGCTCGTTTCGTGCATCGTATATTACGTTGGCTACGAGTCTTTCCTAATTAGAACTTGGCAGTTTACGAGTTATTGCAATGGACTATTGGTAAATGACTTCTCATTTCAAATGGGCCGACTCGTTCGTTTCGTTTTTTTCCCCCACCACGTGTCTCGCTCTCTCTTTCTCTCTCACTCGCATCAGAGAAGTGTCGAGAGCGAGAATAATTTACTGCTCGTGCGCGTTTCGATTACGAATTTTGAGCAACGCCGGCGCACTTGCGACAACGCTGCATATATACATATATATAACAATACGATGTATACATAATTCGCGCGAAAAGAACCGATATATACTTTATCGCTCCTCGGAAGTCGAGATCTTTTTTCTTATTGGGGTGAGCGCAATATAACGCTCGCCCCAATATTTGTATACAAATATTGAAAGAATTGCGTTTCCGCCGCTCGCGGAGGGAGAATCAAGCCCACATAATCGAGAAGCAATTCATTGGATCCTCATATTATACTTACGCTCAAACGACGCAAGACAGCGATATACCTCAGAGCGATCGCTCGGCCGCCCATCAAAAAAAAAGGAGTCGTCTCAGCGCGTCAAGTATTGTAAGTATTATAGACGAAAAGAGCGCCACCTTATATATATTCGTCCCGGCATCGTGTTACCGCGGACTCGACCTCCTTTCGCCGCGCGCGCGTAAGTATAAGCATACACACAAGACACTTGGAAACCCTTGGTTTCGCGCGTGCAGCGGGGCGCCTCTCTCCCACATTCTCACTCTCTTTCTGACGCATCCTTATCTACACAGCCTGCATACGTAAGTGGGCGCCTTAATAGCTCCACCCACGCGCGCGCATTATCTCTCGAGGAAGAGAGCGAGGATCGAAAAGCGCGAGAAGCTTAATCAGCTGCTCGCACGAGATCGCACACTTTCCCCGATGGCCGATGTGATCCGTTGTGATGCGGCGCTTCTTCCTTGTCGTTATAAGTATTATTATAGGTAAGTACGGGATCGCACGCGCACGCATCGTATAGAGTTCCACGCGGTCGCAGAGTTACGCAACGGGAGGACCGAAATAATCTCTCTTTCTCTCTCTCTCTCTCTCTCAGTGCTACACTGCACGTCACTGTAACGCGGTGAGAGTAATACGGAGATGGAAGAAGAGTGATGTATATGTATATACAAGCTGAGAGAGAGAGAGAGAGAGAGAGAGAGAGAGAGAGAGCGAGAGAGAGATGGTCTGTGCAGTGGAAAAAATGAAATAACTTTTGGACGGAGAGAGAGAAGCAGGTTATATATCACAGGCGAGGGGGTCGCAGAATTTTCGGAGGGGAGCGAAGGGCTGCTGCTTTCAGCTGTGCGTACAGCAAGGTTAGCTCGCGCGCGCGCGCGCGCAGCTAAACGCACATATACGTATACTTGTATCACACACACCAGACATCACACATAATAGGTAGAATGTACAACCGAGAGCACACACGCACACACACAGAGGGAGAAAACATGCAGCTTTCGGAGAACAAACAGAATTCTGCAGAGCGACGAAGGTTAGGATACGAGAGTGAGAGAGAAAGTTTAGAGAATAGTATAGAGAGGTACTGGACGCGTATAAGCTCACCCCATAAACCAGTCGACGGTATCGCGGAGGTACTCGGGTAGCCTGTCCAGTTTGGCTGCTTGTCGCGGGCTAGAGAGCGCCGCCGTCGAGGATGTCCGCCGAGGGTCCTACTCCTCCACCTCCACCGCCTCCTCCTCCAGCTGCGGCTGCTCCTCTCGCTGCTGCTCCTCCTCCGCGAGGACGACTCTTGCTGCAGCTCGCCCCAAAGGCTGCAGCGGCTCGGCGACGGCGGCAGCAGCAGCAGCGGCGGCGACGGTCGTCGGAGCGCAGACAGTGAGAGCCGCGCGCGCGCGCGCATGCACACTCACACATGCAGCACGGGGCAACCGCAGAAAACCGCGACGACCGATCGGCAGAGAGAAAGAGAGCGAGGGAAAGAGAGAGACGGACGCGGACACTGCCGTGCGTGCGCGCGATGCCGCGACGCGGACGCGGCCGCCAGAAACGGAGAGAGAGCGAGAGAAGAAACGCGATGAGAGAGCTCTATTCCGGAGAAACAGAGAGAGAGAGAGAGAAGCGCGCGCGCGCGCGCAATTTTAGCCGTGCGAAGAAGAGAGGAAGAAGAGACACCGCGAGAGAGCTGTTCTCTATCTCAGTGGCGGCGGCGGCGGCGGCACACGGCACCAGCAGCGCTCGTCGTCGAGTCTAACATGGCGATGGCCTTCCCCGCGGACACCTGTTCGTCCCTTTTAGGCCTGCAGCAGTGGCCCAAACTGCTGCTGAGTCACGAGGAGGCGGCGCTCTCTCGGCCGCCCCGCAACCAGCTGATCCGCTGACGACATCTTTGGATCTCTCTCTCTCTCTCTCTGCGCTCTGCCTCAAAGTCTCACGCGCGCACGCACACACACTTTTTCTCTCTCTTCTCTTCTCTTCGGAGTGTTCTCCGCTGCAGCACCCGATGTAAATGCCCTCCGAGTATACTTATCCGACCGTGTTCAGTGTTGTTCCTTGGCCGAGAGAGAGAGAGTGCTGTAGGACGCTTCGTCCCCGGGGGACACGACTCACCGCTGCAGGCTGTCTGTGGCAGCCCGACCGATGCACTCTCGCGTCTCGCGCACTTTATCGCTGCCGCAGTGACGCGTGGTTTATCGGCCGCGAGGCACAGCTTTTAGATCGTCCGCGAGAGCTCTGTGGCGCCGAGCTCTCTGCTGTCTCTCTACGCCGCGCGCGACACAGACACCGTGTGTGTTAGTAGCCCTTCTGTTCCGTTCCCTCGTTCCTCGATCCACCAGTCGCGCTTTTCGATGGATTTGTTTTTTTTTCGAGCTCTCTCCGCGGACTCCTCTCGCGGCTCGCTTGCGCTCGTCGGCTCTAATGGCTGTTTCCGTATTCCCTATTGCTCAGCCTGCCTGATGCGTATACAGCGTATATACACGTTGCGGAGGGCCGACTATCGACGCCTACCGAGCGGGAATCGAACCGATGGACGACTGTGTCGGTAAAATAGGGAGCCGAGATCCTTCGTGTTATCGAACGATGGTCAGACACGCGACGAGCTCGACGGGAAATGCAACTCCGAGGATAATAATATACTCGTCGAGCGAGTTTAATATTGCTTTTTTTAAAGTTTGCCGATGCGTACCTATTATCGATTTGCAATCGAAGCTGATTGGATCCAGATGTATATGTAAAAGAAATCCAGTGCGAAAGAATTTCATTTTGAATTCATAAGGTTATTTGTATGAATGCGCAATCTGCTTGTAATTTTAATGGAATTCGTTTATTTTTTTACGAGAAAAATCAAATATTTAATATATTTCGTTAAAAGTACTTGGGAATCTCTGCGGAAGTATAAAGGCAGAACATTATTCGAATTATTATTAAGAGAGATGCTGCGATTCACGTTAAATAAATGTTCCAAGTTTTTTTACATAGCAATACATTAAAGTAAGGCTTGCATCAAAATCGCTCTATTTCTTTCGTGCAGCTTACGTATTTGTATATGAATATCTCTCAAGTTCAACTCGTGAGCAACCCATATCTATCATACATCAAAGGAATGAAGTACGTTCGAAGGATTTTTTACGCAGTTACTTTGCTTGAAAAAAATCCGATTTTCAATTGACTTTGACATCCCCTTAACCCATATGCATATGCATTAATTATAAAATTATTAAAAAATGATAAATAAACGCAGTTACACATATTTACTTATTTATTTGGAAATTTTGACAGAATAAAGATTTTTGGTTAATCTGACATCAAATATTTATCTATACTCAGCAATTTACCTTTCGTTTGATGAAATAAAAATTCATAGAAACAATAAATTTGATCATCTCTTTCGAGTGAAATAAAATAAAAAATTCTCATTCGCAATGTAGCAGCAAAATAAAAGCACTCAGACATTGCAATATCGAAAGCGAGGTATTGAAACTTCGTAAAATGTAAGACAACACATGATGATTTTAGTGCTTTGTCGAAAATATGAAATATTAAATTTTGAATAAAAAAAGTCAGAATTACACGACGAAGCTTTCAGGCATGGATCGATTAATTCACCACACAATAATAACCACAATGCATCAGAGTAATGAAGTAGTCCATTGTTCAATTTTGATCTTGAATAATTAAATAAACACACGTGTCTATGCATCACACATATAGAACACAGATATTTTGCTGCGCGTATACACAAAATCTAAGTATATAAGTAAATACATTAAAAGAAGCTAAAACATCAACATTCTGTATTAGTCATTGAAAACAAATGAGAGAGCTCAAGCCCGCCCCATAATCTCGCCTCTCTCCCCAACTCTCTATACTTATGAGCAATCTTGGAAGCGCGTCCACGAGAGCGCATTGAATCACTCTCCTATTTTCCCAAACAAACTTCAGCGGCGATGGACTAAAAATACTCGAAATTGAATTATGGACTCGGAGACGTCGAAGCCCGCCGCGGTATTGCGGAAACGTCGCGGTTACTATTCTGAACTCGTCACCGGTAAGCAGCCCCCTTCCCCTCCCGCGCGCCCCTCGACATCTCGCTCGCTCGAGCGACGGCCCCGATGAATAATATCCTACAACGAAAATATCACTGATCGATAAAGGTACAGTCGTCAAGCCTGCAATAGCAGCGGCAGCATCAGTGGTAGGCTCGACGACAGACTGCCGGATAAGGCGCAGTTGTGGATCGCCGACCGTGCATAACCTCGTCAAAACTAAACGTTCCATCACCGCCCACGTGATTCCTAATGAGAGATGGATCCGATTCCCTCAAGACCCTTCAATCGTATGGACATTGCTATCTTGATTGAATAGTAATAGGTATTAGAGAAAGCTCTCATTCTCGGCTCGTAAAACTGCGAGAGAGAGAAAGAGAGAGAGAGACAGAGAGACAGAGAGAGAAGTCCTTGATTCCAGCTTTTTTCTGAAAACCGTTTCAGTTTGTTATTATTATTTCGTGTGGAGGGGGCTGAAAAAAGGGACTTCGTTATTTCACGTAAGGCAATAAGTTAATTGAAACGATGGAAGTATAATTATCGGCTTTTTGTAGTGTTATTAAAACGAAACTGTCAATTAAAACAGCTTTGTGTTATTGACGCAAAATCTCAATAACGGTTGTTAATTAAAAGTCACGATTGAAAAGCGTTAGGACGATACTTCTCCATATAAATTATCAAGGACGCTTTTCAGGTCGTCTGACTTTTCGAGACTATTAGTTTTATTTTAAAAATTTTTTTATATTCATGTACACGAACAATTTTACATTTATTCACGTACATCTAAAGTTATCCTGGACTGCAACACAATTTTACACAATCGTAAAACGGACAGCTGCCCCTTGCGTGAAATAGACTTTGCGCAGCAATTACTGAATGCATACTATATTCTTTTTACGACAGTAAACTGATCTATTGTGGCTATCATGGCTATGGTGTGACCAACATTGAAACTCCTAAGTTCATTTTAATCTTTCGAGTAACATCCACATGACTATATTTTCCAGCAGTGGTTTTCTCAAAATTATCTGTCTAATTTTTGCAATATTCTGTATTATACTGTAGAATTTTTTATATTTTTGTATACTTTATATTGTTTTTGTACTTTTGTATACTGTACATCGGTGTCCTCAATACTTTCTTGATATTATCTATAATTACAAGATACTTATCCACCGTTTTCATTATACCGAACGGTAATAAGCCACACTAGATGAAAGAGAAAAATTACTTTAAATGACATTCATTTCCGATCCAGGGGTCCGAAAAAAAGTCTAATTTCCCACAAATTGTTATGCTTCCTGATATCTCTACCACTTACGAGAAGCTTTGCTCACCGAGCCGACAAAAAGTCATTTCCAGCCCAAGCTTTTACGCCGAAAGTGCAAATGGGACTCGAGGCGGGATCGAAGCGTCTGGTGCTGAATGTGGAAACTCAAAGGCGGCGTCGAATCTACCGAGAACTGACCCTCGATAATCTTTTGCTCGAACGAGGAATACGCGCAAGCGATATTTTACAATCGAATGACTTGGCGCTCGAAATGTTTGACGACAACGAATTCGACTGCAGGTCTGATTATTTATTTCTCGAAGCTGCTTTGTCTGTCGATAAATTCCTGGTAGAATGCTTAACGGAGAAATTCGTATCGGAATTCGCTGCATACTTTCCTACTCACGACGAATATAGTATAAAATAAAATATCAAAAAACTCAATGAGTATAAGAGGGAATGAATAAACTACACATATAGTTGCCCTTCATTGCACAATAGCCGACTATTTTACGAATTTATACGTCAGAGCTTGGCCACGAGATATTGATGTTTGAAATATTCCATAGACGTATTGCATAACGGAAACCGACTAAAAGCCAGGCCTGTATTCAAGTTACTCCTCTCGTACCGCCCGGCGCAATTTGAAACAATACTTTGTTTTAAAGCGCGCGTGACGTTAATTAATTGCGCTCGAGTGCCAGTCACTCGGATTTGTTTCACGCATTTTTCCGAAAGAGGAAAAAAGAAAATCCGTTAATCTCGTGGCATAAAGGAAATTCTTCGGCGCGTAGTGCTCATAATTAAATTCCTCGCTTTTTGAGCGCGAATTTATTTTTCAAATGAAACATTGAACCTCTCGGATTTCATTTTTCAAGCGTAAACTCACGGCGGACTATACATGTATCGTAAAAACTTTGCGCAGGACTTCGGACGAGTGGTTAAATCTTGGCATTGTGGACGGCCGTCGTCATCCCGTGCCAGCCGTGACGCTGTTCGAGTCGACGAGTCCCGAAGAGGAACCCCCGAGCTGGCGGCCGGTCGCCGTGATGGATTACTCGCGGGACACGCAGCTCTGGCAGCTCATGACTCTCGACGGTTTATCGCGAACGTTTCATCGTCCGAGGCTTCACATCTGCTTTTACGCCGAGGACCCGCGAGTGTTCGCCGACAGAATCAAAGCGGCGATACTCGCGAGAGAACGAACGGAAGCTGGTTTCAGGCAAATTGAATTTCTTTAGTTCTCCTTGTTCATTCGTTTGGACGCCAGTCCCGTTGCTCGAGATTTTATTCAGTTCGAGGCTTTATGCATAATTCAGAAAATCAGATTGTTAAATTTCATGCTCAGCTAATATTATGGCAACGTAATGCGATCAATTATGCTTGTTATATGATTAAGATAACGTAATATGGTCACTTGTGATTGTTGTGTGGTTACGATAACATAAAATGATCATTTATGATTGTATTATGTTACATTAAGACGACTGATATTATATAACCTTTATGCCGTAAAACTGCTGGTACTGCTAATTTAGTTTTTTTTATCAATTAGCTGGAAAAATTGGATCTCGAAATATTTGATGTAAAAAATGTAATTTTTAAGCGAGATTCCATCGGCAGGTATCAGATCTACCTGAACAGCATGCCCGTCGACGAGAACACCAGCAGTGATCCGAACGAGTCGCTCATGCGTTCCTTCGCGAGCGATAAGAATATCCACTCGAAAACTCACCTCCTTGCCGTAAGCTCGAAATCTTGTCTCAACCAGTAGAGTCTCAACATCGCGATAAACAATCAAGTGCCCCCCCCCCCCTCTTCAGGTGAGTGTGGAGGTCGAGCGTCACTACCAGCGAGTAATGTGCGATCTCGAGTGTCGCGTCCAACTACGTGATCTACCCTCCGTTTCGGCTTATCTGCTCAGCCTCGAGCCCGTCGCTGATGAACGACACTACGAGCCGTCCAAGGCGAGAAGCATCCAGGTCAGCCCCGATTTGTTTGTCCGCGAATGAAACGCTGGAATTTTTCAAATCCTCTCTCTCTCTCTCTCTCTCTCTCTCTCTCTCTCTCTCTCTCTCTCCTCTCTCTCTCTCTCTCCTCTCTCTCTCTCTCTCTCTCTCTCTCTCTCTCTCTCTCTCTCTCTCTCTCCGTTAACATACGACAAACGCAGCCGATCCGCGAATTCAACCAGTGGAACAGCCTCTACGTACACGTGCAAGTTTACGAGGCTCTGCTGAGCATAGCCAACGGCTGCCAGGAGGTTTCCGAAATGAGATTGTTCACGCTGAGAATACCAAAGGCCATGTCGCTCGACGAATTCGTCGCGCTGCAGATAAAGTCGAGTCACGGCATGGCTGATCTATTGCTGAGCTATTGGATCGAGAACGTGACGAGGGCGGTACGCATGTGCCTGCGGGACATCGGCAAGGGCTGGTACGACATACTGCAGCGGCGATTCGACGTTTACGAAGTCATGAAGCTCAAACGGTTTATGATGCTCGTCCGATTTCACATGCAGGTGCGCGGCTTTTTCCGCGGGACATTCGCGCGCTAATGGCACTCGCATGAGCCTCGGCTTGTTTTGCAGAGCGCTCTGAGATTCATGGTGGAAAGCTCCACGGGGGAATTCCTGGATATGCTCTTAGCCGCTAACTCCTCTGTCGCCGATGTCACCGAGGACTTTACCTGGGACTCAATGGATCTCATTAATACGCCCTTTCCGAGCACGGCACCCAAGATTTTTTACCTGCAGCTCGTAATGGGCAAAGAGGGAGCCTTTTACACAACGGATCTCCGGCTATTCGAGGTTACGAGACTTCAATGTTAATTTGTCGTCCAAGTAAAATTGTGAAAGAAGCAGAGTCAGACCGCTCTGAATAACCTTTCCCGCAACGATCGCATAAACAAATTGTATTATTTCAATAAACTTTCGCGAATCGTGTAACAACATCTCGGAAATTCTCGCCTCCTCGACAGAAAG
This sequence comes from Philotrypesis tridentata, assembly GCA_018906965.1. Lineage (NCBI taxonomy): Eukaryota > Metazoa > Arthropoda > Insecta > Hymenoptera > Pteromalidae > Philotrypesis > Philotrypesis tridentata. Next base: position 4,813,930 of record JACCIB010000011.1, on the reverse strand, counting down.
ACGTCGACCATCTTCTGACAAGTGCTCTCCAGCTGTGTCAGCAAATACCCGAGATCGAGCCTATGCTCATGATCAATCTGCACTTTCCGACCGGGCTGTACATAAATAGCGTGAGCGCCGAGGAAAGTTTGATCCGGCAGAAGCGGGAACGACTCAAGTCGACGTATCGAAAATCGGTAGTAGCGCTTTCGTCCTACGCAAAAGCTTACGACAAGTACATAGAGCTTTTCACTTTCGACGTCGTCAACTACATCAAGTACGTTAATCTCGCCGGTGAGACGCTTATTCTCAGCGCAGCTATATATATACATGCGCGCGCGAAAGCAACTTTTAATTGCCAAATTCCGCGCAGCGAGTTCAGAGAGCAAGAGTACACCGTTGCCGAGCTGAAAGAAGAGATCCTCCTGTTCAAGGAGAGAAAAGCCATTCTGGAGAACGAGCTTCCCAACAGTCTGGACATAGGCGCCTTTCGCGTCGACACGGAGAATCTGAGGAAGCACTTGATCGACAAGCAACAGGACCTCGTCGACCGCCTGCTTCGTATGCACACGGATCTTCTGGGAGCGGAAATCACGCGTCTGCTGGAAAACTTCGAGGGTATATTCATCAGACTCGGACTGGACCCGAGCAACATCGAACAACTGGTCGACACGCGCGAATGGCTCGAGACTCTGCCGGCGGTCTTGGAGGCCCAGCAGAAGACGCTGCTGAAGGTGAAAAGTGATTACGACGTACTCGACTTTTTCCGCTGGAACCTGACCGACGACGAGTGCGAAAACAAATGGCAAGCTCTGTTCTCGCCATCGAGGATTTTGAGTCAAGTGAGAAGCAGTAGCTAGATGCTTTGTGAAATGACGTGTTTTGTGACCTTTGAAATGACCTGCGCGTAGATGGTGACATTGCAAGATAAGCTGGAAATACTGGAAAAAGAAACGTTCTATCAGCAGCAGCTGCAGGACGAGAGTAACATTGCCGAGAAGATCCTTAGCCTTATCACCGATGTGGCGACCATCACGACGTATTCGGATGTCAAAAAGATACACGAGATATCAACGGAAGTTAGACGAATGTGGAAATTAGTGAAGGACACGCAATCGCAGGGAATACTTCTGAATTCCCGGCAGAAGCTGTTTGGAGTACCCGTTGTACCCTACGATAAGTTAAATAAGCTCGTCAAACAGTTCGAGCCGTACAAAAGCTTTTGGTTGACACTGTTCGGTAATAATTGTTCTCATCAACGTGATAACTTCAACGATATATTCACGAAATCGATCCTTCTTTTCAGACTGGATACACTGGTACAAGATTTGGATGGAGGGCCCTTTGATTAAGATAGATGGCGCTCCAATGGATGGTATGGTGACCGACATGTTCAAGATCATGTCGAGGTGTGCCAAGATTTTCCAAGAGCAACCGGGTGAGCGATCGTTAAAGTACATCTACAACAAGTATTTCGATAGTCTAATGAAATGCAATTTCGCAGACTTAAGTTCATTAGCGACCAAGACGAGGAACGAGATGGATAAATTTAAGCCCTGCGTCGGCGTGATACAAGCTCTCCGGAATCCGGGTATCAAAAGCCACCACCTCGAGGAACTCGGAGAGCTTATAAACATAGATCTCGAGATGACTCAGGACTTGACGTTCAAGGACCTCCAGGCGTCAGGCATCATGGATTTCCAGGAAGAAATTAAGGAGAAGGCCGAGACCGCAGCCAAGGAGCACGCGATCGAGGACTCCTTGCACAAAATGATGACCGAGTGGGATTCCCTCAATATGGAAGTCGTACCGTACAAGACTAGCGGTGAGAACGGAAATTCAATATTTTCCCCACGAGTATTTGACGAGAAAAGCCAAATGCTATCTCTTTATCGCGGGCAGGTACTTACATTATGAAGATATCGGATGAGGTGCAGCTACTTCTCGACGACCATATCCTCAGTACCCAACAAATCAGCTTTAGTCCCTTCAAAGCAGCTTTCGAAGAGGAAATCGATAATTGGAGCAATAAATTGAAACTCACTCGGGACGTTATACTCATCTGGATAGAGGTGCAGAGGTAATCAGGACTCAATTGTGATCTCTATAGGCGCTCGCGTCTCGATAATCATTGATCCTAAAACAATTGCACTTTACACGTAGAATCTGGATGTACCTCGAGCCGATATTCTCTTCCGAGGACATCAGTCGTCAGTTACCGATAGAATCCAAGAAATATAATACAATGGAGCGCAATTGGCGACGCATAATGCGGCAAGCCTCCGATAATCCCTCTGTAATCGTCTTTCCCCATCTATATATATATATATATATACATCCTATATCTTGCATTATCATATAATCCTTTGGCATTTCCCATCGATCCCACCGTCCGATGTAGATCATAAAGCAATGCTCGGACCGAAGCCTGCTCGAGAGTCTCCGGGAGTGCATGAGTTTGCTGGACGTGGTGCAGAAGGGCTTATCCGATTACCTCGAGAGTCGGCGCATGTTGTTCCCGCGTTTCTTCTTCCTCAGCGACGACGAGCTGCTCGAGATACTCGCTCAGACGCGCAACGTCCGGGCGGTACAACCCCACTTGAAGAAGTGCTTCGAGAACATGAAGGAGCTGCGTTTCGAGGAGGACCTAACCATCACGGCCATGTTCTCGGCCGAGGGCGAGGAAGTCCAGCTCGACAAGTCGATACGTCCCGAGGGCAGCGTCGAAAATTGGCTCGGCATAGTCGAGGAGGGCATGAGGAATACCCTTAGACAGATAATTGGCCACGCACTACAGAGCGTCGACAATTTGCCGAGGAGAAAGTGGGTGGTTGCCTGGCCGGGGCAGATCTCCCTCTGTGGAGGACAGTACTCCTGGACTAAGAACGTCGAGAAGGCCATCGTCGAGGGTAAACTCGACAAGTACTTCAAAGTCATGATCTCGCAGGTATTCGAGCACTGCTCCTCAAGTTGTAATGGGATTTTAGTTTCTTTTCTTTTTTCTAAATCTTCCTTTAGGTTGAAAATTAGTTTTAATTGCGTCGCAATTTTATTGGAGACGTGCGAAATTTTGTCAAGTCGTCTTTGACAAATTTTTCGGCTATTATGTAGGATAAATACATTTCCGTAAAATAAATTCCTTTATAAGATAGAATAACTTTCACAACAATGAGAGACCTCTAATGTTAATTAACGTAACATGAAAGAAATTTTTTGTGCGCAAACAATTTCTTTCATATTTCTTTCAAAGGGATGAAAAGAGTTGTTGAATCACCTGTGGTAGAAATTTAACTATTTACGTGGAAAAATGTTTAATGAAAACAGCAGTTTAAATTTACATTTAATTTTTTTAATTTTTTTTAAAGAAAATTTATTTTTTTTTTAATTACGGTTGAAATTATGCTTATATTTGCAGTATATGTACTAGAATCATTTATTTCAAGTATTAATTAACATTTTTACCAGAATTCACTACATTATAATATACAACTCTTATAAAATTCTCTTGAAAAACTTAATTAATATTTTTTTTTTAAGAAATGAATATTATTTTATTCTAATCAAGCTTGACGATCTACGAACTTTGGTACGTGAGCCAGAATCGGATATCCAAAGAATGATGCTCGAGGCCTTAATTACGATAGAGGTTCACGCAAGAGATGTGCTACAAAAATTAGTTAGCATCGGTGTTTCAAATGCGAACGATTTCGATTGGATCTCGCAGTTGAGATACTACTGGGTGGAGTCTGAGTTAAAAGTTCGAGCTGTAAATGCGGAATTCCAATATGGGTCGGTATTTCATGCAAAATTTTGCAATTTCAAAAAAAAGTTTATCCCTTTAAAAGAAATTACTTATATTTTTATTCATGAGTATCCAATCTAATGTCATTGTACGGAAATTGTTATGTATACGCTTATAATGAAATTCTTACTGAGAAAAATGGCGAATTTATATTACGTCAATAGTTACTGAAACTATTCAATCGACTTATAAAAGGGTTTTAATGACCTATTAGAATGATAGATGTCACTGTTGGAGTGATTCGATTTTCTGATAAGTATCGCATATCCAAGAGTAACAGTATCAAATGCGTTTCGTACAATAGATATGAGTATCTCGGCAACAATGGACGGCTGGTAATAACTCCTCTGACGGATCGGTGTTACTTGACGCTGACTGGAGCGTTGCATCTGAAATTCGGCGGTGCTCCAGCGGGACCCGCGGGAACAGGAAAAACCGAAACTACCAAGGACCTGGCCAAAGCATTCGCTATTCAATGCGTTGTTTTTAACTGCTCCGACCAGCTGGACTACATGTCGATGGGCAAATTTTTTAAGGGTCTCGCCAGGTACATGAATCATTCATTTTTGCGAGGCAATACGTGTCGCGAGGAAATGGATCATTTTCATTTTTCCATAGTTCCGGAGCCTGGGCGTGTTTCGACGAATTTAATCGTATCGATATCGAAGTGCTGTCCGTCATTGCGCAACAAATCATGACCATTCAGAAGGCTCAGCAGATCAATGCAAAAAGGTTAAAAAGCTATTTGTATTTTGCGTAGCAATAAAACATTTTTTGATTTTTTTTTTATAAAAGCTCGATCGGGGTTCTGCTTTAATCGCGTATCCGCAACAATCCAGAACGCTAAAAATTTTTATGGCATTTTATACAACAAATTGTAGAATATTCAAAACAATAGCAGAATATTTTCTCGATGGATCCTTTTTATATTTCAATTTCACCAACAAATATTCAAGAGTCAAAGCATCATTATAAAAATGCTGTATACTCTGCCAAATCCAGATTCGTATTTGAGGGAGTCGAGCTGAGCTTGCAAGCTTCCTGCGCCTGTTTCATAACGATGAATCCCGGCTACGCGGGCCGAACCGAGCTGCCGGATAATCTCAAAGCGCTCTTCCGTCCAGTGGCGATGATGGTGCCAAACTACACCCTCATAGCCGAAATTTCATTATTTTCCTACGGCTTCGTCGAGGCTAAGACTCTCGCGGCGAAAATCACGTCGACTTTCAAGCTCAGCTCCGAGCAATTAAGCTCGCAGGTTTGATAAATTCACTTATTTCGGGGTGCTCATACGTTCAGCCCGAGCTTTAACGAGGATATTCCCCGATATAAATAAACAAGGATCACTACGACTTTGGCATGAGATCGGTGAAGACGGTGATAGCTGTAGCCGGACTACTCAAGCGCGAGCAAAAAGACATGAGCGAGCAGCAAATCTGCCTGAGAGCTTTGCGCGACGTTAATGTTCCGAAATTCTTGAAAGATGACTTGAAACTGTTCAACGGTGAGTGGAAACGCGGCGTCGATTCTATCGACGAGGAAAATTGCTTTCTTATATACCGATGTTTGCCTTTTAGGAATAGTTTCGGATCTCTTTCCGGGGGTGAAGGAGAAGAGTATCGACTATGACATGTTCATTCAAGTTCTTAGGAAGACTATAATCGACATGGGATTAGACGATGTACCAGGTATTAATCTTATCTCCAGATACGCAAAGCTCTATGATCCCATCCATTTATTTAAGCGACGCATGTTCTACAGAAACGTATCAAACTCTTCACTTTTTCCCGGTATTATTGCGTCATTAAAAATTACTTTATCATTTTCAGTTTCATTTTTGTAACCCCCTTGCAACAGCTCTGAGAACAGCAACTTTTTCTCTCTTCTGTATTTAAAAATCAACGTTTGCTTTTTTTCGCTAATTTATCTTACATTACCATGCAAATACCTCTTCCAACTTTCTCTTTCACGTTTTATTCATTATTAATTCAATTTTAATTTCAAAGTTAAGCGTAAGATATTCAAAATACTTTGGAATGATACTTTATAATTTGCGTACATGTAATGATCAAAGAAAAGATATCTTTCATATTCGCCTGACCAGGAAATGCCGGTAAATTTATCGTATAATTTTAAACTTTGAAATTTGCAGCAATCTATTAAATTATATAATGCTTCTGAATATTAATTCTATCGTAATAATGTTGGCCTCTGTATGCGCAGCTGCAAACTTTATTCGTTTGATTCATGAATGCGACATCCGCAACGTAAATTTCAAAACAAAAATGAACTCTTTCTAATTTCGATTAAAGCGTCAATTTACCCGCACAATACAGTGCATTAAGAGAAACCATTTGGACTACATAGATTTATTTATGAAATAAGCTTACTACAGTTAACGATTTTCTAGAGTTCGTGCACAAAGTAATCCAGCTTTATGAGACGACGTTAGTGAGGCACGGGTTGATGCTGGTTGGCCCGACGGGATCCGGAAAAACAAAGGTAAGAAATTTCTTTACTTACGAAACTTTTCTAAAGCGCTCAAATATTTTTTTTATGCCCAACGCTATCAAAGTTTATATACAGCTTACGTACAGGAAGTAAAGTAATCTCTTTCCCGAAGCTCACTTAATGAAACTTATTTGCGTATACGTAGACTTTGATCATTTGTCGACGTTCGTCAGTGTAACGACATAAATTTAGTGAAAGTAGGAACTCCGATCGTTTGTTTCCATCAGAGAAAGAGCTTAAATTGATGAGAAAAAACCCGATTTCACTCCGTTCGCGCATTGTTCTTAGATACGATTCATCTATTTTTCTCAATACTCACCTTGATGAATATACATGCTACGATCCGAAATGAACTTTGATTTATTCACTAACACGCGTCATGGCTAACAGCATATATTATATAGGTGGCGTATGAATATATGATACGAGATATTGGGAATATACAATATTCTTCGGATAAATTTACGTCTTGTATACACTGAGCTATTTAGATCAGTTCAGCATAAGTGTATTTCGGACATATATGTACATTTGGAAAGATACCGCTGGTCTTCAGTATAACACTTTCCCCTATACGCATTATGCTAAGCTCGTCTCTCGCGTCAAAATCGACCCATGTCCGTATCCGCAATATACTTCTGAAAACAGTGTTATATGTCGAACATTTGGTGCTTACAAATATGTGCATACACCCCGACGTTTATATGCATACGTCGCAGGCTTTAAACGCTACATTTTGCCCACGTGTTTTTCATCTCCCTCTGGTTAAAGCCGCAGCAGACGAAGGGAGGAAGCCGAGCTTTGCACAGAAAAAAAGAGCCTCTCGCCGTGAGGGGTGAAATTGCCCCATTAGCAAAGCAGCCCTCGCATGGGGGCTTCCTTTTCCCAGATTATACGCTTCTTTTTCTCTATTTAAATTCTTTCCAACTGTTCATCCGTATATATTACTTTTTTATTGATTTTCGTTCCTGACGTCATAAGTGTGAATCAATGCTCGAGTGATGGAGATGGGCGAAGTTTCCTTGGTTTATCTAAAACTGATTTTTCGATTTCTGAAACTTGTTTGAGGGATTGTGATTCAAATGAAAATAGACTTTTATTATTTTTCGCATTTCTTGCAAATATATATTTAAATAATTGCAAATAATTCAATTCAGCGAAATATACATCTATCATAATACATTTTTATTCTTTATTTACAACCTTTTATGTACATTACCAAGATTTACAGAACTAGAATTGATTAACATATTACAGTAATATACTTAGAATATCTTGCTTTACATCGAGCTTTTGAAAATAAAATCTGCATTTGCACCTAAAGCTTTGTTAATTACATAAATAACGGATTGTTGAATTTTCTTGGTTCATTAAATATAATCATAAAACGTATCGCATTTTCAATGATAGATTTTCTAAATTTTTATAGTTTGAATAATATTGACTTTCAAATCACATTCAACGCACCAAATGTTTATAAATAATTTTGATTTCAATAATTGATGCTGTTATTTGAATTTTCTATTGAATTAAAATAATTCTTATTTATTGAATACTTGCCGTTCATTTTTAATATTTCAAAATAAATATCAAATCCTTTGTAAATTGAATTATTTTAATATATCAGCTGATTACACAACACTGTACAACTTTATTATTTTGTCTCTTGCAATTGTAACATCATGTTAGTATATAAGTAAAATATTTTAAATTGTAGAATAAAGACGCTAGAGAAAATGAACAATTTTTTTAAATTATGCGTATGATCAAACTTCAATAAACTTACTTTTCATTCATAAAAATGTAATTTAATTAAAGGCACAATAAATTCATAAAAATTAAAATATTAGCACTCTTTTTTGTTAGTATATTACATTTATTTTTTTTAACGACATTGTTTCATACCATATAGTTTATTAGCTTAGTTTACTATTAGAAACATAATTAAAATTTAGTTCTAAAAGTAATTTATAAATTAATAGATTTATACATCTAATGGTTATTTTCATGCTTTATAGCACTTACTGCATACAAATGAGGTAAGAACGAGGGTTGTCTTTCATTTTTCTGTCTAGAACAGGGTCAATTTTTTCCGTCTCATACATAAAGTGTACATCATGATGTGATGTAGACACTTTCCGTTAGGGATAATGTGAAATGAAACGTCTTCAAAGCATCTTCAGCGATAATCCTACGCATAAGGTAATTTGCTCTAAACGAAGTAGCTCTAACGATATTTTTATTCCCAATGCAAGTTTCGAATAACCTGTAGATACACTGATTAGTTAGGGAATAAAATAGAAGCTTTTACTACAAATAAAAAAACTTTCTATTGAATTTTGTACTTTTACTATCTCATTAAAGTAAACTTGACGATGAGAGTACACTATAATATATACTCCAAAGATTCATAAAATAATTTTTTATAAAAAAAGTAAATATACTAAAATAGTTTAGTTGTTTCTTTATCGTCCATTTATATTTCATTGTAATATGCAAAAAGAGCAAAAAGTTACTTGCATGATTAATCATGGAAAAAAGCTAATGGAAATTCCTATATCATATCAACACTATAAAATATTGAGCTCCCATAAATATGATATCAATATATGAATGTGAAGATAATTGAGAAGAATGAAATGATTAGCAGATCTTTGATATTTATTTACATATTACTGGTACGTAGCGTACTAAATGTGCATATACATTATATGTACAAAAAAATTTAAGCTATTTTCACATAGCGATTCAATTAACTTATTTTCTATAACGGTAGAAGACCATTTTCATATCTTTAGTATATATAAGAAAAATGCCCTTGAAATATTTCATCCAAAAACATAATTGGCTCTTTGAGATCACAAGGAAGCATTTCATACTTCATAAAATAGCATGCAAAAAGTGGAATGCATCATATACAAACATTCGTTGCATAACTTCAATATATTATGAAAGTGTAGGGGACCATAAAATGGTGAAAGAGACAAATGTAGCCACTCAAAAAGCAATAGGTATGGTACACTTTTTTTTAATTTACATTCTCATTAGTATGCATTGTGCATCTGGCACTGTATTCAATACATACATATCCTCCGTCCCTAGGGAAAAAAGCTCTCTTTATAAGGCCCGTCGAAGACTGGCAACTGGCTTAGTCTTCGTCGCAAAGTCGTAAACTGACATACTCTTCGCGTCAAGAACAATGTGACTATGTGAGCTAGTCTTTCATGGTGATACGAACTAGGCTTTTCTTCTTAGAGATCGTCGATATATTGTTACGAGTAATAATCGTAATGAAAAAATGTGCTCGAGTTAAATCCGCTATCAACGTTTCAATTTTAAATAATTGCTGAAGAAGATTGAGTGGCATATACCATATTGTCAAGATGATATCTGCATGATGATGACCAGCAACTTGTTTTCTTTATCGAAACTAATCATAGAAATTCCTATTCAGCTTTTAATTCTAAATAAATAATATTTCGATAAAAGTTTTCCATACTCCACGAAATATTTCTTTTCATTTTTTATATTTTCCTTATTTTTTTCGTAATAATATAAACTTTTACAGCAAAAGGGATTATTTTTATAATTTTTATAGATATGTTACATGCTGTTTCTAGAATTGATCATTGAATTGAAAAGAATGCAAAAACCATAATACTATTTAAGAGTGTAAGTCGTTTTTATACCTAAAAATCTAAAATATCAATAATTAATATAAATAGTTTATGATTGCTGTTACTATCAATGCCTTGAATGATTTGAATAAAAATTCTAAATATTTATACGACAAAGAATGATTATGTTTGTCTCAAATTTTGAGTACGGTGAAAATCATCACTGGATGGTAAGCTTACAAGAATAACATCGACGGGTCAAATACGGATTTAATAAAATATTACGCTATTCCTTTTATCATTTCGATTAAAAATTATTTATGTTCATTTATTTACGTATAAAATTTTTGGATGTTAAAAGTGGTTTACTCCCTCAAGAATAAGATTTAATACTAGATCTTTTGCGAAATAAGCGCTAGACACCCTGTAGTAGAAAAACCATCAATTTCACTGCTTTTAAATTTGTTAAAATATTTCTGTGCACGTCATTCATCACCCTACAGAAATTTATTTTAAGATTTGGCCAAAATTTTGTTTAAATCAATATAAAACTATATAAAAACCAGTAAATTTGAAACAAGATTAATGCTGTAAAAAGTTATGTAACTAGATTAATGTTTGAGATTTTTTAAATTGTTGCTTAATTGTAGGAGTCAAATTAAGTGGTTATTTAAGGCATGTTAAATGCATTTTAGGTATAGATAAGTATCTACACTATTTTTATTTGTAACGCTTGAGTGTAATCAACACATTTTCATAATACTTATACTATTGCGACCTACGTTATTAATCCTATAACTTTAAACGGTTCGCCTTTTTTTAATGAGGAAATTACAAGCATATGCTCTCAAGATTAGGAGCTTAAAATTTTGATAGCCTATAAAATTTCTGAAAGTACACATAATTGAATTTTTCATTTTAATTTCGAAACTACTCGGGTGTACTTACACTATATATTAAGAGCATAACTACACCAAAAATAATTGCATTCCCCTTTTTACGGACTTATTCCAAGGAGCGTATATGTTTCGGAATTTAAAATATGTTGATATGCCGGTATGCGAAACTGCATTGCATATATATTCATTATTCATATCTGTATGTAACAATGCAAATTTTTTTTTACATAATTAATTGTTTTAACTCTGATTTTCTGGATATGTGAAAAATGTGTACAATTATCTTTAATATACCGATACACATAAAGTAAATCTTACCATGCTCGGTACGTGAATCGCAAAATCATTGTGCGTACAAGCAAAGGAGGTAAGAACAAAAGAATATTTAAAATTTTACATGCAGGTAATGTCATCTATTTTATACGATTACGCGATCATCTAAAATGCTCGTTACACTCACGATTACATTAGCATTTTGAGGGTTCTACAACGAAAGCGAAGCTTTAAAAGATTAACTTTTAAGATTAAGAAATAGAAAACCAAAAATGAAGTTTAAATTGTATTTTGTATCTACCAAGTAAATTTTTATTTATAAAATGGGTATATTTATCTATGCTTAAAATGCATCTATCATCATACCTAAAAAAAATCACTGTTAATATTCTATACTAAAAAAATTTTCGCTGTTCTTTTGGAGTTAAGATTTAGAAAGAAATTTTAGCCAATATTAAAATATGTTTTCCATATTTTGACGTCGATAACTCATGTATTCTATGATTTTCCATCAATATTTTTATATTTATATTACATTTAATTTGCAGGTTTACTTTTTAAAAATGTATCAGATACCCTTATGAATGGTTATTTAAGAAAAAAACGTAATATTGATTCACGTAAGTGATTTTTTTACAAAACAGCTTTATATTAGAATGCTAAGAATTAAAATAGAGAAGTTAAGTGTTTCTTTGCAATTGGCATACAAACGAAACGGAAAAAACTCGTTTCGCACTTGGTGCTCATAACATACTTAGTGCAATGCGCTCATAGCTATTACGTTTTTATTTATCTATATAAAGCGGAAATAGATAGTTCATTTCTCATTTTGTACACGCTTAATACGAATAACCTACACTGTTATTTTATGTGAGTTAAAAAAGTCTTTACGTCATTCTTGTATAGTTTCACTTCAATTAAAAAGTGGATTCTGGAAGAATTTGTAGAACAAATCTGCTACCGAACCGATTGACATGAATTTCATTTTATTATATAAATATAGAACTCGCAATGTAATAATATCAAATTTTATTGATATAATATCGTGTCATAATTTATTGAAAAAAATTGTAATAAATTATAATACGAAAAGACGTTCAACTTTAAGGGCTACCTTATATTCGCTAAATTCATGTAGATATATTTGTTATTTTGTAAACAAAATATCTGAGAGGCTTCTATCAAACGATTGCATGAAAGCATCATGAAAAATAGGTGTAGAAATCGATCAAAATATACATGTATGATACATGAACCATACAACATGTAGCACACATGTATACAATCCTTTTTACGCGGGCATACGAATGCGGGGAGCCCTCAAGGTGTCGACAGTAGGAACTGTAGTTTTGTAATAACCTAATACTGTTATTTCGATGTAGCTTCTAATGGTACCTTCCTAGTAAACTGCGTAAACTTAATGGGCATGACTCGCTACACATTTCAAAGTAAAATGCATCGAAAAGTGAATAATAGCCTATTCGTAAAATATTATGTCATTTACAAAGTTAAACCCTACTCGACCTCTCTCGGCGCGCTCATAGAAATTCCAGATTCTCTCTCGTGGTCATCATGTTGAGCGTTTCCGTTCGGCTTTTGCATGACCTCGAGTATCGGAACAATAGCTATATGTAACGCTGGGGATTACAGTGATACCTTGTCAGGCTTTTAAGAACCTTCCTGAGCAGTTGCTCCAGGCAACGCCTGAACGTGATACCGCACATAGCGTACAATAAGAAATTGATACTGAAATTCGTATAGTACAGCAGCATGAAAAACTGCTGGAGACACCAAAGTAGCACGGGCGTATCCTTGCGCGCGAGCGTGAAGAAAAAGACGCACAGTCGGATAACGTAGCTGAAAGAAAACATCATTTCCGGTTAGTCCGCCCTCGCACACCGATCACGAACCTGTCGTTTGGTAACTGATCGACAAGTTGGAATATACTCTTTCTCGATACAATATTGTATTTCTATGTGTAAATTTAGTAATACTGCAGGAAAATATAGAGTGCGAAAGAGGTGGAGAATCGAAAACTGTGTCTACACTCTACAATAGTTTTTCTAAATTTGGGATACACGCTCGTTTTATAAAAAAAAAATTTTATTTCAATAAATATTTTTGTATTCCATTGAAAATAAGGTCGAAATTAAAAGAAATTTACCTCGGTAAGTTGAGAAGAATAAATACAGTACTGATCAACAAGAGCATTTTTGTAATACTTTGCTGATTGCGAGTCGAAACCAAATTCCGAGAAGACGATCTGACATCTGAAAAATATGTTTTATCACTTGTTAAAAATTGTGCATTTAATTCCGATGAGAAATGCTTTAAAAAGAATTCCCGTAAAAAACTGTTTGTTGCATAAGTGGTGCGTATAGTAGTTCCCTAGACGATGTTTTTATAACACGGACTAATATAAATCCGCTGCAACGACTGTCCGTGTCATTAGCAGTCCATTATGGCACCGTGAGATTAGCACGCGAGCGTATAGCGAGTACTTATGCCACTGATAGTCGTGACATAAGAACGGATACATGCCGCCCAGTGCTATAAACACAGTACCTTCGAGGACAAAATCTTGAATGCTCTTACTTGAAGCACAGTAAATGATATAATGTACCGCTTAAATCTCGCTTTTATTAAAAAAAAATTAAGTTTGAAATGCTTTATAAAAAGTTCTCAAATACTCAAAGTATTTTCGAAAAACAATTAGGTACAACAGACAGTGGGCTTTCAAGTCTAACAGTATAGTAGTAAGTACTCAGAAAGAAAATCATAGACTCACTAAAAAAAAATCATAGACTCACGTATGCAGCGCGAATTAATTTCGGGCAACGCGTAGACAGTTCTCGGCGTCGAGGGCGCGATTATCGTCGACGGCGCCTGCTGGGCTTGGGGTGGCGGCGTCGACGACTGCTGCTGCTGCTGCGAGCGAGAATGATGCGAGTGATTGTTCTTGGACGAGTGAAACGATTGTTGAGACGGCTGTCGGCGGCCTCCGATCCCCGAACTCAAGGCTATTCCATTGGCTCCGTTGTTGCTGCTGCTGCCACTCTGTAACACAGCATAATTATTCATTTTTTTCCACCGCACCCTGCTTAATTATCGCTTTTGCGCTCCATCATTGAAGAATGAAATGCTGTGCTCTCTCATTTCTGCGCACTACGATGCGAAAACTCGTTAGAAATAGAACAGGAAGATACGATTTGTTAAGAGATGAAATAAAATTTCGTATGCAATCTTGTGTTTCGCTCGAATCAATCGCTGATTATGTCTAAGATTAAGTACCCTGACAGTTTACTGATTATTCTTGTCCAAAAAATTTTGTTCGACTCCTAACATCAAGACAAACTATCAATCACTAATATCAAAAAATCGTAAGATTATCATTAGCCGTTATACGTATCTCGGTGGCAATATCTATGAAATATGCACGTGACTGATATTGCGCGACTAAACCTCCAGCAGATGTAAATCTTGCGACGCAAGTGATCGATTTTAAAATTATGCAAAATTATTTTTCTTCGGATTTATATACTCCACACATATATATAAGACATCAATTACGGAAATCGATTGTCCACAAAAAAAACGTACACCCTTGCTTTGCGTACGCTTGAGCTTTGGCAGTTGAATATATATATATATATATATATATATATATATATATATATATATATATGTATATATCGATTACCACATACCTCTTGTAAAAAAACATACACGGAAAGTGTACACAAACTGCATCGTTTCTTGGCAAAAAAAGCTATATAATATTTCGTTGCAGAAAATCATGTTTCCGAGGGTGGATCGACATTTTTATACGTCAACTTCTGTATTTACTCTCAACTTTTTCAAACTATCGCACGCAAACATCAGCAGTAGAGCTTACACTGAACCAGGATTTAATCATATATTTTCTTTTAGTGACAGCAAAAGAATGGCAGCAGTACCGTCCTTTGTCACCAATGTTTTCTTTCGAATCGTAATTTATTGACGTTATTTCACCCTTATCCAAATGTTTGTAAAAAAGCCTGACAAGGATAAAATCACATTTTTCTATATAAATAATCGATCCTTATTTATTTGCTTGTGCTTATTTGACGGTAAAAGTGATAATTTTGCAACGATTAAACATGAATGTAAGAGTTAGATTTTAAGAATATTATTCTTAAAATTCAGATTTGTTCTTAAAAGCCATTTTTCTCAAAATCTTGAATACATTATTTAAACACCGCCATACTGTGATATGCTAAGTTGGTGAAATCAGTTGCTAAATCATTTGTATCAATGAAATTGCAATGATAAAACGCTAATTACCATAGACGCAAACGTGCTTAAAGATTTCTCAGCACTATTTAAAGAAAAATATTAAATTTGACGATAAAGCTGTACCCATGTCACCATACTATACTTGCGTATATTATTTGAAAGTATTTTATATCCTTTGATGTACTCAGAAGCGAGATTGAAATATTATCTTTTATGGATGAAAGCTCGTATATAACACTAAAAGCTTGAGCTTGAAGTACGAACTTCTTTAATTCAAGTATATAATATGTTATAAAATACTCTGCAAGTATATTGAAACGATCTATATTTTGATTAGAGATCTTGATATAATACTTATTACTGTAATCATTGGATCTATTTGACGAAATTGTGTGAATTTAAAAAAATCTAACGTTTATTCTTATGTTCATGAAAATAAAAACATCGCAATATGTTTAACATTTTATCAGATGTTTTCAGTGTTGAGATTCTATAATATTAAACAATATAATTATAAGTTTCTTGTTTTGTTTATTCATTTAATACGCTTATGTACAAAACAAATTTACTATAAGATTTTATTTGGCTTCCATAATTTAATACAGCTCATTTATTTTATAGACGTATTTTCGACATTGTCGCTCTCTTCAAGAATATATAATATATTTTTGAATGAAATTACTCCAATTAAATTTTTAATCGACAGATTTTTTTGTCAAATAAAACGAGAACGTACTAAGAGAATTTTGGGCAATTACACGATCTTTCTTTCATTATGCATTATTCGTTAAGAACAGAAGTGTGTCATCAGAGATAAATATATTTATATTTATTTATGTAATAATCATTTGAAATGATTATTGTTATATTAAGCTGCTACGTTATACTTGGATTTTATGTAAAAATGCCTTTTTATGCATATGAACGCATCAATTAGCACTGATCAAAACAACAATTGCATATATATGCAATGAAATCTGACATTGAAAAAATTTATCTGAATCAATATAAAGTCGAAAAGGACAAATTTAATTTCACAGTCTTTTAATATTACTTTATGCGTCGAGGTGGGCTGTAAAATTAAAATTATTAAATTCATGACTTATATTTAAAATATATCATTACGACCGTTTCCTCGCCATAAAAAAAACTATAGGCCAATAAAAGCTTCTGGTAAGTATTAATAGTTCTTGAAAGCAACTATTGATGTATTTCTGTGACCAAACGCAATCCATAATAGTATGTACATTTGTATGCATAATTTAATGGACAAACGGTGTTAACCCTACGAACCGGGGCTATAGCTCACCCTCGTAAATTTATTATTCCGATTCAATTTTTTTTTAATAAACATCTTTATTTAACACTATTGAATAAGAAATCACGAGTTGCCACTGCAAATGTAGCCAAGAATTGTTTTAAACAAGTCTTTTTAAACAATTAAAAAAATCGTGATATTAGCATTTTTCAATTTTCAATTATTTTTTCCGCTATAAAATTAAATACATTGACAGGTCTCAATTCGCGATTTTTTATTCAGTAGGGTTAAATAAAGATGATTGTGAAAAAAAAATTGAATCGCAATTAACAATTTACGAAGGCTAGCTGTAGCCCCGGTCTACTACGACTATGAGCATAGTACATATTCCGATTGCGATCAAGTTTCAGTTGTCGGAGTTTCTGCAAGTTATTTGTACATCTGCGAAACCACCAACTGCATAAACCGTCAAAGCTTCAAGATTATTTTCAGACAAAATGAACCTAAAATGTCTCTACGAACGATTTCTCGCGTGATTGACTTTTCCGCGTAATGGAACTGTCTGCAGCACGAAATTTTGAGCTTTCGTTGCGACGATTACTTCTTTGAAGTGAAAAACTAACTGAAAGTTCCCGACTTTTTAATTTTCATTTTGAAAATCGGTATTGATCACCATTAAGAATAGATTGCGCAGATTAAGCGACCATGACGACGAGATAAATTGATAAAATTCTCTGTGATTTATATACACTTGGTGTTGGTACAGTTATCGCGATTTCAAAGAAAAATTCATCGCGTCCATCAGGCGTTATAAAAACTTACTCGCCGAGTGAATAAAGGTTGCCTTGTATTTCCGACAGTTTTTTGGTCAAACGCAAAACAGAAGAGACGTCGCTGTGACACGACGATCACTTACGATTAAAGCTTTTCCGTATGGGATTACAGTAGCTTTGAATTTACGAGCGTACCCACCTACCGTGATAATGATAAAATACGAGATAATTAAGCGTAAAACGAAGAGTAAGTAACGCGCTTAAACTTGTGCGGAATCGCGACTTATTCCACTTAGAGTTAATGTAAAGTTGGACTTTATACATAAATATCTCGTGGATGAATATTCCAATTGATTCAGCGTAAAATAGCGATGCGCGCACGCTTGCGAAAGTGTGTCGCAGTTGTGTATAATTTAGTTGCAAGGCAGAAAATTATCATTGAAAAGCAAAGGGAAAAACAGGCATTAGCGCAGGTCGGCTCCGCGCGGAAAGCTCACGGTCTATATGTGCGCATGGATTATTGGAAAGAGCTTTGATCGATTATTTCGGTGGAATAATTTAAAGGCGCGCTCGGGACTGTAAAAGCTCGGCGCAAAATAGCTGCAGGAGGAGCGCGATGGCAAACGCGTTTGCCAATTCTCGAGATATCTAATGGCGCAGCAGAGAAAGGAGAATCGGACGGGGCGACTGCACGCGGGGCAAGAAACTCGGCGTAGAAGCTCTCATTCACGTGACGGCCAAAGTCCAAATAGCCCGGACGAGTAGGTAGTCGGCGCGTCATTCTTTTTTTACCGCAAGAACAACAGGCTGGAAACTTTATTTTAAGTTTCTCTCGCGCTCGTTCCCCTCGCGGCATCGCCGGGCCGGCGGAGCGGCTGAGCGGCTGAGCGGCTCTACGCTATAACAGAAGCTTACCGGTATCTGATTGAGATTCATGTCCGAGCGCTCCCTGCTGAGGCACCTCGTCTCGGTGGAGAGGCCGACGGAGCCGGCCTGGCCGAATCTCCGACTGAACCTGAGCAGATTCCTCATGATCATCGTGTTCATGACGATGATGAGGACGAGGGGCGCGAGGAGGCTGGCGATGCTGTCGATGATGTTGACGATCCTCATGGTCTCGAGGTACTCGCGCTTCATGTCGCAGAGCTCGTTGCCCTCCTGGCTCTGGACGACGCCGGCGGTGACGAAGCAGTACGAGTGGCTGGCCATCGCCAGGACGACGAGGACGAGGACGATGGCCTTGGCCCGGGCGATCGTGCACATGTGCGGCCGGTGCAGCGGGTACTGCACGGCGATGAAGCGCTCGACGGTGAAGGCGACGATGAGCCAGACGCTGAGGCTGCCGCAGACCGAGGACACGTAGACGACCGTCTCGCACCAGCCGTCCTTGTTGAACACCCGCCAGCCGATGCTGTTGTTCAGCCAGACGAGCAGCAGCGAGAAGAGGAAGCTGAAGTCCGCGGTGGCCAGGGCGGCGAGGTAGTAGCTCGAGCTGCGCATCTTGAGGTGGGTGTTGAGGAAGACGACGCAGGAGAGGAGGTTGCCCACCAGGCCCAGCAGGATTATGAAGGGAATGTAGTACTGGTGCGAGAAGTCGAGGACGAAGTAGAGCGAGTGGCACTCGTCGGCGCTCTCCTCCTCGAACGCCTCGATCCCGGCGTCGACGTAGCTGCTGCGATTCGGCGCCGGCACCCCCTCGTGCCGATGCGCGCCCGGCGACTCGCCGCCGATGCTCGCCCGGTGCTGCCCCTCGGCCACCTCGTCCTGCAGCGAGATGGCCCGTCGCACGCGGCCGCCGCCCGCGGCCATCAGCCAGCCGCAGCTCGCCCCGCTGCTCCTCTGCAGAGCCGCCAGTACGTTCATCCTCCTTAACAAGCCGCCTCGGCCGCTCTCGCGCGCATCGAGCCGCACACGCAGAGGCCGAACTCTCCTCCTCCTAATTCCTACTTGCGCGCACTCACTCGGGACGAGACACACGCGCGCACTCGACTCCACGCGGCTCAGCGCTCCTTCAGCCGCATCATCGATCCCGCTCTTTTTTCAATCTCGCGCGACGGCTCTCTCCCTCCCTATTAGTATGCGTGTTCCTGCAGCGAGAAAGCGCTCGGCTCCTCTGTCGGAACGGCTCTGCTCGCTCGCGCGCCGCTAAGGGAACTGCGAGCGGCCGGACTTTGCGCCTCGCAAGCTCCGAGCGCGCCGCATGCGCCGTGAGTCGCGCGCTCGCGCACCGCGCCGCCGCCGCCGCCGCCGCCGCGCTTCTTCTTCTTCTGCTTCGGGGGATGATTAGAAAAGCAATTACGACGAGCCTTTTCTCGCTGTGATCCGCCGTAATTCTCGGCGCTGTGTGCCTATCGTGCATCACCCTCCCACTGCTGCAGCAGCGCCTGATACGCGAGCTTAGCGGGACACGCCGCGCGCGGAGACACTATTACAAGCCGGGAAATCGATGCGGAATTGGTATTTCATTTCGTGCATTGAATAATGTAGAGGCGGCGAGCCCGACGAATCCCGCGCCGGAGACGGAAAAAGTTTCCGCGTCGCCGTGAGCTAAGGCTTGCTTTGCTCTATGATTTGTTTTGGAATTCCGAAGTTGGCGGATTTCGACCTTGCTTCTCCCCCCGGCGGTTATGTGCGCTTCTATATAGCGAAGCGAGAGGCGAGCTCACGTTTTACACCGATCTTTAGTGGCAATGGTTATTATTATGCCTTTTCTTTGGTAGCTAGAATTCGAACAAAAAATTTTTTGAGCTACAGCCTTCGGACCGATCGGAGTTTATTCTGTAAGCCAAAACATGATAAAAAATGCTAAGGAATATGGGAAAAGTTACTGGCAATCATATTTCTGAGCCATCTTATGTATTTTTTGTCCAAATATTGGAATAACAACAATTACGAATGTTTCCGAGGCACCAATAAAAATTCTAATTGCACTAGAAAAAATAGTGCAACAAAAGAGCTTTTATTTAAAAAAAATATGCTCTGATTCGATGCTCTAATAAAAAATTATGCCTGTTAAAAAAAATTCGAATAGCCGATTTTCTCTTTTTTCTCCGTATACCCCATGTTAAATTTTCATGTTCTACATTTCCCACGTTCCTCGGCATTTTTTATCATTTTTTGGCTTACAAAACAAAGTTTCAACGGTCCGAAAGCTCTAAAAAAATTTTTTTCGATTTCTAGACCAAGGAAAAGTGTATTTTTTTATTGAATTTTGACGTGTGTGCATATCCACCAAATTTCGGAAACAACCCTCTTCAAAGTGGCAAATTTGTTTTTTAAGGCACACCTGCTATACCTACTTTTTCTCGTTTCTTAGGTCATTCTGAACGAGAAAAATTCGCGTGCAAGGTCAACGAAGGGTATACTTTTTTTCGAAGCAAAAACGACTCAAAAAACGAGAAATGATTAAAAAAAGTATATTGGATCAATCTGAAAAAAATTTTAGAGTATTTTTTGATGAATTTCAAGACATTTTTGTTGTAATGAAATTTTTATAAAAGTCCATGGTTTTCGAGAAAAAAATCTATGTATAGTTTTTTTCCTTTCAGAATGACATAAGGAATGAGAAAAAACAGACCTGGTAGGTGTGCCTTAAAAAAAATATTTTGTAATTTTTGGGGAGACGTTGATGACGGTACGATGGTTGTTTAAGCTGACATTCCGGAATCTGAACTTACTGGTTTTAATGCCGATGTTTCATCTGTATAGAATAGAATAGAATAGAATAGGGTTTATTTTGCACATAGTAAAAAAAAACTACATATACATATATCACATGAGGTTTACAATATCACAAAATTATTGTATACTCAAAGTAACTAACATTAATAACATTAATATCACTACAGCCTTTATAACTATTTCTAACGCGAGAATTGCCACACCCATCACAGTGCAACTGAAGAGCAGAGTTAGTTTTCTTACCGCCAATTTGAAAGTACCGAGAGCTGGTAGGTCACGAATGCTCCCTGGTAACGAGTTCCAGGAAGTTGCACCAAGGCAACTGAACGACCTACGACCCCTGTCAACTCGTGAAGTCAGAACGTTGAGTTCCTATGGGTAACCTGCTGGATGTCCGATAATTGTTGTTATGGAACAGTTCAGCGAGGTTCGAGGGCTGCCCCATTCTTTGACCTTCAACCAGCCCAACTTTTCTCTGTAGAGAGTGATGTGTTCCGACTTTCGTAGGCCGTAGATGTACCTAATGCAAGCGTTTTGCAGTCTTTGCAGGCGGTCCTGAAGCTCGGCAGAGATGTCCGCATCCACTTGAGGTTTCCAGGATAGTTTATATATGTATATGGTTAATGGAATGATAATATATGTAAATCGCAGAATAACTTCCGTACGAAAACACGTTTTCGATTTGTACTGTTTTACCAGTAGAATTTTTTTAAAATACTAACTTCATCAAATTTTATACGAATTTGTGGGTAATAAACTCAAAAATAATTGCTTATAAATACTACGTTTTTCCATTCTACGGCAGTCAGTTTTTCTATTGATTTTAATGGAGAACCAGTGATTTATTTAAAAAATATAAAAAATTGGTGGGCTGCTCAAAATAACAATGAAAAGCAATTATTCAGATTTTTCACATCATAAAATAATAAAAGAAATTAAAATAAATAAAAAGAATCTACTGGAAATAATTAGCAGTGTTAATTTTTTTCTGCAAAGTGATCGATAAACTATTTGTTACTTCATACTTTTAAGTGCTGCAACTGCTTCAAATGATGGCCAATTCATTTTCTACGTCTCTTTTTGCCAAAATAAATGAAATTGGTGCAGAGATATGCGTAAAAAATGAGACTTATCGATGACGACAATTACCGAATTTTTTTCAAAGACGAATTTCCACAAACTATCTTACACCGTCTTGTCCTTGTCCTTATCTCCATTCTCATTCTGAAAACTACATATATATATTTTTAGCTTTTGCAAACTTCGTTATCGAAACTCAGCAAGCCTACTTTTTCTTTTTCGCCCTCCCTCCCCCTCTCTCTCTCTCTCTCTTTCTGTGTCTCCAAATGAAGCTCCTTTCCTTCCTTTCTAGTCTATTTTTACTACCCCTGTCGTTATATACTCCCCCTCGTGGCTCTATACACCCCCATTCCCGCAGTAACTTCGCGGTCGGATGAACGATGGAGTGAGAGAGAGAAAAATGAGCAAGGTTGAAAATATGCCCGAGCCTTGCCCGAGGGAAGATTCAAAGTCTCGCACGTGTGAAATTTCGTGAAGACGAGATCAAGAAAAATTAATTTTCCATTAGCATCCCCTCTCGTCCCCTTTCATCGTCTAATCAAAGTAAACTCTGTCTCTCGCAAGGGAGACACTCGGTTCCTCGACATTATATAACTCTAAATACTTGGTTAAATAAGCCACGAGTGCAAAAACGAAGGTGCAGCCGAGACGAAGGAGAATACGGGAGAGAAAGAGAGAGAGAGAGAGAGAGAGAGAGAGAATACCCCTACGTCCACTGATCGAGATAATCTGGCTGTTAAATTTCTTTGCAATTATTATGGTAACATCGCAAGTGTGTATACGGCTCTATTATGAGAATTAAGGTATATCAAGGTGTTAGTATGCTGGCTTTTGTTGCTCTCTCCTGTATACACAATGCGAGTGCTTGGCGTGTTTATGCATATGTGCGTGTGTTTGGAATACGGAACCAGGATATTACCATTTCAAATTAGTGGCATTCAATGATGTATAGGTCGAATATGAGGGGAATTTTGCAAACGCTGTATTGCCAAGGTCACCGCTTTGGCCCGCGACTCTCAATCGGACAAATATTTAGAAGCGATTAACTGCCGATAATTGAAGTAATTTGGGATCGATTTGCAAACGAAAAATACAGTTACTTCCCTCGGAAAGCTAAATTCTGGTATTTCTTGTTTTGAAACTTGTATAGCGTCTTTTTTTTAAACTAGAACAGATTTGAATTCTATTCCTACAAGGATTTTAGTATTGTTTGTGGAAGTTGCAGTCGAAGTTATTTTCGCTCAAATCAAACAGAAATTCTGCAGCCTCGAGAAATAAATCCAAATAAAACATCGAGATATACTAATTGTGATACTGAAAACGTTTATTCTATACTATGTATTTAACGTTATTACACTTAAGCGGAATTTTTTAAAATCTCGCATTTCTTTCACAAAATCTCACCAGTTTTGAATTCCATTTGTTCGCGTTTTCTAGCATAATAATATTGTAAGTCCATACGGGTTTTTTACTGTGTACTGGATTTTATAGAATCTACCGCAGTAACACAAAATTCTTCGTAACAAAAAATATATAGTAAGAACTTTATAGAGCGTATGTAACTCTTTTAATTCGTGTGCTTAATCCGAAAAACATTCACTTGATACAAAAGTTTTTCGAATTAAACATACTAATTAAAAGTTATGTACGCTTACTAATTGTACGAACGTTAAAAAGCATCTTTTATAACGAAAGTTATAAATATTTAATGAGAAATTAAATTCTTCGATTTTAAGATTTTTGTACATTGAAAATCTTTTTACATTTTTAAATCTAAATAAATGTTGATCCTAACCTGAAATCCTCTTTAGTTTAAATGTTTATTAAAAATGATTATTAATTCTATACATTTCTATTTACAACATTGAACGCTCAGTGACAACAGCGTGACGTAAAATTTTTGACATTTTGTCAAAATGCGATTTTTTCGAAATCACGAAAAGCAGACTTACGCGAAGATGCACCAAAACTTTCCAATAATGCTCTAAAGCGCGCGCAGTCAAATGACGTTAAATAATAAGAATTAAGGTGTGCCTTATTGAACGACTGTGTGTTATGTACGTAAAAATAAAATTTACGTTTTAGTTTGAAAGGTACAAACTTTATGTTTCCTCCTACAAAATTTTAATGCATCTGTATTTGACTCACGTAAAACTATGTGGGTCACCCGTGAGAAATTTAGCAATTTTCATTTTACCCTTTTTGCAACAGAAACAAAAAATTACAATATACAATTTAGTAATAAATATAGGCTTCCAGTAAATACTACGAATTGTTCAAGTAGCTCGCATATTTACGCGTACGAATACTTTTACATTATGTATTCCGGTGTGTAGCATCTGGATTCTTCAAGAAACAACTAAATTAGATACGAAACTTACGCACATCTTGTGCAAATGAAATTTCTGCGAAAGCAGATCATATTATTCAAAGATATATATAATTCTCGAGGGTATTTCTGAATAACAAGCAGAGCCAGCAACTTTTTTTCACTTCTGCCAGCGAGACCCCAGCCAGATACATTGCATTCGAGGAGCTGTGTTTACGCCGAAAAGTAATTACTTCGAAAATCATTCGGAACATTTATTTATTATTTTTTTTTTAACCAACAATTTCTGTCGTAAATAACGACGTAATATTTAGGCAAATGCAGAGAATGTCTAAGTAGATACAGGCGGGATACGGCCAGGCGATCCCAGAAGTTGAAGATACAAAAAAGCTCAAGTCCCCCTCGCCACACACAGGCAGTCACCAACACTAATGTATTTCAGACAAATCCCTAAAAAAGGAACGGCAGAGCTTTGAGTGACGGTATACGGGCGTTTTAGAAATGCCAAGTAGTCCGACTGCGAGAGATACATATATACATAGACTAGGGAACTAAAGCGTATAGGTCGAGACGCCCGACAGACCCAACCCACGATACACATACGCTGCACACACGTGTGCCTTCGAAATACAGAAATCCATTGTCATCGGCTTCTATTATAGGCAGCGACTCATGACTCACGCGCATGTGCGCATATACACGTAATACGCCTTCCAGTGCTACAAAGTCCTGCAGAAGACGTGCACGCGCCTGCAGGGAAAGCTCCAGCCGAGCGGCAAGCCCTTCACCATGGTCCACACCTACGTGCTCAATCCCAAGTCCATAACCATGGGCCAGCTCTACGGCGAGTTCGACCTGTCCACCCACGAATGGTGAGCTTGCAGCGAGCTCGCGAGCCCTCGTCCTAAAGCGAACGCTCTCGCCTAACATACATCCCGGCTCTATCAATCTCATTTTCCTAACCTTTTGTGAAATTAGAGATTAGATAGTGAAATCAGTTTACCCCGTGGCTGATTATCTGGATCTGATGTGTGCGGGGGATGCAATGCTATACCGTATAATACAGATCGTTACCCTGGTGGAAAACAAATGTCATTTACGATGTTAATAATGCTAATAATACAGCCTATAACGTCATTGTAAACCCTGCTCCCATTAGTACGATGCATGATCAGTTACGATTACAATACGATCATCGTAACACAATACGATCAGTTGCGATTATATTACGTTATAATAGCACTCGTCATAAATTATGATGATATTTTGATAGCCCCGCCTTTAGTTTCTAGCGAGATTACCATCAGAGTAACTTTATTTTTGATTTGTCATCTTCGACAGTATCCTCAAAAGGAAAAATGTTTTGACGTTGAAGGACGGACGGCATACTGTCGACGATGATTCGCGAGGGCACAGCCGAGGTAAACGACCATAAGCGCTGGTACGTGTTCGACGGGCCGGTAGACGCCGTCTGGATCGAGAACATGAATACCGTGCTCGACGACAACAAAAAGCTCTGTCTCTCGTCCGGTGAGATAATGAGGCTGACGCCGTACCAGACTATGGTCTTCGAAGTGGCTGATCTGAGGGTTGCCTCGCCGGCTACTGTTTCCAGGTTCTTTTTATAGACTTCCAACGCAACTACATTTTGCTCCAGCTACCTTCTCGTCTCTTTACGTGTCCAAGTGACAACTTTGCGCTTGCAGTAGTATACGCAAATTGCTTAATTAACCGAAAAGCTCGTCTTTGACGAAGTACGCGACACGCTTTCAATGAGCGTTATAACGACGCGACTCTTTCCCGGCGAAATTTCGTTCAATTTGAATGTCAACTGTACCGTAAAGCGCTTCTTTGTCTCGGCTTCGCCAATAGACCGCGGCACGTAGACGTTTGTTTACGAGCAACACGTGTTTCACAACGTCTATGTCTCGTTCTCTCCTCCTTCCGCCTAGAAAATCCAGGTCAGCTCTCCGCGTTAAACTTGCGCGTTTGCTTTCTTTCGCCTATTTTCTCTCTTTCCGCTCGGTCCGACAGCTCTTCATTGTATAGAGCGCCTAATTGATGTTTCTCTATTTTGTAACGCCGAGAGCTTTCGTAAATAGGCAGACTCTTCAATTTCTCTCGCGGGCAAGAGCTTTGATTCAAGAATGAGAAGAGCTCTCTCTCTCTCTCTCTCTCTTTCTCTCTCTCTTTCTCATCTCGTAAAGTACGTTCGTGACAGTTGAAGCCGTGGCGAGAAATTTAATGGCCCTACGTGTGTATTCGTAAGCGTCGCTTTGCTTTGACGTTTGCCCTGAAAATTCATCTCTCTTTCACCTCTCGCCCGTTAAAAATTAGATGCGGCATGGTATACATGGAGCCCGCTGGATTAGGAATAAATCCGTTCATCGATTGCTGGGTGAGGCAATTGCCCGAGGTAAGTGTTTTTCGCAATACAAATATCGCAAGTTTTCATTTCACCCATCGAAATCCTCTCCTCCCAGGAAATGGACAAACAGAAAGACGAGATATCTCGGCTAGCGTACATTTTCATACCGGCGAGTTTGGAGTACTTGCGAGAAAATTTGCAGGAAATCGTCACGAGCATAAACTCGGGTCTTATGCAGTCGTACTTCAATCTGATGAACTATCAAGTAGCACCCTACGCGGCTGTCAAAGATTTCCCCGGTATAGAGTGACCGCTACTTGTTTATTGTTCACTGTACTGTATTGCACAGTGAAACGCATAATGAAAATTTCGAACGATCGCAGCCCATCTGCTCGAGCCCTGGTCATCGTTTGCGCTCGTCTGGAGCATCGGTTGCACCTGCGATTACGACGGCCGATATTTATTTAGCGACTGGCTTCGAAAGTTGCAGAAGCAGAAAAAGCTGAAATTTCGTTTTCCCGAAGACGGTTTGGTCCACGATTACAGGTGAAGTTGCAAAGATCATGATTTCTGTAAACTTACATATGCGTATTATTCAATTTCGACGCTTCGACGTTTAAATTGTGATCGGTTTACCATCGCCAATGAAATATAGTTATTTTTCTCGATGCATTCACGCAAACGCAATCACGTGCCATCGCAGTGAATTAATTGCGTTTTTTATTCAGAAGCGACAAATTAATGGTTTTACGTATTGCCTACACTGAAAAGCAGAGGAAAGCATCCGAACATACGCTTCTCGATTTTATAGACTACACGAAGGCCACGATGCGAACGAAACTTACTGGGTCAAATGGATAAATGATGTTCCAGAGATCACAATAGGCCCCGAAGATAGATTTTCAGGTCTGTTTATGCATCAATTGCTTCCTGCAACAAAGCGCCGCACATTGATACTTAATACGGATACTTTTATGCGTCGAGCTCTAGCTCATCAATTCCGAGCTGGATCGAGAAAAAAACGTGTTCCGACGGAAATTATATTGCAGCGCGCGCACTGTTGCCGGCAAAAGGCGAACTTGAGAATCGCGCGTGCTTGATTTGCAATTGTCGCGCGTCTGTACCGAGAAACTTTGGATATATAGCCAGTTTGGTTGCTTCGCAGATATCGAGATCCCAACGGTGGACATGGTGCGCAGCTCATCGCTGGTCGACAAGCTGCTGACGACCGAGTGCAACGTGCTGTGCATCGGCCCGACCGGCAGCGGCAAAACGCTCACGGTCTCGGCTAAATTATCCCGCGAGATGCACAAAAAGTACATCTGCGACTTTGTCATATTTTCCGCTCGGACGTCCGCCAACCAGACGCAAGTGAGTATATACGTATAGCTGAGTACACGCTGCGTGTATACTCGAATAGCTCTTATCGCGAGGTATCGATTTACGCGCGCGTACATTATTAACCTCGATTGGTGTGATATGGGCGGTAGGATCTGATAGACAGCAAACTCGACAAGAGGAGGAGGGGAGTGTACGGGCCGCCACTCACGAAGAAACAGATCTTCTTCATCGACGACCTGAACATGCCGGCGCTCGAGACTTACGGAGCCCAGCCGCCAATAGAGCTTCTGCGACAGTACATGGATTTCAAAGGTGGGCGCACATGTGCACTCGGGCTCGGATGAAATAAACTTTTTCTTCGAGCGGGCTAGCTTAGCTTGGAATACGCTGCATCGAAGCTTTGTAAATGTCTGTTATATAACGATGCTGCTGTGCGGGATGAGAGCGAAAGGGGGTTGTACAACGTTGGCTTTCGCGTCGTTGGGCGTGTGAGTACTTCGTGTACGTACTAGTGCTAGTAGGGATTTATCGTGTATTAAATTCTGTTACAGACATACTCGGTAATGGGTAGGGGCATCCCAGCTAAAGTCCATCGTGAAAATAAGACAGCCTTGCGAAATCGATGTTCTACAGAGAAGTTTAAAACGAAAAATTACTCGGTACTATATAACCGATGAACGTAATTCCAAAAATAGCCGATCAATCAATAAAAATTGTTCTCTACCCCTACGGCGCAACGTCAATACACGACGTCGATCATAAGCAGCATTGACGAATCATAATACACCCCTCTCCCGGCGGTCTATCCAGTTCCCACAAATACGAATCGAGTTCTCTCCGACAATAAGGTCTCTCACTCGCAGGCTGGTACGACAGAAAGGAGATAGGCGCATTTCGAGCCATCGAAGACGTAAACATCATCGGTGCAATGGGACCACCCGGGGGCGGTCGAAATCCCGTTACAGATCGACTCCTGCGTCACTTCCATTTCATCGCATTTCCCGAAATAGAGGACGCCACAAAGGTATAGGCACACGCTGTACTCGTACACTCTCTCTATATCCCTCGGCGCGTATAGCGCGGCGCAAGCTCGCGCGAAACCCGAGCTTTCCACATCAGCGCTGAAAATTTCCAAGGTCGCCTCGCGTCGTTTCGTGCGCCCTGTACGCGCGCCTATACGCCGCGGTATTATTCCATCGACGCGGCCGCGCGTATTACACGTATGTGCGAGAGAAAGCTCGCCACGCCCTCGTGGCCCGAGCCAATTATCGTCGCACATCTATCTGCAGCTAATGACGGAACGCGACGTCGAAGCCTTCTACGCGACGCGGGCGTGGGATGGACGCGCGCGCGCGACTCTCGTTCCCTCCCCCCCCCCGCCACCGGTCTTTGTAAATTTTCTGTTTGCCGACGGAATTTGATTTTCGTCGATGACCGATCCTTGGTAAACACTGTCCGCCCCTCGGCTACTGCCTTTTTTTTCCAGAGGCATATCTTCGGGACCATACTGTCCTCGTGGCTGTCGAGGACGGATTTCCTGGAGCTTCTCGAGCCCATGATCGACGCGACAGTCGGGGTCTTCGCGACGATATGCAAAGAGCTGCTGCCTACGCCCGATAAGTCGCACTATACCTTTAACGTCAGGGATCTCGGCAAAGTCATTCAGGGCATTCTCATGGCCGAGCCGACCAAGATTAAGGTGCCTACAGAATTGTCTCTTAAGCCAGCGTAAACAGTTGATTCATTGTTCTATACCAAATTCCACATTTATTGACTTTTATGCTTAGTGGTAATATTTTTTTCAAATTTTCTGTAACAATAAGTTATTGTTAAAAATTGAGCTATTTTTGAAAAGTCTTTTGCGCGCCAGGTTTCAACTTGGACCAACCGAAACATTCATAAATGTACAAAATTCTTTAATAATCTTTAAAAAGGAAAATTGATTTCTTCCACAATATAGAATAAAAATCAATTTTTCTTTTTTTTCGAGACTGTTAAAGATTGACGTTTTGAAATTTGGTAGACCTCCAGCTTGAGCAACTGCCGCAGGGCTGCGAGGAGAGCAAAATTATATTTCGGACGCTTCTTTTTTAACGAGTTCAGAACATCGACGACCTGCTGGTGCTCTGGTACCACGAGAACTTTCGGGTGTTCAGCGACCGGCTGATCAATCAGACAGACAGAAACTGGTTCGAGAATTTACTGCGGAAGAACCTGCAGAGCAAACTTTATTACGACATTAGCGGCGAGGTTATTATGGGAAAGCCTCTATTTTACGCGGACTTCTGTAATCCCGGAGGTCAATACGAACGTATCCGCAGTGCTAAAAAGGTAAATTAAACTCTCCTCCTGTCTGCGTATTTTACAGTATGTGCTATAAAGGACGAAACCAGAGTGCGACGTTAGGCATTCTTCGAGGGGCATAAAAGGGATTAATTTAAACTTTCGCAGCTTTATACGCGGTAGTCGAAAAAGCGCTTTTTCGGTTGTAAATTACAAAAGAAATAAAAAAGCAACACATTGTACAGAATAATTATTGTTCGTTATTTAAGGCAAGGTTTTATAACGTCGAAACGTGAGAATAAATTTTTGAATAACCTTTCATATGCTACACTCGAAAATTTACTATAATAACTTTTATTTTCAATTTCATATACTTTAAATATGAAAATAAATTTTAATTTTTAAAATTCGCACTAGTTGAAAATTAATAAAATGACATTCCCCTCAACGAAATGAATAATTGTTGCGCAGTCTGCTACGTTTAGTCGCGAGATTCCGACGTATATATATTGGAAGAGTACCCCTCTGAACGTCAGCTTAAACCTTCGCGAAAAAAACAAGAAAATTATTTCCCGGCATTAAAGATGGAGGCGTCGCTGCTGACCTACCTGGCGGACTACAACAACTCGAGCACGACGCCGCTGAGCCTGGTCCTTTTCGAGGACGCGATGAGTCACGTCTGCCGAATAACCCGAGTGCTGCGCCAGTCGCCGGGCAACGTGCTCCTCCTCGGAATGGGCGGCTCAGGTCCGTTGAAACGTTTCGCGCGCGCGAACGTGCCTTCGAAATTGAAAATCCGCGCACAACAGGTCGGCAGAGCTTGACGAAGCTCGCCTCCCACATCGCCGACTGCTCGTGCTTTCAAATCGAGCTGAGCAAGTCGTACTCGACGCGCGACTGGCGCGACGACGTGAAGGCGCTGCTCCTGGAGACGGGGCTGCGCGACAGCCCCGGCGTCTTCCTCTTCTCCGACACCCAGATCAAGAGCGAGCTCTTCCTCGAGGACATCAACAATATCCTGAGCAGCGGCGACCTGCCCAACATCTACCAATCAGACGAGCTCGACAGGATTTACCAGGCGATGACGGCCAAGGTGCAGGAGGCCGGTTTGCAGATCAACGTCAGCAATCTCTTGGCTGCTTATCGCAAGGTCATCAAGAACAACTTGCGCACGGTCTTGAGCATGTGGTGAGCCGACGCTTTTAGTTTCTTCGAATTCATTTATCTTCGACTGAGCAATGTATACCAATCCTTACAAATTGAACGAACAACACAATGAACGGAAGTGCAATTTATCGCTATAGATTTTTAACTTGTAACGATCTCGCTTGAAATCTCCCAATCTCTCTGCTTGAATTTAGCCGCGAGAGTTTTAATTTATCATTCGGAACGCTGATATTGCCTATATAAAATACCGGATGGTATAGCGCGCAGTGCACGACCTGCCGAGAACAATGTGAGGGGGGGAACGAGACTCGCGAGGGCCGCAGCATAAAAATTTCATTTCGCCTAAATGACAATGATTCATGTAACGCTCGACAGTCCTATAGGGGAGCAGTTCCGCGCTCGGATCAGGCAGTTTCCCGCTATCGTCGGTCTCTGCACCATCGACTGGTTCGATCCGTGGCCCGACACCGCGCTGCAAGTACTATCGCAGCACGCAATTGCCATTCCAGACTCGCTTCTATATAATTATACGCGCAAGCCGGCGAAGCCGTGACTCCTCGTTTACGATTGCAGCAAGTGGCCATGCAGTTCCTCAACGACGTCAAGGACGAAGCCATCACCGACGACGTCCTCAAATCGATCGTCTCCACTTGTCAGTTCATCCACTCCAGCGTCATCAAAGCCAGTGAGGAATACCTGCAGGCAAGATGCACGAGATTCACTTTAGTCTTCTTTTTCTTTTCTGCGCATTCTACATACACGAATCCTACAGAATAAGAAAATTTTAATTTCCATCGCTTCACTTTTGCATCGCAGGAATTAAACAGACATAATTACGTGACTCCCAGCTGCTTCTTGGAGCTTATATCGAGTTACGGTGATTTACTCGATAAAAAGAGGACGGAACTTAACATGGGAATATCTCGGCTCTCAACAGGTTTGGTCTTATACTAAAGCATATTTGATCATTATAATTATACATTGAAACATCCATAAATTTAATTCAATGTTTTCACCGAGTCGAAGGAGTATGCATTTTTAAGACACGTACATAACGCAAAGTATATGAATTATAAAAATTGATGTCATTATCTAGGAAAAAATATATTCTTTAAATATATGATTATGCAAAGGGAAGTAATACCCCATATAATTAAAAAAAATAAATCAAAAATATTATCTAAGGAAATATGCATAAGAATGAAATATATTGATTCCTTTTATTTCAATTTTATACGATAACTCCAAAGTATTATCCGTAACAAAAGAATTGTATGATATAAAAGTGTTACCCAAGACGCCGCTGAATGAAAGAAGAAAAAATAAAATCGACGCATTTGCTTGAAAGCAGCTCTTACGTATGCGCAGGTCTCCAGCGTCTCGCCTCGACGGAGGCGGAAGTTAAGGATATGAAGGTAATCCTAGAAAAAATGAAACCGAAGCTCGAGAAAGCCGCGGTAGTCGCGGCCAAGATGATCGAGCAGATAGGCAAGGACACGGTAAAGATTGCAAATTCGAAAAATTTCTCAAGCTTATGCATATCGATTATAGCCGCCGCCTCGCGACTGTATAATATTATATGATCGAACCGACAGGCCGTAGCCGAGAAAGCTCAGGCACAGGCGGCCGAGCAGGAGCGCGAGGCGACGAAATTGAAAATGGAGAACCAGGCGATCCGCGACGAAGCCGAGGCCGATCTGAGTTGAGACTTTGCGCGTTACTTTGCTCACTTTCACGTTCGCTCAATGCGAGAAACTTGTCGTTCAAATTGGTATGTATACCCGCGCCTCTGTGTAGATACGGCGCGACCGATGCTGGCGGCGGCCGAGGCGAGCTTGAAAGCTCTCAACAAGAGCGACGTGACCGAGGTGAAAGCCATGAAACGCCCGCCCGTCGGTGTTATGCTAGTCATCGAGGCTATCTGTATTGTCAAAAAAGTCAAGCCTAACAAGGTATGAAAGGGACTGTTATTAATCTTTCGCCTTTTTGCTGTATTTTTTTTCTCCATACAGGCATTACGTAATGCGATAAATCCTTTTGTTACATTATCTCCCATTGTTGCACGGGGGCAGCGTAATGCTTGCACAACGAAACGAGTAAATACACGTATATGACTAGTTCTCTTAAAAATTTGCACTTTTCGGGGGTCCAGAATGTTTTTTAAAGCTAGAGGTTTCGGACCGGTCAGACTTTATATTCTGTAAGCCGAAAGATAGTAAAAAAAAGTTTTTTTATAAATAAAAACGTAACATCACTCAAAAATTGTTGACTTTGTTTCGGCTTACTGAAGAAAGTCCGACCGGTCCGAAAGCTTTAGCTTTAAAAAAACAAAACTTTCGATTTCTAGACGCCGAAAAGTGAAAATTTTTAGGAGAACCAGTCGTATACACTGCAGAGAACGCGCGTATACCCCGAAACAAGTTCTCTCTCCGAGCGAGAAACTTTGGTAAAAAAAAAAGTTTCCAAACGAGAAATGATCTCTCGAGCGCACCAGTAAACTACTTTACGGAGTTTCTCCCTCTCTCTTGATAAATAAAAATCCCGGGGATATCCTTGGACGCGCGGCAGTGGCGCGTAGTGGCTCGAGAGCATATAAGCCAAATTGCCGCGGCCGCACTCGATAAATTTGATAAGGCGCGAGAGTGACTGGCTCGTCGCGCGAATAGGTCGCCGGAGAGAAGCCCGGCGAAAAGATAAACGATTACTGGACCCCGGGGAGTCAGCTGCTCGCCGACGCCGGACACTTCCTCGCCTCCTTGGAGAACTTCGACAAACGCGAGCTCACCGAGGAGCTCATACAGAAGCTCAAAGTCTACGTGGAGAACCCCGACTTTCAGCCGAAGAAGGTGAGACGTGGCCGATATATATCTATATAAGTATCGCGAATTCTTCTTCGTTAACGCGCTGGGGCTTGTAGTTCCACGAATCCAATATCCTCTTGCCCCGACGAACGTGGATTATAGTCGAATTAAGCGCGTCGCGCTGCAGCTGCGTACATACCCTCTTGAGTTTACGTTTTATACTGTTGGCGAGCTTCGTGGACGATACTTATGTGGATAATACGAATTTATCGAGTGTCTCGTGAATTTTTTATTTCTTTCGCGCATAGCCGCTCAAGAGTCAATAAATTGAAGAAAAATGATGAAAAAATTTTTATTAATTCTGCAAAGTGGCGGGAAATTGGAAAATTCACGAAAGAACGTGACCAGCGAAGTCGTGTTTAATATAATTTAAAGCACCTTCAGCGTTAGAAGTAAATTAGTTAGATACGTCGTACAGCGGAAAGTTTGAATTTCTAATCGATCTTGGAAACTCCACCATTTAGATACTCCAAGCTTCGAAAGCTTGTCACTCGCTGTGCCTGTGGGTCCACGCGATGTACAACTATTACTTCGTGTGCTTGCGGGTCGCGCCGAAAATGGAAGCACTGCGCAACGCGGAGGCCTCGCTCAAGCTGACGGAGAAGACCCTGGCCGCGGCCATGAGGAAGGTGCAGGACATCCAGGACGGCCTGGACCTGCTGCAGGAGCAGTTCCGCAAGGAGCAGGAGAACAAGGCCGAGCTCGAGATGCAGAAGCAGATCTGCGAGGAGAGAATGGCGCGGGCCGTGCGACTCATTAGCGGACTCGCCGGCGAGAAGATCAGGTGGTACGATACCGTGCAGCTGATAAAGATCGGCCTCACCAACGTCGTCGGGGACATCCTTTTGTCAGCCGGTGAGGGCTTATCGCGTATCTTGCGGCTTTTCCATCGGTGCGCGCTGTGACTTTAATGTTCTACTCTGGATTTTCACTGTATATATTATATACGGACGTTGTAGTTGATGATGTCTCTGGCGCGTGCGTGCGCGTTTGATACGGGAATAGAGTAATTCCAGATATGTCAGTGGTGATAAGGGATCGGAACGATGTTCTGTTTATATACGAGTAATTCCGCAGGATACCGAAAATTTCTAGGGGGCTGCGGGAAGTCGGAAGATTTTCGCGAGGGCACACTTATCAGACCTATTTTTTTCTTGTTTCTGGGACCCCTCTGAATAAGAAACCGTGCGAGTTACTGGATTATCGGTTGTCACCCGGCTTTCCGATCGATAAAATCCAAAAATGTTGATACATTTTCTTTTGTATTTTTACCGTCGAGCGTATTATTTGTATACTATGAATCCTATGTCCTTTTCCTCTACTTGTTCACTGACAAGTCTAAATTATTGTAGTGTGCTATATATATGCTTTCAAAAAACCGATCTGCTTTCAAGCATATATATAGGTCAATGGATAAAAAAATTTTTTATTTAAACTTAAAAACAAAAAAATAGAGGAAAAGAGCTTTTATTTGAGCTATTAAACGTTAAAATCGAAGTACTGAATCGAAAGTAACAAGGATTTGAAGCAAGGGAAAAATGTGTGGTTTTTGGAAAAATCGAGCTATTTCGTCAGTCAAACCAAGCTACATTTTTCAAATTGTCATAAATTTTGATCCCGTGATTGGATTTTTAAGTTTAATAGCTTAAATTGAAGCTGCTTTCCTCTACTTTTTGATTTGTAAGTTTAAATTTAAATTTGGTATATAGTGAGCTATATATGTGCTTTCAAAGAACCAATCTGCTTTAGAAGCATATAATATATAGCTCTTTACAAATAAAATATTTGTACCAATAAAAAAGCTGAGGAAAAAAGCTTTAATTTAAGCTATTAAACTTTAAAATCGATGGCTGGATCAAAAATAATGAGGATTTGAAAAAAGTGATAGTTTCGCGAGTACAATAAGTAATTAGCTGTATTCAAACGATTTCAAAAATGTTAGGCTCAATTTAAAGCTCTTGAGCTGCACTTTCTTTTTATATATAACAAGTATAGCGCCAAGTCCCATTGGATTCATAATATACAAATAATACACTCGACAGTAAAAATACAAAAGAAAATGTATCAACATTTTTGCATTTTTTCCCAAAAACCAGAAAAAATAAGTCTGGTAAGTGTGCTCTCGCGAAAATTCTTCCGACTTCCAGCCTCTCAGAAGTTTTCAGTATCACGTGGAATCACTCATATATATACACGTACACAACGTGTTTCTATATAACTTTTCTCTGCAGCATATGAGCGTATCAATCAAAATAGAATCCGATGATTGTGTGAGATTTGTCTCCAACCAATAACTTTCTCCATCTATATGTAGAGTTTATTTTATCGCGCTATATACGCCTGACACACCTATCAACAATCAAAACTCATACAGGCAACGACGTACATATAGCGACATATACGCAAATAAAAGCGATAACGCATCTCTTCTATGAGTTTTCCATTCCACATATTCCTGGTAGAAAATATAGATCGGCTTTATGATGACAATATACTATGTTTTATGTTGAATAATCATAGTGTAGCGTATAATGTCATTAACAATCAGTTACATTATGGTAATAAAATATAATCAGTTACGATTATAATCCGATCATGATATCATCAGTTATATTAGTTATAATATAATCAGTTACGACTATAATACGATTATGGTACGATAACATGATGAATTATGATCACATTATGTTACTATAGCACTTGTCGTAAATTATGATGATATTACGACAGACCCACCACATTTTTCAGCAAAATGTACAGCAATTAAAAAATATCCTCTAAACTAAAAAAAGAAAATGCCGAATAAATCCGCAGGTGCCATAGCCTACCTGACTCCCTTCATCGACACTTACCGACGAAGGCTCCTGTCCTCGTGGTACGATCAGCTCGGTACCGGTGTACCCCACACGGACGGCTGCACCCCAGTCAGTGTCCTCGGCGATCCCGTGGAGATACGCAACTGGCAGATCGCCGGTCTGCCGCGTGACTCGCTGTCCGTAGAAAACGCCGTGCTCGTCAGCAATTCCCAGCGTTGGCCGCTTTTCATCGATCCGCAGGGCCAGGCCAATCGCTGGATACGAAACATGGTTCGAACACATATCCGTCGGGGAATTACACGTGCGCGATTGTTAAGGAAACTCGACTTGCCCATACATGCGTCATCTGCAGATATGTCGAGAGGGTGTGGAATACGCCGTTATTTGAGCGCCCCCGGCCTTCTGGATTTATTTCGGAGAACGTTATTACCCTCGCAGTTTTTTTTTTCGTTTTCATGCGTGGTCTACAACTTTCGACCGATCGCCGCCTCTGCACAGCTTTTATTTGGGTCACCGACGAGCGAAACGCCGCTGCGCAATCTGAGTATCGAATTACTTGTTAATTCGGCGAAAAAACAAGATGAAGTGTAATGGGAATTCGCGGTGTGATCGAGTGGATCGTTGGAAAAAAATGCGACTTTGTTGGAAAAAAAGTGTCGGATTTCTTGCGCGTCACGCGGCGTTTACGGTCGTTAATTTGACGAAACACTTCGATTTTGATTCCGTGGTCATTGCAATTTATGTGCGCAGCGCCGCATCATTGCAGTAAACTGAATAATTCAATGTGCGGTGATGAATATGGGCGAACTGACTTTAGCGGTTTTCACTAAAATTGTTATGGACGTAACAATGCGATATATACACGTCGAATACCATAGGGTGATCCCAAAAGAACTCGTAATCAAAGAATCAACAAAGTTTCAAATTTTTATTTACGGCCGCGAGGATTCAAAACTACATCATTCAATGATGTAGTTTTCATGAATTTAAAAAATTCAAAAAGAAAAAATTATCCACAAAAAAGAGTCGTTATTCCTACCCTTTTTGGATCATAAACTACAAAAAGGTATAGTGGAATTTTTTTCAAAGAACCAATTATCTCGCGTAAAACGTACTGCTCTGTACTAAAAGCACTTCCAAAAAAAAACGATCTGATAGTCAACCGCGCCGGAAAGCTCTTTTCCAACTTTCAATTCCAACTCGTTTCTAGCTGGCCGTGGAATTGTTCGTGCATTGATTGCGCTTACCGTTTTTCATCAGACGAATTGACATTGCGACAAGCGCGCGACACACGATAAAGCTTCCACTTTAATGGAATCGACGTGTGTAGAGAAGGCAACGCGTGAAAATTTTCAGGGCCAATCCGGAGGCCTGTCGACGGTGCGAATGACGGACAAAGACCTGCTGCGAGTCGTCGAGAGCTGCGTGAGATTCGGGCGCACGTGTCTGATCGAGAACGTCGGTCTGGAGCTGGAGGTCTCTCTCGACCCGGTCCTCATGCGATCGCTCTTCCGCCAAGCCGGTGTGCTCAGCATGAAAATCGGCGACAACATCATCCCCTACAACTTCGACTTTCGCCTCTATCTCACCACGAAATTGCCGAATCCCCATTACGCGCCGGAAATCGCCGTTAAAGTCCTCCTGGTCAACTTCAGTCTCACCGTGGGGTACGCTAGTATACTGCACGCAAGCGAATATCGCTCTTTTACGGCCGACCTTCCGCTTCCGAGCCAAGTACACTCGGAGCCGAGTGATAATCAAGCCTTCGGGCTGGGAACGTAAAATTTTCAGGGCACTTCAGGATCAGATGCTGTCGCTCGTGGTGGTGCAGGAACGGCCGGAGCTCGAGGAGACGCGAAGCGCTCTGGTCATGTCGAGCGCGCAAATGAAGCGCGAGCTCAAGGACATCGAGTCTCGAATTCTTCAGAGATTATCCTCGTCGGAGGGCTCGGCCGTCGACGACATCGATCTCATTCTTACCCTCGAGGCGTCCAAGACGAAAAGCGAGGAAATCAAGGTGTGTTACACACGCGTTACAGGGTTTCGAGGATCTATTAGTCGCTTCGTCGCGTTTTCCAGAAAAAGTTAATTTTGATAAAAGGCTTTGTGTATAATATGTCGGTGGACGATAACCTCGCCTCATTGTAAATCTGAGCTTGCGTTCATCGACATCGATTCGTTGCTATTCCCGGAGCGGAAACGTCGATTCCATTTAATTTTTATTGTTATAGACGTGCGCTTTGTTTTGAAATTTTTATGATTACACGGTGGAAGGGAATTGTGAAAATTTAGACGAGCAAATTAAAATTTTTTTGACAGGGCATAGTTCGAGTGCTTTGAACTTCGAATCGCATATGGATTAAAAGTTAGGCTCTACAATTTAGTGTTTATACGTAATACGTAAAAGCGAATCCAAAACTATCTCGGATTTTCGTTCGAATCCATTTTATCATTGATAACACTGTAGTTGAAAGAATTCACACGACGCTATTACCTGCGCGTACGGCATGCAAGAAACAGCGAGTCGCTTGAAAATTTAATGCTAGTAGTATAGTCCGTGTTTGGTTAGACGCAAATATTCTCTCTGACTGTCTGCATTCATCTTTTTTGCAAAGTGAGAGTCTTCCTTATTCCGCAGGTATACGCTACGGAAACCAGTGTCTTTTGAAAAAAAAACAAAACTATGTTCGTTTCCACATATTCAAAGGGACGTGACGTCTGTCTTGCGACGGCGAATGTGTATATCCGTACCGTGTATCGATCCGTCGCTTTGAATTTTATAGTTCAATTTCGCGTTGTCTCCTATTCAGTAATAAATCATTCGTTGTAAGTTTATGGCGCTTGTCTTTCGTCCACCAGCTTAAAGTGGAATCAGCCGAAGAAACTCAGGCGGATATTGACTCGGCTCGATCATTGTACATCCCGGTGTCGGAGCGAGCTCAGATTCTCTTCTTCTGTTTGATTGATTTGCAACAAGTAGACCCGATGTATCAATACTCGCTCGAGTGGTTCATACGAATTTTCATCAACAGCATTGTCAGCGCCGAAAAAAGCGGTAAGTACTTTCACTATACTTATATTGTTCGGCAAATATATGAAAATAAAATTCTTTTTCACGAGTTTCGGCATAGCTTTATACTCCTGAAAACCGGAACTAATGAAAATTGACTGCTTCGTCGACTCTGTGTCCTCATGAAATTTTAAAGCGCTGACGAGTACTCTGCGCCACGCGAGAGACAGTGAATTTTTATTGCGCCAGTTTTACGAGTGGATAAGCGTATATAACCTATGATCTCAAGGGTTACGGCTGCTTTACGACAAAAAAATTCGTTAAATCCGCAGAGAGCGTGAGCCAGCGCGTCGTGACTATCAACGAGTATTTTACGTACTCCTTATTCGTCAACGTCTGCCGAAGCCTCTTCGAAAGGCACAAATTACAGTTCGCCTTCCTCCTGTGTATTCGCATTCAAATGCGGGATGGACTTGTCGATCCGGACGAATGGAGGTTTTTACTTTCGGGAGCAATCTCGCCGACGGTATACACTCGTATATTTCAATTTCGTGCTAGAGCGCACATTTTTTCGCCAGATTTCTCTCTCATTCCGCATAATTGAACTGTCCTATTGACTTTCTTTCTCTCGTTCTTTCGTGTGTTTTTTTTCCTATTGAAAGAGCCGATCTCTCGCGAGTTTTTGTAACGAGGCAGTCTGACGTCACGTACACACAGCGACTATCCAAGCAGACTGCGGATTATCGCGACGAAATCGCGGGAATATGCAAATCACAGTTTACACTTTCTTTTATCGCCAGGACGAGCCTAATCCCGCCAAGGATTGGCTGCCGCAGCGCTGTTGGACAGAAATACAGTCTCTGCAAGTTCTGCCCAAGTTTCAGAATTTCGTATCGTCCTTCAAGACTCTTATCGCGCAATTTAAGAGGATTTTCGACGACCTCGACCCCGAGAGGTATACACACGCACCAGCCCACTCGCTAATATTTAACTCTGCCCCGACCCGCAAATATGAGAAAGAGAGAGACATTTCTTTTAGGGGTCGGTGATGGATTGTTGGACAATTTTCTTTTTTTAACTTCCTTTTAAATTCGTACTCGGCAGGAGCGCTTATCCCGATCCGTGGGAGACGGAATTGGGCGAATTTCCGAAAATGCTGGTGCTCAAGTGCCTGCGACCCGACAAAGTAACCAACGCGATGCAGCTCTACATCGGTCACAATCTGGGCAACCGTTTCATCGAGCCGCAGAGCTCGAGGCTGGAGTCGATCTACGACGAGTCGAGCCCGACGTCGCCGCTGATTTTCATACTGTCCAGCGGCACCGATCCGGCCTCCGAGCTCTACAAGTTCGCCGAGAAGCTGAAAATGGTGCGGCGACTGTACTCCATATCGCTGGGACAGGGGCAAGGTCCCAGAGCCGAAGCCATGCTGAGGGTATCGATCGAAGCCGGTTACTGGTTATTCTTTCAAGTGAGTGGCTAATTTTTAACGGCGCGCTGCGAGCAGGCTGTTCTGAGGTCGAGCCGCGATTACGTGAAGATCTTCAAGCGCGCGAATCCGTAAATTTGTTGGAGCATAACCGTTGATTTATGTTTCGTCGTAAAAGTTAATCCCAGGGATTCGCCGTTATTTATAAGAGAGGATCAGATAGGTTTGAAGTTTAACGACCGAGCTGTGGCACTAATTCTTCATCAGGGTATAAAATGCCTTAGTTTTTCATATCCAATCAAAGTTATAACTTGAGGCGTGGATAATTTTCTAATGCATAGATGTAAAAGCACGAGTCGTTCTAAAAAGATAAATTTAGTAGATTGACGTTTGAGCAGCGGAAGATTACTTCGCTACTCTTCGACAGATATTGGAATAAGTATGAAAAATCGCGAGTTAATTTAGAATACAAGTCACCTATAAGTATCTAAAAATAAAAGCAACAATACACAAATTATTTCAATTTTGTAAGATAATTAATTTCTTTCGTGTAATTTGTTTATCACAGTTATTTTCCATGAATTTATTATTATTATTATTATTTTTACATTTTATGCTTTACTAAGTGCGTATTAATACAGTTCGTTATAAACCAGTTGTACTCGCTGTATTCTCAGAAAATGCGGGGTTTCATTTTCCACGCAATTCACCTTGTAGTCTTCCATCGTATACTTGTCAGCTCTGTGCTTCCACGTTCCTTTTATCATGGGTTCATTCATTTTACCTCTCTATCATACAAAATTGCCTGCAGCTATGCCTGTTAAAAAAACTCTCTGATTTTCATAGAGTGCAAAGGAAAGTTTCCTGTATATACACGCAGTAATAACAATAATAACGCATATCGCTGGCTTCGTAGGTTTTAATAATAATTTTATAAAGTTTCTTCGTTAAACTCGCGCGGTGCTATTTTATTTTCATAAAAATTTCCGAGCGGACAATACACGAGGACGTATTTGTACTGCTCTTGCTTGTGCGAGAGCAGACTTAATTTAACGGAGTATCGATAATTTTTACAGAAATTCGATTTGAAATGATTGATGCGATAGCTTTGTGTGTGTGTTCTTTTATTAATTCGAGAGGGCGCGCCTCGCAATGATTGAGGTGCTCAAGTGGCTCTGTACACGCAATCGTAATAGAATTAAAAAAGTTCGCCTATACAAACCATCTTTATTGTTAATACATCTATTCAAAAACTCATCCTCATGTTAATGAAAACTCGTATGCAACTCTCTGCATTATGCGCGCGCTGACGGATAATTAAACAGTAACAAACGAAAATATGCGGTACACAACAATAATAAAATCATTTAACTGCGACATTTACAGTTTCAAAGTTTCGTTGCTCTACATATACAGAAGTATATGTATAGCCTCGCCCCGGGGCGAAGGATATTGACAACAGGCTGCTCCCGCTGTACAGCCATGTAGACTCGTAATGTATAGACGAGCCAAAAACAGAGCAACTTTCCAAATATGGGCCGAAACTACACACGAGGAAACTTTTCGAATATATATATATTCTTTGCGAGCCTATATAAGTCAAAAATAATGAGCATAGCAATTCGAGCATCAACTCGCGATAATCGTGAATCACGAGCCCGCGCGCGCGCTTATGTGTGTGTGTGTGTGTGCGCGCGTGGGCGTTAATAATAAACGAAAGCTCAATGACACGCAAGCTTAATTTTCTCTTTGTCTCCTTATACATTGGCATTCGCTCCTACGCGCGCGCGCGCGCGTATAGGTGTGTGTATGTGTGTGTGTGTGTGTGCGTGCGTGGACGTATCGTATGCGCGCGTATCGCCGCGGCGCTCACGCACACGACGACACGTCTAACACGCGTACATATCCCCCTCCGAGCGCAGAACTGTCACTTATCGCCGAGCTGGATGCCGAAATTGGAACTTCTCGTGGAGAATCTCCCACCGGACCTGGTTCACCGCGACTTCCGACTCTGGCTGACGTCAATGCCCTCCCCAGTCTTTCCCGTCAGCATTCTGCAAAACGGCAGCAAAATGACGATCGAGCCCCCGCGCGGCATCAAGGTGATGACTATAAACGAGCGATTATCGTCGTTATATCAGGACAATCTTCTTCTATACATGCACACGCATACGCGCGCAGGCGAACGTGCTGAGGGCCTACTCGACCCAAGTGATGGAGATGCGGGAGTTCCTCGAGTCGGATCACCCGAAGGTTGGCGTGTTCAAGGGGCTTCTCTTCTCGCTCTGCCTCTTCCACGCCGTCCTGCTCGAGCGACGCAAGTTCGGCCCCCTGGGATTCAACATTCCCTACGAGTTCACCGACGGCGACTTCGCCATGTGCTTCTCCCAGCTGCACATGTTCCTCGTCGAGTACGAGCAGACGCCGTTTAAGGTGAGACCCCCGCGCGTTATTTCTCTTTGAATGCGCGCGCGCGCGCCGCTAAACTATTGCGGCAACTTTCTACGATGTGTATATAGATACGAAACTTTCTTCCCCCGTATACTCGCGGTATACGAGCCAACTTTTCCACTATACGGAGATGCACAAATGGACTTTAGCAGACGGGGATGAGCTGTATACACAGCGCTCACGCGCACAAGTGTTCGCGCGCTTCCAGCTATTACTACGCGCTATATCTCCCGTTAGAGTTTCGGATTAGGCTTTTTCAATGAGCGCAAATGGAAAAGTATACGCGCCGACTCCTGCGCCGCGTGTATACGTCATAAACTCGGCCAAGTCCGATGAAAAGTTGCCTCCGCGTTGGGAAAGAGTCTCTCGCGCGTCGCTTTATGAAAATAACGAAATGATAAATCTTTCGAGTGTGTGCGTTAAACAACTTTTTACGAGTGAGCAAAAGTCTGCGAATAAAAGTTTAGCGCACTTGAACTGCACTCGTGAATTTATCTCTTTTTAATCTTGCCTCGCATTGACACTTCTTTTCCTTTTATCTTCGACGTCGACTGCTGCACATAGAGAACTGTTCGACGTAAATAATTCAGCACTTAATGAACTCCTAATGCTAAGCATTTTTATACTGAGGGAAAAATCTATCTCGTCTAGTG
Source organism: Philotrypesis tridentata (assembly GCA_018906965.1). Classification (NCBI taxonomy): domain Eukaryota; kingdom Metazoa; phylum Arthropoda; class Insecta; order Hymenoptera; family Pteromalidae; genus Philotrypesis; species Philotrypesis tridentata. The sequence continues at coordinate 4,769,074 of JACCIB010000011.1, read as the reverse complement.
TACATTATAAAATATTCACGCAGAACGCCGTATACGCGCAGTAGACACGCAGCGCATTTAGGAAGAGCTTCGAGATTGAAATCAATTTTGTTAAACGCAATTTCGCATAGCACACTGTACTGTTAATGACAATATAAATGTTTACTCGCTGTACTCCATATTTATTCAATTTTCTTTATTCAGTCGTTTGCGCAGTATTACACGAAATAATTTCCATTACAGCTGAAATTGTAGGGCATTTTCATTTTTTTCCCTCTCTTTTTCATGGATCACGACTTCCATTTGGAACTCGATCGAACTTAATCCAACGATCCTACGTAAATGCGAAGGTCCTGATCTACACAGCGGGACACATAAACTACGGGGGTCGAATCACCGACGACTGGGACCGGCGTTGTGTCCTCAATATTTTAGAGAGTTTCTACAACGAAGCCGTCCTTACGCCTGGATACCAGTTCGACGCCCAAGGCCACTATCGCCAAGTAAATTCAATGAACTCCTCGAACCTTTCGTCTCCTCTCTTCGCGAACACTTGCCCGCAAGATGTAACGCGATCTTTGACGCTCGGCCATTATAGCTCCATCCAGACACGAGGATCGAGCAGTACATCGAAATGGCCAAAGGCTTTCCAATCAACAATGAGCCGGGCGTGTTCGGTCTTCACGCAAATGCCGACATCAGCTACGCCAGGGCGGAGACCTACAACTGTCTCGCGACTCTCATGATGCTTCAGCCGCGCGAAATCGGAGCTTCGTCCAAGGGCAAGGACGAGGTGACGGCTACGTTAGCCGAGAACATCTTGTCGGCGCTCCCGGAGCCTTTCAATCTCGCTGAAATTCAGAGGAGGTGATAACAGCGTATCTCTTTGCTTTACTCACTTACGCAGCGTAAATTTTCGCATCGAAGCGAAAAATAGAATCGCCCGTCGCGTCTTAATTATCGCAATCCAATGGGCGACTCGTTGAATTTTCGTAATCATGCGCAGTTTTAACGCGCAAGCTTTGTCCACGAGCTTTTCGCTGTGAAAGCTCGTCAATCACAGCGTCAATCCCTCGAGGAACAATAGAAACGCTGTTATAACGACTGCGCAAGCCTTACAACTTAACGCGAACAGATACCCAGTTCTGTACGAGGAGTCCCTGAACACGGTACTCTTGCAAGAGGCGACCCGCTACAACGCTCTCCTCGCCGAGATGTCGAGCAGTCTGAAAGACCTACAGCGCGCCCTCAAGGGCCTCGTCGTCATGTCCGACAAATTAGAATCCATGTCTAATTACATGTACAGCAACAAAGTGCCGGAGAACTGGCAGTCGCGCTCCTTCGCCTCTCTCAAGCCTCTCGGTAAATAAGCACGCTTAATGCATATATATACTGGACCTGTATAGGTGTACTCGCAACCGATGCAGCCGCGCGGCAAATTCGATTTCGTCCGAAAATGTCGAATTCTCCTAAAAAAAAGTGGTCATTTCGTCGAGGGTCCAGAAATCGAAAATTTCTTTTTAAAGCTAGAGCTTTCAAAAATGGGGAGGTGGCATAAAGAAAAAAAAAGAGAAAATCGCATTTTTATTTATTTTATTTTTTTTAACGGACATAACTTTTGATCGGATCATCGAATCTGGGCATATTTTGTTTTTAAATTAAAGCTCTTTCGCTGTACTTTATTGTAGTGCAATTCGAAATTTTATTTGTACCTCGGAAACGTTCGCAGTTGTTATTATCCCAGTATTTTGACGTATTGAGTTTTTGTAAAAAAGAAAAACGTGGTTGCTTGTAACTTCTCTTGTTCCTTTGAATTCTTCTCTATCTTTCGGCTTGCAGAAGAAAGTCCGACCGGTGCGAAAGCTCTAGCTTTAAAAAAGAAATTTTTTCGATTGTTAGATCCCCGAAAAATGCATTTTTTAAGGAGAATTCGATATATACGAGTGTAGCTCGTGCGTTCCTGTATATTTCTTCTTGAACGCAAAAGGCGCTTGGGTCGAGGATCTGCGCAAGAGGATGCAGTTCATGAGGTACTGGAAGAAGGGGGGCATACCCCCGGCCTTCTGGATATCCGGATTTTTCTTTCCCCAGGCATTTCTCACCGGCACGCTGCAGAACTTCGCCAGACGACACGTCGTCTCCGTGGACACCGTCGATTTCGCCTTTCAGGTACGTTTGGGCCGCGCGGCCGATGTGCGCAATTTTCGAGATTTATTGTATACGCGGTATAAGCGGCGTGTCACGTACATGTTTCGCGTTGAACGACGAATGTATATAGGTACTGGCTGACAAGCCGAAGCAGAGACCGAAAGACGGCTGTGTCGTTTATGGATTGTTTCTCGAAGGCTGCAGATGGAACGGCACTTCCCTGGTCGAGTCGTTGCCGAAGGAGCTGTTCACCGGTGGGTTTGCGACAGTATTCCACAAATACTTTTATGAAATAACGGATCTTGCTTTATAAGTCCTAATTAATTAAATTAATTTCTTTGGTCGTTTGGTTCTCGAAGAATAGATATAATGCTTGTTATTCGATGTATTCACTCGCAGAGATGCGTCCGATTCTAATGTTACCGGAAATAAATCACCAACCTCCCGAGACCGGCATCTACATTTGTCCGGTTTACAAGACGGTCGTGAGGGCAGGAACGCTGAGTACCACCGGGCACTCGACCAACTTCGTTCTGCCAATGGAAATTCCTAGTCAATTGCCTCAGGCTCACTGGACTGCGAGAGGTGTGGCCCTTATTTGCTCGCTTGACTACTAGTGCTCTATGGAATATACTCGGCACAATCCCAGTGTATACATATACATAGGTATACACTTGCGGCTTCTGCGCTTTATACCTTATGAATTACGGTCGAGAGCTTTCGTTTTAGTGCGACATATTTACATGTCATTGTCATAACTTTAATAAAGTAATTTTAATTAAACGCTTCATTTTGCGTGATATTAATTTTATTTAAATAATAAGCAGGTTAGTGGAATACGCGTAGCGCTTTTGTTGTGTGGCTTTCGCCTTATTGTCTTGTAACCTCCCCCCCCCCCTCCTTTTTTATTCTTATTCATTAGAATGATATGAATTATCAAACAATTAATGATACGACTCATAGAGTTACTACACTTTAAGCAGAAGAATTTTTTGAATTTGACATGGATACGCATCTTAAATTATAGATAATTTTTCAAGGTCACAGTATGATGATTAGTAAAAGCTCATTTACAGTGAAAGAAAAGCAAACAATTCACATGCTGTACACTAAGTACACATTTCTCCGAAATTAAAACATTAATTTTGATCTGCAAATATTGTCTGTATAGTTTGAGATTGAAGAAAGATAGAATATCAAAATGTTTGCTGTGGTATTAAATTTCGGGGAAATCAAACCAATTTTCGTCTAATTTTTCAGCTCAAACAATTTTGACGTGAATTATATCGTAATAATGTATTATACGTATCCATATATTTTACGTTATTTTAACGGGTTCCTCCGTTTAGCTTATACGTCGAAATCCAATTATATGCATTTTTTATATCTATATTATATTATCTATCATTGATAGTCTGTCGCATTATATTATGTAACCTATTTATATACCAAAATCTCATTCCCCTACCTGATATTATACACGTTACTGCAAGGAAAAGGAAATTATGCTATAACGATATTCAAATGATTCGACAACATTCATATAATGAAGATTTCATTGCTAATACTTATTTTGCATTCAGTTATCATACTTCGCGCATTTTTGCATAATTGAATATTACAAATCATTTTAAAAAACAACGTAAAAAAATCAACAATCTCATTTGCAATCGTTATCGCAACACTATTTTATTCGTGTTAAGCAAAAAAAAAGAAAAAAAATAAAGAAAACTGTGATCCTAAATCTGCAAGTCGATTCCAAATCAGGATTTCCACGTGTCTGCAAACAAACTTCCAAACAAATCATTGATTTTTCCAGAGGCATGAAAAACCATAACACGTGAAACAATGCTCGTATAATTAATTATCGACAGACACGGAAGCGCCACAGGTTCCTTTATCTTTTTTTTCGCTGTCGCAACACATCACACAGGGAGAGAGCTTGCGTGTGAGCTTGCGCATATATATACCTATATATAATCGTTCATATACACACTCACACCTTCTCGGAGGCGAGGCGTGACGAGAGAAAGAAGCAGAGAGCAGAGTGCGAGAGAGGATATGGGTCGGGGCACGTAAAAAGAGCGCACCCCTGGGGTAGGCAGGTAAGCGCAGACGTATACGATTGGCTTTTTTCGCACCGACTCTCTCTCTCTCTCTCTCTCTCTCTCTCTCGCATCACGTCGCTCCTTCCTTTCCCTTTCCCTTTTCCCTTTCTAATCCAGTCTCTTCCCCCCCCCCCCTTCGAAGAGCTTCTTTTCCGATATTTGCGCCGCTGACCCGAGGAAAGCTCCGAGACAGTTTATTCTCTCTCCCTCTCTACTCTGCAAATGCGTACGAGGGGCGTAATATTACGTCCTTGGATGATTTTTTTTTCTTCATTTTTTACAAGGTTTTCCTGCAGAACACGCAGTTCGCCGAGCTCCGATGGAGAACCGAGAGTTTTTTTCCCCGCGTATACGCGCGTCAATTAAATACGAGAATTCGCCATCGGAGTTGTGAATGCCATTGCACGCGCGCGCGTAAAAATTTAGGAAACTTTCTAGTAATATTTGCTTCGAGGATTCCCGGAATTTTACGCTGATGAGGAATGTTACCTGGCAGCCACCAATTATGGCCCATACCAATTCGATAAATTTTATTTTTAATAACTTTTATTTCTGGGATATTTGTAGCCGTTTTTAAACATTGGATTTTCACCGTGAAGGTTATTAGCTTATTACTTATTTCGACGAAATTCTTTTTTTTTTATTATTAAAAAAAATTAAGTTTCCTCGCAAGTTTCATCGCGATTTCTTCGAAAGCTACGCATTTATAACCAGTTTTATATTGTATCAAAAAATACAATTTATCTTTATCTAATACTAATTCATGAATAAATATGTGTATACGAATATATTTTTATGATTAAATTTATGCATTTCACATATTTTTACTTATCATATAATGATTGATATGCTTCATTATATCAGCGTTACAAAAACAACGTAAATATGAGCGTTTGATGGATGACGATTATTTTAATGAAAACTCCTACTCCGAGAGAGAGAGAGAGAGAGAGAAAGAGAGAGAGAGAGAGAGAGAGACAGAAAGTAGTTCGAGAAAGAGGCTATTGTATATCACCTCACCTGCGTTTGCGTCGAGATGGTATACACTGCACATCGAGAAAGGAAAATTGAGAAACGACGCTTTCGACGATGTATGTATGTATGTATATATATATATATATATATATACATGCGTGCTTAAATATCATCCTTACTACAAAAAGATATGTCTTTCTTTGTTACATATCGTGCTTTATATGACAAACGGACGACCGGAATCTTTTAAATGCGGTTAGAAGGAATAGATATTGTTACACCATACTTTTGTTTTAAAAAAATATGAAAATATTTCGAAAGAAAGCTTTTCTATTTGTAAAATGATTGATGAATTTAATTATGAAGGTATAGATGTGATTCAGTTTTTTTTATTGGAAAATAAAGACAAGACGTATGAGTAAAAAATTATCTTAACATAAAACATATATACTATAGTTATATGTAGTATAACAACTATAGTTTTATAAGAGTATTATTTTTTTTTAATTATTTACTTTGGCTTCATAAAGAATGTAATCGAATGATATTTTATTTGAAAACTCATACTCTTTTTATAACTGATATTTTTTACTGTAAATCATATTATTTACTGATTGAAATCCTATAGGCGTATACGTCCAACATAAATCAAAAATAAAACTTTGTCGCACTTGCCTCTTGATTTTATTAAATCCAACCTTGTGTGTTCAACAAGAAGTTATTTCACGAAACAGTGAAGCCGAACCCTACTAACTGAGGTAAGTAAATCTGTTTAGGAATTTGTTCTTTGCCCTTTGCCTGATAAAACACGAAAAGTGACAAAAGTTAGTTCCCAGAAAAACAAAATAAACTGTGATAATTGAATTTCCAAAAAAATTCTCCTTGGAAGTTTATTGATCTTCTCGACAAGTTTGTTCAAGGCTAATAAAGCAAACTAATGGATTTTTTTTCCTTATTTCCGATCTATTATAAGATATAAAGGTAGTTTATTATTGTGTCTGAAACTTGCATGTGCAACTTGAACTTAATTCTTCGTGATATACGAGCTCAAAGTTTAGTTTCAATACGAATTTTTTAATAACAAAAATCAAATAAACTAAATTTGTTGGAACAAATAATAATAAACTTAACAGTGTGTTTGCATTATCAATCACAGATACTTATTAAATTATGAATATAACAATTCATTTAATAAATTTTGTTTTAATGTGAAAAATTTTTATAAGGATGATATGCAATGGGCAAAAAGAATGCAATCATTTCCAATCCCTGACTTGGATTAATTGTCAAATGCAACAATCAAAGTTTCAATATATATATATATACATTTACACCGCAATCTCTCCACATAAAAATTATCTTTCCTACTGTCTCGGGGAGATCGACAACTTCCAAAGTTGATATGAAAATTCAAATTTCGCGCCTAGTCAATTTGTGTCGGGCGACTGCAATTATCGAAAATCGAAAGAATTATATATATATTATATATATATATATATATGTATACCAGTGTATACCATATGATGTATATATATACATACACGCGCATTTCATGAAGTAGTTGCAAACATAACCTGAAAGACAAGTTTTGACAGAGACTTTCGTCAACTCCGTTGCTTTCGTCAACTTTCGTGATTGTCAGGCAAGGCCAAAGACTTTAGTATAATTTAATTGTTAGAAAAATAATAATTTAGCACAATGTCGGACGAAGAAATGGAAAAATTCGAAATCTCGGATTATGATTTGGACAATGAGTTCAATATTCATCGGAATCGACGTAAGATGAGTAAAAAGCAACAAATGTTAGGTAAGATGCTCGTAATTCATTTTGTTTTTATATTATTACTACACAATTTAATAAAAAAAAAGTACAAATAAACTTAATTTTCATGTTTCACATTTTATCAAACAAGTTAGAGTTACTTAATATAGTTTGCAACGTATATTTTAGGCTATGAATATTAGTAAAATTTTAAGAAATTTTATCGTAATAATTCTTAAAAAAGTGTTGTTATTGACTTCATTTATAATTAAAAAGAATATATTCATTAGGTGTAAATAAATGTATGCATCTCTTCGAGCCACAAAGTTTTTTTATTCGAACGTTGTCAAAATCAAAAAACTTTGTGGCTCAAAGAGATGCATACATTCATTTACACCTAATTACCACCAGTCGAGTGATAGAAGCATCTTTAACAATATATTTATTGTCATTAATGTCTTTTAGGTGTGTGGGCTAGTGATAGTGAAGAAGAAGTAGAAAGGCGACCATCATTTAACAGAGCACCTAAGAGTCGAGGACCTGTGAGCTTTGTGGCAGGTGGTATCCAACAAGCTGGTCAACCAAAAGAAAAAAAAGAAGAAGTTGAGGAGGAAGATGATGATGATGTGAGGATAAAGAATAGCTCTAGGTAGTTAATTTTGTTGAAATTATTATTTAAATATCTCTCAAATAAAAAAAAATATCAATTAACATTTGTAACTCGTTTATTTTCAGTGAATCGGAGGAAGAAGCACCTAGAAATCGAGGCCAGAATAAACAATCGTTTAACTTTGATTTAGGTAATAATGATATTGCTGGGTTGAGAAAAAAAAGAACACCTTTGAATCCAGATCTTATAAAATCAGGAATGGGTAGTTGGGAAGTTCACACTAAAGGAATAGGTGCGAAATTGCTTCTTCAGATGGGCTTTGAACCAGGTAAAGGTCTTGGTAAGTCCTTGCAAGGTATTACAGCTCCTGTGGAAGCTCGATTAAGGAAAGGAAGAGGAGCTATTGGAGCTTATGGTCATGAAAAAGTTCAAAAACTTGCTGACGCTAAGTCAAAAGTTGAAGAAACTGACATAAAAAAATTAGGCAAACCTAGAACAGCACAATGGAGAAAAGATAAGAGTGATAAGAAACCGTCAAATTATTCTTATCGCAGTATTGATGAAGTACTCGAAGATGGTCGATTGAAATCCAATAAAAAAGTTCCAACCATAAACACTGAAATAGTCAAATGTAAAGTAACTGATATGACTACTCCTGAACAACGGACATTTAGTGGTTACCATAGTGCTTTAAGCAAGCGTCAGTTACTGCCAGATGAAGAAATACCTGAACCAGATAAAAAAACAAAAGTCAATTTTGCTTTACCAGAATTGCAGCACAATCTAGACATGATTGTTGATATGTGTGAACAAAATATTATTCAAAATGATAGAAGAACCAAATTTCTTAGTGATAGAGTGATATCTCTGGAAGCAGAAAAGGAAACTTTAGTAAAAATAGTGGATCAGCATGCTCAACTGATTGGAACTTTGGAAAATGCTTTGGCTATGGTTAACAAACTTTTAGATAGAAATAGTGATATGACATTAAAAGAAACCGCTGATGCCTTTAAAATTATGCAAGAAAGACATTACGATGAATACAAAGCTTATGATTTGGCTGAATTAGCATGCAGTTTTATTGTTCCAAAATTTAAAGATTACCTTGTTACATGGGATCCTCTCACACAACCTAAATTACCATTAGCATTATTTAAGGAATGGAAAGATATATTGGAATACGGACGACTCAATCAACATACAAGGTCAATGAATCCTTATGATCAATTAATATGGAATGCATGGATGCCTCCAGTTAGAGGTGCTATACAGTAAGTTTTTACGTTATGATATATTTAGATATAGTTCGTTAATATTGATTTAAATACACAATGATTTAAAATAAATTTTTTTCAGAAACTGGGCTTGTAGACAACCAGATAACCTTATTGACTTATTAGAATTCTGGATGCCATTACTACCATCATGGATCTTGGATAATCTTTTGGATATGATTATTCTTCCAAAACTTACCCTAGAAGTAGAGCAGTGGAATCCAGTTACAGATACTGTTCCAATCCATACATGGATTCATCCATGGTTACCCTTGATGAGTAAGCTTGATTAAATTTTTTAATACAAAATCTATCAATATGATATCAACGCTCGTTTTACCTCTTTTAGAGAACCGGATGGACACACTGATATATCCTGTTATCAGAAGAAAGCTTGGTTCTGCTCTTGGTGCATGGCATCCATCGGACCATTCCGCCAGACAAATGCTACAACCATGGGCGCCAGTTTTCGCACGAGGCGACATGGATGCTTTCCTCGTTAAAAATATTTTGCCAAAACTGCAGATTGCCCTTTCAGAGTTGATTATCAATCCACATCAGCAACACTTAGACCAATGGGAATGGGTTTACGACTGGAAAGATTTGATCCCTATTCACATAATGGCCTCATTGTTGGATAAGTTTTTCTTCCCCAAGTGGTTGCAAGTTTTGGGTTTGTGGCTAAATCATTCTCCAAACTACGAGCAAGTCACCAATTGGTATACGGGATGGAAGGGAATGCTAAGTGAGAGCTTACTTGCTGAGCCAGTAATTAAAGGTAAATTTAAAGTTACCTATGCCTAATTTAAAATATGCTATTCAAGATATTCATTAAAAATTACGATATATTATAGATCACTTTAGGAAAGCACTGGAAATGATGAACAGGGCTGTCACGGTATCGCAGGGACTTCAGCCGGGTTCAGTTGAGCAAGTATCGTACTTGATGACATTAGAACGTAGCCAACCACAGTTACCTCAAATATCTCAACCGAGAATGGAAGTAAGAAAAATTCAATTACAAATTGTCAATCATTTAACAATCAATGTTTTAAAAATATATGTAATCGTCGACTTTTCAGAGACTTGCAGAAGCTGTTAGAACGGCATCGGAAATTCCACAAGGCTTTAAGGATCTCGTACAAAGAAAATGTGAAGAAAGAGGCATTCTCTTTATGCCACTCGCAAATAGATACCGCGAGGCTAAACAAATCTACAAAGTTGGAAACGTACAAGCCTACATCGACAGCAACATCCTCTTTGTTTGCCATAACGGTACCTCATGGATACCTACGAATCTGAATACCCTATTAGACACCGCAGAAATGAGCTGAATTGTAGTTTTCTGTAAACTACGGAAATGTAATATAGAATCTAATCTTATAAGGACGTCTGTAATATAGTTATACGTATTCCTAAGTACCAACAAGTGACATCTAAGATATATTTTGTATAATAAATTAATTGTCTCATTCAACGATTCTCTCTAGTCTCTTCGTGTCGACGAAATTTCAGCGATATTACGAGTTTCGCGTCGCGTCGCGCTTAAGGCCACACGAGCATAAGTTTAATGCAACGCTTAAGCGTCGATCGCGAACCAGTATCAGGCGAAGTTGAAAGTGCGTAGGCGACGGGTTCCGGTTATACGACCGTATCGCACGAACGCTTGTATACATACGCTCTCGCGAACTCGACGAATAGGGTGCAGCTCGAGAGAGAGACCTTAGCTCGACTCGCGGGAAAGTTCGTACACGAGTATAGATCGTTCTATTGAAGTTTTTCTCGCGAATTTCGATATTCCACCGATATGTGTATACACATACAAAAGCGTCTATGTAAAAGTTGGGAGGAGCCTTTTAATCCGATGACTAATAAAGTCTCGCGGTGAACGGCTTAAACAGAGAGAGAGAGAGAGAGAGAGAGAGAGAGAGAGAGAGAGAGAGAGAGAGAGACGGCAATCTGTATGTAATGAGCGCGAAAAGAGCGAGAAAACCAAATGATCGATCGCTCATTCCCATTAATTTTTGTAACCGTTGTCTCTGCCGTATGCGCTGAGCGAGAATTTATTTATTCGAGTCAGGCCAGACGTATCACGATCACCTACGCGTTTCGCTCGAGGCATCTCGCACCTTCCGGCGCTTTGACAAATTCGTACGGAGCGATGCGCATTTGTATATGTATATAGCGCCATATACGCGCGGAGCTCGTTATATACACAAATCCCGAGGATTTTTCTGGCGTTTAAATAATCGCAAAGTGTATAATACGTATGCGTATAAATGCTTTTCTCGGGGTGTCCATAAGCCGACAAGCGCGCGTCATATACATACACGGCTCTCCGCGTATAAGGATGTCGCGCAAATTTGTTATAATTTATCGGCAACGCTCTGAGATTTCAAATCGCTCCTCTCGTATATAATACCTCGCGCACGTATATATACAGGCCGTATATTTAGCGAATAACTTGAATCGTGAATGATCGTAACGACGCGGACGCTGTTATTGATCATCTTGGAATATGAGGATGTGGGCGGGTGTGTTTCTTCTTCTTCTTCTTCTTCTTCGTCTTCTTCTTCTTTTTTTTTCTTCGCTGAATAATACACGAAGACGCGGCCATGAAACGAATCTCTTATAAGCTCGAATACGGCATGAATTTCTCATATCTATTCTAGAAATTATGTACTCGCGACGACGGCGACGACGACGACTACGATTCGCTGCGGAACGAGCGAGAGACCTTTCGAGCGAACGCCGCGTTATGTAGAAGCAAAAAACGAAGGAAACTTCATCTAGATATATTGAACGCTTATACATGTAAGATCGTCGAAAGCAGCGAATCTCAAATAAGACATTGTTCGGCTCGGCTGTATATATACCTGTACACTGCGCACACGCGTACGTACCTAATTAAAATTATCAAGCGAAGCGCGCGTATAATGTAGAAAGGAGAATGAAGAACTCGCTTATGAAAATTTTGTAGAAAGGCATATCTCGTGCGCGCATGCAGTGCAAGATGATTATTAGCATTCATGCATGCGCTCGCTCGCTCGCGCGAGAGGAGCGGGACGAGAGTAGACGCGGAGAATGAAAAGTTGTAGTGCGTATAGAGAGAGAGAGAGAGAGAGAGAGAGAGAGCCGCGAGCTCGAGAAGGCATCTCGTATATGTGTATACGTATATGTGTATATACATATATGAAGGAACGTTAGGATACAGATTCGCGTGGGATTGGAATGTTTGGGTGCGATCGTTTTTTGCCGTGATTACGGCTCTGCGCGCGCGCGCGCCGTACAACGTTTTATTATTGAATTTTGTCGCGCGATGCAGCGCGCGCGCTCGTCATTAACGGCCTTTTTTTCGAAGATGATTTTTCGCGAGCCTTTACAACGAGCCGTATGCCGCAATCGCGCGCTCGCTCGCGAGCTTCGCGATATAAACCGCAAGAGCGTCTCTGTCTCTCTCTCTCTCTCATTACACACTGTATATAGACTTTATGAAGTTGGCACTTGCGATCGTAATATCAGAATATCGTAGGCTTAATCTGCAGTCGCTTAACGAGATATTAACGAGTCGATAATACCGCGCCGCGGCTATTTTAAACGAGTGCGCGATGAGGTGCGCGCGCGTATAATCCGATCACTTAGAGGTTGGCTCGTAAAAATCCAAACTGGCGACGGCGCTAATTAAAAGCCGAACGGCTAGACGCTTTTCTCTCTCTCTCTCTCGTGACACTGGTGTATAACATATATATAAACGATCGGAGTTTCCTCCGCGAGTGCGCTATTCCAGACGCGGCGTCTCGCGAGACCGTCTGATCGCGTACGTATACACGTATATATTATATACTTATATGTATGCATAGGTGTACACGACTTTTCTCGCATATAATGCGTGGCGCCCATTGCACTTACCTATACCCTGCACTGTATATACCGTCTATATAAGCACGTACGTATAGCTATGCATGTACCGAGAGAGGAGAGCCGCAAGTCGCCAACTATCGTAACTTGGAAAACGTGGGCGTCTCGCGCGAGAGCTGCTTGTATCGCTTGGTGTGTAAGTCTGCGCAAAGCGCGAATGGGAGAGAGAGAGAGAGACGCGGGATAAGCGCTCGCTCGCGGATATCGTAAGCGAGAGAAACCATTTTTTTCAGGACTGACACGAGAGCGAGTGAGAGAAGGTTTCGCAAAACCAACGCGCGCGCGCGCGCTCACAGTTAATTAGAGACTTTTTCGTCTGGCTTTGCGCGCGAGAGACAGAGAGAGAGAGAGCTTGTGCAAATAAACAGCGAGTTACACACACTCTCTGTTGTTTATGAAAATGTTAGTCTCTGCGGGTATAGCGGATCTATCGGGCCGTGTTAATTGGGTATTGAGTTTCGCGCGCTCGTTCTATTTTCGCGTATTCTCTATTTTCTCGGGAGTATACAAGGATGATGCTGCGCTTTCGAAAAATTATCCTAGGCCCCCGCCGACACGCGCCTCTGCGCAGTTATATACACGCAGTGCTTTCAATCTTGTGTACACCGCAGGCGCGCAACTGAATTTTAATCTCTCCGAGAGCTCGGCGCGCACTCCATAAAGATTATACATATATGAGAACGGGATACGCGCTCGGCAAACTTCAAATTTATCCGATCGAGAATCGAGTAAAGATTAAGCTCTACAAATTACGATAGCTCCGTTAACAGACTGAAAAATGCTCTTATCGACTTTAAACTCGTTAGTTCCGCAGCGTCGAGATTGTAACGGCTGTATATATGTGCGCCGCGATCCTCGCGGACCGAAAGAAGAAGCCACTGCGACTCCTCCAAATTTACACATCCTCCACGGGCGAGCAACGCCATATCTGGCTGGTAATCGACGTATGTACACACGCACACGCACGCGGAGAGGAGCCAGAGCGATTCTTCAATTCTCAATGTATATATATATAAACATACGTAAATGCATATATACTCGAAGGAGAGCAGCATCAGCTCTGGCGTTTGCTTTAAACTCATGCGAAGCCAACAGCAGCAGCATCGGCCAGTCAAGTGGTCATCCAGGCGTACACTATATATACATATACAGAGTGGCGCACGATTGCTGCCTCGTCTTTTGTTGTTCTTGGAGAGCATAATGCGAGAACGCGCCTCCCAGAGAGAGAAAGAGAAAGAGAGAGAGAGAGAGAGAGAGAGAGAGAGAGAGAGAGAAATGCTGCTGCACCGGCTGCAGCGCAGCGCAGCTCTCCAGACTCTCCGTACGCCCACGCACTTCCCCTCTCGCGATTTTTGCGCGCGTCGTATTCTCGAACGCGTTATGTGTATCTCTCTCTCTCTCTCTCTCCCTCTCATGTATACGAGCGCACTGCTGTGGGAACGGGTATTTCGAGAGCAAGCCGATCTACGCCGTACATACGGGATGGAGTTTATAACGATCGATAAGCGTATTGCCGATCGATCGGCCCGAGCGCCGATCGTCGAGCCAATGAGTTCCTCCAAATATCTATAGTGCAGATTGCGACGATTATCGATCTCACTATGGACTGAAAAGTGGATTTCGTTATGCAGGCAAGAAGCAGAGTTGGTGTGCGTGCGTGTGCCGATCGGCAGATCGAACGAAACGATCGTAGACCGTCGAACTGCGCAACTTGTCCTTCCTCCCCGCTGTCGCCGCGCGCGCATCCGCCGAAAAAGCATGCGTCATCTTTAAGTGGTTCAGCACGAATTCGGTCATAGTCGGAGCCGCCCACGCGTGTCCTGTCTCTCTTTCTCGCTCGCTCGCTCGCTCGCTCGCGCATATACGCTCGAATATACCGCATCTGTCGAAAGATCGACAAGCGCTCCGAGTTTCCTCACGTGCGTTATATAGTCCTATACTCGTCGTCATCTCCGTAAGTGTATATTATATTCTCGGGAATACTGTGCTGTAACGGTATTCGATGAGCTGGACGCGGAGAGTCTCCAAGTGTTTTGGCTTTTTGGAGAGAGAGAGAGAGAGAGAGAGAGAGAGAGAGAGAGAGACGAGAGCTTACGAAGCAATGCCTTTTACGCGCCACCGCGTGAGCTTATAGACGTGTGTATTATAATTTTACATTATTGGCTACCATGACAATATGTTTCGACGCTAGCTTATACGACATTTTTTGAAGAATCAAACTCGAAAATAAATAAATTTGATAAATATAAAAGTATACGTATTTTAGCAGCAGCAATGCGGAAACGCGCTCTACCAACCGAGAGAGAGATATTGTAGTGGGGGAAATGAGCAAAGGATTATTCCGGAATTTTATCTGTCAGGAAACCCGATAAATTTTTCAGCGTCTCCGACGCGAAAATCCGGCCGTATAATTTCGGAATCGAAACGAAACAAAAAAATGACAACCAAGATAATACTCGCGAATACAAATAATACAGAGCGCATCACAGCAGCAGCAACAGCATACATCAAGCTGCACAGTACAGCGTATACACTCCGTAGGAATGACGTAAAGTTAAAAATCGTAATGAATGAAGTGCCCCCTCCTCCCTCCTCCCCCCTCTCACTCTCTCTCTCTCTCTCTCTCTCTCGCACGCGGCGCGCTCGAGTCGCGCGTCTATAGAAGCCGGTCCTCCTCTCTCTCTCTCTCTCTCTCTCTCTCGCGTCGTCCGAGTCTCGCCGAGCGTCGGCGAAGCCAGACGAATAGTCACATTCGAATCGCGCTCTCGAGTGCTGTGCTCGCGCCGCCGTCGCCGCCGGAGAGAGAAAGAGAGCGACGAGAGAGAGAGAGAGAGAGAGAGAGAGAGATGCACCGACGCCGCCCCATTCAACTCCGGTCCCTTCTCCTCGCCGCATCTTGAAGGCGAGTAGCGCGAACTTTGACACTCGCGCTGCGACTCTCCGCGTGTATAATTGCTCGGTGTTTAACACTTTCCGCATATAGTGCGCGACTATGGTTCGTTAAGGTGGAATTCAATGTACTTGCTCGCGGGCCACGGAAAAACTGTGTTGTGAGAGAGTTTTCTGTGGGAACTTGGACGCGTACGGAGAGACCACGTGAGAGAGATATATATAGAGAACGAGAAGTGCGTTCCGCAGGAGGATCCCAGAGTGTGCTTTTGTTATTTCGGCGAAGCTCCAGATCCGAATGAGAGCCGCGGCGTCGTGCGGCAGTGCTGGCCCGGAGCTCGTTATGGATTCCAAACTGATGGTGAGAGTCTGGCTATTACGCGCGCGCGTGTGTCTGTGTGTGTAGCGATATAAGCATATATAACGCGCTTATACAGCTCGAGAGACGAAAATGTCTATCCGACGATCCGGTTCGTGGAAATCGTGAAAGCCGCGGCTTATCTCGCGAGTGACATCTGAAAAAGCGCGCCTCTCTCGATATATGTATATTGTATATGTATATACACGTATGTGGAGCGCAATTCAAACGAGCGCGCACGCGACTACGATTAAATCTCTCTCTCTCTTTCTCGTCGTAGCGTTATTACGCTTAGAACAAATGTCGCGTGTGGATATACGTGGAAAAGCGGCTCTCTTGCGAGGCTCCTATGATTAATCGTCGGTAAAGGCTATCGGGATGCATCTTCGACGGTGCGCACACACGTTGCGCTGCGCGCGCGGCGGCGGCGGCGGCGGCGGCGGCGATTCAGGCCTCGCAGTCTCTATACGAATACGACGAGATTTAATATACGCGGTGCGGGGCATTATGTGCAGCGGGGATAGGTATACAGCACTATTATACCGCTATATATTATATTGAAAATATTGGCTGCTTTTCAAGCGTTTCATTAGACGCGAGAAGAAACAATATTATCGTTGGCCGCGATGCACCGGCGGGCGAACGCCGCGCGCGCAGCGAGAGCAGTAATGACATTGTTACTCACGGGAGAGATTAGCTATTTCGTATAGACGTATATTACGCGTATATACACTATAGATATGCGTACATATATATCTGTATATATGAGCTGTCAGCTCCATATACGGGTAGTGTAGCCAATGGGAGCGAGAGAGAGAGAGAGAGAAAACGTTCGGACGTAGGCACGCAAGTTACGGGTTATTTTCCGTTTAATATACAAATTATAATGCGAGTGTAATATTGAAATTTCATTAGGAGCTGCGCTGTGCGCTGTGCGCCGCGCGATCGCGAGAGCTAAAGTGCTTTTCTCGACGATTCGTTATTAACCGGTATCATTATGTAGAGCTTCCGGTCGCGCCGCAGCTGCAGGCTAGATTGTCCAAGATTAAATAAAAGGAAAACTCTCGGCTGTGTGTCTGTGTGCGCGTGTGTGTGTGTGTGTGTGTGTGTGGCTATATATAAGTATAGTGGCGCGTATGCGCCGTATATGGCTGAGACTGGCTTGAATATGAAGGCAGAAACTGGAAATATAGATTAAAACTCGAGGCTCATACTCGCGCGCGCGCGCGCTCCGATCGTCGTTTTGCCCCTTTGTAGATACATTATTCACCGGGTCTATATCGCGTATACATACGTATATAAAGGACACATAGGCGTATGCACGCGCGTCGCGCGCACCTTTTCCCGGGAAATCGCTATGGAATATTATTATAGTTAGAGAGAGAAAGGGGGGGGATTTATCGGCCGAATGAATTGACTTTCGGAGGGATTATTAATGACCGCGCTCGCGCGCCGAGAGATAACCGTCGACGCTTTTACGGTGTGTAAGTATGATCGTAAGCGATTGAGAATAATAGCACACGTGCGCGCGAGATGTGTAGTCGCGGCGCGACCAATTTGAGAATCGAGCGTAATTCACGGTTATTAAGCGGCGATTCAATCACAAGCAGCTATCTATATATATCGCCGAGGAGAGATGATGCGCGCGCGCGCGACTCTTGCGCCAAGTGCCAAGTGTGCATTAATCATACGGATTTATTGTTATTGTTTTCTTTTTGTTTTGACTTTTTGCTTTTCAATTAGGCGCTCGCGCGCTTATGCGTACAGGATTTTGCAGCAATGTATGTAGAATGCTGTATGCCGCCTATTGAAAATGTATGTAATTTTTAGTGTGAAGGAGAGTGCAGTATGCGCATGCATGTACAATAATAAATGGGCAAACGAGTCTATATTCTGCATCTCCACCGCGGCGGCGGTGTACATTTTTCCAGTCCGGAATAAATTAATGCAGCACTTGTTTATCTCGATCTAGCCTTATTAAGAAACTTACGAAATTATGAGGTGAAACTTTTTTGCTTCTATAATGTCAAGTCACTCGCGTTATTTTTTTCATTGATCTATATATATATATATATATATATCTGTATATACGTGTATATATTATATATAGACGATTAATCTGGATATCTCGCGGTGAGTGAATGCTAAAAGGCATGAATACCAAATGCTCCGGTTATTCGTGCGTTATATAGAGAGAGGCTACACAGACTATATACTTCCAAGATTGAAAATCTCTCGTTCCCCTCTGCAGCGCGTTGTATACGTATATACATATATATATATATGCCGTACTCGTCACTACACACGCGATCTTTATATATATTGTCGCATCGATGGTAAAACACACAGACGCACGAGGCAGCCTCATTATACGAAGTCGCTTTTGCAACGATTTTTTCCGGCTGTTCAAAGTATATTTATATATATGTATATAGTTATATACGCATATATACACACGCAGTGCACGCTACACACTGGCCTCGGCTCGAGAGTCGCGGCGCACACACGCAATCGTCATCCTCGTATACTCTCTGTGTGCCGGAACTCTCACGTTATGTCCCACCTCACATCCGTCCCTCATAAAAGTCCGCTGCGGCTTTCGATTTCTCGGTAAAAGAATGATGCGTGAAGCTTATGTACTCTTTACGCAGCGCTGCTCCGCGAGGCGGAAAAAAAATTTTTCAGATCGCAGCAAGAAGACGAGGCCTTTTCTTTGCGCTTATGACGTGTGTGTACAGACGCGCGTTATATCGTATATCTGCCATATCGGAGCGTAACGAAAGCAGTCGCTGCAGCGCCGGAGAAAAACGCTGGCGTCCCTCGCGTGGTCTGTATAAAGCCCGAGAAACGACGATTAGAGCGTTTAACATGAATCCAGTGTGTGCGATATCGGGGAACGCGGAGAGACAAGCTCGTCATTAAGCCCTCGTAAAGTTCCATTAAAACCCCGCGCTTTTTCGAATAGCGCGCACAGAGCGAGCGTATACCCGCGACACGACCGGTATTGATATGATGCGCGCGACAACGACGTGCAGCGCGCGCGGATCGTTACAAGAAGAAGTCGGCGCCGGGAAATCGCGTGTGTCGCGCCGGGGAATGCCTCTCTCGGCGCAAGTAGTTGAACCCATACCTACCAGCTTCCTTTCCTAGACGGATCAATGTTTTAGCCTCATCTTTATATATCTGTATTACTATACGTACGATCGGAATCTTGAGCGCCGCGCGGGGCTGCGTATGTATATATATATATATATAAGTGTAGGTATGTAGGAAAAAGCTCGAATTTTTCTCTAATTGCGAGAGAGGGTATCAAGAATTCTTCGCGCAGCCTTCGAATTAAACGTGAGGAAGCATTCTCGAGATATGGAGATATGAGCTGTGTGCCATTAGTCCATTAGTCAAGTGCGGATCGTCCAAGAATGCGATCTTCGAATGTCGAGGGGAGTTTTTTTGAAAGTTTTGAATTTCGCGCTGTAATGCAGTATAGCGGACGAATTAAAAACCACTTTTTCCGTTGAAAGTGACAATTAACGACATATCGATACGTTCCAAAACTTACCAAGAGAGAAAAATTCCGTATTCCATTGAAGCATCGTTTCGCATTATTCATCCAGGTACATACAGAATCACAATAGAAAATTCGAACTTATACAATAAACTCATAAAATAATAGGCTATATTGCGCAACGGAGAACGTATAATAACGACGCACAAGACATCGTCGATGCGATTTACGATTTCGAGTTGATGCAAGGCTTATAAGTACGCGGCTGCTCTTTTCTGCGCTGCGCGACCGGGCAGTCTGCCTTACGGCGGGAAATTTGAATTTTTAATTGACTTCGAGAGAGAGAGAGAGAGAGAGAGAAAGAGAGAGAGAGAGAGAGCCTCGCGAAGGATTTCGTGAAAGGCGCACATATGATGCAGGAGTGAATGGTCGCGGGGAGCTACACGAGCTCACAAACGAGCGATTGTGTGTGTTTTGATGAATGAAACTCGGCTGCGGGTGGAGAGGGGAAAGTACAGACTCGCGGCGGTAGGGAGACCGGGAGAGAGAACCGGTAGGTGAATTCCCTTCTGAATGAAATCGATTCGGCCCGCGCGCGAGTCCGCCAGCATCCGATGCTCCATTCTTACTTCTCTCTCTCTCTCTCTCTCTCTCTCTTGCTTCGTTATACTTTTTTTCCACGGTGCAGCATATAAGGGGAGTGGCGGGAGACTCGCTTTTTACGCAATACTCCGGATAATTCCGTCATTCCTTTCTTCTCCACAAGGTTTCTTCGGCCGTTTCGTTATTCAATTCGAACGCTGGCTTTTATCGCTTCATATAACGTATAATACAACGCCATCGCTAACCGAATCTGAATTTTTATACATCCTCGGCGCGCGAGACTGTCGCGTTTAAGAGCGACAAAAAATAAAGTAGACAGCCTCGCGCAGCGGTGCGGCAACGGCAGAATCCGAGAGCCGTCATCCTCCAAAACTATATTCGCGCAAACATCCGCATCTCGATCTGCGCGCGCGTGTTCCTCTCGTCACTCGAGACTCGCATGCGGCGAGCGTAAGTATACACGTTGCAGATATCGGCCGCGTGGGCGCTACTTCGGTGTATAGAGCAACAAACCTCGCCGGTATTTTCGTTCCAACCTAATTCAGCAGTTCTAGAGTTACGCCGCGTTTTGTCGAAGGCTCTCTCTCTCTCTCTCTCTCTCTCTCTCTCTCGGAGCTTTCCCAAAAATAAAATCTAGCGCGGCCGCGCGCGACGTGGTCGCAAGCGCGCGCGCGCGAAATTGAATATGACGGATTCTCTTTCGATATTAAAATTCGCGCGCGCGCGCTCTCTCTCTCCCGTAATATTGGCGCGCGATAAAGGGGATCGTCGAATCGATATGCGGAGAGTCGAGCGTATGCAGCCGTGTGTGTATACACATATAATGTACCGATTGCGGCAGGCCACCGATCGGAGGAGGAGAATCGCGAAATAGGCGTATAGAGAAAGGCGCTGCGAAGCGGCAAAAGGGGGTAAAGTAGGTGGAGAGAGGACGAGGGAAGGGGGCACCGAGACAACTCACCTCCGGCCAATCGACTATGTCTTTTTCCCCCCGGCGGCTAAGATTTTTTCCTACGTATGCTCAAGCTGTCGCGCGCGCGCGCTCTCTTTGACGTTTATTTTGGAACAATGGAATATCTATTATACACGCATTCGTGTATATATAGCTCTCTCTCTCTCTCTCACGGCGTAGGCGCGCGAGCTTTCTCCTCTCGATTTTCTTTTCTCGCTTTTTCGGGCATTTCTCCGTCTCTCTGCGCCGCAGCTCGGTCGCGTGTTAAATGCGCGCATGTGCCCACCGCGCACTCGTGCGTTAATTATCTCGTATTCCCGTTTCGTGTGTTAACGACAGGAAGCTGCGCGCTTTCCTCGAGAGCGCCGCGTGTGCGCTGGGTTAACGCTTGTAATCAGACCTGTTTTTCACTGGCCGCGCCGCCTGTGCAAAATATACATACATATGTATAATACATATATATATATATATATATACGTTGCATTCGCATTTGCGGCCCGCGGACGTTGCTCAATTTTTGCGAATCGTGTTGAAATTTTTGCGCCGCTCCCGCTCTCACTCGCTTTTGGTCTATTTTCTCTCCTCGAGGATGTTTGCCTTTTTTTGCCCCTCCATCTCCGCAATAATATGCTAATGCAGCGCAGAGTGTCGCAGAGAGACTCTATTGCTCGCGTTGAAAATGCCAATGCTAATAACGACAATTCATGTGCACGGGCGACTCGAGGTTCTTTATTATACACGAACTCTCGGCGCACATGGATTTTTTCTTCGAGCTGCGTATATAGGTGTATACATGCGCGTGTGATGGGTATAATATACATACGTCGGAAGAATATTAAATACGCGGGCATTGTGCGCGTCGCCAAGGGGATGTTACACAGCTCTATTTCGAGGAGAGCGGACGATAATATCTCGGTTGTATATATTGAGAGAACGGCGGGCGGCGGCCGCGAGGGCAACAATGGCGCGAAAAGTATCTCTCTGGACTTGGGAGCGATGTATACGTGTATATACGCTGGGTTATATATACGAATATACATCGTATATAGAAGCGGAGCTCTCCGAGGCGTGTTCTTTATTATATTCCATATATGTCGAGCAGCCACCGCCCACTCTCGGTCTCACCATTTTCATTGACTGCTCTCTCATATGTATGTGCGTACATATGTATGTATAAATATATATATATGCCTATACACGTGCATATGGAGAGAGACGTATTATACATGTATAGGTGCTCTCGACTCATTTTTTCGAGAACCGCCCGCGAAATCGTTCGTGGCGCGCCTGCGAGTGAGAATTTCTGCCGTGTCCCGTCTTTTCGCGCTTTATCGTGATTTATATTCATCGAGGGAAGCATCGCTCGTCTAAGCGCATTTTGCAACGAGCGCGACTGTAATTGTACGCGAAACGATACGCGAAATCACTATAATAACAATCTCTCTCTCTCTCCCCCTCTCTCGAAGTAATCGTGACAATTTAAAGCGGGATATAATTCAGCCGCGCGCATATCTCGCGGGGTAAATGGTATATTTATATCGCGGGAGATAAGTGCAAGCGGCTGAAACACAATTTGGAAATGTTTTCAGAAACTACGCTCTCGTCGCGGCGGCTCTCATTATCTTCAATTAAATACGCGTCCACTTTGCATTATCGGAGGCGCGCGCGGTCGTATATTTTTAAAATTGATGCTATACCCCGATTATCGAAGCGCAAATATCTGGATCATTACAACTCGAAAACATCCGGCCGCTATATATATATACACACTGTGCTGCTCCTGCAGCGGGTAGTTCGCACGGTTCGAAGTTTATATCGGCCGGTGGAATCGACCCTGCAATTATATGATAATTTACCGAAGGTATATGCGTAGCCGCTTTCGCGGTTATTCCGTTTAAGGCGATTTTCGCGCACGCGTGCGTGTAGCTTCTTCGATCGTTCGATTAAGACGTTCGTTCGGCGCGGCGGTCCGCGCGCTTGTGTATATAGAGCGGCTGCGCGGGGCTTTCATATATATAATTGTACGCCTCGCCGAATGAAGATTTATGCTCTGTGGACTTTATGCGAAAGTTTCGAATTTGCCGCGCCATAAAACTCTTTGATATCTTTGTAAACACCTGACGGGACAGGGGCAATTTGCATACTTAATTATAAAATGTTTGTACGCTCGGCCGCGCGGACGTTTTCGTTTAAAAACCACGTGTACGCGTGTGCACGGTACACATCGGACAGTGTCAGAAGCTAAGAACGGTAATTACCCCCCCGGAGTATATAAGTGATACCACCGTAACGCGAGCGAATTACAAAATCCGAGGATATATTCTAAAGTCTAAAACACGCTGCAAAAGCAAATAGCGCGAAATTTATTTTCAGCTCGCAAACCTTACATAATATAACTCGCTTGATTTTATATTGACTGCTACCATTGCCGCTGGTGATAAAGCTTTCTTAGAAAAGCGCGCGCGCGTCTAAAAAAAGATTACAACACACACTGCGCGAGTATAGGTATAGAAAAACAATGATCCGTATAGAACTGGACTTTCGATCAGCCGGTGTCGTCGGTGGTGCTGCGCGCACACGGGGCTCACCCGAAAAACTCCAAAGTTCCTCAGCCCATCGTCGCACCTATAAATACACGCGGCGGCGGGTTGCCCGCGTATAGCTGCTATATAGAGCGATGTGTAACAGATATGAAAAAAAGCGCAAAGATGCGCGATAAACATCCGAAGAGCGCTTTGAACGAGTATAAACGGGTATATAGAGGCTGGCTTTTAGCGAGGCGGGAATGCCGTTTAAATATATACGAGTACAGCTCGCAGGTTGGTCGGACGAGCTGTGTATACTACTGCGCGCGATCGAGAGGTGTCGGCCGCCGTAGGTATTGTATATGTAGCCGAGGAAGAGCCGCCGTAAATGCGCCGTCCTCGAGTTTAGCGCCTCGCGCGCTCGCATCTCCCAATATGGAGCAATCTCGGATTTCCATTCGTCCAAATCGAGAATATCCGCCCGCGCTCGCGCAAGCGCAAGCGCTCACGCCTCCCGCGGCGGTCCTACATACATATATCATTCTTTCGTGTATTAACCGAGTGTTGCCGGCGCTGCTGATGCGCCACTGCTGCGCTGCGCTGACGGTGATACTGCGCGCGCGTCTAAGTCGGTACACTGCAGGGAGATACCCTCGTGTCGTGCGGCGATACATATGGCGAGAGGGCTGATTTGGAATTTTGCAATTTCGCGAGATGAGCTTTGCTGTTTGGCGAGAAAAATATTGTTTTAATGTCGGTGCGGGATAGTCTTTTGCTCCCTGGAAGATCTGTTATACTGCACGTGTGACAGATGATTATTAATTAATTGTCAAGTTATAAAAATGTCTTGTTCGTATTATTGCGTGTTTACGGTTGAAAATTCAATTTTCTCTTACGAGAATATAATAAGTTCAATAATTCAATACTTTGTTGCGATGTTGATTTTGGTCCAAAACGACCTCATATATTATTAATGCTTTACGTATACAAAAACTGGCTGAATGTTAATGTTATAGAAACGTTGAATCGATGCTATATACTTTGTTATTAAATTTGGAAATTCATTTTTTTAACTTAAATTTTAATGCAACTGATCGTCTAATTTTGCCTCGGCGATAAAGAATAAACTAGCTTCATTAGCCAAGGTATAATACAACCCAAACTGTATACAAGTGATCATAACTATTGAATTTGATGAAAATTATTCAAAATTACAATAAATAATGAAAATTATTAAAGCGACATTATACAGCAACATTTAACAGAAAATAAACGAAAAATCCGACAACAAACAATAAGTATTTACGTTATGCGTTAACGTTCGATAAATCATCGATGCTGTCAAACCACTTCCATTCCTTCAGCACTAAAAGCCACAATTTCCTCCCAAATCAAGCCATAAAACCACACGCACAACCGTAGCAAGAGCCATCCCCGATAAGAATCTTCCTCTTAATTCTCTCTCTCTCTCTGTATCTTTCTCTCTCTGACGACACTACACAGCCAAGTACACAAGCTCTACAAGCGGCAGTAGCGCAGCTTCTCAAGTTACACACCTCGCACCGCTATATACGCGCTAACTCACTTATACGCGTCGCCCCGCAACGATAGACACCGCCGAGAGAGCTTTCTTCCTTTTTAAGCTCATATTTCCAACTTCCAATTTGGTCGTCCGAAAATAAATCGGCGCGCGCGCACGTGAGTGTAGTATTAGACTCTCTCTCTCTCTCTCTCTCTCGCGCGCGCGCGCGCTCTACGAAATTCCACTTTCCCCACCCCCGCCGTAGCAGCTTTTTCGCGCGTCTAGTCTCTCTCTCTCTCACTCACTCACTCGCGCGCGCGTTACGCCTCCTCCGAGCGCGGCACGCGTGCGCTCAGTCCTCGCCGTGCGCGCGACAGATCGGGATATACTTTTTCCACCGGGGGATCGGGACAAAGCGTCGTATACGTATACTTTCGTGATACCCAGTGCAATACGCGCAGTGCACGGCTGTACACATTAGAGGAACATGTGCCGCGCGACGGGGAGACCGGGAGGAGCCCGCACGCCGTGAGAGCCGCGATAATTGAAATTCTGCGCTCGACTGTACGGAAAGAGCAGCCGATTCATGTTGCCGGAAAGCAAATTTCCCGTGACAGGTAATGGAATGTGCATAGTGGTCCCCGGAAGCGCGGGAATTTTGAATATCACGCGCGCGCTCTTATACGCCTTGTAATATATCACGTTTCATTGGCCGGTATATAGCTATATCAGCGCCATTATTCACGGACGATCGGTCGCTAACACGCGCATGCACACGCGCGATCGCGCACCTGACAGCTCAATTACACTATATATACTCTCGCGTCGGGCGTGTGGAAACTTTCGGCTTCGCTGTGTAACTCTGTGTGTACTACTCGTATACTATATATTACGAACCACACCGAGATATCCGGCGCATTATATTCGACAGGCAGACTCGCGCGAGAGTAGTCGATTGTATATATACGTCTATATGTGTCCGCGCGCGCGCGCGTGTGTGTGTATTGTAGAGAGTCGGCGAGGAGCGCTTGCGAGCGATGTTATTTCTGAAATCAGCGTCGAGGCGCGCATTCGGCGGCAATTCGCCGGGTGGCGTAATCCCAAATACGGAGTGAGAAATTTGAGAGAGAACCGAAAATAGTAGCGCTACGCCAACTCCCTCTAAAAATAGCCAAAAAATAAAATGTGTGTGTGTACTTACGCGCGCTCTCCCCCCGCCCCGACGCACCCTGCATCAATCCGGCGACGAGAGAGCTTACATATACAATCTGCATGTGTGTGTAGGCGAGCGTGAGAGCTTTGCGATCAACCGCGCACCTTTTTCTCTGTACATACCTGCGGGAAAATGAGTTCTGCGTACATCCACCTTGTTTTGGCCTGATTTATGGACTCGTTGATGTGGGCGAGCTTTTCGCTTTGATCGCGATGTCTCGATAGGCCGAAGATGAGAGAGAGAGAGAGAAGCGCTGATGCGCGAATTTATCGGGAGCTTTCGCGAGTAGTTCCGAGAAGCGTTGCTCTCGGCACGCGCTCTCGCGCGCTCCGTTGCGTAAAACGGCCAGTTTGAATTATAGCCGAGAGCTTCGCTAATGCCTTGTCGTCGTATATTACAATGTCTCCCGAGGAGACTTGTGTACGCGGAATTTTATTTTTAATGCCAAACGCAAAAGTTTAACAGCGGCCGCAGTCGACGGATATTGCGGCTAAAGCTATATTATACATTTACATACATATAAGCATAGAAAGAATGGAAAGGAAGAAATTTCGCTACGTCTGTTTCAGGGGGCATTATGCAAACTGAGGAAATCGTGCCCCGCGCACAGTCGACGGGGTTAGATGCATCGTCCGATCCTGGAAGCCTCTTTCAGCCGCACTCGCAGCTGCAGCAGTCGCCGCCGCACCCGCCGCCGCCGCCGATCAGGTTCAGCCCACACGTCCAGTACCCCATACCCAGCCTCGTCAACATGGCAGTGAAGCAGGAGCCCCAAGAGGACGACGAGCAGGGCAGGCAGCCCAATGCCCTCAGGTGAATATTATACATACCGCCTATAGTCATTGTGCTTATTTGCACGTCGGAGGAGGGACAGAGGCGATGAGAAAATTTTCGACTGAGACGCGCGTTTCTCGTCCGCAGCCCGCAAACGGAGATCGAGGACGTGCAGTCGACACCCAACGGTAGCTTGAATCACAAACGCGCCGAACAAGCTAGTCCCGAGTTCAGCAATCAGAGCCCGCAGACGCCTCCGCAGAATGGCTGCAAGAAACCGGCGAGGTGCGCACTTGTTTACTTTTACAGTTCTCGAGTCTCGATTTGCTGGAAAATTAAGAAAACATTTGTATAATTCTTGCTAATGTCGAGGGTACGCATTGACATTTATTGCTACCAGATATAATTTCATGTTTTTATAATCTACATGAAATTAAATTAATTTAAGATCCTGTTTAAACTTTAATTAAAATGTGCGTACTCCGGAAGCAAACATGGACATTATTACTAACTTCAATCACATTTCTATCGAGACTCGAGCATGAATGATGGTTTTAGCATTATCTTAAAAAACTTATTCAGAACATTTGTTCTATACCGTCTTTCAGTCGCGGTCGAAGAAAATCTCGTTGGAAGCTAAAGTTCCACCATCAAGCCCTCCCCCCAGAGTACCTGGATCACTACGAGGCAGCATTGGCCCAGGAGGCTGCACTGAACGCCAGCAGCGCAGCTCCTCCAGTGGAGCCTCGCGTCTCGAGCCCGGTACCGACGACGTCGATGCCGACCTTCACCCCGACGCCCAGCCCCATGACCGACGTCCAAAGCTGGCTGCAGCGACTCGCCGCCATGCAGAATGAGATTTACGCGAATCCTCTGCAAACTCATCAAATGGCCAGCCCAGTCAACCTCTGCCAAACCACCGCCGCCAGGAGATCCGTGATCACTTCGACTCAGTCGAGTCAATCGCCGCTTCCCTCCCATCCACATCCACATCCACATCCGGTCTTCACTCATCATCCTCAGCATCAACCACAACAGCAGCCGTTGCAGCCGACTCTGCCTAGCCATCGAAACAACTCCCAGAATCAACCGAGTACGAGACCGCCCATGAAGTACTCCGACCTACCGTACATGGGTGAGATCACGCTGGACAACAGCAAACCCAGAAGGGGTAGAAAGCCCAAGAAGGCCGATATCTGTCACTTGATCTACAAGAATTACGGAACAATTTTGCCTGGCACTCCTGGACTGGATGACAAGACCAAGCTGCCGTTGACGAGGGACAAGATCGACGTGGCCAAGGATCCCCTACCGACGCCCTACCAGCGAACGGACATTCAGAATAGGATCAGCAGTCTCCTGGAGAAGCGGTTGACCCAGGAGAGACGAGCTCTCGAAATCTCGGCAGACAACGCCAGGGAACAGGATGAGCCGCTCAACCTCTGCATCAGGGACCTGAATCTCCTCAAGATAAGACTCAACGACAAGCAAAGCGGTGTCTACAATGGCTCTTGCTACTCCAAAAGCGAGGGCTCCAGTGATGCTGAGGATGTCGAGTACCTCGGCGCTCCACCTCCGAGTCACTCGGTCGAGGCTGGAAATCAGACTGATGTCCACAACGATCTCAACGAGCTCAACGAGCTCAAGTTCACCGAACCAGACCCTCGGATGCTCGTCAACCCCAACCACGTGCACTACAGCAACACACCCAGCGAGATGAACGGTACCGATCTTGCGAACAACAACAACAATAATAACAATAACAACAACAACAACAACAACAACAACAACAACAAACCCAACCCCGGCTTCCTCTACTGGCCTAACGCCGGTGTTTTCATTCATCCGGTAGCACTGCAGTCCCAGTTCCTCTACTATCAGAAGCTCGCCCAGGAAAAAGGTCTGGCTCCTCCGACTCCGACTGAGCAGACGTCCAAGGAACAGCGCATCGTCCCAAAGTCCATCTACTCCATGCTGGACAGTCCGAAGACATCGGTCCAGCCCGTGACATCTCCCAGCGAGACCCCGGTACCACTGGAGGCCAGCATGCCCCAGACACCGTCGCCCAGGCCAAAGCGCAACTCCACGAGTCAACCCAATCCCTCGTCCAACCAGCCGATGAAACGCAAACGCTCGGCCATCTTCATCCCGCCGATGCCCACGGAGAACAACAACAATCCCGCGACGGAGGTGAGCATCTGCAAGTTCAAGTTCACCGGCGGCGCCAAGCCCACCCTCCAGGAGAAGAAGAGCCTCTCCGTGGACTCGGGCGGCAACTTCCGCTACTACAGCGGCACCGGCGACAAGAGCATGCGCGGCTACGAGTTCTTCCCGCGCGAGGCCCTCCAGCAGCCGGCCAACCAGGCCTCCGGCTCCTCGGCCGGGGCCTTCCTCAGCGCCGCCGCCGAGCGTCTCCCCCAGACGAGCTGCCCCCGGGTCTGCAGCTCCATCCAGGACGAGAGTCGGCGCAAGCGCAAGACCCGCAAGAGCATCCAGAGGGAGAAGCTCGAGCAGACCTTCAAGGAGAAGGGCTTCCTCATCCAGACGCAGCAGCTCGAGTCCGCCGAGGGCGCGACCTACTGCAAGTTCCGGCAACTGCGCAAGTTCACCAGGTACCTGTTCCGCAGCTGGAAGGACTACCTGCCGGGCAACGTGCGCGAGCTCACCGACTCCGGCGAGCCGATACCGCCCCACCTCAAGGACGTCGAGCAGGAGAACATCGCCGAGGGCATGCCGGTCTCGCCGCTACCCCTGCCACCCGGCAACCTCGAGCAGCCGCCCCTGGAGAACGCGCTGCCGAGCTTGCAGCCGCTCAACTGACGTGGCGGCAAATTCGAGTGTCCGCTCGATCGCGAGCGATCTTTTCTTTAACTCGCATTTACGCCGTCTCTGCCTGTGTTGTGATTATAAACGCGCTCGTCTTCTTCTTCTTCTTCTTCTTCTTCTTCTTCTTCTTCTTCTTGTATTTAAACGCATACTCTGCCAGCGCTTCGTTCGCGTACTTAATCGCCGGTGCCATTTGCCGTGTACCATGTACATATTAACATGAGCAAACGCGCGCGATGTTGTTATTAATCGTATGGAGTGTGTATTTACTATATATATATTTTGTTGTACAGAGACGTATACGCGCGTGCCCTATCGAAAAATGTGTGTGTGAGCGGCGCGTCGGAGTGATCGCACTGTATAGGCGCACACGCGGTTATGAGACAAGATTGTCGCGAGAGAGAAAGATAGAGAGAGAGATGTATGTATACAACTGGTGCATTTCACGAGAATAGACTTGGAGAAACGATGGAAAGCGCCGAGGACATACGTGTCTTCGTTGTGTAATAAATATGCACACACACACACATACATATGTATAAATACGTACCTATTTAACGTTTGTAGCTTTGTGCCAAAGACAAGAGACTGCAGATTTTCAAGTTATTATCAATATAAGTGTATAAACGTAAAGGAAAAACTCGTCGACGGGAGACGTACCACGTCGCAAGGAAACGCTCGTTACTTTTTGTAAATAAATCATAACGCCGCATGTGTAATTTACGAATATGTTAGAAATATGCGCATGCATACGCGTATGCGTATATATATATACGTAGCGTTACGTGCAACGCGCGTTGACACATCGGTCGACTTCTCTTTTTTTTTGTAAATATAATACGTGGTGCGTGGAGTGCGATATATTATAAAAGCGAGAAAATATCTTTGTTGCTTCTTTATTATTCTTATTATTTTTTTTTTTATTTTTTTTTTCACGTTTTTTTTTTCTCGAGCAAAATATCATAACCGCTCCGCGTGACATGCGCTCGTTGTATAATGCATTTGCGAACGTGTTAAACGTGTATTAATTCGAGTGGAGCGATATCAAAGTGATATAACGCGTTGGACACGCGTGTCGGGGACTATAACTGCTAATTTTCAATTTCGCCTAACGAGATCTAGTCTTTATTTGTACTTTGTTAAATTTTCATCGGTTTATCATACGAATACATCAACGTTATAGAGCGACGTCAAAATCATACATGCGAATATACCTGTAATATATATACATACACATTAAATACATGTATCTCACGCACACACACACACACACATACACATACAGACAAGCTGAATATTCGATGCCGGAAGTTTGTATATTTTTATATGCAAGGTATACAACGATCATTATAATTTCTCGTCCGCCCTCCCCCTCCCCCCTCCCCCTTTTTTTCAAAACGACAACGAGCCTCAAGCGCTCGACAAGACTATACTCAACTGCACACACTGGTTTGCAATAAACTTTACTAATATTTGAATTGAGCCGTTCTTCCTTCATTTCTACCTATACACAAACGCAAGTGCATTACCTATAATATTTGTATACATTTCTCTGTGATGGCGCACAAAGCGATGGGGAAATAAGTTCGCAAAGCCGCAATATATCCAGCGGCCACAGCGGAGAACACACGTGTGCGTTATTATATGGTTAATATACGCACAGGTATATGTATGTACACAGACGGTAGACGGGAGAGACGGGAGGATATATATCGAGGAGTAAGTATTTACCGAGAGAGCTGAGAGAGAGAGCGAAAGAGGAGAGTAGAGGGGCAAGAGAGAAAGGAAGAGAGGATCCACGGGGCCCCATTCATGCATATACGCCCATTCAAGCATCTCCTGTTCACCTTGAATGTTTTTTATCGCCGCTTCGGCTCGCAGATAGCCATCTACAGTGTGTACGGGCTCGTTTATTATATATATAATATATATATATCCCATACCTCTTTCTCTTTATATATACACACACTTACACATTCCTATACAGCTAGAAATAATCCGGTCCCCCTCGCCTCCTCCTTTTTCGTCTTCAATTTACTTTATCGCGCAAGAATAACGAATGTGTATTTCCGCGATTTTTAAATCATTCTACTCCTCGGCTCCGGGGGAAGCTTTACGGCGTAGGAATAACTCGCGCGCGCGCGGGTAGACAAAGCGCGAAGTGCCATTATTTTGACGTAGCGGCGAGCCGCGGATTTTTGCACTTGAAAGTTATGACGTATGGAGACTAGTGCACAATGGACGTTTTACACTTGGAAAAACTTTTGTGTCGCGAGACGCGCGCACGCGTGCCTAACAATAAAATTGATGTATCCGTGTCACATGCGTCGTATATATACATATTATACATAGGCAGCGATCGCAGCTTTTCAAACTAAATATAATATATGTGAAGAATAGGACGTCTACGCAATCCCCCCGAGATGCTGGATATGTATGTCTTTCAGCTGAGATGAATTGAAAATCCATTCATTCCTTCGACTTGTAACATATATTATATAAAGTTCCATTGTCTTGGATCTCGTCTCGTAACAATTCAGCACAACGATATAACCACCGTATATAGTTGAAAATCGAATTATTGTTTTATAGCATACATCGTTAACCCCGAAGACCATATCTGAGAGATCCAAGTAAATTACAAGTATAAAATTTCGAACGAACTTTGCAGCAGCTATAAATCTGGAAAAATCGCTCCTCTCTCTCTCTCTCTCTCTCTCTCTCTCTCTCTCTCTCTCTCTCTCTCTCTCTCTCTCTCTCTCTCTCGCCGTGTTATCATTAATAATAACAAGCAATTTCCGCTGCATCCTATATAGACACGCTGTTCTCCCGAGTCCCGGGCCACATCGCCGCGCGGCTTTAGCCCGTCGAGTGCGTGCGTTCGTTCTTGCGCGGTCGGGTACGATGACTGCAGGTTTCCTAATACGGCCTGTCGAACCCGGCTGCAACAGCAGCAGCAGCAGCAGCAGCAGCAGGCTCTCCCCCGAAAAAAAGAGCGAGTGCGACGAGCCGCGCGCGCGAGGGACAAAAGAGTTTGGGATTTGCTCGTCGTTCCCTCATCTCCGTCCTTGTCGTCGTCGTCGGAGCTCCGGCGTCTTTTTGCTCATTAGCATGAGGTACCTATGCGAGAGTGAGAGGACGGATGTAACACCGATTTCTTCTCCCCGAAGCGTTGATACACATACTTATATATAGCTATACGCGCGCCTTGGTTCGATAAATCAATTATTTTCGCGCAGGGGATGATCATGCGCGCGGGGATTGACGCGGCATGTATTATGCGCTTCGATCGTAAGGTTATTTATGCGCGCGCGTCGTGTAGCAAGTATAAATTCAAGGCGCGTACGTATAGTGCCTCGGCATCGCAGTTGAGAGAGCGCATTTTTAAGGGAGACTTTAATAAGCCGAGAGAGAGAGAGAGATTCTGCAGCGCTTGATATTAATACACGATGTAGATAGCAGTATAAGGAAGAAAACGGCTCGTTGAGAAAAATCAGCCCAAGAGAAATATGTGTGTATAGGTATATAAAGTGTATGAGTTGCAAGGCCAGCAGCGAAGCGAGTAAGAGAGAGAGAGAGAGAGAGAGAGAGAGAGAGAGACGAGTACGTGTGTGCGCTATGCGCATCTGTATAGGTATATGTACACAAGTCCGCAACGCGCCGCGCGCTTGCCTCATGCATATACACACATACCTCTCCTCTATATGCCAGTCTCTCTCTCTCTCTCTCCTGCTGCAGCGGAGATGCAGATCTCGGCAGGCGATAGGTGTAGCGCCCGAGACAAATTGAACTTTTTCGCCGACGAACCTGTCTCTCTACAGTCTACGTATACACACGTACACACTCGCCGAGCGGGCAAACCTTTCTTTATGTACATTTACATCGAGTTCCTTCGCTTCGCGCGCTCTCCCCGCGTACAGCCTCTATATACACCTCTACAGAGCCTGTATGTACTTCGCCGTAATGTCCTTTTTGCCAGCTCTCTTCGTGAATATATATTATATATATATACACGCACTGAGGCCAAGAGGCTCTCTTTCGCCGATCGACGAGTACACACACCATAGTGAACAATGTTTTTTCGGGCTAATGGCTTTCGAAATCGCTCGTAATGCATATACCTATAATACGCGCGTT
Source organism: Philotrypesis tridentata (assembly GCA_018906965.1). Taxonomy (NCBI): domain Eukaryota; kingdom Metazoa; phylum Arthropoda; class Insecta; order Hymenoptera; family Pteromalidae; genus Philotrypesis; species Philotrypesis tridentata. The sequence continues at coordinate 4,734,996 of JACCIB010000011.1, read as the reverse complement.
ACAGGTCCTCGTCGTTAACATATAATACTGTTAATTGCTGAGTAATGAGTATAGCGAGAGAGAGAGAGAGAGAGAGAGAGAGCCAATCAACACGAAATTTTTAATTACGAGCGCGCGCGCGACCATCGCTCGTGCGTATTTCTTAATCCGAAGCATCGTGAGCGTAAGTAAGCTTCTTGCGTATAAATATATATGTATATGTATACGCTACTGCACCTAAATTTTTTCTCCCCCATCGCGCGTGAGCGGCAAGAAAGAGACGCCACCGGAAACCGTAATTCCAGCGAGCGCGTGTGTACACGGAGCGCTTCGGCTCTGCGCTTTTTCACCTTCATTAAGTTAGAAAACCGGAATATAGCGCAGCAGCCTATACGCGCACCACGTGCCCCGCGCGCGCGCGCGCGACTCGACTGACAATTATAAAACCAGTGCAGGAGTCGCTCTGCAACGCATAATGCCACAGAAACAGAGAGAGATACTTAGACGAGGAGAGGAGCGTCGTGCGGGCAGGGAAGAAAAGGAACGCCAACTTTTCCGCGCGTGCCGCATCGCTGGAGAGACATTTTTATTAACTCGAGAGAGAGAGAGAGAGAGAAGTAGCTGCCTTGCGCCTTTTTTCTGCGATCGTCCGATCCTTTTTAATCGCGACGACTCGCTCGCCCGGGTGATCGGCCTCGCGATTGTCGTTTGTGGGTGCGAGTTACGTAACGAGACACGACAGCTCAACTTTCCTTATTGTCAAATTTTGATTGTATCGACGAGATGGACGTGTACGCGGTTGCCCGTAGATTTTTCCGAAATTTTTCCAGTATAGCTTTGGATCTGTGGATATGATGAATTTTACGCGTATTTTTCATGCTCACTTTTCTTTGTTCTATGACGCGAGGTTTTTCATGCTGCACAGCTGCAATTCATCAATATTATACATCCAAGCTTTTCCGAAACATTAATCAATCCCCGTCTACGCAACGATCGAGCGGGTCTTTTTCCAAAATCAACTTTTTACAGCTCAACGAGCGTCGTATAACGTTTTAACGACGCACTTGCAAAACGACTCCGATCCATGAATGAAACTTAAGGCCTATATACACCTTATTACGAAGCTTAATTACACAAATAAATTACAAAGCGCGACGTCGTTTAGCGCTTGAATTTTCGTTGAAAAAAAAAAAATAAAATAATTGCAAATTTTCCTCAACAAAGAATATGCATATATATGCGTGTAACATTTGACAACCGCATAATACTCGCGCATGATTGATGAACGATCTTTCCGAGTTTCGTCAGACTCTCTCTCTCTCTCTCTCTCTCTCTCTCTCTCTCTCTCTCTCTCTCTCGCCGAGAGCGGCATCGCGCATTCGTCCCACGCGATTTTCCATTTGCCCTTTGCGAATGACTTTTATTATAATAGACACGTTGAAGAATGCGCCTGCTGCCGCTGCTGCTGCAGTTGCTGATGAAGAGAATACAAGCGTAAACACAGCAGAAAGAGAGAGAGAGAGAGAGAGAGAGAGACGAGCTTTTCAAAGCGGTGATTCATTATTGCGCGCTTTTACAGACGTCTGCTCTGCGGTCGCATTATCTCTCTTGTCTATATATGTATAATTATATATATAGGCTGCGCGCAGGTATGCGACGAGTGTTAACCTGGTTGTTCGCTAATTTCTTGGTGTGTTTCTTTTTGTTGGATGCGCGTGCTAGATTTTTTTGCAATTTCGTATTTCGCAGTTTTTTGTCGCTTTGTTTAAGAACAACGGAAAACTCGGAAAAGTAGGTGTGTATTATGCTGGGGAATTCTACGGGATTTTACTTCGTGTATACGTGCGACAAGTAAATGTTCACGAATCTTTTGAGATTCCTATTTTATCAACATCTGATTGTGACCGCGAGTGCTTGCCGCGCTCGATGTCAGAGCTCGCCAGCTATCGAAGCGCCTTTCGGGGGGTTCCAGGAAACTGTTTTAACGACGTACGCGTAAATTTTTTTTTTCAAAATTACATTTTTTTGTCAAACGTTCCAATTCCGAGAATATAAATATTTACGTTACAATAACGTCGATATAAAAATACAATCAATTTACATATGCAAAATATACAGTTTGCTGGTAAGAACGCTACGCATCGGCAATGAAAACAACTCGACCTCTCTGTGATACTTTACAAATAATTTATTTATAAAAACAGATACCTAAAGTTATACAGAAAATCCTTTATCTTATAAATAATTTATTTTTAATATTGTACATGTCTAGCATTGGTTCAATGAAAACTGGTGTCTTTTATACAAAACAATAAGTAATATTAAAATACATGCTCCTCGTGTATAGTACAAAAAAATAGTAACAATCGCCGCATTTCTTGCTCTCACTGCATTTTCTCCTTGAGTCTTCTCCGGCCGGCTCTGTGCAGCAGCTTTCTAGTGCCGTAAACTAAGGCGAGGAAGAACGCCAGGTAAAACAGAGCTACGTCCAAGGAGTAATAGTGCCAAGTCCTCATGTGCCTGAAGAAATATGCAGAATAAGTCGCGGAATATGTATGCGAAAGGCAATACGAAAATTATGCACGAGAATTTGTTTATCGTCCCTCACCTCGTGGTACTCTTTAGGTGCTCGGCGCCTTTGTGCCGCGCCACGTGCTCGACCCACCAAACTGCCAAATTCTTCGTATCTACAGGAACATCCTTCATCAATGCGCTTATCCTCTTGGCCGAGTCTCTGTAAGGATTGTAACCTCCGGCGGCTACTTTCAGTATATTCTCGCGCAGCTCCGTTATCGTCAGCGTACCCAAGTCCATGATTAGCGCGTAGCCCAATTTTTCTGAAAATTCATCGTTGCTTTTGAAATTTCTACTTTTGTTTACTTCAGTACCTTGCAGAAGTATAATGTGTCGTCTCTATAATTTTCAACCGTCAAAAATAAAATAAAGGTACTAACTAAAAGTTGAGTTATTCGTTCGAATAATTTTTCTAAAATAATAATTTTTCTCAGAATTTTTTATTTTACCAAAATAATAGATTTTTGGTTCAAGAAAATGATAGTTCATTAAATGATAATGGTCTGTACTATGATTTCAATGCCATGCAATTTTCAAGCACTTTTTATCAAGGATTCTGCCTAATTATTAAATAACTCGATAAAACAAATTTTACATGCTGGAAATGAAGAATAAGCTGAAAATTGTCATGCGCTGAATAAAAGTAAAATGTATTAGAAAAGTGGTGAAAATGCGTAGGTATATAGCAGGGCGATAGTCGCAACCGAGAGCAATTATCAGTCAAGCTAGAATAAGTTTTATTGACTGATTTTTCCTAGTATAACGACCAGAACGGCTCTCTCGGGAGAAAATTAAAAGCCATCCGTGGCAGCGAAGCAGAAAGAGCAAGAGCCTCTCCTTCGCAGAAGCGGCCCTGCATAGAAATGTCGAATAAGCCGCGAAGGCGCGGGACAGAGCAAACCCACCGGCCTGAGCGGCGTTTCCGTCGTGGTCGCAGAAGACCGGAAGCACGAGGGTCGGCGATCCGTGGTAGGCGGCCTCGTGGAGCGATAGTAGCCCACCGTGGGACACGAACGCCCGGAGCTTCGGATGGCCGAGCAGCTCCTGCTGGGGCCACCAGGCGGCCGTCCTCACGTTGCTCGGCAGGTTCTCGATCTTCCCCGCCTCCCACTTCCACACGACGTTGTAGGGCAGCGTCGAGAACACCGCGACGAAGCTCTTGCGCAACGACTCCGGCATCCCCGACGCCTTCACCGACGAGCCCATCGACACGAATATGAAACCTGTCATCATCCACACATCGTATCACACCTCATTACACTTCTGTCCACGTATAATCTATGCTATCTGCAGTGCGCGTGCGACGCGCGTATAATGATAATTGCTGCAGCCGAGCCAGAGATTAGAGAGAAGTCGAGGCGATCATCGTTAATTTTTTTTTTTCACCGCCCTGGTAGAAAGTTTACTGTCAGTATAATTCAAGATCATAATTTATGGCGGTGTGATGAGATCGTAATGTCAACATAATTTATGATGAGAAACATTCTAATCATCAATAATATTGAATGTAAATAAAAAAATTTAGATGTGTCACTTGAAAAAGATTTCAGTGGTGCAAATGTATCTGAATGCATATAGGAGATTACCTTATTGCTTTCCTATTTACGTACATATCCTCAGCAACTCAATAATAAAGCTCGTATTATTATAACATAATATAACCATAACCGATCATATTATGTTACCACAATATAACTGATGATATTCCTGTACTAATGGTACCAGGATTTACAACATTTACATCAGCATACAAACCCGATCAATTTTCTATACCAGGGCGCGATGAACAATTCATTGACGAAACAAAATTTCGCGCATAGCAGATATCTCTAGTATACTTTCGGAAGTCGCGTGCAGAATCGAATCCGTGTCTTACCCCGACTGAGGAATGTCTCCATTTCCGGACTGAGCTTGAGCGGGGGCCTGCAATGTATGCAGGCAATGTTGACGACGTTGGCCAAGTAAGGCACCGAGTCCGAGACGGAGTAGTGATTGTTCTGCAGTGTCAGTGGCACCTCTGCCACCAAATCTCGCACGTCCGGCACATCGTCGCCTGTTTTGTGTGTGCAAACGGTTAGTCATTGCCGCGGAGCTGCTTGTCAGCTTGGTTTTTCCTTCATTAACGCCGCGCCGAATTCCACGAATACGGCCGGCACACAAAAGACCCGCATCTCCAGTGTATGTACATTGTACAGTGTGTACACGTGCTTATTGTTGAGGCTCTTACCGAGATATTTCCGCAGAGTCGGCTGAACGAAGCCGGTGATCATGACCCAGTGCATCACCTCGAGAGTCATCAGGTAGGCCACGTTGAAGATCCTCTGCACGAAGTTCATGTCCTGGGTGAGGCTCTTGCCGAAGTACGGCCTTATGGCCCAGGGCGACGGGTTGCCTTGACGCGCGATCGAGCCGCTGTACAGGGCCACCTGTAATCGTTGTTATTTTTTTTTTTCATGTGAGTACACACCGCACGACGACTCTCATCTCGAGTTCTTATGTTTACTCTATTTATTACACGCACAATACGACGATTTTCATCTTAAGATCTTTGCGCGTTGTATGTTTACTCTGCTTTAAGTTCCCCAACGGCGGAGTTGTATCGATATATTGATTCGCAAAATTTTTGCGGTAAGCTCAAAATTGTTTATTCACTACTAAAAATCTATTGAATGCAAAATGCAGTCTGCGCACGTCTGCCCCTTGCGAGTAACACCGGCCATAAAAGAAATTAAAACGTCCATTAAATAACACCCATTAATACATATACAAATAGTCTTGTCTGAATGTTGACACTGCACGCGCAGGGGTCCAATCGCATAATCTCTTTCGAAAGAATATAGAAAACATTACCCAAGAACCGCGGGCTGTTTCGCGAGCCGCCTCGAATTTCAGCTCTCGAAATGAATTAAAGACGAGCTCGCCGTCGGGACATTTTTTTCGTCTCCTGTACGTAAGAAAAAAGGCAAAAGACGAGGTGTCTCCTGCAGGAAAAATCGCGCGAATCGACTCACCGTATTCAGCATAATGGTCGGCAATCGCTGATCGTGCAGCACACCGAGCAGGCACTCGGGATAAGCGCCGTCGAGGACGACGACGTCCCAGTGCGCTCTCGGATTGCCCTCCGGCCTCCTCACCTCCGTCAGCGAGAAGTTGTCCTTGAGGAGGGCCTCGCAAGCCTCCCAGCCGTAGCGCATCGCGTCCCACGGCGACAGGGGCAGCTCGTTGCGGAATCGCGAGCCCACCAGGTCCCACTCGGACGTGTAGTTGCCGATGTAGCTCTGCGCGGCGATGGGCAATGTTTACGATGAAATATTGCTTCAACAATTGGCATGCGCGGAGCGGAAAAGCTCGTTTCGCATGCGGAATGCGTACGACTCGCCGGCTAAATTGAAAATCACTTGAAACGCGCGTCTTCTCTCCTTGCGCGCAGCTGCGCCGCGGAATATTACAGAGCCCATATAGATCGGTATATGGGAAACGGCGCACTTGCCGGGCTTTCGATAGTAAAGTTAATACTCCTTTACGGCGCGCGTGTAATTGCTGGCACGCGCGCGCGCGCGCGGCCGATTTGTTTGTCTTGCGTGGTATTTCCATACGCATATGCATACGCGTTCTGTAGGACTTGGGTGAGAGGTGTATTAGAGACTCTCGGGCGGGGAACGACGAAGGTCTCGGCTTTCAAAATTATGCAAATATCCACGGATGGATATTGGATAGTTGCGGATAGGCACCGAGATAAATATCGGAGAAAATTGTACGAACCTCGAGTTGCGCCAGTACGAGCTCCCTGAGGCCGTTGTTGGCCGCCGGTCCGGAAAATCCACTGGCCAGGGTGACGTTGTGGCCCCTCTGGGCCAGGGCGGCTCCCAGGGCGACGAACGGCACGGTGTGCGACCTGGTGCCCCCCATCGTCGCCAGCAGCACCGAGTAGCGCTCGCCGGCCGCTGCCATCGTCCCCATCGCCCCCATCGCCAGAACCACGAGCACCAGCGAGTTTCTCGGCAGCTCCATCCTCGTCGCGGCTTGGCTCCTCGTGCAGCTGCTCACGTTATCGCTCGCCACACGGCCACACACTGCGGCCAAATTCACACGTGCGCGCGCCGACCTTTCCCCTAGACGCGGCACCTCATTTCCGCCGTCGACTGCGTGCAGCGCAAACGATCTCGCGAGATCAGCGGCGTGTCAGGAACGGCCGCGCGACCTTTCCGAGCAGTGGTCCATCTGCCGTGGCGAACAGCTCGCGCTCGCGCTTATATATATTTGCGAGCGAGCGAGCGCGCGAGAGAGGCGGCGAGCGAGCGCCGGCTATTAGATTCTTCTGTTATTCAAATAAAGCGCGCGCACACGAGCGCGCGCGTGTGGATATACGAGCCGCACGCGCGGACAGCCGCAATCGATTTGCCTCTATATATATATATTTATGAAAATGCGGCTCACCGGAATGTCAATGTGCCTCAAAAGAGCCGCTTTTTTCACACGTCGGTGATCGATGCCTCTCTAAACGCACACGCGGCCAGTCCTATTATCCTCGCGTCTTCCGACAAGAGGGTGACTTATTGCGCGCGGCTAATTCGAACGGAGAAAAACACCGCGATTTTTTTTTCCTTATCCCGCGAAGCGCACGCAATCGCACACCGCGCGCGCTCGCGCGCGTAAATTCGTATTGATATTCACACCGTGTATAGTGTGGCCGCAGCGCGGCGGCGCGCGATATAATGCGCCGCGCTGAAAGAGAAAACGTGAAAGCGAACGTAGTGCGCGCGTCCGAGTATATACAGTGTCCTGGTGCGCGCTCGCGATCGGAATTGGGTAAAAACGCTCGGTGCCGATTCAGCGCTCAATAGCCATGTTGCGAGGCTTCCGCCTCTATATATCCGTTGCAACGGAGGCCTCCGTAGATGCGAAGCTCGTCTTCCTCTTCTTCTTCTTGTTCGCGACTTGTGCGCCCGCGCGCAGGGGGGGGGGGCTCTCTATAAGAGCGCGACGACGAGGAGCTTCTGGAAAAACCGCCTTGTTTTTACACCGCCGCCGCCGCCGCCGTCGCCGTCGCCGTCGCCGTTGCGAGAGCGCGGCAAGCGCGTGGATGTTGTCCGGTTATATCCCGTAAAACTTTCACTTGCATTTATACGCGGCGATTGCCCCCTATATATATACTCGTACTGCACTCTGCCGCCGTACTCGAATCTAATTGCGCGCGCGCGCACGGAAGAGAGGCTGCGCAGCTCGCTTCTTCCACACACACACACTCTGTGTGTGTGTATATAGGTGTGAGCCGCTTCTTCACCTGCTGCTGGGATTCACCTCACGATTATCGGCATCCTCGCTCTCTCGCTCTCGAGTCTTGTGTCGCACGCGCGCACGTGTATGTATTCGCACTCTCGCACTCGGCGCGTCTCGCGCGGACTCCGGATTTCCTCGGGGAAGAGCTGGATGTGTGCACTTGTACGGCTCGCGTCGTCGTCGTCGGAGCGCGGAATCTGCGATGCGGACGCCGACGCAGCCGATCGTCATTTGGCGGCTACTCGCCGTATCTCTCCTTTACTTACTCTCCTCTCTGCACAGCGCGAGAGCACTGCACACACACACACTCGCGGTGTGTCTCGAAAACGTGAAAGTCCGGCGCTCGCGGGCTGTGTATATATATGTATATATTATATATATGTATATATACGTATGTATGCGCAGACACACACGCGCGCTCACCTGCAGTGAGCCGCCGTGCGCTGCGCGGCGGCTGGACTCGCGCCGCGCGGCGCGGATCAGCTGTATACACTACTCGTAAAAGAAAAAGAGAGAGTTTAAAGCTGCCTCCCACTTAGAGCCTCTAGCTCGCTCGTGCGAACACGCCGCGGCCGCCGCGCGATCGCGGTTATGGTGTAAAAGATATTTGAGGGGCACTCATCCCGCCGCCGCCGCCGCCGCCGACGACGATGTCGACGCGATGCAGAGAAAGTATATTATATCCTCGCGGCTCTCCTGTCTCTCACTTGCTCTGTGTGCATGTGAGTGTGTGTGTGTGTGTGTGTGTGTGTGTGTGTGTGTGTCCGTTCCCAATATGCATATATATATACGAGAGCGGCAAGCCGATGATTTATATATAATATGCGGCACAAGCGCATGAGCGGCGAGTGCATTATTGCGCGCGAAAAATCGTAAAGGATTTTTTTTTTTGGTTCTTTTCGGCGCAACTTACGGGGGGGTGTATGTAAGTACGACGCGACGGCAACTGGGTCGAGGCACGCCAGACGGGGAAACCGGTTGTGCAGGGTACGTGTATATGCGTGTACGAAATATTCGTCAAGGTGCCGCGGTAATATACAATTTTTTTTTTTTTATTCTTTCATGTCGTGCGCTCGCGCGCGTCCTGCCGCGTAATGTTAACGACGTGTTTTTGAGTTATAAAGGCGTCGGGATATCGGCGCACAACGATTTTCCCTCTCGAAATTTCGGCTCTGCGCGCGAGTCTTATACTTCGAATGCCTTGACGTGTCGGAAATTCGTACTTTTAGCGCTGCGACGGTAAATAATACGTATAGAGATAAAAAAAAAAATGCTGCTGGGAAAATACTTCACCGCTTTTGCTAACGTGGAATTAGAAAAAAATATAAAATAAAATCGCTTGGACTTTAAAGGTTCGCAGTGCGCGTGTATAGTTGCAAAATACAGCAACACGCCAAATATGAGATTTTATGCTATACTGCTCATTTGGTAGACATAGAGAGCACCTACATACGTATAGCGTTCATTTAGATTTCAGAACGCTTTCATACAGTCTTTCCATAAGCTCGTGAATTAGTTCAGTTGCGTCGTTATACACCGCGTGTATATTTGGATATGGACGAGAAGTTGTCTGCATCCAAGAATAGAAACAGATTAAAACAATTTTTAACTTTCGTTTTTAGTGCTGAGCTATATATAGCGATCTCAAATTGGAGCTTAAATTGGAGATTAATTGCCCAACGTAACAACTCATACGAAAATTATTGATTTATACGAAGTCCACTTAGTGTTTACTTTGTCATGGCAGTAATTATGCATGGGCTAATGATATATACATTCACGCATAACGTGGGTGGCATTAATTGCCTTTGCATTACAATTATGGTCGTTACAATCGATTCTCCTATTTTTCCAATTACCATAAGAACTCTAAGCAAAAATACAAATATTCGAAAAAGCGAGTAGTTATTGTGATGTAAAAAAGCATGCAGATTTAGATTATTCTGCCTTTGAGCTAATCCAAGGAAAACCATGTAATTACACACGTCGAAAGTGATCAACAGGAAAGGGCGTGCTGCTAACACGGATTCGATTTTGCAAATCGATTTTGCAAGGTGTATCCCGCTCGCTCGCTCGTTTTGTTGACATTACGATCACGCGTTTCTGCAATTATATGCAGCGCGTATATGTGATAATAGGTCTCTCCGTCGGCGAAAAGACACGCGTGTACGCAGAGAAAGAGAGAAAGAGAGAGAGAGAGAGAGATAGCTTTTATAACAATTTAAACTAGCCGGCAAAGTAGCAGACAAGTTGCAAAATCTCTCCCCACTGAGTAATAGGAAATCGTTGCAAAACCGCGCGGTAAACCCAAACGAGGAGGCGCACTGTGTGTTTTGAAAATACATTATACGTTCACGACCAGGCTTATGTTGTCTGTTTCGCGCGCGCTCGATTTCAAAATCGATGTATACGCGCGAAAAATTTCAACTTTGCGCGCGCGAGACCAGACGGCGCGCACGGGCGCGTTATATATGCAATAACTCGTATATATAATATCATGCGCGCAGTGACGCTCGCGATTTTCAATCCCGATGAGAGCGCAGCTTTCCGACGACTCGAAGAAAAAAGAGAGAGAAAGAAAAAATATTTTATAATGGCTGATTGTCGCGCAAATGGTGGTTTTGATGTCTTAATTCTAAATGCTGCTGCGGTTTCAAAAGCTTTTTGGAACGTATAGTAGCGCAGGTGGGGAAAAAACAACTTGTATGAAATACGCATTTAGCAAATGAAAGTATACGTAATTTAGCAGTTCTTCTCTCAATTTGCGCGAACAGTTGCAGTGTATATCGTAGTTCGCCGCGTGGCTCACATTTTGCGACAACTGCGGCGTGAATGATTTTTTGTCAATTGATTTTTTTTTGTATTGGTATAAAGAAAAGAAAAGTATAGTTGAAAATCTATAGGAGAAACCAATTTATTCATAAAACTCTCTTTACACGATGATTAATAGTTTTATATCTTTAATTTCCTACCTGTAAACAAGAATCTATAAAATTATCTGACATCTATAAAATCTGCAAGGATCTATAAAAACGGATCTATAAAATTATCACGGTATAACATTTAGTAAGACATTCGTGCATAAACTAATTTTTATGGCATTCTGCAGTAATTGTTTCCGAATAAATTACGTTATATCCTGCCCTCAATAACGATAGGCTATCATCATGAAGTCAAGGTGGCTCTTTGGTCGGAATATCATATATTTTACTAAATATAATATTTTAAATTAGCTAGTAAATTTAAAGAGTAATTTTTACAATAAGCTTTGATGCATACACGTGTTTTTAAAAGTAATTTAATGTACAATTCGTAATGAGATATTCTCGAATGTATTATCATTTATTCTTTTGTCGAACATGATTTCTTTTTCAGCTTCAAACATTGATAAATCAGTTCCTTTTATTTTCGGTACGATCATCGTCGAACAAAATTTAAAAATTATTATCGAGGCGGTGCATGCGCAAGGACAATTTTATAATTGGTATCATTAAATTTTAAGGTCAAAACAAAATTATTAATTCATCATGTTTTTGGGGCCAAGCAATATTTAAACTCGTACTTACTTCAATCAATAATAAATATATTCTATTTCAAACGACCCAAATTTCACCTTCGCAGCGAGCTATAATTGAAAAAGAAAACAACATTTCTGAAACGAATTTGAATGACAAAAAAAGCATGATTATCGTTCGAATTAGCCGTGTTTGTGCATATACTATGTATCGGATGATGCGAGAAGTAAACGCCGGTCACGCATTGCGATTTGCGCGTAGATTCGGAACTTTACCGAACGAACGGATACTTTCGAGATAAACCGAGAGAGAGAGAGAGAGAGAGAGAGAGAGAGAGAGAGAGAGGAGAGGGGGGGCGACGTTCTTTTTCTTTTCCTTATACAGCGGCGCTCGGCTACTTTTACACAAATCACAATCGCTATCCCGTGACACGTGAAATTCTAATCGGTGTACGTCTTTTTTATCATCAGTGAAAGTACAAGCGCGAGCGCGCTGTGCGCGCCTCGTTTAACGTTATTATATTGTTTGAATAATGTTGTAAGTGTTCTCTTGGAAAAAAAAGTTTCTTTTTTTCTCTCCTCTTTCTCTTAATGACGTGCGATCGCCGCGGCCGTATAACTCGCGCACAACATTCACGATCTGTTTATCGTGTTTTATGAGTCTTAACTTCCTGGGCAGTATACTTAATTGAATGGTTTATCGGATACTGCGCGCTATGCGCGCATATAATTGCTCTTTTTATTGAGGATAATGTATATAATATATACGAATGGAGTTTTATCGACGAAATCGAAAAATTTTAAGATATGCGCATTGTGGAGTTAAAAATTCGAAAATCAGGAAATCATGTATGGTAATATGACTATTTTAGCTCTGCAGTGTCTTGCGCTGTTACGCAGCTATCGACAAAAGATAAGAATCTTGATTTCAGCCGCTTGTGTAACCAAAATTCATCATTTTTTCATCGTATGCGCACCACGAACGTATCTTTTCCTGTTAGGCCAAGCAACAGAGATTATTTTCAAAAAAGTAATAAAAGAAGCTGGCGACCTATGACACTCGATAGCAAATAATGCGCACTTTAAGCACATATGTGTCTCTACAAGTAAATCGAGATTATTTTTTAGTTTTTCGCTTATATACTTTTTCGCCTATAACTTTTAAACTGAGCAAGCAATGAAAACGTCACTTTAGACCAAAAATATGCGGTATGAAATTATGAAGAAAATGAACTATTAAAAATATCGATAAGTTGTATAGAAGCTGAGATAATGGAAAAGAAAGGGTTAAACTAGCCATTTTTCAAACATTCATTACGCAGCCATTTTTTCATTTTAAGACTCGAAATTTTGGAAATTAGAAGCAATGGGTATGTACTTTATAGGAAAAAAATGAATGCTGTGAAACCATTTTTGTTGCTGCAATCGCGATGTTAAATTTTTGTTCACTAACTTGCACACGCTCTGATGTCCCCAATTTTGGTCCTATTTCAACTTTAAAAAGTGTTTTGAAATTTTGACGTTTCGCACAATAAGATGCATTTATCAGTTTTTCGATAAAATACATCTAAGTATGCTAAAATAGCCGTCGAAAGTGCACAATAACGACGGGACGCGGCAAAACGCGCGAGTAGTGGGGGAATAGGGGAAGCGACACGCGTGAATTATCTATGTATACGCGCTAGTTCATTTTCTTCATAATTTCATACCGCATATTTTTGGTCTAAAGTGATGTTTTCATTGCTTATTGCTTAGTTTAAAAGTTCTAAGCGAAAAACTAAAAAATAATCTCGATTTACTTGTATTAGAGACACATATGTGCTTAAAGTGCGCATTATTTTCTATCGAGTGGCATAGGTCGCCAGCTTCTTTTATTGATCGTCAAAAATCGTACCTTTTTTTGTTCTGTCGCTTGGCCTATGTATCAATCAATAAGACGGAGATAGCCGTAAATTTTCCCAGCGAAACGCCCAATGCCATTCGGAAAAATGCGGGCGTTTTCATTTTAACAAAAAGTGCGCTAGCGAGTTTAAATTCGGAAACAACGCGTTTCTCTCTCAATAATCAATATCTTTCAATTAAATTTATTTCGTTATGGCTTGAGCAATCTTTTTCTCAGCTATGTAAGTGGCAAATGCAACGACTCAGCGCCGTAAATGACAAAAAAAGCGTATACAGCAAACCACAATTTTCTTGTTCTCTCCACCCGCGGAGAAACCTCGACTCACTTCCTCTCCTCGAGCGTGTCGCGCGTCCGTCATTCAGGTGTTCGAGATCGCGCTCGTCTCGAACACAATATATATATATATAATATATATACACCCATATATTATATATACTCAAGCCCAGCGCACGAATCCGTGCGGCACGCATTATAACTATACACGCATACCTATACACACGCACAAAACGGTGAGCATAATACGTGCGAGTATCTGCAGCCGGCAGCGCAGAGGGAGAAAGAAAGAGAGAAGAAAAGTGGACAGGTGTGCGCTGCGCGAGTCGGCGAGCGCCATCTGATCCCGCACATGTACACAATCCCGCCAGGTATACGTGTCTATATACGTACATATATATAGATATAGACTCGGGCGCGCAGCGAACAGAATGCAATGTAACAGCCGAGGTCGAGCGCTGCAGCTGCCGCTGGACCGCCGCCTGCAGTGTGCCGACTTTCGCTCGGTATGCGGTTTTGTGCAGTGTATCGCGCTTGCCGCCGCTCATGCCGCTCGACTTTCCACAGTTTTGCCGTGATTTTTTTCCGAAGCCTTTTAATGACTGTTTATATGCGCGTCTACGCATTATAGGAGATTTTCGAGATTCCGCGAATCGATCGCCGCTGCGCACATACCGTACTATGGCCAATTATTCAAATGTATGCATTTTATGCGCGCATATACTTATATACGGCTGTGTATGGCGACGAAAGTCTTCGCGTGCAGCGCTTGTACGCATAACGTGTGTACAGGTGCGCAGAGGAGGAAGCGAAGCTTATTAAATTTTTATGCATTCGAAATTTTGAAGTAAAAAACTGAAGAAAAAAAAAATACGAATTACTTTGAAACTGAGTAAGAAAACTACTTTCACCGCATACTTGTGAAAAATTACTTTCCCCGCGGTCTATTTGATATTGCTAATTTATTGAGCGGCTTTAACGCGTTCAATGTATTTGATAAAGAATTACTTTTATAGTTATTATACAGCTATTATTATTGCTTTTTCGTCATCGGCATCATAACTATTGTTTTTATACCATAATAATAATAATGATAATTATTATTATCACTATTATTGTTATTATCATAATTATTAGAAGAATAGTAATTATTAAACGATAATTGTTGGCAAGCCCGATATCGAGGAAAACCGCGAGAAACTCGATAAGGGTATATAAGAGATTCAAAAGTTGGCGGCGACCGCGTCGTAAGAAAGATGGCGGCCGCAGTGTTAGCCATGGTGGCGCCCCCGCCCCCAGTAAGCCAACTATAACCTCTCCACAATAGAGTCGAAGCCGGAGCGCGAGAGCTGAGCGTAGCATATAACACACAGGCATAATATAGGAGCAGCATCGCAGCATCGCACGCAGAAGAGCCGTAGGCAGCAGTTCCGTAGCCGCAGCAGCTCACCGAGTGTCGACGGCGTGTGCACAAGCGCTCGCGCTCTCGACCGAGCCTCGCTCTCCGTGAGTCGTGTGTGAGAAAAGTGAAGAGAAAAATAATCGCAACAACATCCGTCGGTCTAACCCCCTCGCGCGCGCGCTCTGTATACAGAACGTCCTGCAGCAGCAGTCCATCGTCAGCGACAACCGGAGCGTCGCCGAGCTTCGTTGTCCGCTCTTTTATCTCGAGCAGCAGCGGCAGCAGCAGCAGCAGCAGCATCATCGGGTCTCCCAGTGCGTTGACAGTGCGTGCATCGATTAGCCGAGTGTGAGTCGAGACTCGTCGCCCTCGGAGAGGTGCGCGTGTGAACAGTGATTCCTTTTGAGAAAAGAATCATCATCCGAGAGAAAAGGTGTGTGGTGTGCTGTTGGTGCATTGCTCGCCGTGGCTCCCAAAGAAAGCCCCGTTATGTGCATGTGCATGAGTGTCTAGTGCTTTCAGTGTGCAGCTCCGCGAGAGAGTTTCGAAAGAGAAGCTCCTCGTTATATCTCTCTCGTTTGCATTGACAGCGAGAGCGACTGTCGCACGGTGCATTATTGCATGCATAGATTGCGCAGGAGTCGACGAAAACAAATGTGAAGACAGCCAGAGAGAGAGAGACGAAGACGACCGAGTGCACTAGCTCGCTCTCTTCTGTGTTTTGCATGTTTTGTTAAGAAAAGCCCCAAAGGTGCGACGAGCGCGAGTAACAGCGCTTTGTTTACAATTAACAAAAAGCTCAATGACTGATACAGTGCTATGTATGTACAGAGACGAAGAAAATTTCTGGCCAGAGGGAGGGCTCTACGCTCTTCTCCCCACCCTCTCTCTCCCTCACCCACACGCATGTGTGCACGTTCCTTTTGTTTTGAACGTTCATCGCGGCTATCGCACTCGAGATCCATCCGCATACTTACTTTCTCGCTCTCTTTCTCTCGCGCGCCGAGCCTCGAGTTCCTCCTCGCGCACATGTTTAAACAAACGATATATAAGCAATGCGGACGAGACGCGACGTATATAGGCTGGTGCGCGGTCGAGGAGAACAGGCGCGACGACAGCTGCGGCGGCGAAAGTGAAATTTTGTTTTGAACCTTGAAATCCCTCGGAGCAATGGCTGCAGAGGCATCCATTTTCATAAATCCCTGCGGCCCCTCCGCGCATCCGCCGAAAATCTCTCGAGCATCACGCATGTGTATACTCCGGATGCGCAGCTATATATATACGTCGCTCCGCAGCGATAATCGGCGCTCGTCTGCTTATATATACCCCCGCGGATGTATGTGTGGCCTGCGTATAAAACACGGCTGCTTATTATGATGAAGAAAAAAATCGGGAGCAAGATCGAATTCATCCCGTGCGTACGGCGATCAATAAAACCTCCCCCGCGCGCGTTGCTTCGCAGGCGTGTGTCGTGCGCTCGGCCGTTCACAGACCCTTTCTCTCTCCCCCTCCCCTCGCTCTCGCCCCCCCCCCCACCCCCGCCTGATTTTTCTCGTCCGCGAAATCCCTCTCCCTTTCTATAACCATCGGCGTGTCATATGGCCAGGCGGCGGCGGCGGCGGCGTCTAAGGTGCGGATTAGGCCACGTGCATCGCAGCAGCCGCAGCAAACCGACGATGTTTCATTCATTCGCCGTTTCATACTGCGCGCGGGGACCAGCCATCGTTTATTTACTCTTTCTTCCTCGCAGCGGCTGCGAGTTTGCGTGCACACTTACTTACGTATATATATACTATATATACACACGCATATAGATAGGTTTATGCTCGGCAGGAGGAGGAGGAGGAGGCGCACTTCGTGAATGGTAGCCGCGCGCACGTGCATTTGACAGTGCAATCGCCGCGATAAAAGAGGAGGGAGACTACGACGGCGACGAGTTTTTTTATTCAAATACTCGGTATACGCGTGTGTGTATATATATAGAGGCGATGATTCATGTGTCGAAAGGACGGGTATTAAAGCGGCGGCCGGCTTTCGGTGCATTTTCTATGTAGCGCTGCCGAGCGAAATTAATTGAATAGGTCGAAGATGGGTTTTTTATTTTTTGCAGCGGTGGAGAAAGAGAGAGAAAGAGCGCGTTTGTTTATGGAGATTTTATCGGGAAATCGGATAACGGCTTGGTAATGCTTACTTCGCTTTTACGCATGTATGCAATTTTTGCCGACGAACATTATTGAACGAAATTATACATCGGAATTAATGATCATTTATGGGAGAATTTGCGGAGCGATGCGTTTTAATTAGCTTCGCCTAACTTCTGCTTGTTGGCAAATAACAGAATTTTCGTTTGCGTTTTTGGTACAAGGTAGACGCGCTTAATTTGCCGATCCACAGTATTATTGAAATTATTTTCTCGGTACTATAGAGATAATAGTGCATGTTTTCTATTGATCATTCAAATGCCTTTATGACAGCGCATACGTACCTGTCAACGTTTTTACCAGGAAATCATTAAATTTAGCTTCGCAGAGAGATGAACGTTCATTACTATATATTTTCAATGCTGTTTTTGAGTATGAAATTTCATAAATACATACATGCACACTAATTTGCGAATTTTTTTTGGCCTATAAGTTCGTTTTACTCAATTTCATCTAATATTTATTTACATACAACTGATTGTGTCTGCACGAGCTATTCAAAGTTAATTTAGACTGCATGTAAACAACGTCTTGGCTATCTCGACTAATGAATGTATATTTTTCAGGTTGTATTCAAGGAGTTTAATAACCAGCCAAAGCAAAATGTGGCGATATTCTCCCGTAGGAGGCGGGAGTCTTCGACCTGCTATTTCACTTTTCATTTTATCGATGTTTATGCTTGGTGAGTCAACATCTCGATAATTATTCAAATTTTTGCTCTTTCGCATACTTCTTACTCCGATCAGCTTTAATTAAAAAATGTATTTGCAATCAAAGCTGAAAGTTCCTGCAATGATTTTTACTGAGATCATTTCCTGTGTCATAGAAATGAAAAGAAAAGTACATTTGAATGCTCGTGGCAGCGTAAAATATTACTTAAAAGCTGCCACAGTAGCGATATTTTAATGAAACGATTATTTACTACAATACAATCCATTCAACGAACGTATATTTTTCAGCTGTTTCCGCGGAGGATGAAACAATGGGCCCAATATTTGTCAAGGAACCGCCTAATCGCGTCGACTTTTCAAACGGAACTGGAGCTGTGATTGAATGCCAAGCTAGAGGAAATCCTCAACCTGATATCATATGGATCCGCGCTGATGGAACCGCCGTTGGAGATGTTCCTGGTCTACGTCAAGTACGACTATCCATTCGATTAACATTGTAAATGCCTCGTTGTTTCCATCAGATCATGCAATAATTTTCGTATTTTTAAACAGGTCTTACCCAACGGCAATCTAGTCTTTCCACCGTTTAGAGCCGAAGATTATCGTCAAGAAGTTCACGCACAAGTTTACATTTGTCTTGCTAAAAATCCCGTTGGTTCCATCCACAGCCGCGATGTCAATGTCAGAGCCGGTAAGTTTCAGACCATTTTTCAAAGCGTTAGAATAAACAATAGCGTACGATAAGAAAACGGTTAGTTAATAAATAATCGTTTATGAATTATCTTTAACTAATCTATACTATGCAGGAACGACTAACTATAATTTTTCAGCAGCATAAAATGCTATAAAAAGATTTCTCGTTATAATTCTAGCATAAGGTCAATTTATTTTCTTAGAAATTAATGTGATCTTCGTGTGATAAATTAATTTAGTGGTCGCACAGTATTACGATACTGACGTAAATAAAGAGTACGCGATTCGAGGAAACAGCGCTGTACTGAAGTGTGTCGTACCGTCGTTCGTTGCCGATTTTGTGACTGTTTTGTCATGGCATACTGACCAGGGAGAGGAATTTACACGAAAAACCGACGGCACTGAAGATTATGGTATTTAAACAAACAAAAGAATCAATTCAGTTTACGGAATAGACTGGGATAGAGCGCGAGAGCTTAGTTAACACACGTCTCATTTGAAATATTGTTCACGCAAAGGTCTTATCGAATTTAAATTTGCATTTATACTATGTAGATAAATTATTCATGGATTTCCTATACATTGCAGCAATTTCATAGTTGTTACGACATTGATTATAGTAAAAAATGAGAAGCTTAGAATTCGAAGAAAAATCAAGTTGCAAAAATCGCGTTGAATGACAGTTCAATTATTTTTAATTTACAAAATATTCGTTATTACTCAAGACATTATTTGCATGAAAAGAATATGTTGCGTAAATCACGCCATAAAAGTCCGTTCGCGCGAAGTGAATAAGTACCG
The DNA here is from genome assembly GCA_018906965.1 of Philotrypesis tridentata. Taxonomy (NCBI): domain Eukaryota; kingdom Metazoa; phylum Arthropoda; class Insecta; order Hymenoptera; family Pteromalidae; genus Philotrypesis; species Philotrypesis tridentata. The sequence continues at coordinate 4,715,705 of JACCIB010000011.1, read as the reverse complement.
AATTCTTTCGCGCACTAAAACACAGCAATGAGAGATGAGGAATTCAGTCGAAGGAGGAAAGAAAAAAAAACCCGCAGTATCGAAATAAATGAAAAGTATTGAGCGCGCGTGCAATAAAACGGCGCGCATTATGCTCCACCCGCGCGGCTTTAAAACTTTAGCGCGCCATAGCACAATGAAAAAAAAAAAAATGTCGACCCGCGCTCTTGTTATCTCCGCGGGATATCGGCACAAGGTCGTGTCGCTTAGCAGAAACTCTCCATCAAGCGCATACATTGGTCGAAGCGGCAAAGGGTTCAATCATACTGGTACGCGCGCCGCAGTAGCGGAAAGAATCTCGTCAATAGCCGAGTATTCTATTAGCTCGTCGGTGCGAGGGCCACACGCACATTGTGACTGCGGTCGTCTATACATATACATACACGATGTCGTATATAATCGCTTGTCAACATGTATTTTACAGTCGTGCATCAGTACTATCAGTCGGAGGTGAATAACGAGTACGTTATACGCGGAAACGCAGCCATTCTGAAATGTAGTATCCCGAGTTTTGTGGCGGAGTTCGTGCAAATCGTCGGCTGGCAAGACGATCAGGGAAATTCGTTCAATATGGGAAACGAGTCTGGTAGTAAAAGTCACTTTTGCATGCGCGCGACACACGCATATAAGTAGCCGCCCGCGGCTAATTAAGCGGGCTTGCATCACACGCTCGTTCGCATCGGAGAGTCGTCGGAAAAATTACACGAAAATTATTGGCCATGCACACGGCGCTTTATTGAACGTCTGAAATTCAAACAATCCGCACGTTTTCCGCCAAGAGCGTGCAGTAATCGTCTTATGAATTAACCGGTCGTACAAGGCGTAATATCGCATACTTGAAAGTCGACGAGCGCAGCGCAGCTAGTTATATAGTTACGAAAATCCACGTCGTCTTCTAGTAGGTGTACAAGGCAGGAAGCGATAAATATCTCGAAAGTAATGCGTACATAGGCACGAAATAGAGGTGACTAAAAGAAAAAGGAGAATTCGATAATTGGTGCGATAAATTAACGAGTCGACTTGGCTCTTGACATTCCCCCTGCAGTTGTGACACAGTATTACGAGGCGGAAGTCGTGTCGGAGTACGTAATCCGTGGCAACGCAGCTATCCTCAAGTGCACGATACCGAGCTTCGTCGCCGAGTTCGTCTCGGTCGACGCGTGGGAGGGCAGCGACGGATCCAGCTACAAAATGTCCCACGACTACGGTACACACTTCGCAACGATCCGTAAAAACCGCTCGATGATCCTCCCCCTCCCCCCTGACTCTCTCTCTCTCTCTCTTTCTCTATCAATCCCATGCACATATGACTCTGTAAACACTGCGCTATGTCCTTCTCCTTGCGGGCAGCCGCGAGACAGGCTTGCAGTTTAATCGAGGCCGAGAAAACATGTGTATATTATACTTGTATATGCATAGCACAAGTATAGAATTTCGCGCGCGCTCGCCGATCGAGATAAGCAATAGAAAAATCGAATGCGCAACACGATTGACCAATACACGGCTCCCCCCGTATGTGTTTGAAGTTGTAACGCAGGCGTATCATCCGGAAATAATGACCGAGTACGTGATAAGGGGCAACAGTGCGATACTCAAGTGCAGCATTCCGAGCTACGTCGCCGAGTTCGTGACCGTCGAGGCCTGGATCCGAGAAGACGGCGAGACTTACTTGCCGAGATTGCGGACTAACAACTCGGGTACACTGCATATACACATGCATATAAAGCATATAATGCAAGCGCACTTGTATACACGTAGTGTGCGCTTCGGAAAAATAAAACACTCTCCCCCCCCCCCGCTCACTCCCTCTCTCGCTCGCAGCAGCTGTACAGCGCATAACTTATTCATATTTCTCTGCGACTCTATATACTTGTGTGCATTATAGCGATGCGAGTATATAGCAATGTCTATCTCCGCAATGGATACGTAGGCAGGCTCTGCGAGCCGCGCTCAGCTGCAGAAATTCTAATGAGAAGTCTGTGTGTTAATATGTGTGCCCGTATGTACCAATGCCTGCGACGCACGCACTACGTCGCACTGACGCGGGAGCAGTTGTCTCGCAGTCTTACGTCACCGAGGCCGAGAACGAGTACGTGATTCGCGCGAATAGCGCTATCATGAAGTGCAAAATTCCGAGCTTTGTCAGCGAATTTATCTTCGTCGATCAGTGGGTGGCCAGCGATGGGTCTATTTATACTCCCGGCAGGGAATACGGTAGGCGCGCGCTGTACACGTCTCTCCGCACTATCTCTGTGTGTCGCGATGAGGAAGTGCGATTAGCGGCCCGATGCAGAGGAGCCGCGCGCTGCAACGCGTCGCCCTTTGAAAACTGACCGATCGGCCGATTAACGGATAAAAACTTTCCCATTATGTACGCTCATGGTCGATTCTTTTCAGAGCTCAACTGGGACTCGACTTGAGGCGCGCGCGCGCGCGGCTCCGTCATTGAGCTTCTTACTCTATAGTTGTACTCCCTTGTCTCGCACTCTCTCTCTCTCTCTTTTTTTTTGCCACATGCTCGCATACTCGCACTGACTTCCTGCGGCTGCGGACTTGTGCTTTTTCCTTCTTCTCTCATCGATCCGCCGATCCATATTACCCCCCCCGTCGATCCTCCCACGCAGATGCTCGCGACTCGCTGCTCGACGCAGAGAAATTTGAGAAAAAGGCATCAGGATAACGCACGGCAAATGCGGTTCAGGGCTGCGTTGCACATTGGCTTGAAAATTCAAGGGACGAAAAGAGTATAAACGAGATGCCAAGGTTATAATACTCATGAGCGAATCTCGCGTGTGTGCTTATCATTGCAGCGGTATCTCAGTATTTCGAGGTTCAAGTCTACGACGTCTTTGCTATACGCGGCAATGCAGCGATATTCAAGTGTCAGGTTCCCTCTTTCGTTGGCGACTACGTCGTCGTCGCCGAGTGGATCAGCTCGAACGCCGAGAGCTTTACCTTCGATAATCAGTCATATGGTACCCCTATACACTCGTTTGATTATCTGGTCGATCGATTTAGTCGTTTTAACTGTCGCTGATTTTATACTTATTATTTATTTGTCCGCACGAACGAATATCCTCGGGTCCCCGTATGGGTCTCGAAAATGCAGTTGAAATTTAAAAGAGAAAAAAATAGAACACGTGACACCCTCAAAATCTTCGCGACTGGTCTGGTTGCAGTTGTCGGGCAGCGTTACGCAGTGAACGTCATGGACGAACACGTCTTGCGAGGAAACGCTGCGATTATCAAGTGTCATATTCCAAGTTTTGTCGCCGAATTCGTGCAAGTCGACTCGTGGCTGGAAGACGATGCGACCGAGATTTATCCTGGACGAGATTACGGTACACATGTTCAACACATGCTAGATACAGTCTCTCCTTTTTTCTGACACCATCATTATGTACACACATATATATACGTTTACTCGTTTTTATCGTTTAGCTCTCTTTCTCGTTTGCCTTGCGACGCAGCGCCCTTTTCTCAGAATAGAATTACGTATTCGTAGCCCGTACTCGCGTGACTCGCATTGTGTCTGTGCGCCTTTTCATTAAAGTTTATTCATTTTTCTGAATCATCGTAGATTTAGTGACGACGATGTATTATAAGCGATCACGTAATTGGCAAAAGTCACGATCCCGATAGGGTTACAAAGCTTGGATTTTCATCCACGTATACGTGGGCAAGAAAGCCCCAATATATACTAAATTTAACGAGTATTTTCACGAGAAAAATTCAATTGACTTGTATGTTTCGACACCTTTGCGTCGCGATATTTTAAATAATGTCTGTCTTTATTAAAGAAGAAGACGCGTGGAAATTTGATGAGCCTCAATTCATAAGACGTTAACTGCAGCTGCTCGCGCTGTTCCAGACTGTTTCACGTACATCTCCTTTCCTATTTTTCTCACGTACACTCCTAAATATTCCATCCCAGTCATACTCATTTTGCCCTTCCTAGCCCTGATCCCGTAGCATTTTCTTTTTTCATTAGCAGCATGACGCTAGTTTTTGGTTTTTGGTATGTTTTGAAATAAATCTGCTATTATATCCGGAGAACAATCTTCAAATATTTGAACTAACTTTTTTTTATTATTATTCGAGATTGAATAAAAAGCTTTTATTTTGAAGAATGTTCTTTAATAATTTTCGTGCATGTGAGAAAAAATAATGAAGCGCCAACATTTTTTCAAAGTTATAGTTCATTCGTGTAAAGTTACTTTACATACTCTAATCTTATCATCTGAAATAAATATAAGTATCTCTAGATTACTATCTTGTCTCATTTGTATGCATAACGCAAAGCAGCATCTTCACGAACCTAAAGGAATTTTCTTTGTACTTCTTTTGTAACGCTGATAAGTTTTGAGTTTTTTCGGGGCTTGGAACTTGTATGTATAATTTAAAGAAAAAATGTTTTCGACAACATAATAATTCATAAAATGATAATAATTATTAAAACAAAACTTTGAGAAATTGTGAAAATTGCATGAATAACTCTTTGTATTTTGCTTTCGCTTTTCAAAAAATTTTTTTTAATCTTAAGAATGAAATTATTAAATTGTATTTCTCGTGTTCCGGTTCAGATGGCAAATATCTTGTTCTTCCATCGGGAGAATTGCACATCAAAGATGTGGGACCAGAAGACGGATACAAGACCTACCAATGTCGCACCAAACATAGACTTACCGGAGAAACAAGACTTTCTGCTACCAAAGGACGATTGGTCATTACCGGTAAGTATTTTAACAGTTGTTAACATGATCTTTTTTTTGTTTTTCAATTTCTTTTCTGGGCCCATATTTGTTTCTATATTTCTCGTAACTCATAGTCACAAAAATTTTCTGTAATTAAATAATCTATTTGTATTGTCACAATTTAATGAAATCTAAACTTTATTTATGAAAAAATTGATAAAAAATGTATAAAATGTAACGATTGATTGGGACCAGAACAGAAAAAAGTGTTCCGTACAAAAATACTAATTAATGAATAAAAATTGGGTATTATTAAACTTTTTAATACATACATTTTAGAACGATGATTTTATCATAAATCGAATAGTAATATAGTTTAAAAATTTTAGAATATTTATGTTACAATCTATCATTTTACTTTTAAAATTATAAACTATTTATCAGGTATTGTTACGCTGTAAAAGAACTATTATTTTTTCTTTATTTATAAATGTCAATATTTACAAAAATACTTTCAAGTAACAAATTATGAATAAAAAAATCTGTACTTAATCAAATATTTATAGTTAACGTACATATTACAGTCAAAAAAGTATAAAAAATTTCATCAAGAATAATACCCAATTATAAAAGATATGAATAATTTCAATTTGAATTAAATTCTTTCATATGAAAAAGCATTATATAATTATTGTTCATTTTATTTGAAAGTCATTAAAGAGTATTTGTGTATGACAGGCACATTAGTTCAAAATAAAATTGGATTATGTTAAAAAAATCTAAGTCATTTAAAATGTGTACGGGTACGGGACTACGGATAAATAAAATCTTCAAGTTAGCTGCTCATTCATTTTAATTACTTCTTTCATTTCGCTATAGTTTAAATTTTCTTTTTAATGACATTTTTATTATATTTCCGAAAACGCATTTCATTATTTGCAATTAATTTAAACAAAAGCTATTCCTGAAATGAAATGGTACTATATATTTTTTGAGTAATTGCATAATTTTTCTCTCGTATTTATACTATTAACGATCAACGGAAAATGATCCATGTCTTTTCTGATTAATTTTTTTAAAATAAATAGTATCTGAAAAAAATTTTAATGTCGTCCATATAATAATACTAAATTTTTTAATTTAATCCTGTATTAATGTTTATTGAAAACTACAAATAATCCAATTTTATTTAAAAATTATGAATATTTACATATCACAATCGTAATCGCAAATAAACTTGGTTTTCAAATTACTTACAATACATCTGTCGAAAAATTAACCCATAGAAACAATATTGTACGAAAAATGATTCGCAAAACTGAGTAATTTAATATGTTTTTGTAAAAGTAATAAAAAAGTTAGTTATTTGTAAATCCAAGTTTATTAGTGTCAAACCTGAATGCTGGGACAGGGTACCCCTGCGGGCACGTACTGCGTATTCGCGCCACCGAAGAGCTTTGTCCATGTACACCGCGTTAACGAAATATTTTATCAAAAATATTTTATGCTTTTTTATCATTTTCATAATTCTTAATTAATGGCTTTCTCGTTTACTAATGTTACCATGCTTAGCTTCGATTAGACAAAAATAAATCAAAATCATTCTCTCAATTTCACGCTTTTATTTCATTAATATGACAAAATTGGAGTTGATGCGATACCTCACATCAAAGTTATTTTAAGACAATGATAGCTTTTATAATAAGTCATATTCCTCATAGCTAAAAAGAAAAAACGTTACACATTGTTCACTATTTAGAACCCGTGGGAAGCGTAAGACCCAAATTTCCAAGTCTGGAAAATCTCATTGGACTGACCACTACTTCCGCTAAAAATTTAAGGCTTCTATGTCCGGGTCAGGGATTTCCAGTCCCATCTCATAAGTATATTAATTTATTAACTGATAGTTTACTTTCTAGAATCAAAAAATATGCGTACAAAACATGAAACCTAGTTATAGCAGAAAGAAATATTTTAGGCCCAAACGTATCAAAAGTCAGAGGTATCGCATTTTCATCCTTCGTCAGTCAACGAGCAGACTTTTCGTTTCTTCATTCACGATCAATCCACTATCGCGTTAATCTCTTTCAAATTGCTGTTTTAAAGTATATTTGAGGTATTGAACTTTCCTAAATTGTGCAGAACCGGTGGGAAGTGTTCGACCGAAATTTCCAAGTTTGGACAACCTTAGAGGGCTCGTAACGAATGTCGGGAAAAGTTTACCACTACTTTGTCCAGCGCAGGCCTTCCCAGTTCCGTCTTATAGGTAGGAACCATAATTTCCTGCAGAAAAAATTACGCACTCATCTATGCCTGTTTATGTATGCCGATAGATTAACTTATGGATAGATCTACGACGTTTCGTCGGCTAAATACACGTGAGGACATTCGAAAGACCTTCTACAAACAGGACTGTGACTGATCTTGACTCTCGAAACGATTCTTCCTTCGCATCTAAAATCTACTTTTTTTTATTATGTCTGTATCTATATGTTCGTAGAGCCTGTTGCTGGCGTCAGACCGAAATTCTCGACGAGCGAGAACTCGCGCACTTATACTAATCGGTTCAGCGAGCCGTTGACGCTTTTCTGTCCGGCACAGGCATTTCCTGTTCCAGTTTTCAGGTACAACTATCTTTATCAGTTACTTAGAAACCGACTATTTCTCTCTTTATCGCAAAAAACAATGCACCGCAAACCTGTCAATTTTAATCATTGCCTGAAAACAAAAAACTGCAGACTGCGCCCATTACACTCGAATGCAAACATCTTCGTTTTTTATTGTTTTTTTTTTTCTTAATTTTTCCTTCCGCAAGCAGATCGAGACCCCTGATTGCGCTTGAGGCAAAAGCAAAGTCCTCATTTTATTATATTATGTGACTGCATCATTTTTCAAGCAACAAATTGTCATATCACGTGAATGATGGCTGTGCAAAATTGTATGCTAACTCGATGTCGTCCGCTTTTATTGCGTTACATTACTTTCACGGCACCCTCCACAGAACCAGTTGGCAGTGCACGTCCGAAATTTCCCAGTATGGCCGACTCGCAAACATTCAAAGCTATGCTCAATGGCGCGATGACTCTTCTATGTCCTGCCCAAGGGTTTCCTGTTCCGATGTACAGGTAACTTGCGAAAACGAAATCAAGATACAAAACTAAACTACGGTTCCGTTTACACAAATTTAGAGCCAGCTTCGAGCACAAGACCACAGTTGGCCGGTAGCAGTGATCTGCAACGATTTACCACTGCCACCTCGAAATCCGTAACTTTGCACTGTCCTGCGCAAGGATTCCCGGTTCCGTTGTATAGGTAGATTTTAATAATATTATATGATTGACGATTTTGATAAAAATAACGCCCAAGGGTTTCTTGTCCCGGTCATGAGCAGGTAACTTAAATTAGGTGTACACGAGATTTTTTTTATAAAATCGTGCAATGACTTTTTAGAGCCAGCTTCGAGCACACGGCCGCAGTTATCTGGTGGTACGGATTTCTTTAGATTCAGTGCTGCAGCTAATAAGAATGTTACTGTTCAATGTCCCGCCCAGGGATTTCCGGTTCCACTTTATAGGTAGATAACACCTTTCCTTTCACTTCTTCATATTTCGTTTAACGCTACGTGTAACTTTTCTCTAAGGTGTATTTTGTCCCAAGTCAGGTTTTGATGTAGAACATATTGTTTACCTTTTTTTTGTCTAAAAATTGTTTAGAACCAATATCAAGTACGAGACCTAAAATGACTGCTCTCGACGTCAAATCGACAAATCCCTCAGTACAGTTTGGTCGAGCTTCTACTTTACTTTGTCCCGTGCAAGGTTTTCCAGTACCGAACTTCAGGTAAAAAAAAAACAAACGAAATCGAACGAACCATGACATAAAAAAAAACGTGCTCTCAGAGTACCTAATCCCGAAGCAGTTTTGAAATCTATTACATTTTTTGTTTAATTAATCTTTCGCACACTAGAACCGGTGTCTAGCGTCAAACCGAAACTATCAAGTACCGATATCAAGGTCATAATGCCGACACTTAGTACTACTGAAGTGTCGCTGATATGCCCGGCACAGGGATCTCCTGTCCCAGCCACACGGTTGGTTCTAAATCAATATATTTCGAATTTTTTTTTCGCTTATCATTGTAGAGCCGTCGTCGAACACAAAGCCTAAATTAGCAACCAATCGGAAGGTAGAATTTGTAGATGCGATGATAGGCGTAGAAACGAATCTGATGTGTCCTCTACAGGGACATCCGGCACCTCGCACGAGGTCAATACTTATTTAAGTTAAAAACAATTATTTATTTTTTTATTAATTATAAAGTCGTTGTCGATGCTCCAGAATGCCCTGTCCTAGTTAAAGTGTTGAATCTTAAAACTCAAACATTTTATCGATTGGTTATTGCTAAACAGAGCCCGTTGCCACGAAAGCACCCAAATTCTCGAACGACGCGAAAAAATCATGGTACGACAAAACGTCTGGCTTCGACATAACTTTGTTTTGTCCTGCTCAAGGGTTTCCCGTCCCGAGCTACAGGTATATCAAGAAACATTTACAAGCAACCAGTTTCATTTTATTTCTTCTTTTCCAACGAAAATAGAGCCGGTGTCCACAAAGCCACCAAAATTTTCGAATGACGCGGTCTTAGCTTGGTACGTTAAAGTCTCCGGACACGACATCACGCTGTTCTGTCCTGCGCAAGGGTTTCCCGTTCCTAGCTACAGGTATAAGCCATCATTAAGAAAAATTGCATTAAATAGTATTCCCGTCTTTTCTCGGGAATAAAAAAAATCTTTAGAACCAGTAGCGACGAAAGCGCCAAAGTTTTCGAACGACGCGAAACTCGCTTGGTACGACAAGCAATCTAATCACGACATTACGCTGTTCTGCCCGGCTCAGGGGTTTCCCGTACCATCTTTCAGGTAAATCTCGTTTCGATGAGTCTATGTAAATTTTCTCGTTTCATCAGAGCCTGTAGGGAGTAAGGCGCCTGCTCTAATGGGTGATTTGAGAGGCGGATGGATGGCAAAAAAAGCCAATACGAATATTGCACTTCTATGCTCGGCCCAGGGTCACCCTGTCCCTATATTTAGGTAAAAATGATGCCTATACTTTCGCGCGAGTGATTGAGCGACGTTTCTGCGAATTTTTTTTTATAGAACCGGTACAGAGTAGAGCTCCTTCGCTATTCGGCGAAGCCGGTAGCCTCATGAAGAGGCAAAAAAATGACAACATAGTAGTCTTGTGTCCCGGACAGGCTCACCCTGTTCCTACTTTCAGGTAATCATTAAGGATTGACACGGCAGTTTATCTATTAATGACGATAGGTCCATGATTACTTTGTCCTTGCAATTAGGTGACGGTATGACACTTTGTTATTTTGAAAGTATGAAAAATATTGGTGGATCTTTTCTTTAGAACCGGTCCAAAGTAGAGCACCCTCGCTGTTTGGCGAAAAGGGAAGTCTTATGGAAAGAAAAACAGACGACAACGTAGTACTTTTGTGCCCAGGGCAGGCTCACCCTGTCCCTACATTCAGGTAACGACATAAAGCTGCAGATATCTGATTATAAGCGGTCGAAAAATGTAGGACATATAAATATAGGACATTTATCTCTTGTTTTCGCAATATTTGAAATTTCTTGTGTCGTTTTCTAAGTTACTTATTTTTCGATAAAGAACCAGTCGGAAGCAAATCACCATCGGTTATGGGAGATACGAAAAGATGGATCCAAGTAAAAAATTCGCAAACCTTTGAGATTCCTTGCCAGGCACAAGGTTTCCCAGTTCCAGCTTTCAGGTAGAGAAAGAAATTCTATGTACTCGTACAAATGTATCAATCTTTTATGAATATTATTTAGAACCTCTGGGAGTAAAGGCACCCAATTTCCAATCAGACGACCGAAGCAGTTCGTTTATAAGATCGATTCATGAATCGGTTACCTTGCAATGCCCTGCGCAGGGCTTTCCTGTACCGATGTTCAGGTAAAATGGACTTTTTCCGCAAGTTCGTTTTCCACAATCGACTGATAATCGATTTGGGAGCAGGGTAGCAATTCTTTAATTCCGTTTTCGGGACTAAACAAAATCGAATGTTTTTAAGTTATGTCGTAAAAAGTGCAGGGTTTCCCAGTTCCAGCTTTCATTTATAAAATGTGTGAATATATTTAAATTAAAAAAACAATCTAGAACCTCTGGGAGCTAAAGCACCAAACTTTCAAACGGACGAGCGCAGTAAATCATTCGTTCGGTCAATTCATGAATCTGTAACTTTGCAATGTCCTGCCCAGGGCTTTCCGGTACCTATGTTCAGGTAATGATTACATTTTAAAAATTGCGTTTTCTATTTAAAAATTGCAACATTGCTGCATATTCCTTTCTACAGGGGCAAAGATTCCCAATTCCAGCTTATAGGTGTATGATAATTTATCCGCAATTGCATTAATATTACGATTGTGCTATCTCTATGTATAAAAATGCCATTTTACAGTTTGTAGTATGTACGGTGTCTCATTGATAAATTTTGTATAGAGCCGCTAGGAGTAAAAGCGCCTAATTTTCCGTCGGATAGTCGTAGCAACTCATTTATTCGCACAATTCATGACTCGGTAACACTACAATGTCCTGCTCAAGGTTTTCCCGTGCCGTTGTTCAGGTAATTATCTTACGGAAAAAAATATTCGAAAAAATACTATTTCACTGTGAAAAAAATCTTTGTTTATCAAAGATTTTTCTTCCAGTTTTCATACATTTCCTCTTTTGAAAAAAACCATAAATTTTTGGATTTCGTTAATCAAATGCAGGTTTTCCCAGTTCCAGCTTCAGGCATACATAGTTCTAAAATAACATGTTCAATTGTAATAGTTAAATTAAGCATTGATCAGTTTTTTTCATAAATATTGTTTAGAACCACTCGGAGTAAAAGCACCAAATTTTCCATCTGACAGTCGTATTAATTCGTTTATGCGATCCATTCATCAATCCGTAACATTGCAATGTCCTGCTCAGGGTTTTCCTGTACCGATGTTTAGGTAATAAAATTTTATATAACAGGAAAAATCCAATTTTTCATTCTTTAAAAAAACAGAATATTAAACACAATTAGCAACTTAGTATCGAGAAAGCCAATGATAAATAATATCACATGATTTTTATTAATAACTAGTAATTAAATTAACACATGTTTACAACGAATTCGGCGACCCTGCTTCAACATTTAGTTTAAATATTCTTCCGATAATCCATGTAATAAATCGTAAAATGAAATTCCTAGAACCGGTAAATGGCGCGAAGCCAAGAGTGGCATCGACGCAAAAATACGATGTTCTCACGCATTCTGTAAAGTCGGAAGTAGTTATGCTTTGTCAAGCTCAAGGACATCCAGTTCCAAATTTCAGGTAGTGCATAATTAAAAAGATACCGATAACAGCGTCTCCAAATTTTTTTTCCAAATTATCATTAGAACCAGTAAACGGTGCAGCTCCCAAGGTTCCCCCGACTGCTAAAATAACAGTTTTGTCGATCGCATTCAAGTCTACTATATCAATGTTATGTCAAGCTCAAGCCAACCCAATCCCAATCTTCAGGTATGATAGTAGAAATACGTATGACAAATCGAGATAAAAACTGTAGTTTTTTTTTAACATAAAATACGAGACTAGTTTAAAATTTTTATTTTCTAAAAAATGTCATTAATGACATTCTTTTAGAAACATTGGGTAGTAGTCCTCCACGATTACCTCCAAGGTCAAAATTTGATGGTACAACCAAATCAATCGGTGATTCCGCTACCCTTTTGTGCGAGGCTCAATCAAGTCCACCTCCATTATATAGGTTTGCAAAACTTATTTAACCAAAACTTGATTACCGAAAACTGGGCTGAGATGCAGATAATTTTAAGATATAGGTATTAAAAGAACAGGTCACCTCTTTTCTCTCACAACTTTCATATACATCTGAGAAGTGAAATCTATTTTCTTGAGAACTCAGAGCTTTTTTTTATTGTAAAAAAGTTTCTGGAATAAACCTTTTCCCAGCATTGATAAACTTTTTGTATTTTCTCAGGCTTAAGTATCAATTAGTAGCTAATATAAGGTTAATATTTTTTTAAATCAAATTATGCTCGATGTTGTCCACTCCTTCTGCAACGTTTTCCTCACGACACTTTGTACACCAGAACCAGTTGGCAGTGCACGACCAAAGTTTCCAACTGTAGCAACTTTAACTCAGTTTAATGCAATGCTTCAGAGTTCAATTACTGTTCTATGTCCTGCTCAAGCTTTTCCAGTACCAATGTACAGGTAATTTATATGAAGCAAATTTACAAGATGCAGAAAATAATAATAGAGCATAAACTTGTTCTAGATTAGTAAGATTATGAGTAAAGGTCAAGAAATTTACTAGGACAAATTTGTATTTAAAAATATTTCGTAATTTATTCGTCTCGAAAATCTCCACGAAGTCATAATAGTGTGTGAAAATTAAAAGTAAATTGAGAAAGCATTTTTTGTGCGGAAAAATATTTAGAATTTAACAAACATATGCCTATGTCCCAGCATAATGGATTTGAATACTTTCAAACTAAGTAGATTAAAAATTTTTAATAATTTTTCGAATGTCTCTGTGAATAGAACCGGTAGGTAGCGCGCGACCGAAATTTCCTAGTATGGCAAATTCACAAACGTTTCAAGCTATGCTCAATGGTGCGATGACTCTGTTATGTCCAGCACAAGGGTTTCCTGTTCCGATGTACAGGTAACTTGCAATAATAGTACGTAGTTTGCAAGTATTGAGAGACTTACCTTTTCCCAGCATTAGAGGGTTTAAAACTTGAATTCAATAGTATACTTGTAATATGATGTCTTCTACATTATTCCGCGTTATTTTTTAAAATAGAACCAGTTGGTAGTGCGCGGCCAAAATTTCCAACTATGGCTACGCAATTTAATGCTATGCTTCATGGTTCAATGACTCTTCTATGTCCTGCTCAAGGATTTCCCGTCCCGATGTACAGGTAATTTATAGCGTCCTGAAAAATTTCATCTAGTCGAAGTCGTATGGTACAGAAAAAAATAATATCTATTGTAAATAGAGAAAGCAATATCTACTATATTAAAAATTCACGTTGTTCAGAAAACGATACCTGTTTCCAGCATTAAAGTTCAGAACACTCGCGAGATCAATCGCAAATCATACCCTGTTAATGAGTTCATCTACAACTCCAATAAAACGTGTATTATAGAACCTGTGGGTGGAAGTCCTCCACGATTACCGCCTAGATCAAAACTCGGCGAAGTAACCAAAGCTAACAAGCAGATGGTAACATTACTCTGCGAAGCTCAGTCGAGTCCCCCGCCGCTTTACAGGTGAGACGCGCGAACGAATAATTCTTCTCTCTCTCTCTCTCTCTCCTTCTCGACGCGCACTCGCGGCTGAAAAATATACACGGACGCATAACTCGATTCCCCAAAGTAAATACCCGTTCCCAGCATAAAGCGGCCCGAGAAAGACCGTCGCGCTCGCGCGGCTCATTTTTTGTTATGGAAATTCTGGTACACCTGCGCGTGTATATGTGTGTGTGTGTAGAGCCTCGTACGGGAATGCCACCGAACGCAAAAGACAAGGACGTCAATGGCATGAAGCGCTCAATAGCCTCGAAAAGAATAGTCGGTTTGCTTTGCCCCGTCCAGGGTTTCCCGTCGCCCTCATTCAGGTAAAGTGACAAAAAATAAGCGACGATCAATCAACGGCGTACTTATACGTCTCTTAAATAAATATGAATGTGTGTGTGCGCGCGACTGTCTGCAATGCGGCGCAGAACCAACGAGTAACGTCGCGCCACGAATTGCCGGCGAGCGATACGAAGGTGGTCGACTGGTCAGCGTTTCCACGAGGAACGTCGTTGCTCTGATTTGCGCGGTTCAAGGATCGCCGGCTCCCATTCAGAGGTATACCGACACGCACTATCGTCGTTTCGCGAAATGGATAGTTTGCCATTATATAGAGTGCGTCTTGATGTCAAGCGGTGCGTGAAGTACAACGACGATGACGACGACGACGATGGGAAGTGTTCCGTTATGCCCAGTGGAGGAGAAAACTCGGCAGTTCGAATGTCCAAACGACGTCTGATTTGAGATGCGAGGAGAATCACTTTTTCCATTAGGCTTCTTGGGAATTCGATTTCATTTGCTTTCAGTCGATATTTTTTTATTTTTCAAAGTATAATACATCGATTGGCGATTATTACCAAACAAACGATACACTTCTAGCAATTTTTTATTTGTTAGCCGTAGTGTGCTCTGATATATTTTAATTAATGTCAAACGTCCTGACGCTAAAGACGAGTTAGCTACATCTCGTCTTTACAGATCCCACCAGCAATGTCGCACCACGATATGCTGGTGAACGTTACGAAGGCTGGAAATTAGTCGAGGTGCCCATTTTAAAAACCGTGGCCTTGAATTGCGCGATTCAAGGATCACCTGTGCCGATTACAAGGTACGTTGAGATGTTGGGCTTTTGAAAAGAACCGATTTTTCCCCTGCTCTACCGCATTGTAGAAGAGTGAAAATTCATCTAAACCGAGTGAAGTAATCAATATTCTTTTAGACTGACTTTTGTATCACTAAAAGGCGTTTGTCATCCAATTGTTTTTCAAAAATTTACAGTTCAATTATTGTTTAAATTTATGTTCAGGTTTTATTGGCTAAAAATTCGAAAATCACACATCCAAGAGTCTTTAGCCAGCATAATAAATAATTTGCAGCTTATACGTTTTCATGTCACCTGGGCTAAATGTTTTATTTTATATCGAAATACACATTCTCCCATCTCATACGAAATTGTATTTATATTATATCAGTAGATCTGATACTTTTATTCAGACGCTGAATTAGAGTAGAAAAAGCATGATAATGCAAGGTTTTAATTTTGCGGTGGTTCGTTTGATTATTTGTGTGAAAATCATTTGGTCGACCTACTTATTCCAAACAAACGACAACGACAAATCATTTGCTTGTGCATTTCTAACACAACATGATGTGGTAACGGCGTGCATCAAGAAGAATCACAGCTCAACAGATTGCATAGGCTTGTTATCAAATAGTTTTCATGTTTACGTGCTGAGCTATTTGATTGTTTATTTATTTTTCACTAACATTTTGTTGGCATATTATAAATATAAGTTTACTAAAACACAGAAAGAATATTAACTATTGTAATTATATTTTTTAATGATTTTATTGCAAAATTGTTTAATTTACAAAATTATCATAAAACAACGATTCAACAAAATTTTACAATAAATTTCAGTCTTCTGTATACTATTTCGTCTTATTTTAAGGGGTTATGACAGGGTTAACGGTCGAAAAAAATTTTTTTTTTGGAAAACTAAAATTGTCATTATTTGTGCAATCATAATGGAACTACTTTTCTATCATTAATAGGATTAATCTAAAATCTATCATTAATAGGACATGTTTTTTACTGAAGTTTCTTTGCAGCGTACGTAATTCTAAGCATTTTGGGTAAACGAAATTAAATTTTTAATATCTCATTTCACTCCTTCGAACGTGCACTACAACTTAAGTGGAGCACTTTTTTAATAAAATTTTTTTTTTCATTTTTCAAGCAAGTTTATGCAACTTTTTATTAATTAATTAAAACGAATTTGAAAAAAATTAGATAAACTTGTTTGAAAAAGTGAAAAAAATTTTATTAAAATTGTGCTCCACTTAAGTTGTAGTGCTGTGCACGCCGCAAAAAAACTCAGTAAAAAAGATGTAAATTGAAGGTCTGAACGCAAACTTTTAAATAAAAGAAGTTCTATCATTATTGCACAAATAATGATATTGTTACAGCTTTCCAAAAAAAAAATTTTTTTTTGACTGTTAATACTGTCATGACCCCTTAAACAATTTACAGCATTATATTGAATGCCATGATTTCGAAAATTTAAATCGAAAGATAATCATGTTATCTTTAATTACATAGCTATTAAAGTGAAAATTTTTTTGCATAATATTCTTTCTATGTAAAAGATGAGTCCTGAAAATAGCAGTTTATTTTTAAAAAAAGCAAATTTATTTCATTCATAAATATTTTTCAATGTGCAACCATCTATTTGTTCTTTCTTAAGAAAAGTTTGTAAGGACTCATCTTTTTAATACTATATCAATAATTTAAAAAATTTGCTTCAATTTAATTCAAAAACGTGAATAATTAA
The DNA here is from genome assembly GCA_018906965.1 of Philotrypesis tridentata. Taxonomy (NCBI): domain Eukaryota; kingdom Metazoa; phylum Arthropoda; class Insecta; order Hymenoptera; family Pteromalidae; genus Philotrypesis; species Philotrypesis tridentata. The sequence goes on along the minus strand of JACCIB010000011.1, from coordinate 4,698,752 downwards.
TATTTTGAAATAATATTGTTACATTATTAATATAATATTTTTACCATAAAACAATTCAAGTTCAACTTTGAGAATAAAAAGGACATTTATAACAAATTTTATTACAAATTTATTAACTAATTTTTTTTTTTTGCTAAATATTGAAATACCCATTAAATGATGGCCATTCTTAGTTTTCGTATTAAATTATTTAATTTTATTTGTCTTATGCGTCAAGTAAAACAGATCGAAAATATTGAAGCAAGTTCTTTTTTGCAATCAGCACTGACCATAAACAATCTTTCTGTCTTTTCCTTTTTTATAAAAATATATTAAATATAATGCATTTTGTTCGGCAATAAATTATCACTGTAAAAAAATTGTTCTTAAAAATTATTAAATCAATTACGAATGCAATTATTGGTCAGTGCTGAACGTGAGATTCCCCACTTCAGCAATCCACACAATGCTCCAACACTTGTTCAATTTGCAGATGGTACAAATTCATCGAAGGTACATCCCGTCGTCAACCAGTCCAGCTGAACGAGCGTGTGCGCCAAGTCAGTGGAACCCTGATCATCCTCGAGGCTCAAGTCGAAGACTCTGGCAAGTACCTGTGCGTCGTCAATAACTCCGTGGGTGGAGAGAGCGTCGAAACCGTTCTCACCGTCACTGCACCGCTGTCCGCCGAAATCGAGCCCCGAAGCCAAACCATCGACTTTGGCAGACCTGCCACTTTTACCTGCAACATCAAGGGCAACCCGATCAAGACCATCTCCTGGTTGAAGGACGGCAAACCCCTGGGACACGAGGAAACTACACTGAGGATCGAGAGCGTGAAGAAAGATGATAAGGGAATGTACCAGTGCTTTATTAGAAACGATCAGGAAAGCGCCCAAGCTACAGCTGAGCTAAAACTTGGAGGAAGATGTAAATATTTTTCTTGTGATTTTATGATTGGAGTATTTTATATGTAATGCTAAACGTTGTTTAATTATTTTTGTTTAGTCGAACCCCCTCTGATTCGCTCCGCGTTCCACGAAGAAACATTGCAGCCTGGTCCCAGCGTCCATTTGAAGTGCACTGCCAGCGGAAATCCAACTCCCGAGATCACCTGGGAACTTGATGGCAAGAAACTGTCCAACACTGAACGATTCCAAGTAGGACAGTACGTCACCGTCAATGGAGATGTTGTTTCCAACCTCAACATTTCCAGCATTCATACCAACGATGGTGGATTGTACAAGTGTATTGCTTCATCTAAAGTAAGTTTTGTGATCTGCGTATGAACTACTTCATTGTGACCATTCATGTAGCGAATTAATTGAATTATTGTATTAATCTACGCAGTTAAGCGAAAACTTATTTTCAACAGCGTATAAAATAAAATATAACTTAAAATTATTAGGTCGGATCAGCTGAGCACTCAGCCCGCCTCAATGTTTATGGTCTTCCCTTCATCCGACACATGGACAAGAAAGCCATCGTCGCCGGTGAGACGCTGCGTGTCACCTGTCCAGTAGCTGGTCATCCCATCGAAAGCATCGTCTGGGAACGAGACACCCGTGTGCTGCCCATCAACCGCAAACAGAAAGTCTTCCCCAACGGTACTCTCATCATTGAAAATGTCGAGCGCATGACCGATCAGGCTACCTACACCTGCGTTGCTCGCAACGCTCAAGGTTACAGCGCCAGGGGTACTCTTGAAGTTCAAGTAATGGGTAAGTTCAATGTTTCGATATTTTTTATTTTTATCAAGAAATATACTTGATAGGGTCGCGAACGAATTAGAGTCATTTTTTAAATTGATTTTTTGTCAATTCGATCGGAATATTCTACTAAAAAAAAATTTTTGAATTTTTTGTTTTTAGATATAAAGATAAATTTTACAGAAACGTTTAAAAATTATTCATATCTGCATTTTTTTAAATTCTTTGAATCGTCGCGATGAAAATTCATAAAAATTTCCTTTTGACGATACCGTTTATTTTTTTTACTGAATATTATTATAATGGTTACGTAACAACGCATAAAACGAGATGCTGTAACTAGAGATTATTGCAGGAAAATAGTCTCGTAATTTTATACAGCCAACCATGAAAATCAACGTTTTCAGGTGCAGTGAATAATAGTCGTATTTTAATATAATAAAATTTTCTCTATAGCTATTATTTAGAATATGATGCAATATTTATTTAACTGGTGGTAAAATGTGGAACAGCCATCGGAAATCATGTCATTTGCGAGTGACCCTGCGTGTATAGGCGATCAGGAGTGATAGTTCTCTACAAGTAATAGGTTATTTGCCATACACATACAAATTATAGGCTTTGAGCAGTAAAACTCATCGAAAACTGCGAACACTTGACTCTTCATACCATGAATTCTTTCGATGAGTTTTATAGAACCGCTTACTCAAGAGGCTCTTTCATTCAAACACGAGCTGATAGTTTTCGTCGCCAATAGTCATCATATAAATATTTGCCTACACGTTTTTCTTGCATTAAGTCTCATGGACATAAACAGACACGCTACTATTTGCAACGAGTCATAAGCACATTCAAAATTGGAGACTTTGAAATAAAATGGGATTATCGTCTGATTTACGGAGCGTTTACGAAGAATATACCGGTTGTCACGCATACATTCAATTGCATACGCATCGCGAAGCGAGGAACACATTGTAGTTGTTTATCAAGATTGGTATGGCGGTTCATGGTCGATGCTATTTTCATAATTTTTTCACTTTTTTTACGCTTAGCGAATACCGCGGCTTCCAACTTTTTTGTATTTCAGCACTTGAATTCCTAGAGTAGCGCACATTCACACTTAGTTATGTCGTGAGTCATTTTTCGCTCTTCTTACTTGCGACATTGTTTCTTAAAAAAAAAAAAAAAAACAATTTCGTTAGCCTATATGACTCATTCAATCCGTTCACATCTCGAGCTCAAAGAATAGCTCTCGAATCGTTTTATCGCTCGAAAGTATCACACACGTACACACATCCGAGTTAAGGAAGCACGTCCAAGAGACCGTCGCGCAGGTGTGAACCTTGTGGACGAATTTACTCTCCGAAACTTTCGCAGTCATCTCGATAATCCAGCGACGACGCGCGCAGAGCGTTTCAGGCGAAAACCGCGCACGGTTTAACAAGTGGATTGTGTCTGTTACACGGATTAAAGGGTCAATCACCGTCACGCAGCAGATGGGTCCACTCTCTGATCTCATGCTCGCGGCATCCCGTACAGTATATGCTACAGCGTGCATACGTGGGTGCGCTGCTCATTAGGTCGAAATTGCAGTTCAGCAGCCGGCGCGTCTTTGCGTGTGCTGGTGCGTCCGTGTACGCGCGCATGTGCTCGGGCACACAGCAAAGTTTAAACGCCGTCAATTGACATAACTCTGTTTGGTCACGCGGTGCGTCTAAAACGCATTTTTCATGCGCTCTCGGTGGCACACTATCCTTCGTGGCCGAAATCCAAAGAAGCTTGCATTTGCGAGCGGCGCTCGGTTTTTATTAGCTTTAATTAGCATGTGAATTTCCGCGGAAGTCAATCGTTCTGTTCTTCGGAGTATACGGGATGAATCACGTACCCGACGGTCTACACAGGAGAGCTTCGTTATATACGTTGTACTTGCTCATAGAAATGAGGCAAACTTTCGATTTATTTGAGGGGACCCAATCACCTTAATATTTTTGAAATTTAGTTCTGGCATGTTTGCTAATATTTTAATTAGATTTGGAATTAAACTAAAACATTTTGTTTTTTTATAAATGATACTGTAAAAATTGTTATACAATCTGTAGTTTTGTTCACTGTAATAAAAGTGTCACGATAAAAAACGTAAGTTTTTTGTAAATACTGCTAGAATTCAGTCTCACCAGAGCATCGAATTAAACGAATTAAGAGCTTGCTATATCTGTTGGACATTTATTTAAAGAATGAGTGTTAGAGTTTTCATTAAATAATCACCGTGCAAAATTATAGCCTTTAGAAGCCAGAAATTTAAAGAAAATCATGAATGATATACCAAAAATTTAAACTTTGAAAGGCTGTATCTTTACATTAAGATTGTTTAATTCAAACTTCAACTCTTGTTCTCTAACTGGAAATCCACCGAGTAAAACAAGCTATTAATTCTTCCAATCCAATCCAGTACAAAAATATTCCAAAACATTTTCCATAGCATAATTTAATAAAGAGACGATTTTTTCATTTTAACCCCAAACATAATACAAATATGAATAAATCATATCATGACTAGATTTAAAATTTCAAGGTGGTTAGGTCGCTTTCAGCGACGGAAAACGTTAAGCGCGAAATACCGTATTATCTCATAGAAAAATAACACACGCTCGCGCATAACACATCCAGCACGTAATAGCGCTGACAAATGACTCGAAAGCAGTCCTAATTACTCACCGAGCTATCCGTTCTGCCGTTCCCTCATTCCCGTGGTCGTCGACTGGTGACGCGCTCGTGCAGAGACGCCAACGATACAGCCGTTCTCGTTCACGAAGCTGCCGATGAACGCCGGCGAATTCGCCAATCTCCAGTGCATCGTGCCGGTCGGCGACTTGCCGCTCAAGATCCGCTGGAGCTACCCGGGCGAGAGGATCGGCGGCGCCTCGGGGGTGCTCGTGAAAAAAGTGGCCGACCGTGTCAGCATGCTCATGATCACGGCCATCACGGCCAAGCACACCGGCGACTACGTCTGCCAGGCCGAGAACGCCGCCGGCACCGCGTCCTATACCGCCGAGCTCGTCGTTAACGGTTCGCCTATACATCCCAGTAGATATACATAATGTCCGATGGAGACCGCATTCGGTCCAAGCTTCATAGAGATCACTTTTGTAGTAGTTTCTTATTTTTATTTTTTTTTCTTCTTTCACTACTCTCTGTTTTGCTATGCCTGTGTGTCACGGTAGTCGTAGACCACTATGCAGTATATCTATACATCACCGTCCATGCATATTGTGAGATTATTATCCTGGGCCCGAGAGAGTATCGTTCGATCACGATCGAAATATTAAATCCGGAGAGGTGTGTCCCAGTGACGTTTACGAAATTTAAATTTACCGCCTTATACGTCGCGTTAAAGTCCATTTCTAATGCCACAGATCCATCACGTGGAATATCGATAAGTCCATAGACTCGTACAGTTTTTACGATCGAACGATTACTGACGATGATGTAGCAAGTTGCATTTCGTACTGTCGTTTGTAATCGTTCAATCGAAAAAAGAAAAAAGACACGCCAATGGAGCAACTTTTACGAGCTCGCATGTACAAGCGAATATTTTCGTTAGTCGCACCGCAACTATTGCCGATCGCGTTCAACAGCGAGTCGGCAAATCAGGGGGATTCCGTATCGGTGACCTGTTCGGTACTCAAGGGTGACATGCCCATGGACATAAGCTGGGCGTTTAACGCCGAGCCGATTCAGCCCGCGGCGGACCAGTCGATAACGATCTATCGCGTGAACAAGCATCTGAGCACGCTGAGCATCGACGGGGCTAAGGCGAAGCACGCCGGCGAGTATTCGTGCACCGCCTCGAATGTCGCCGGATCGGTCAGCCACTCAACGCACTTGGCCATCAACGGTACACACTCGCTACTCTTCCCAACTGTCGATCTTTTGTTTCCCTGGATTATCTTACTGTTTTCCCGTCAATTGACCCCGTCCCAAAGACACGCCATGGACCGCCATATCGATAACCGGTTTGTTTCTCGGCTTTCCGGACTTCCAATTGACCGATCCGCGATTGGAAAATCTGGTGTATTGTTATAACACGGGTGAGAGAACGTCATTCGCACGATTAAAACTGTTGGCAGTCGCTCCGCAAATACTGGCTTTCACTTTCGGCGAGGAGCCCGCCAACTGGGGCGACCTGATGTCGATCACGTGTTCCGTGGTAAAGGGCGATCTTCCCATCGAAATCTCGTGGGCGTTCAACAACGTGCTCTTGAAAGACACGCAAGATCACGACGTGATCATAGCCAGTACCAACCGCAAGAACAGCGTGCTGAGCATCGAATCGGTAAAGGCCAAACACGTGGGGGAGTACTCTTGTCTGGCCTCCAATCACGCCGGCACGGCTTCCCACTCGGCCTATCTGGCCGTGAACGGTACCCACCCATTGTTCAAACTCCATTTCACGCAATAATATAGCCGCAATCGTCATGCGATTCACGTCCTCAAACTCGCCCATACCTCCCAGACATCGTCCGTCATTCGATTCTCACGTACATACAAAAGTTGAAAAATGCATCATCTCAAGCCCTCCGTATGACCCAGTGGTGCCGCAGATCCTCCAGTTCTCGTTCGGTGATGGTCCTCTGAATTCCGGCGAGATGCTCTCGATCGCGTGTTCCATCATCAAGGGCGACCTGCCCGTTAACATCACCTGGCTGTTTAACGACGAGTCGATCGATCCCGACGACGACTCGGGCGTCAACGTCGCCGCGAACAAGCACGTGAGCTTTCTCAGCATCGACAGGGTCGACGCTAAACACGCCGGGGATTACGTGTGCATCGCGAGGAACGCCGCAGGCGCTGACAGTCACACGGCTACCCTGTCGGTCAACGGTAGTTAAACTTACACCTCAGAGATCGTTGCTTAAACGTCAAACATCCTCTTTCTCAAGCTGTCGAACTTTTTTGTAGATTCTGGTTCTTTTTATTTCTTTTATTCTATAACGATGTTTTTGTTTCTTCCGTATACTTGAAGCTTACTTATGGCTGTCCGTTCGGAGGAAAAATTAAGTTGACATAAGCTGTTGTGACGATTGATTATTATACATATACCATAAATTGTGTCTTGCCTACATATTTGAAGTCGTACGTTGGTACGGTAGTTAATTCGCTTTGCAGTGGCTATATATAACTTGAGAATTACTAAAGCAGAACATGTGTCTGTCAGTGTAAATTTGTAAAGTGTACCTATGTCGTGGTATCTCAAAGTAAGTCTCGACGTTCTGAAAACTCGCCAGCAAAATCTATACATACGATCCCAGCATGCATCCTCAATTATTTACACACACGCACACACTTGGAAAGTGAAAAAATACGTTGCAGTCGCTCCTCAAATCGCCTCTTTCGAGATCACGGAGAAACCGGCCAACTCCGGTGATTCCATATCGGTCGTTTGCGCCATCGTCAAGGGCGACTTGCCGATGGAGATAACGTGGTCGGTCGACGGTCTGCCGGTAAGGGAGAAGCACGAGGACGTCGTCGTTCTCGCGACCACGAAAAAGAACAGTATTCTGAGCATTGAGAGCGTGGCCGCGAGACACGCGGGCATCTACACCTGCTCGGCTTCGAACAAGGCTGGTGCCGCGAGTCACTCGTCGAGCTTGGTCGTCAACGGTACGTTTACCCCCGATAGGACCAGGCGATTTTCGCATCATCGTTCCCTTGCCACTTGTACCTATACCTTTGCACCTTCATATTCGGATCCTTCTCGGGTTCTCTGGTCGTCTCGGTGTGCTTTCTTCGATCGATTTCCTTCGATAGCTCGTTACATCGGATATTTCGTTAGATATAATACCAAACAAAACACCATCAATGTTTGAATCGTACACTTTTCCGCAAGTCGCTCCCGAAATCGCTCCATTCGTGCTCGGTGACAAGCCGGCCAACTGGGGAGACACGGTCACGGCGACGTGCACGGTAATCAAGGGCGACTATCCGATCGACATAAAGTGGGCTCTAAGTGGGAAGCCATTAGATCATCAGTACGAGGAAATAACGATCGTTAACACCAGCAAGCGCGTTAGTCTGCTGACCATCGACGGCGTGCGAGCCCATCACGCCGGGGAATTCACCTGCACGGCGAGCAATGCCGCGGGTGGTACCAGCTACTCGACAATGTTGATCGTCAACGGTACACCCCAGCATCCACATCGCTATGCAGCTTTATTTGTAGCCTCACTACAACTTACGATCCTCGAACCGATTCCTGCAATGTTCCTTCTCATACAAATGCATTTATATATCTGTACGCAGTAATCGCGAGGTACATCTCTATACACGTGTCGTACGAAATTTTTTTTCAAAGTGTCGCCGCAAATCGTTCCCTTCGTATTCGGCGACGAGCCGGCCAACTCCGGGGAATCGGTATCGACCGTTTGCACGGTATCGCGTGGCGATCAGCCCTTAGAATTCGCTTGGTACTTCAATGGCGATAGATTGACGGCCGACGAGAGTCAGGGCTTGACGATATCGACGAATAAGCGCAGGAGCCTGTTAGAGATCGAGGCAGTGAGCTACAATCACGCCGGCGAATACACGTGCTCGGTGTCGAACGAAGCCGGCGCGACGAGCCACAGCAGCGTTCTAGCCGTCAACGGTAAACTCGACAAATACGTCACTTGTTGTACACGATCCTGATGCATTTTCTTTGTGTGTCGGAGAGAAAGCGAGAGAAATGATGTGTGTATGTGTGTCAATCGTTGTAACGAACGAATGAGCCTGACTTTTAAGTATCACTCGAGACCGATTCACGTACCGATCTTCCTCTCTACTCCATCCTTCATTGTTATTTTGATAATCTGCGAGCCGCGGTTTAGTTTTTCGACAAAATTTTTCGATCCGCCGACACTGCAGCAGGAAAACTGCAAATTGACCATGTTAGGAAACATACTGTGTGAAAATTGCCTACCAATCTTGATCAATAGTACAGCGCAACGATCGTTAACGATCCTCCACGATAATTCAATCGGACGCATAAACGAGCGCAAACACGAAGCTCATTAAAAGTCGCCGCATGCGCGCATTAGCGATGTTCCATTGAAAAGCACTCTAACCATCGGGATTACAGTTCCACCGCAAGTCGCGCCAGTGACTATAGGAGAGGAACCCGCGAACTGGGGAGAACAAGTCTCGGCGACTTGCAATGTTTTAAAGGGCGACAATCCAATCGAGATACAGTGGACGTTAAACGGCGAGGCGATAACGCCGACTACGCATCCTGATATCAGCATTTCGTCGAGCGGAAAGAAAATATCGTTTCTCGTTATCGATTCGGTATCGGCGCACCACGCCGGAGAGTACACTTGTATAGCTACTAATTTGGCTGGGTCGTCCAGCCGTAGTGCCGTTCTAGCAGTCAATGGTACTTTACTTGTCATAACAGCATCAAAATCAAATGCACGGTTTTCCAAATATAGTTTTACGCTATTTACATGAACATTAACATCTCACTGACTCCATAACATGACACCCACTGATTGTTACTGTCTTCTGCACAAGATTAACCCAAGACTGATTATGTTACTAATTGCTTTAATCTGCTGCCGTGATTTATGGATTTCTTCTTTCTACAATTGCCTTGATAATTCTCTGAAGATAACGAAAACTACTCAATTTGTATTCTGATGCTGATCAAGCAATAGATTTTTCTTGATTTTTTAATGTCGAATAGGCTGTGCGTCAATATTTACCTGAAATCATGTGATTAAATTATAGGAAAAAAAATCTGATACATGTTTCCAGCCGGGAGCCACAATAATTTTCCACGATTAGAATAGATACATTTATACATAGAAACGTGCTTTTATTTCTTCAATAAATAGAACACAAATGTTTTTGTAAAAAAAAGTTGCTCCTCAAATCGTGCCGTTCTCGTTCGGCGATGGGCCTGTTAATTCGGGAGAGTCGATGACAACAACGTGCGCCGTATCGCTCGGGGACAAGCCTTTAGATTTCGCGTGGTATTTCAATGGACAGCCGATTAACATGGAAGACAATCCAGGAATATCTATATCGATTAATAAGCGTAGAAGCACATTGGATATCGAGTCGGTAAACGCAGAGCATAGCGGGGAATACACTTGTTCGGTGTCGAACCAGGCTGGTGCAACGACTCACAGTACAAGCCTCATTGTCAACGGTAATCCGTAGGAAAATAAAGAACTGTTAAGATTCTAACACTTTATTCCTTCCGCTACAAATTGATCTTGCCTCCCACTTCCTAAAGACGCGGATTTATCTCAATCGACACATTGACGAAAGCGTCCCTCAGATCGCTTACGTTTCAAACAATTTTGCTCCTCAGTCGCACCGCAGATAGCGAGCTTTGCTTTCGGCGACGAGCCGCTAAACGCCGGGGACGCAGCTTCGTTGACTTGTTCGGTCATTAAAGGAGACTCTCCGCTGGAAATAATCTGGATGTTCAACGGCGAGAATTTGGAAACTAGGCAATACGACGTAATAGTCACGGAGACGGGCAAGCGTACGAGACAACTGACTATAGATTCGGTTGATGCGAGACACGCAGGAGAGTACACGTGTATAGCATCTAATATCGCTGGATCAGTTTCTCGAACGGCTGTACTAGCTGTTAACGGTACGAATGTGTATACCGTACGAATTTTTAGTACATCTGTACGGCTTGACGATAACTGCCGATTCCCTTCCCATGTGATACCCCCAACACTTAAAATGTCGGTTGTATGCGGCGGCAAAAAAGTGGTTCTGATTTTTTTATGCTTCTTTCGGCATTTTCCAACCGTTTGTATGATCGATGAACATCTTTTGTTTTTGTTCGATTTTTCAAGTTACCCCGCAAATCGTCCCCTTCTCTCTTGGGGATGGCCCAGCGAATTACGGAGACACGATTTCTGCTTTTTGTACTGTTTCTCGAGGCGACAATCCATTAGAGTTTTCTTGGTACTTCAATGGCGAGAAATTATCCAAGAGCGATAGGCAAGATCTATCGATAACTACCAGCAAGCGGCGAAGTGTTTTAGAAATTGAATCGGTAAAAGCTCATCATGCTGGAGAGTACACTTGCTCTGTATCCAATGGAGCTGGTGCTACGAGTCACAGCTCGGTTCTTATTGTCAATGGTAATTTCATGTTGAGACTGCACGAAAACATGTTTATTTTACTTTTTACACCTTATACCGAAAATTATGCATATTCGCTTCAAAAAAGTTCGATTTTATTTACAAAATTTGTTTTTAATTCTTTCTCTACGCTTTGAATTTAATTTTTATCGATCCTCCGCAAAATTAATGCCCATCCAAAAGATAATTTTACTTCATCAAAACATTTGAAAAATCATATTGTCTTCGTATTGAATTTTTAGCCTGACTCGATTGTTAATTTCTGTGGGTTCTTGCTTTTTTGAAGTTTCGCCACAGATCGTTCCTTTTGTATTCGGCGACGGGCCGGCTAATTCTGGAGAATCGATGTCGACAATTTGCACAATCTCTCGTGGCGATTACCCAATAGAATTTGCATGGTTCTTTAACGGGGAAGAGATATTGGCCCGAGATAGGGAAGACATATCGATATCCAATACAAAACGGAGAAGCGTCTTAGAGATCGAATCAGTGAGCGCTCATCATGCCGGAGAATACACGTGTTCGGTGTCAAATGCAGTTGGTGCTGCGAGCCACAGTTCGGTTCTCATAGTCAATGGTAAACTTAAATTCAAAACAAAGTTATGATTTGTGTAGATTACAAATGATAGTATAAAGACAATAGATTATTATTTTTATAAACCCTGAGAATTCATAAATTTTTTCCATTATCACTCCTTCGTCATTCCAACCGTGTCAAAAATGAGTATTTTCCAATTTTGTAAATTTTTTTACTTATTCGAATTCCAAGAAACGAATGGTAAGCCAATTAGATCCAGCATCGGGTATGAAGTTATTAGACATGATTCTTCATCCGAATGAACTAACAAAATTACAGTTCCACCGCAAATTGGCCCGGTAACTATAGGAGACGAGCCAGCAAACTGGGGAGAACAAGTTTCAGCAACTTGCAATGTTTTAAAAGGCGATAAACCTATCAAAATAAAGTGGACACTCAACGGCGAGCCGATAACTGCTAGAACACATCCAGATATAAGCATATCAACGACTGGGAAAAAAATCTCATTGTTGATCATAGACTCCGTTACGGCCAATCATGCTGGGGAATACGCGTGTGTAGCTGGAAATTTAGCAGGAAAAGCCAGTCGCAGTGCAATTTTGGCTGTCAACGGTGTTTATTAAGCTTTTGTTGTGTAAAATTATGAGTACGACGCACTGAGCACATTCAAAACTCTTTTACGATTTCCACATTTTTTATTCTTTTTTTATCAATGAAAATTCAATTTTATCCTTTCGTAGCGCCAATTTGTACCCTTTACAATCCGTGATCGACTTGTGAATTCAGGGAATTGATGTAGGTAAATTTACTATGTTAGAACAGTGACTTCGCTTGAGATTTCGTAGTTCTTTCATTACGCATACTCGTAAGAGATATATTGAAAATCTCCAGAACATTTTGACAATGTATTTTAAAATTTTGTATTATTCCGATGAAAAATGTATAACACTATGTTTTTTAAAAGTGACACTTTTCAATTTTTCATCATCTTTATTACAATTTACTTAAATGGAATTGGTACTTTAATGCATAGTTACGCCGCAAATCACTCCATTCTCATTTGGCGATGCGCCAGTCAATTTCGGAGACTCAATGTCGGCAACGTGCTCCGTTCCTGTTGGAGATAATCCCTTAGAATTTTCTTGGTATTTTAATGGTCAACAAATTAATTCGCACGATAAGGAAGATATTATAATATCAGTCAATAAGCGACGAAGCTCGTTAGACATAGAATCTGTTCACGAAGGTCATAGTGGAGAATATACTTGCGCTGTATCAAATCAAGCTGGCGGTACAAGTCATAGTACATCTTTAATCGTTAATGGTAATAATACAGTTACAATTGAATTTGCCTGATAAACATTTTTACCTGCTCAACCATTTTGATTCCTTCCGTCCTACTAATCTGTCTGATACAGGTTCGTTGAAAAAATAGTGTAGGAGAAGAGTTACATTGCACAAAATTTAAGTTCTATTTAGTATTGCTGCCAGAAGATAACTTTACATTTCATGTTTTTTTGTTATCATCAGTTGCTCCACAAATCGGCTCGTTCTCTTTTGGCGAAGATCCGTTAAATGCCGGAGATACCGCGTCGTTACTCTGCATTGTGACAAAGGGAGATTTTCCTTTGGAAATCGAATGGATGTTTAACAATGAAATAATAGACACTACGAAAATCGATATCGTTATTAGCGATAACGGAAAACGTACAAAACAATTGACGATAGATTCCGTGAATGCGAGGCATGCTGGAGAATACACGTGTATAGCATCAAATATCGCTGGATCGACCTCACGATCTGCTCAACTTGTTGTCAATGGTATTTTTGATCGATAAAAATGTATTGGTTTTATTAATTAGTGACTCGTATGGCTCATATGAATTATCTAAACTGAAAGTAACAACTATTTTTTATATAAACCAACTAATTTTTAACTATACCAGAAACTATTTCTGTATTTTCTTTCTGTAGTTGCCCCTCAGATTAGACCTTTTTCTTTTGGCGACGAGCCCTTGAATGCTGGCGATACCGCCTCGTTATCTTGCATCGTGATGAAAGGCGACTCGCCATTAGAAATCGAATGGATGTTTAATAACGAAGCTATAAATGCGGCCGAGCACGAAATAGTCGTGAGCGAAAACGGAAAGCGCACGAAACAATTAACGATTGACTTTGTAAGTGCGAGACACGCAGGAGAGTACACGTGCGTAGCATCAAATATCGCTGGTTCAACTTCGCGCTCTGCCCAGTTAATCGTAAACGGTATATTTTTGAATAACTAATTGATTTATACTGAAAATCGCAGTGACTCGTTTGGCTCGCATTTTAATAATAGATATTCATCCTTACACGCAATACAAAATAAACACTATAACACAATAAACTCATTCACATAATGATTTTTTTTTTCATAGTATCATTTGAAAACTTATTTGAATGTCCTTAGTCGCTCCTCAGATAGGGTCATTCACATTTGGCGACGATCCTTTAAACGCCGGCGATACAGCGTCTTTGACTTGCATCGTTACGAAGGGGGATTCCCCTTTGGAAATTGAATGGATGTTCAACAATGAGCCTATCGATATAACAGCGCATGAAATCGCTATTAGTGAGAATGGCAAACGTACAAAACAATTGACTATCGATTCCGTGAGTGCAAGACACGCCGGAGAGTACACGTGTATAGCATCGAATATCGCGGGATCAACTTCACGATCAGCTCGATTGATTGTTAATGGTATTTTCAAGTATTAAACTCAGTTAGCGGTATTGAAGTGACTTGTATGTGAATTATTGCTATTTGACTATATTATTAATTTCTTTATTTATTATAATGCAGTAGCTTCCCTCTACAAGACCTTGATTTTGATTTTTGATCGTGTTTTGAATTTCCGAAAATTAATATTTTCAATATTTTGTCAGTCGCTCCTCAGATCGGAACATTTTCTTTCGGTGATGATCCTTTGAACGCTGGTGACACCGCGTCTCTATCGTGCATCGTTACAAAAGGCGATTCTCCATTGCAAATCGAATGGATGTTCAATAATGAGCCAATAGACCCCACAGAGCATGATATTATTATAACTGAAGCTGGAAAACGAACCAAACAATTAACGGTAGACTCTGTGCATGCAAGACATGCCGGTGAATACACATGTATTGCATCAAATAGTGCTGGATCGACTGCTCGATCCGCTCAACTTATAGTTAACGGTATTTGTAATGTTTTTAAAAGATATTTTACGGCTACTAAGTGACTCGTATGGCTTGCATTAAATTAATTCTTTTATGTTTTCGATATAGGATTCAATAAAAGAGTATCCACGTAAAATTTGTTGAATAAGTCTTCTAAATTAATTACCGAAATCTTATTATTAACTTTCTCAGTTGCTCCACAAATTGGAACGTTTTCTTTTGGCGATGATCCTTTAAATGCCGGCGAAGCAGCATCCATAGTTTGTAGTGTATCCAAGGGCGACTTTCCATTAGAAATCGAATGGATGTTTAACAACGAACCTATTGACACTGCACATCATGGCGTAATCGTTATGAGTACTAGTAAACGTACGAAACAATTAAACATAGAGTCTGTGAGCGCTATGAACGCTGGAGAATATACATGTATAGCATCGAACATAGCTGGGTCAACGTCACGATCCACCCAACTTATTGTTAATGGTATTTTTAAGGACTTTAATTGTATTTATATCTTAGTAAAATCATATGTATATTGCTCGTACAATTAATTTTTGAAAACACGCTACAAGATCTTAATATTCTATCCTCCGTTTTTCCTTCATCGAATTTTGTTATTCTCTACATACAATATCTTTTTATTTTTCCTCTACCTTTCTCTATTATTAAATTGGTCGTATTGATTTCGCAGTCGCCCCTCAAATAGGCTCGTTTACGTTTGGTGACGAACCCTTGAACGCAGGCGATACAGCTTCGTTAACGTGTTTAGTTACAAAAGGCGATTCCCCGTTGGAAATAGTCTGGATGTTTAACAATGAACCGATTGATCCTACGCAACGTGACGTAGTAATTAGTGAGACTGGTAAACGCACGAAACAGTTGACGATAGATCCCGTAAGTGCAAGACATGCTGGAGAATACACATGTATAGCATCAAATATAGCTGGATCAACTTCACGATCTGCCCAACTTATTGTTAATGGTATTTTCATCTGTTAAATATATATGTTGGAGATATTTTAAAGTGACTCGTGTGACTTAAATTGAATCATATAATTTTAAGAAAACATATAATAACGCATATGGAAAATATTCTATGATTATTGTTACGCATAAATGTTTGTGTACTTCGGTATAAAATACATTAGCACTAATCGTAAAAAAAATGTTAAATAGCTTATCATAGGTATTTTTAAGTACCAATGAAGATTTTTACTAATAATATAAGCTTGTACGGTATCATTTTTAGCGCACAATACTTTTGGAAATAAGACACAACAATGCTTGTGTCTCATAGAAAGCTTGCTGTTAATTTTTTAGTTCCGCCACTTATTGCTCCTTTCATAATTGGAGAAGATCCATCGAATTGGGGTGAACAGGTGTCAGCAACTTGTACGGTTCTTAAAGGCGATCAGCCAGTAAACATAACGTGGATGTTAAACGATAAACCTTTAACATCGGATACTTATCGTGATATGTCTATAACAAGGAGTGGAAAGATGATTTCCTTGTTAAGTATTGATTCCGTGGATGCACATCACGCTGGTCAATATACTTGTATTGCAACAAACGATGCCGGACTCTCAAAGCGTAGCGCGATTTTGACAGTTAATGGTATATCTACGTATCATGCCTGTTCATTTGATACCATTTTATTAAAAACCGCTTCGCTTCACAATGCTGTATAACAAGCTTTTATACTTAAATTATTATTATTATTGACACTCCAAATTTATATCCCTATAATTTATTAATAGTAGATTCCGGTGATCCCTTATAATTAAAATTTGTATATGACAAAAATTGACTGAAGGGGTAAATTTATAATTTCGTTCTCTGATTAAAAAAAAACTTAAAATATGCATTTCTTGTTTAGTTGCTCCACAAATAGGTATAGGTTTCACATTCGGTGAGGAGCCTTTAAATGCAGGTGATATGGCAACGATAACTTGCGCAGTGATAAAAGGCGATGCTCCTCTCGATATCGATATGATGTTTAAAGGAGATCCAATTGATATGAACGAAAGTGGAGTTGCAATAACAGATTCTGGTAAAAGGGCTAAACAATTAATGATAGAAGCTGTTGAAGCGAAACATGCTGGCGAATACACTTGCATTGCTTCGAATTCTGCCGGCTCAACTTCTCGATCAACCCTTTTAGCCGTTAATGGTATTGAACAAATCATACATAGAACGAGTGCCGTAGTAATAAGAGATCATTGCGCGAGACTCGTATGGCTTAAAATCGAATTTTACAGACAGATCGTTTTTGTTTGTTTTAAATCCGCTACAATGTGCATTTAAACTTGACCTGTTTGATCATTCATTCTTTACAGTTCCACCTCAAATAGCTCCTTTTACCATGGAAGAAGGACCGGTCAATTGGGGCGAACAAGTTTCTCTTTTTTGCAGCGTTTCAAAGGGCGATCACCCAATGAAAATTCACTGGACGCTGAATAATAATCCAATAAGCGCGAAAAGTCACGACGGAATAATAATTACTAAAACTGGGAAAATGATTTCCGTACTCAGTATAGACTCGGTAACCGCTGAGCATAGCGGTAATTACACTTGCGTTGCAAGTAATCGAGCAGGAACTTCACAGCTTAGTACACGAATATTAGTCAATGGTATATACGAAGAAGTATACCTGAATTCTTGTTTCTGTCTTATCGTTTAGTTTTTGTACCCATAAGCAACACGTAACATTGTTACTTTAGCATCCAAGATCCTTGTAATCCTTTTCATTGTAAATATTACACTAACATTCCTTAAACAGTTGGCCCACAGATAGGCATGTTCTCCTTCGGGCAAGAGCCCTTGAATGCCGGTGAGATGGCCACGATTCAATGCGCTGTTATAAAAGGAGACTTTCCTGTAGAAATTTCCTTTATGTTTGGCGATAAGCCTGTGCAGGCCGATCATCAAGATATTATAATATCAGAGTCTGGCAGACGGGCGAAGCAATTGACAATAGAATCCGTCGGTGCAAAACACGCTGGGGATTATACTTGTATAGCCTCCAATCTTGCTGGATCAACATCGCGCACTGCTACACTGGCAGTGAACGGTACACGGGGAGGATTTTCTTTTGTGCACATTAATTCAGTCATTTAGTGAAAATTATTTTCTTTTGCATTTTTCCATATTTTTATTTGTACCCTGTTCCAAAATAATTGTAATGTGCGTATATACATTTATAAATGTATTCAGTACATTTATAAAAGTATTCAAAAACACATGGTGTTTGTTAATGTTTGACTTGCAAGACTTTTCAAAATCCATTGTCCATTATTAAATTGCAGTTCCACCTCAAATAGCTCCATTTTCAATCAGTGAAGAACCTGCTAATTGGGGTGATCAGGTTAGCGCTGTTTGTAATGTCATGAAGGGCGATCAACCTCTTGAAATCGTATGGACTTTCAAAGACGAAACGATTACTCCTGAAACTCATCAAAGCATGCATGTATTCAAAACGAATAAAAATGCATTGCTAAGTATTGATTCGGTATCCGGATTTCACTCTGGCGAATACACATGCATCGCTAGTAATCAAGCTGGAACATCGACTCGTAGTGCAATACTAGTCGTTAATGGTATTATATAGTATAAGCATAAATAGTTCAAACGTTTGAATGGTTAATCCTAAAAATTTAGTTATTTTTTTCCTAATTCCTTTTATACAATGAACTATTTGACCCATCATGTGAAATTCTTCTATTTGACTTCAGTTGCTCCACAAATAGGATCGTTTACTTTTGGCGAAGATCCCTTAAACGCTGGTGACACGGCTTCAGTTCAGTGCGTTGTTACAAAAGGCGATTCACCACTAGATATTAACTTCATGTTTCGGGGAACAGCATTAGTTCCTAGTCAGGATATAATAATATCAGAAACTGGAAAGCGAGCTAAACAACTGATGATTGAAGCCGTTAGTGCTAGGCACGCCGGAGAGTATACATGTGTTGCTTCTAATATCGCAGGATCAACTTCGCGTTCGACCGTGCTTGCTGTTAATGGTATAATTTAAGAGCTGTGGCATGCAAAATATTTTATTATAATTGGTGATATTGCTCAAATTGACATCCATCAAAACCTTTGACCCTTCCACCATTGAAATACTGCACTTTCTAAATTAATAACAAAACATTTAATCATATATTACGGGTACAATGAACATAGAATGTATCATTTTTTTTTAAATGATATTGTTCCACTTACAGTTCCACCACAAATTTCGCCGGTTAACTTTGGAGAAGAATCAACCAAATCAGGAGATCAAGTATCTGCTATGTGTAGTGTTCATGCGGGTGATAAACCTATCATGATAGAATGGAGATTAAATGGCAAAAGAATTACGCCAAAAACCTATCCGGACATAACAATATTAAGATCTGGAAAAAAATTATCGGTGCTGAATATTGACTCAGCTACTGCTAATCATGCTGGAGAGTATACGTGCGTAGCTAGTAATGCGGCAGGATCCGTCAATCGAAGTGCAATTTTATCAGTCGATGGTATAGAAATATAGGAATGAAACTTGTCATGCAATTTCTAATGTATCCAAATCATAAATCCCATGTTTTTTCCATTTGATCATACCTTTATATTACAATTCAATAATATCTACATTTTTTGTTTTGGTTCTGAACACTCCAGTTATTCTTCGTATTAATTCATTTTGTACAATTTCGACAAATGTGTAGTTGCTCCCCAAATTGGAGTCTTTACCTTTGGTGATGAACCTCTTAACGCGGATGATATTGCATCTGTAACCTGTGCCGTCACTAAGGGTGACCTTCCCATGGAAATTGAATGGATGTTCCACAATAAACCTGTAGATGAAAAACGTGAAGATATTACTGTATCAAATCTTGGTAAACGAGGCAAACAGTTAAGCATTGAAGCTGTTGGTGCGAGACATGCTGGAGAATACACATGTGTTGCATCGAATTTGGCAGGATCGACCTCGCGATCAGCTACACTAGCTGTTAACGGTATAATTTATAAAATTTGGCATGTAATTGTGTGCATTTTAGGCCGACAAAAATTTCTATAGTTATATCGCTATCCACTCGCCCCCCGCCTTATCCATTAGTAACAAACTTAACAATACTCGATGAATACGAATTGGTTAAGATATATACAAAGAATTATTTCTCTTCTATAAAAACAAATATTCTTGAGACGATGTACAAACTTTGCAGTTCCACCACAAATTGCACCAATTAGTTTTGGAGAAGAATCTACGAAATGGGGAGATCAAGTATCTGCAATGTGCAGTGTTCACGCTGGTGATAAGCCTATTATGATTGAATGGAGATTGAATGGAAAAAGAATTACGGCAAAATCACACCCTGACATAGCAATATCAAGAACAGGGAAAAAATTATCAGTTCTTAATATTGATTCTGCAACTGCGGATCATGCTGGGGAGTATATTTGCGTTGCCAGTAATGCCGCAGGATCCGTGAATCGAAGCGCTGTTTTATCTGTTGATGGTATAGAATTATTGGAATATAATTCTTTTTGTTATATAAGTAATTTATGATCTATCCAAGGAATCCTGAACTGTATCCATACATTATTATCATTACCTTTACACTGAGATTGAATAAGTCTAAATATTGCGAACTCGGTCTTCTTTTAATTACATTAGTTTTTATGCATTTTAAATTGACATATATCTGGACTTTACGTATGTCTAGTTGCTCCCCAAATTGGAGTCTTCACTTTTGGTAATGAACCGTTAAATGCTGGAGATATGGCAGCTATTACATGTTCAGTCACAAAAGGTGATCTACCTATGGAAATTCAATGGATGTTTCAAAATGAAGTAATCGATGATAAGGGGAACGATATCGTTGTCTCCAATTTTGGAAAACGTGGAAAACAATTAAGCATAGAATCCGTTGGTGCAAGACATACAGGAGAATATACTTGTATTGCATCAAATCTTGCGGGGTCAACTTCTCGATCAGCTGTTTTAGCTGTTAACGGTATTATTCATCAAGATTAGCATGGGATTTCGTTAATTTTATGTAGACGAATGTTGATATTTTTATATCAGTATCCCTAACCATTCTACCTTATCCATTATCATTATAATCTGTATATGCACTACAATAATAAGATACCAGTTGGTGCAAGCTGTTAAAATTTAAATAATTAATTATTTATTTCATAAAAAATGGTAGAAAATTATTACCAAGTCAATCAAAATTTACAGTTCCACCGCAAATAGCGCCTATTACTTTTGGAGATGAAGCAGCTAAATCAGGAGAACAAGTATCTTCGATTTGCAGTGTTCATACGGGTGATAAACCTATAATGATCGAATGGCGATTAAACGGTCAAAGAATTACACCAAAAACTCATCCGGATATTACAATATCAAGAACTGGCAAAAAACTATTAGTTCTTAATATTGATTCTGCAACTGCCAAACATGCTGGGGAATATACGTGCGTAGCTAGTAATGCGGCTGGATCCGTCAATCGAAGTGCTATTTTATCAGTTGATGGTACTAAAGTTAAAGATTAGGACGAAAACTTGTTATGTAGTCTTTAGTGTCCAAACCACAAACCCTACACTACCTTCGTGTTATGCATACCTGAACACTGAAATTCAAGAATTATATACATATTGTTCGTTTGGTCTTCCGATTATCTTTGTTATTTCAAAGTAATTTTTCTATCTATTGTTCATATATGTACAGTTGCACCTCACATTGGTGGTCTTAGTTTTGGAGATGAGCCACTAAATGCTGGTGAAATGGCTGCTGTCACATGTTCAATCATTAAAGGAGATCTTCCAATGGAAATTCAATGGATGTTTCTAAACGAAATAATTGATGAAAAACGAAAAGATATTGTTATCTCAAACTTTGGTAAACGCGGAAAGCAATTGAGTATTGAATCTGTTGGTGCAAGGCATGCTGGAGAATATACTTGCATTGCGTCCAATCTTGCGGGATCAACTTCGCGATCAGCTGCACTAGTTGTTAACGGTATAATTTTAAAACTTTGGCATGCGACTGATTTATATAGTTCTGCGACATTTAACATTACCACATAACCTTTCTACTTTATCCACTACCTTAACGGTTGTTTTTCTAAATTACATCTCATGCAATAAAAGAAATAATTAGCGTAAAGAAGAAAAGGGACATAAAGCTTTTGTAGTAGAAACTTTCACTGACAAGTTATATATTGCTATAACTTACAGTTCCACCACAAATCGCACCTATT
Organism: Philotrypesis tridentata; assembly: GCA_018906965.1. NCBI lineage: Eukaryota > Metazoa > Arthropoda > Insecta > Hymenoptera > Pteromalidae > Philotrypesis > Philotrypesis tridentata. The sequence continues at coordinate 4,676,935 of JACCIB010000011.1, read as the reverse complement.
AATTTCGGAGACGAAGCAGCCAAGTGGGGAGAGCAAGTATCTTCTGTTTGCAGCGTTCATACGGGTGACAGACCAATAATGATCGAATGGAGATTAAACGGCAAAAGAATCACACCAAAAACACATCCAGATATTACAATATCTAGAAGTGGCAAAAAATTATCCTTACTTAACATTGATTCTGTTACCGCTGATCACGCGGGCGAGTACACTTGCGTTGCCAGTAATGCAGCAGGATCAGTCAATCGAAGCATTGTTTTATCAGTTGACGGTACATAATTAGAGGAATAAAATATAAAATAATGTTCACTTATTCCTCCACTCCAAACAAGTCCTTCAATTATCCCTCTTCGGCACACATACTAAGATTTTCTAGGGATACGGTATTTTCTTATCGAACTTCAATGTGGTCGCATTATCTTCGAATTTATACCTTGTTCATTTTGAAAAACATGTCTGAGAAAATTTAGCATTATATTTTTTAGTTATTCCCTATATAAGAATTCATCTATGCGGGTTTCTATAAAATTTTTGTCTCTTCAGTGTGATTTTCACAAAGCTTCCTGCAACGATAATTATGCGAGAATCGTTTGATTTTTACGCCAGTAAATATTGTAATATTAAAAAATCTATAAAGCAATCGAAGATAGAATTAATGAAAAATAAAGACTAAAAACGTGATATTTAATTCTTGTAGCTATTTCAAACTGAATTACGAAAATATATTTTTCTAGAATAATTTTAAGCGTTACACATAATTAATAAATTGCGTAAATCCGCTTTGTAGTTGCACCTCACATTGGTGTTCTTACATTCGGTAATGAGCCATTGAATGCTGGTGAAATGGCTGCTGTCACATGCTCAGTTATTAAAGGAGATCTTCCTATGGAAATTCAATGGATGTTCCAAAATGAAGCGATAGATGAAAATCGGGAAGATATTGTTATCTCAAACCTTGGTAAACGCGGAAAGCAATTGAGTATTGAATCGGTTGGTGCAGCACATGCCGGAGAATATACATGTGTTGCTTCGAACCTTGCCGGTTCAACATCACGAACTGCTGTACTTGATGTGAATGGTATATTACCCATTTTTAGAATAAATAATTTGCTCGTATATATAGATACTTTGACCTCATTAATCAAAGCTAATGCATACTTATGTATTCTCCTTAAAACCATTCCTGTTTTATCAGTTATAGTTGCAACTCAACTAATTGTTCCACATGCAACACCCAACAATTTACTTAATACTATTGAATCGATATCTTAAAATTTTCTATTTCAACAAACATACTTTAACCTGACATATACAATTTACTATTCAACTGCTTTTATGAAAACAGTGGTTCCTCAAATTGGTGCTTTTACATTCGGCTCTGAACCAGTAAATGCTGGAGACGTTGCTTCCGTAACATGCATTGTAACTAAAGGTGACTTTCCTATGGAAATTGAATGGATGTTTCAAAATGAGCCCATTGATAATAATCGCGAAGACATCGTGGTTTCAAATTCTGGTAAACGCGGTAAACAGTTGACCATTGAATCGGTTGGTGCTATACACGCCGGAGAATATACTTGTGTGGCATCCAATATTGCTGGCACAACAACTCGCACTGCGATTCTTGACGTAAATGGTATATTCAAAATTGAAATTCGATAATATTAAAATTAGATCATTCGACTCTACTTTATCCTTGCAAATTCATAGCATGTGCAACGTAAATTATATTATCAAGCAACTGTCAACACAAGCTTTCAATTATACCGCTTCCTCATAACCCATCTGTCATGAAGTATGACCTCTGTCTTGATCACGTGCTACCAAAGCTAAGAAAACCAGCTTTTTAGAGCATTATACATCCTTATATAGGTTCATCAAATATACCAGATTCCGCATTCTATTTAAAAAAAAATTTAATTTTAAATAAATTTTTCACGTCAATGACAAAGGAGGTAACTTTATAGATTAGCATTTCTATAAGAAACCAATATAATTGATTTAAAATTGATATACAATTGAGTATTTTGGAAACTTTTCTATTATTTACAAATATTTCAACAGTCACTCCTCAAATTGGAGCTTTCACTTTTGGAAGTGAGCCAGTAAATGCAGGGGATGTCGTATCGGTGTTGTGTATCGTAGCCAAAGGTGATTTTCCAATGGATATTCAGTGGATGTATAGAAATGAACCAATCGATGATAAACGTGATGACATCCTAATAATGGACTCTGGCAAACGTGGAAAACAATTGACTATAGATTCAGTCGGTGCAGCTCATGCTGGAGAATATACTTGTGTTGCATCAAACATAGCCGGCACAACAACGCGCAGTGCTGTGTTGGACGTTAATGGTATTTTCAATTCACGATCATGACGAAGAGTGATGTAAATCTTGCATAACAAGTCCCTTCAATACCTTTGTTTCTTCAACCTATTACTTTATCCACATCAACATCAAGTTTCAGGACCTAAAGTATAGAATGAACAAATCGAACGTCAATTCATCGTGAATGATTCATTACAAGATCTTAACTAAACATCTATAGGAAAAAATTTGCGCGATATATTTGTTGACAATCACTGTATGATCTTTAAAATAATGAGATATAAATTTATCAACAGTTTCTCCTCAAATTGGAGCATTCACTTTTGGCAGTGAACCAGTGAACGCAGGCGATGTCGCATCTGTTCTGTGCGTAGTTACCAAGGGTGATTTTCCCATGGAAATACAATGGATGTTTCACAACGAACCTATTGATAGTAATCGCGAAGACATCACGATATCGAGTTCTGGTAAACGCGGTAAACAGTTAACCATCGAATCTGTTGGTGCAATTCACGCGGGAGAGTACACCTGTATTGCCTCGAATATCGCTGGTTCGACGACGAGAACTGCTGTCCTTGACGTTAATGGTATTTTAACCAACAGACTCCAAACCTGTCGCTTAACGCTCAATCCTCCTGAACTTCCTGAGCACAACCTACCCCAACGAACGGCGCTATCTTCACGACGATAAAAGCTTCTATTAACGACAAAACTGACGAACATAACTGTATCTCGCAACATCTCTACCTTTGCAGTGCTGCCAAAGTTACTCGCATTCTCGCTAAGCGATGGTCCGCTGAATTCCGGTCAGGTGGTGACGGTGCCATGCGCCGTCATCGAAGGCGATCAGCCTCTCAAACTCCACTGGACACTGAATGGTCACGCGATATCGCCTCACTCGGGCATATCGATCCTCGATCTGGGAGAGCGCGGAGCCATTCTGAGTATCGGCTCGGTGCAGGCCTCGCACGCCGGCACTTACACGTGCACCGCCGAAAACCCGGCCGGCAGGCGTCAGCTCTCCGCTGAGCTCATCGTCAACGGTCAATAGTCAACCTAGTCAACTGTTACGCATAGTCCTTGTATTTGTCTCTTTTTATTTTATTTTGTTGTCGAGCATGCGCTACGTACGTACACCTTGTTTGAGTTGTCTGATCCTCTATCTGAGTCTCATAGCTGAGTTCCGCAAACGCGCCAGCCGGGGTCGCCCCGATCTTCTGGAGCAGCGACAAGCGACTCGAATTAATCTCGCGAGCTAAAGAAAGGAAAGAAAAAATAGTATGTTGTTGTATCTTGCAGTCGCGCCGCACCTTCAACCGTTCTCTTTCCAAGAGAGCACAAACACCGGCGATCTGATAATCGTGCATTGCGCGGTGATTAAGGGCGACGCGCCCTTATCTCTTCAGTGGCTCTTCAACGGCCGACGCATTGAGCTAGGCAACGAGGTCCACATTACCAATATGGGCGAGCGAGTCTCGACCCTGACGATACCTGCGGTGCGAGGCGAACACGCCGGGGAATACGCGTGCGTCGCCGACAGTCCAGCCGGTCGCGTTCGACACAGCGCCCACCTCAAGGTCAACGGTACTGTGGCGCCCCCTACAACCTTCTCATCAGCTTCACGCTCTGGGATACTTTATCTTTTAATTGTGCCTTGTTTTAACGATCGTTACTTACGTTAGAGCCATCAGATGAGGCAGTCTCGATAATGCAAAACGTTTATATATACATATTTATATTGCGTAGATATTTACCATACAAATACATCATTTGTTATTACATATATATATACACATACATAGACCTTAATTGTGCTGCTGCAAGCTGTATTTACTACACATAATGACAATTAACATTTATCCTCGCCCCTTGAGTAATTTTATATTTTTGCAATTGAATAATGTATTTTGCTGAATAACTCTATTCTCTGTTTTAGAGCGTATTATAGCATAACGTCAGCATAAAACAGAGTTAGTCCGAGTATAAATATTAGACACGCTCTGTAGAGTTGTTTACTTACCAAACATGAGCTCTCGCAAAGTATAAGTTATATAAGTTGACACTGTATCCCTCAAACTATCTCTATAGATATTCGTCCCTTGCACATGAGTACACAAAATAGTTCTTTGCAAACGAAAAAGCGGAGAGAGAGAGAGAGAAAGAGAGAGAGAGAGAGAGAGAGAGAGAGAGAGAGAAACTCGGAGGAACGAGAAAAGGAGGATAGCAAAGCCAAAAGAAATGTGATAAAAGTGGACATTTCTGGTTAAATTAACGTTCCAGTCCATCCACGCATCACTCCGTTCGATTTCGGGGATCAGCAGGTATACGCCGGGCAAACGGCCCAGGTAGCTTGCATGGTGCCGACCGGCGACCTGCCCATCGAGATCAGCTGGATGTTCGATGGGAAAAATCTGTCCCAGTCTATGGGCTACAGGGTGAACCAACTTGGTTCGCGCCTGAGTTTCCTACTCATTGATCTCGTCGAGCCGAACCACGGAGGCAAATACATGTGCGTCGCGAAAAATCCCTCTGGCAACGACACGCACCAGGCGACTTTGCTGGTCTACGGTTAGGCTCTGCCTCACAAGTCACTCACGAGAATTATATATACCTTGTATCTCTTTAATCGTGCAGCCGGCTCCTCGTATTTGTTTAAAGGCTTCCTCGACTTGATGGAGAGATATATATGTGTGTCGTACACATTTATATACACGAATTTCGGGGCTTTGTCCTGGATATGAACATTGCGATTAAGAATTGCTGTGACGCCTGCTTTTGAATGGTGCATCCGTCGAGCTCTCTTTCTCTTTCTTTCTTTCTCTGTCACTCTCCTCTCTTTCTCTCTCTCTCTCTATATCTCTCTCTCTCTCTCGCTCTCTCTCTCTCTGTTTCGGACTTTATAAGCGCTTTGCCTAAATCTTCTACTATTTTCCATACTTCAACTGTATCTTATAGACAACTATTGTATTACCTACAGCTTCTTGTGTACTTCCTAAATCTCTTACTCTTCTGCTAATATAATTCTATAGCTTCTTCTGGTCTTGTATACGTGTCTCTTTCACTCTGACCTTTCGTTTATTATTTTAAGTACACATAACGAGTTCTAAAAAGATAATAATCGAGATAAGTACCTTAACTAAAGAAAAAAGAGGAAACGATTAAAATTGTGTTGATTAAAACAGTATGTGTATATTAAATTATTGTTTTGTAGTAAAACCATGTTACTGTTTAAGTTGATCGAGCTAACTGAATATGCATTGCACTTTTACCCATCTGTGCAACCTATAACGTGTATTCCAAACAACAATTAAGTCGCCTAAAAAAAATGACGCTTCGATATTACATAGCAATAATATATCCCTCGTCGCTTGCCTCAATGCATATTATATATGAGTAAAATAATGATGTGCGAAGCTCTGTCACTTATCGTCTATATATATACCAATCGTACCTGCAGCTGCATCTCGTAAGCATAGGTCAGCTTGTGCGCTAGTCATTTTACTGTCATAAGTTGCCTCCATCGTTTAAAATCCAGCATCAACAGCTCACTATATCTATCTCAGCCTCATATATAGCTCATAATATTCATCAATTAACAAGCCCACGTTCTTCAGACAAAATCGAATTGGTTGAACAAGGTGTCGCACGTGCATACATAAGCGGAGACGCCGTGTGAACCTTGAATTGTTAAAAAGAAAAGACACTCAAATAGCACAGTATACAATTCGACAATCGATCGGTGGATCGGCCATTCTTCGAAATGCAATACTCAACGAAAGTCCGCACGAGATTCGACTCAAAATTCTCTACTCAATGTTCAGTCAGGCGAAATTCGTATACCATTGTTTTTGCGCGGAATCGATTCACTTTCAAACAACAAAATATCCCGTCTCTCCATCCCTCTCTGTCTCTCGCCAAGTCTCCCATCCACGATCCCGCGATCCCGTCACTTGGTTTTTTGTAGTGATTAAATTTTTAATCCCGCATGTTTATTTTGGTAGTGGCTTTTAACATTTATGCGGCTGATGCATGCTGCCGCTGTAAAGTCATTTAACAAGTGCATGTCAAGATCAATAACAAGCCATGCGAGTCACATTAATCTTAAGAATAGAGTTCGTGCCATCGCACAAATGCTTCGGATATAGAGATAGATCAGAATTAACTCAATTGAATTGACGAGATTGTCTAATAATCGCGTCCTATGTATGAGACTAATGGAATGTTATACTTGAAATATGGAATTCAATTATACGTATCCGAAGCATTTTCATTGCTATTAGTCATGCAAGGGGGTCGTTTTGTCAAAGCATGTGACAAAGTGAATTATGTGCGAAACGTCTGTTGGGGGGATGAGACTTGAAATATGAAATATTTATTGCTATTGCTTCATATAACTAATTAGACAACAAAAAAAAACTATATAATTAATGAATAAGTTTTTTAAATTTTCATTTCCAAAAGATTTTATTAATGGCATAAATAATTATAAGATCAACAAATATTTAAAATGATTTCATCCTTTTGATTGAAAATAGTATATAAACAATTATTAATGCAGTATACAATTTTGCTTTGCTGATGCGTTTATAATTTATAAATAAATATGCATATATGTAGCTAAAAACGCAGCGATCTAAAAATGAATGGAATCGGAAGACCTGTGGGTTACTATAACACAACATTTTATTATTTCAAGTCAAGTCTATATTAAATTGGATTTTAAAAAAACATGGAATAAATTTAAAATTTACTGTTTCTTATCAAAATGTCTAACAGACGCTTCGAAATAACGCATAATGGCAACCAATTTTATCCAAATATAAATGCTAAAATTCAAAAATAAGTAATAATTTGTTCATTTTCGACACAGAAACACATAAAATGGATAAAATTAACGCCACTCTTGATCAAAAGTAGTGCCTCAAACAAACAAAAAATTAAAAGCAATCTTTATTAACTCAAATTTTGTGATGTCGCTGCAGTACCCCCGCGTTGGATTCTCGAGCCTACCGATAAAGCATTTGCTCAAGGCTCAGACGCTCGCGTCGAGTGCAAAGCCGATGGGTTCCCCAAGCCCCAGGTCACATGGAAGAGGGCTGCCGGTGAGTTGTTTCTCAAATTCGTAATTTCTAATATTATGAAAAATCGCAATGCAAACTTGTAATGTAAAACCTCCGTAATGCAGGTGACACCCCCGGAGATTATACCGATCTCAAATTGAACAACCCCGACATCAGCGTGGAGGATGGTACCCTCATGATCAACAACATTCAAAAGACTAATGAGGGATACTACCTTTGCGAAGCCGTTAACGGAATAGGCTCTGGACTGTCTGCCGTGATCCTGATTTCCGTGCAAGGTATTGTCTTTACCGATAAAAATACCGATGTACATTGAATTCTTTCGATCAATCCATCGTAACCTTCACATTCTCTCAGCACCACCTCACTTCGAGATCAAGTTACGCAACCAAACGGCTCGACGAGGCGAGCCAGCTGTCCTACAGTGCGAAGCCCAAGGCGAGAAGCCGATCGGCATCCTCTGGAACATGAACAACAAGCGTCTGGACCCGAAGAGCGACTCCCGCTACACCATTCGCGAGGAGATCATGGGTAACGGTGTGCTGTCCGACCTTAGCATCAAGAGGACCGAGAGAAGCGACTCTGCTCTCTTTACTTGCGTTGCTACCAATGCCTTCGGAAGTGACGATACGAGCATCAACATGATTGTTCAAGGTGAGTAAAAAATCGGCATCTTGTAAGTCTCGATCGAAATACTAATTCTCAACTGAAACTCACAGAGGTGCCGGAAGTCCCGTACGGTCTCAAAGTCTTGGACAAGTCAGGTCGCTCCGTCCAGCTCTCCTGGGCAGCTCCGTACGACGGAAACAGCCCGATCAAGCGCTACGTCATCGAGTACAAGATCAGCAAGGGTTCCTGGGAAACCGATATCGATAGAGTCGTCGTGCCTGGATCCCAGCAGAACGTCGCCGGCGTTTTCAATCTGAAACCAGCGACAACTTACCACCTGAGAATCGTCGCCGAGAACGAGATCGGCACTTCCGAACCTTCCGACACCGTGACTATCATTACTGCTGAAGAGGCACCGTCTGGTCCCCCAAGCTCCGTTCGCGTTGACGCTTTGGACCAGCACACGCTCAAGGTTAGTCATATTTTGTGATGATTTATTTTTCGAAACATTGAACAGCATACTGATGAGCGTGAACATGCTTACAGGTGTCGTGGAAGCCACCAGCGCGCGATGACTGGAACGGCGAAATTCTCGGCTACTACGTCGGTTACCGTCTAGCTTCCTCCGAGAAGCCCTACATGTTCGAAACTGTCGAGTTCTCGAAGGAGGACGGAAAGGAGCATCACTTGCAGATCATGAACCTGAAGACCTACACCCAGTACAGCGTTGTCGTTCAGGCCTTCAACAAGGTCGGATCTGGACCAATGAGCGAGGAGAGACGTCAGCACACTGCTGAAGGCGTTCCTGAGCAACCACCTCACGATACCACTTGCACGACCTTGACGTCCCAGACTATCCGTGTGTCCTGGTCTTCTCCACCGCTATCCGCAGCTAACGGTGTCATCACTGGCTACAAGGTAGAATTTAGTCAAGTTTCGTTTATCATTAAAGGCGATAGTAAAAGTCGAGTGAATCATTGCTTATAAATACTTTGATACCAGATCATCTACGGACCTTCTGAATCTTGGCATGATGAGAATACCAAAGACACCAAGATCACCTCTTCCAGTGAAACGATTTTGCACGGTCTGAAGAAGTTCACCAACTACAGTATGCAGATACTCGCTTTTACCTCAGGCGGTGATGGTGTGAAGTCTGCTCCAATCCATTGCCAAACCGAACAAGACGGTAGCGAAACCATATTTATCATATCTGTATCTGTCGTTTTATTCGATGCTAATATTCTACGATTTTAATAGCTCCCGAGGCTCCAACAGCTATCAAGGCTTTGGTCATGTCTGCTGATTCGATCCTCGTCTCCTGGCGTCCACCAACTCAACCTAACGGTGTGATCTCGCAATATACCGTTTACACTAAAGCCAATAACTCCGAGCAGGCTGTTAGTCAAAAGGTACCGCCAACTCAACTTACTCACGAGGTGTCAGGATTAAGCGAAAACCATCGCTATGATTTCTGGGTGACTGCCAGTACGAATATAGGAGAGGGACAGCCTTCGAAGATCGTTAATCTTGCTCCTAGCGGTAGCGGTAAGTTAGACTTGGTTTAAATAATTATTATTTTTACCTGCTCAATTAAGAACAAAATTTAAGACACATGATTTTAATTCACAGTTCCGGCCAAGATTGCATCCTTCGATGATAAGTTTGTTGCGACCTACAAAGAGGACGTAAAACTGCCATGCTTAGCTGTTGGAGTACCAGCTCCAGAAGTCACATGGAAGGTTCGCGGAGTCAAGCTCGCGCCTACCGATCGTCTGCGACAACTACCCGAAGGATCACTTTTCATCAAAGAGGTCGATCGTACCGATGCCGGCGAATACTCGTGCTACGTAGAGAACACTTTTGGTCACGATACCGTAACTCATCAGCTCGTTGTACACGGTAAATTTAAATTTTCACAAAACAAAAACAACATTTTTTAACCATAAATGAATAATAACTTAATTGTTGGATTTCCATAGCTCCACCACACTCTCCGCAAGTGACGCTAACCGCTACGACCACTAACTCGCTAACCATGAAGTTACGTCCTCACCCAACCGATAATGCTCCCATCCATGGATACACCATCCACTACAAACCTGAGTTCGGAGATTGGGAAACTGTTCAGATCAGCTCGACTGCTCTCAAATATACCCTGGAGAATCTCTGGTGCGGATCCCGCTACCAAATCTACGTTACCGCCTACAATGCGTTAGTATCTTTTTATAAAAATAATTTAGTTTATAATAATTTCTTTCATTATGATCACGTAATTTTTTGACATTTATAGAATCGGCATGGGTGAACCGTCCGACATCCTGAATACACGTACAAAGGGTTCAAAACCCATTGTCCCGGAAGCTGCAAGATTCATCGAAGTTTCGACCAAGAGTATTACGCTGCACCTTCATGCTTGGTCCGACGGAGGATGCCCCATGTTATACTTTGTCGTTGAACACAAGAAAAAGTAACAAATGAATTTTCTATTTAGTAGTAAAGTGTTCACGGAAGTTCTTGCTGCCAACACGAAAATCTTTTCGTTTTGTTATTAGTTAATTTCTCAAAACTAAAATTTTTTGTGAAATTCGAGAAGATTTTCGCAATCTTTTTCTACAACGTATTTCAAGCTCAAAAGACTGACACTACGTAAATGTATTAAAAATTTGATATATGATTACTAGGCACCAGCAGGAATGGAACCAGGTATCCAACAACGTCAAACCCGGCGGTAACTTTGTCGTCATGGATCTTGATCCCGCAAGCTGGTATCACCTGCGAGTAACAGCGCACAACAACGCCGGTTTCAACGTTGCTGAATACGAATTTGCAACGCTCACCGTTACCGGAAGTGAGTATGCCGTTGCGCATTGGTTTCGTGTGGTCGGCGTCAATGGTGGCACTCACGTTGCATTTACATTTTTCCATTAACGTACACGATCGGTTGTCGGTTAATTAAGCTTTAATCCATTTGTAACTAATAAGTGCAGGTAAACACAATGAAATCTAGTTTTTAGTTGAAGATCAATTCCAACAACTAAATTTAAGAATGAAATTTCTTGCAATTATCGGTAACATTGAATTGGTTTCACGAAGAAAAGAACCACTTACTCGTAGCACGTATCCGCAAATTCACTGTCACTCTCGCACACGCGCATATACGCTTCGTTGAGTGTAGCCTCTTCTGTATGTTTTAGGCACCATTGCGCCGGCCCGCGAAGTTGCGGACGTGAACGACGCCGACAGCACCAACGACGCCGACAGCACCAACGACCCCATGAAAAAATTCATTGATAACCTAAATCTGGTGGTGCCTGTTGTTGCGGCGGTGCTCGTCATTATCGTGGCCGTCATCGTGATTTGCGTCCTCAGAGGCAAAGGTCACGACGACGAGAAAGGTGCGTAAACTAAAAAAAATCCTTTTTATTCCCGCCACGCTGCGCGACGCAGGCACAATCGCACCGCCGATTCTCAGCGGGACGACCGGCGACTCGGAGAAGAAGAGAGGCGAGGACGGGAACATGCACCAACTCTTCCCGTGGCTGCCCGTGTGGTTCGATATCAACGTCATCGTACCCGTGGGGGCGACAATCGTCGTCATCATCGTCGGCATCGTCGTCATATGCGTCGCCCTGTCCAGAAGAACCCGTGGACCCGAGCAAACCAGACTGCGCGGAATCTCTTCGTCCGATGAGAAATATTACGAAGGCCAATGTACTAATGACTTAACGATCGTTTGCCCAATACACTTTTACATCGCGAAATATGTTCCGTATGAGTTCCGCACGATCGAAGTACACCAAGTAACTTGTATCCGTCTAATTGTCTAGATGACGTAGTGTACCAGCAGACCGGAGTGGTCGGAGCAACGCTCGACAAGAGAAGACCTGACCTGCGCGACGAGCTGGGCTACATCGCGCCACCCAATCGTAAACTACCCCCTGTACCCGGATCCAATTACAACACGTGCGACCGCATCAAGCGAGGCACCGTTATAAGTAAGTCCAATTCCGATTATCCCTTAAGAGAGATGAGGTTTTTATCAATCGTACGTAAATATTACCATACTGTTTTCGGCATGATTATTTACATGTACCATATATATATATTTGCTCTTCACGCTTCAATGCAAAGTCAAAGAGAATATATATGTACACGCAATAGCGCGTATTCCAACTGTAAACCTTATCTTTCTGCTAGGATATCACGTCTGCATCCATATACGCCTAGAATCATCCTCTATGATTTTTGTCTGCTCACTAAATAATCGCGGCATAAGTATACTTTATTCCTCACCATAACTTTCGCTGCAAACAGGCCAATCATTTACTTCATACATAATATACTCATTAATCTACAGAACGTATAATCCAAAAGTCATTTGTATAATGTATTTTCATTTGTTATTGTACAGTTATATTATTATCATTATAATTTTGCCTTTGCACAGAGTCTTGACACCATTTTTCTAATAGAGCCTAATCTACATTATACGTACGTACTGCACATATATCAATAGAGTAATTACTATATGCAAAGTAGTCGAGCAGAGAAAACCGCACGGGATACGCCACGCGGGAATACATCGAGTACGAAGGCCAGCCAAAATGTATATATATATTCGTAATATGTATATCGCATGTTTTTTTTATGTCTTCAATCATACGAAACTCATAAATACGATATTTCGCCAACATCCCACTGATTTCATTATAATTACTGTAATTAACCTCATCGTTGGTCATTGCGACATTGAAACATAAATTTTACATCACATAGCAAATAGTCGTACGTTTTAGCATTAGACATAAAGACAAGCGTTTTAACCCCCGTGGAGAGGAAGTGCAAGAGGAAGCGAGAATATAGCCGCTTTCGTAGCCGTTTCGAAAAAAGACGAGAAAACCGGGAGCTCGATCGCGAGGATGAGGATCGGTAGGCTTAAAGCGTGTGGTAGAACGATCGTTGTAGCTTGTATTCAACAGGTCGGAACGGCTCGGTAAGGAGCCATCACGCGACATGGGACCCGAGGAGGCACATGTACGAGGAGTTGAGTCATTACGCGCCGACGAGGAGGTGTCCGCCGCCGCCGCCCAACGCCAGCACCGATCAGCTCAACCACCGAGGTTTGTACCGAGTCTTGCAAGTAGAGAGGGATGCTTCGATCCCCCTTCGAGGGATGAAAGTTCAATTTAAACGGGAAACACGTTGTGTACGATGACAATTTAGTACGTTATATCATACACACTGACTAGCCTGTGTATAACGAATTGGATACGACTGTATATGCGTATCTGGGACATGCGGAATCTATCGTTAACTGAATTGTATGACTAGTGACTCCCTCTCTATTTCTCATTGTTGTTTTCTCTGAGTTTGATCCTTGTCGACGAGTGCGAGAGAGAGAGAGAGAGAGAGAGAGAGAGAGAGAGAGAGAGAGAGAGAGAGAGAGAGCTATAGTAACCGCCTGGTGGGCCGTATTGGAGAGTGCGACCACCTGCGAACAACTTCGTAAGTTCTCCGCTCCGTAACGCAAAACAAACAGAAATGAAAAACCAAGTTCACAAAGAGCTGGGGACGCTCGCTCTTTTATGATCGCTTGCACGACGCTCATATTGCATGACAGTTTTCGTTTCATTAAGCACGATTTTATATATACTCGTCTACATCATGTACCCTTGATCGATCGTAATTTTTTTAAACCACCTTCACGATTCCATCGGAGTTAGTTCCATCATCATTATTGCACGAATTTCACCAGTGCTTGAGAGACGTTTTGAAAATTACGATTACCGAGTTATTATACGATTTTTTTATAGTGTACAGATCACCTTAGAGAACACGTATGATACTGCTTACTCTGCGCTCCACTGAATTATATACCCTTAAGCTATTTTTGACTTTGAAATTTTTAGTTCCATATTATCAGCTTGTCAGTCGTTAATAGAATAATGATACTACCTGAATTATTATTCTATGCCTGTAAGAAAAGTTTTCGAATCTACCGTTTTAGTTGACCTGTTTTAAATTGCACAAGAATAACGATTATCAATATGTACATAACCCCAAATCTTTAAATAAATACATATAAAGGAGAATTCTGTAAATGAATAAGCTAAGAGTTCGATGACGAAATTCACGCGATAATTTGGCACTTGCTGGAAACTCAGGTATGGAAGACGAGATTTGCCCGTACGCGACGTTCCACTTGCTGGGCTTCCGCGAAGAGATGGACCCGAGCAAGGCGATGCAGTTCCAGACCTTCCCACACCCGGCCAACGGACACTCGGGCACCATGGGACCGGCAGTAGGACACCCGACCAATTCCTCGGCGCACAGCCGATCTGGCTCTCAATCGATGGTAAGAGCCGTTAGGTCCTCTCTACACCCGCATAGAATCTGGATGAAATTCGCGAAAACGCACGATTAACCTGTCCCCAGCCACGACAGAACGGCGGCCGGTACTCCCGGGTACCGTCGCAGGGCGGCAGCACGGGCGGCAACACCAACATCTTCACACCGGAGTACGACGACCCTGCCAACTGCGCTCCCGAGGAGGACCAGTACGGCTCGCAGTACGGACAGTACGGAGCGCCCTACGATCACTATGGATCGCGAGGCTCGGTCGGACGTAGGTCCGTCGGCTCGCTGCGCAACCTGCCCGTCTCCAACTCCCCCGAACCTCCGCCACCACCCCCGAGGAATCACGACCAGAACAACTCGAGCTTCAACGACAGCAAGGAGAGCACCGACATCAACGACCAGGACGACCGCGACCAGTTGATACGCAACTACGGTGGTAAGCCGCTCGATCTCTGCTTTGCCTCCCCAACGCCCATTCGTCCCGTCACGCGACACGTCCGTTCTTAAATTTTTCTCCTTCTCTTTCTTTTCTGTTTTTTCCTCCTTTCAACTCAACTTTTCTGTAAGAGACGAAGAGTGCGAGATTGAATTTTGGGATTGCGTTCGTTAAGTCTGACTCTATGGGCTCGGAATGAGAAATCATCGGCGTCTGACCAAACTCCGGCCCATCTACTTGCTCGATAATTTTGCTGCGAATGTATCAGCTATCAATTTTACCTTGTAACCGGGTAGAATACTTAAAAGTTTTCTTAAAATTCAATTTCCGCATCGATTATTTTTCAATGTTTTTTATATAAATAACAAGTCCATCGTGAACCGAAAATTTGAATTTCAGTCACCAATATCGCATGACTGCACCACTGCTGTAACTATTTAATATTCATTTATTACCTTTTTTTTAATTGTAGCGAGAATTTTTAAAAATTTTTAGGCTCGTGGTATAACATGCGATTCGATACTGTTGCGTTAGAAGATTTTTAACTCGTACGACTTTTAAATGTCACATGAGCTAAATAACTACCTTCCGTACCCGTATCGACGTATACTATTATTAGTCATGTACCCATTATTTTACATCGTTTATTGCAACTTTCAATCGATTTATTTTTATGATTCATATTTTTCATTTTCCTTTTCATTTTTAATATTGGAAACTAATAGACACTAATAGTAAAATTTAATTCGTGTTTATGTGTCTGGGAATACTGAACTGCATGCGGTACATCAGAAATAACATTTCTCTTTCAGGCAGCGCACGTCGAAAAATTATGTCGACTCGTCTAATTGCATGTAATGTGTCGTAGTAGTTGTGTTGTGTCAATTGGTATGTGTTTTTTATAATTACAGCTCATGGCAAGGATGTCAAGACGGCAGAGGAGATGCGTAAGCTTATTGAAAGGTTAGTACTTTGTGCTAACGAGTCAATATAACTTTTTAGATTTCCGTTGACGAGAATTACTGCGTAGACTGTCCTATTTAAAATGTTTAACTATGCTGTATTGTAATTATATTTGAAACTTTCTCGTCAAAGGATCCAGACTTTTTCTAGTGAAACGAAATCGATAAATTTGAAATCCATTCGAAAAGTGTAGGAAATTTCACCTTCTAAACAGATTCCATAATGTCGTCAAAAGATATCTGCTTTCAACGTTTATAATTTACCTTTTATGATTGATCTTGTTACCTTTATTTTTAATAACCACTTTACATTTTAAAATATAAAACGGTTATTGATTATTTAATTTTAGCAAAAAATAGCAGGAAAATTTAGCAGGAAATTATGTGAAGTTTCAAAGTTAATTAAAGCACATCGTATATTTAGTTATTCGAACCATTCTAATTGCAACTTATCAATAATAATTGTTTCCGTTAGTAATAAATCTGCTTTAGTAGTAAAAGGAGTTCTTAGACGATATTCAAATTGAATTTTAAAGGAGGCCAATCCTCCTATGTTGATCGAAATACTTAAATAATTTACGAGCTTATATATATATATACGTGTACGGAATAAAATGATTTTATAGAACAAATCCAAAAAGAGCACAATATAACTAGTTGCATCATGAATTGGTAATTAACACAACCGTATTAATACACAATTCTAACGAATAATCGGTAAACAATTAGCAATCCAATGTGACTAACACTCAAATTATGTTTTTGTAAATAACTTGGCAAAGCACGCATACAGCATATAATATATAATAACCAAATTGCATATATGTATAAGACACATAATTCGTTTGGTTAAAACAAGCTCACTCTCATATCTCATGTGATCACGATCATATAATTTTTCACCACGAATTCACGTAAGTCACTTCATTATCTAATGATAGAGCTTAAAACTCATTAGAATTCACGTAATTTGATTGCCACACCAATTGTATTTTTCTTTTTTTGGTTTCTCGTTATCGAATTTTCATTTCACCACGGCATGCTGCTTTGTTGTTCTCACTAGATTGTTCATTATTGTTTTTCCATATACACACATAAACTTACGTCTCTGCATCGCACATATTATTTCGATCTGATTTTTAATCTCGACAATAACGTATACAGAGTGAAAGCATGCTAGTACGACAGCAGCAGCACCATATGTATTATTGTCTACTCGTCACTTATATTGGTTCTCTCAATGTGTACATACACTTACTTGTTTTTCATTCGGCGCGATAGAGAGAGAGAAGAAGGGGCTGGAAAATCAAGAAGAAAGAAAATATTATTATGTACATATATCTATATTTAAATAGACGATCGATGTAGCGTGAAAGACTCTGCTCGTTGAGGATAAATTTGAAAGAGAAACATTGTATGAAATCGATCGCTCTCGGCCGGGAGTTAACTCGACAGTTTACTAACTCAAGCCGTGTGTGCTTTTTGCTTTTCTCTCCCGCAGAAACGAAGCCGGCAAGCAAAGCAGCTTCGGGAACCACGCAGGACTCCTCGCACCCTACGATACTGTGGCAGTGTAATCTGTAAGCTCCTCCACTGCAATCCAACGGCGATCTTCATTTTCTTAACCAGGACTGTCCTTAAAACTGCCAATTTTTCCACTTCTTAATAATATCTCGACATCTCGTTAGTCCATTTATTATGAAAACTCGCATGATAAGAAGACTTATCATGACTTATAATAACGCTAATGCCTATTGCCCTCGTTTATATTTATATTATACACGTATAATATATGTACGAATATGGCGAGTTCGATTCGACGAATTAGCGAATTCGTTTTGGCACAAAGAAAGAGTGTGTGAGAGAGAGAGAGAGACGGAAATGAAGAAAGAGAGTCGAGAAACGATCACAGCCGCAAGAAGAGTCGACGGCTTTTAACTTTAGGGGGAGACCCGCTGACGAAAGAAGGGAGGTGACTCGAGAGAAGCGCAACGCGCAACTTTGCCAAATTACACTCGACTTGAGTTGTGGGAAAATTTTAACTTTGACTTGGACAGAAAAAAGAAAAAATACCATTCGAGTAACGAGCAACGCATAACGCGACGCTTTGACAGGTTGAGAAAGAGAAACGATTGTACGACGTAAACGTATAGACGCCGAAACTAGCCGGTTGCATCCACAACGCACACGAGGAAATTGGCAGAGTAAGTCGTCGCTCGCTCGCGCCTCCGTCCACACAGCTCGTCTTGCCTTTCTTTCACTGTCACCCACGATTCGAATCGAGACGCCAAGCAATATGTATCTTGAGAAAAGAAAATATTTCCTTTCGTTCAGCCCATCGACGAGTACGTATACACACAAAATCGCATTGTTATGCACATGCACAACGGGCGGACGAAGTTGATGTACATAAAGCAAGACTCGCTATGCAGGGACGGAGGCAGAGCCGACCGAGGCTCCCGCGGTACTTTTCGTTTTGCCTGTACAGCAGTGCTACGATTAATCCGCGATGACTCGTTGTCGACTTCTCGAGAGTACGACGCGACGCGACGACGTGGGAGGGAAAAGAGGTGGGGGAGCTTAGCAATCATGGTTGTGCCGACTGCCACATTTTACGTAGGCGATATTCTTTAGTTTCATTTCGGTGATTCTACAATAAACGATAGGTTGTATATGCGTTTCCGGACGGGCAGCCGCGTCGAGAATTTAGCGCACGACGCCGGGAGGAAGAAAGGAGAGAAAAATAAAAACGACGACGAGAGCAATGTCGGGATAACGGGGGGCAAGTTGATTTTAGCGCAAGTGTGGGGGTATCGCGTTGTGTCCTATAAGCGAGTAATAACGAGCATCATCGTCCCGGCCCGACTAATAATCGTTGGAGAGAACGAGCGGAGCTCACACTTGCTGGACACGTTACACGGGAGGGCGACGGGGAGACGACGCACGCGACTGATGTACTGCGACGACTTTATGTAAAAGGAATTTAGGGGAATCTATAATGCGATAATTGCCGCGGGACGCGGGGGGGGGGGGAGGGCCGACGATGATGCGCGTGTAATTAAAGTATAAACATTACCCAGTAAGCAGCTGATGGTAGAAAAGTAATATCTATCTATTAATAAATCTACGTAGCTAGGCGTAAGCGGGACGGATGGTCGCGAGCGAGTACCATATCGCGAGATACACGCGTGCGCGTGTACAATGGGAGAGCTTGAAAATTCGCAAATGTTATACAGAGGCGAAATTCAATGGCGAATCCGCGGATCTACGGTGTTGTAGAGCCGCACCTGGGCGATAATGCCGATATGGTACGAGTCTCATAGTTTGTTTTTATGATGATAATACTTTAAAAGCAAAAAAATCGTATGAGTATATGATATTGTAGGTGTCGTAATGCATTAATTCGTTTCTTCGTGTGCCATGCTTTTATTCACACACTTAAAGGAAGAGCCATTTAACTCTGCAGTTTCAGGACCGGCAACCTCCCTCACTACTCTGGTTATACACACACACGCGCGTATATATACTATACGCGATTTATATACGTTTCATTACGACGGCGAGTATATACTTCGACGATGTAGCCACTGGGTCGACTCCGGGAATATGCGAAAGAAGCGCGCGGCCTTTGACAAAATATTCCTTTTTTCCGAGTGAACGGCGAATAACGCGGGGGAGGGAGAATTATTTTTGTAAAAGGACGAGCGAGACTGTAGTGCTCTGCAGCAGCGCGAGACGTGAAAAAAAGACGATACGGGAACAGTAGCGCGAGTCGACCGTGTCTGTGGCGGGTGTATTGCTTCCACTTAAAGTGTAGACCGGAAAAAAGAGAGCGATTTTCTTTTTCACAGGTATATATATCATTGATATATACTTATATATAAATATATAAATACATAGGTACCGAGTCCGCACACAACTAACACATACACAGCCAAGAAAAGAATAATCAAACTAATCTTCTTGTATCGTCATAATTAATTAAACGTGATATTCATTCATCGATTTAACTTTACTGCGGCGTAAATTTTTTCGTGTCTAGTGTCTAACCATCGGATATAGCCAGCAAAATGATAAAAAAAAATTTAAAGCGTATAATTAAGTAAACAAAAAAAAAACAATTACTTATAAAAGTATAATAAATATGCGAAGCGAAACACGACGGGCTGAGAATATAACGGGGATGTAAAGGTCAAAACGTATAAACACGTCGCTTGTCTCCATCACCGAATCCGCGCATTAAACCGTATAAAAAGCAAGGGCTTACTCTATAACGAACGCATTAAACAATTAAACGAGAAAAAAAATCACTGATATACACACACGCAATCCCCTCTACGGTTTAAAACCTAGCTTTGAAAAAAAAAACGATGGAAAAATTATAAAATTTAAATAACCTGTATACCGGAACGAGAATAGACTAAAGCGGCTTTTTCCGTGAATGTGTATTTTTTTGCTGTTCGCCATTATTGCGAGTAAAGGCAATAAGAGGGGGAAGACGAGAAAAAAACCGATGACGTTACGTGCGTGACTGCGTGCGCGTGTCGCGGAGAGGATGTCCGGACGAAGATTCGCAGGAGAGGGGGGAAGACGAAACAAAAAAGGGATACATAATCCACGCTCGAGCTTTTATCGATTTTTACTTTCGGCAGGATTTTAAAAGATATATGCGAAAAGAACGACAAATCTCGTTTCCTCTGCGTAAACACAAAAGCAGAGCCGCCGGACACGCGATAATAGAATCAAGGAAAGCAAAAGGTATATACGCATAATATACAATAAACGCTTTCCGAGCACAGTCGCGCGCAAACTGAAATTCGCTGAAGCTTAACCGATGCCGCTCCGCGGAGATGTGCGAGGTAAGATAAAGGGTGTAACAGTGATGAATTTAAACGCGATAGCGACGAAGTCACGAGAAGAGGAAACGAGTATGTGAGAGCACATGAATTTTCTTTGTAAAACCTGAATCAATTCGGAAAAATACAACTCGTGGAAGTCGCTTACTGCATAACGTACGTCTCTTTTGTTATTTGTTATTTATGCTTTAACGAACACAGCTATTTGTTTTTACTTATTTTTTTTTTCGTCTCCATTGTTATTATACGTAACGACTATGATGAATATGTGTACATTTTAATTTATTTAAGTGAATAATATGTGAAATACTCGCGTAATCATTGCCAACATGTTCGATTTATCCTTTATATATGTATCGTATATATATTTAACAAAAAAAACCGCAATAGGAAAAAAACGGAAAAATAACATTTTTCTCGTACTCTCTTTCATAACGCAGTGTGATTACTTTGTTTTTTATACCAAAGTTGTAATATCTAATTTGAAGTTAAATAAACAAATAATTGAAATCCAATTGATGGTTCATTTGTATTGACAACCCTATTTCTCTTGCACTTTCCTAAACAACTTTTCCAACAGTATCTCTTCGTATGGTGTGATTTATATATAGTTAATCCAGTTGAATACAACTGGTCTGAATGGGAAAATAAAAGGCAACAAGAAGAGGATTTCGGGACACATGGGAACGAGTATAAATACGTTAAAATCACAGATTTATTCGTCAACATGCTTCAGCCACTGTTTTCACAGAAAACCAATACAACTAAAAAAGTGAGGTTTCGTGCAAAAAAAAACAAAAAAAAAGAAAAAGAAAATCGAATAAGAATCACAATGACACAGTATCATATCTATTGTTTTTGTAAATTAGTTTCAAAACTTTATTTTGATTTTAATAATACATATTTAATTTGGTTGATCAGTCGCAAAATTATAATAATCATAAACCTAAAAAATAGTCTTATCGTTAGGTATTGTCTTATCATAGCCCAACGTGCTTGCAAAGGGCAATTTTCGCGTTGTTTAGATAATTACATGCTAGAATTAAGATTAAAATTTTGGCAGCAATGCAGATTATAACATACAATACGAGAGATACGAGATAGGTATTATAAGCGATTGCAGTTTTTAGTTTCCTTTCGTCCTTCCGCCAAAACACTCCTTCGTCGAAATATAATCCGCCGCGTCTCCCTCTCGATATCTCGCCTCTCGATTTTCTTCCCGAATTTTTCTATTTTCCATCTCTTGCTTAACGAGAGAGAGCATAATTATAAGTCGGTATGTACAATTATAGTATCCTTTTTCTCCAATAGCGTCGCAATTGTCGCTGCGACACAGGACCGGAAAAAGAAAATCAATCGTTATTATATTTCTCGTACAAAACAGGATTGCGCTTCGCCTCTGATCTCAAGCTCTATCTGTCACTAAATGCTTCTGTGTAATATCGAGTGTGTACATGTGTGCATGTATGTGTACGTGTATCTGTGTCTATATATTTATATGTGTATTATATAACGAAGTCGATGAAAAATATCCTTGACGAAACAACCAACGAAAAGTCGGATATACGTTCTGTCGGTATATATTTATATGCTGTAATATGTACACAATGTATAATGGTATATTTATATGTATGTATCCTTCGAGGTGATATTCATATGAATGAGTCGTAATCTCTCCCTCTCGTCGTTCAAAAGCGAATCATGTTGGACGTCGCATTTGCAACCCAAAGGCGAAAACGAAATGCAGATTTTCGTATATATATACGACGCCGAGGCGCGCAAGTAGGTGTAGTCGTAGCAGTATAATAATGTAAGCGTGTAACTATACTCGCGCAACTCATACGAATCGATACTTATACAATAGAACGTATGCCTGTATCAGCGATAGATCACACACTGCGTAGAAAGTACACTAAATCGCGACAGCAGCAGAGCGGCTTTTCGATAACAGGAATATATATATATAATGACGATTGGAAATACATACTTCATATATGTATATATATATATATCTCGTACAAGATAATTATATAGGTAAAAAGTAGCAACAATATTATAATAATAAATCGTTATTAGTTTTATCACAATTTCAAGATTTCAAAAACTGTACAAGCAAGAAACGTCGCAGTAGTTTCGCATATGCACATAACAAATTTTCATTCACCTCGTCGCTATATCGTTCGTAATATAATCATTATACCTTCAGCTTTGTAAAAATAATCTTCGAAAGAAGTCTGCATTACTTAGTCAATATTATATAAATATGTAGTCAATGCATATACATAACGAACGCAATTACGCAAGCGTAACATTCACGAGATACAATCGCATGTGTATAGGAGAGAACAAAGCGTAAGTATATTTATATACGTCGTAAATGTAATAATAATGATAATAGTGGCAATAATAGCAATGATAATAATAATAATAATAATAATAATAATAATAATAATAATAATGATAACAGCGTCACCGAATCGACGCGACTCGCAATTAGTTCGGCTGATTGTCCAGAAGCGAGAGGAAAAAGCTATATAGCGTCGGTGTCGCTCGTATAAATATACACGTAGTCATCAGTACATGTATGTATCGTTATATATATATATAAATACACTGCCAGGGCGAGAATCGGGGATCCTCGCGCTCTGGGCTTTTTTTGGAAGAATAAGAAGAATTCATTGCTGAGCCAATCGGGGCTATGTACCGGGCTAACGCTGAAACAATATCGTATTTTCGCAGGGGTGTGTGTGTGTGTGTCTGTGTATGTCCGTGTACATGTGTATTCGCGCTTATACATACAGAAGGAGAGAAAAAGCAATTCATCAGAAGTTCGCAATCAACTGAATAAGGCCTCGGAGATTCGTTCGGATTTCCTAGACTTGCACGCGCGCGCGTCGGCAGGCCACAGGGTAGTTCGTTATAATCGACGTCGAAACGCATTAATTTCGGCATTTGTTTCGTGTACGTGTACGCAGCATGTGTATGTAAACTTCGTCCTGAATACACGCTTGTATAGACTGTATTATATAAATATACGTGTGTGTGTGTGTGTGCGTGCAGGTAGTGTGTACGTACCTGCTCTGCGGTGTAATGCGTATAAGTAAGCGCGTCAATAATGAAACACGTGTGCGCGGTATACAATGTAATATGTAATACAGAAAAGGAGAGAGAGAGAGAGAGAGAGAGCTCACGCGATGAAAAACCGAGTGAATAATTAACGGCAGCGTTTCCCAGAGGTAGAAACGGTTCTAATCAACGAGAATATCGCGAAAAGGCTTTTGGCACGCAGAGTATAATACGTATGAGACTCGCGGTGTATTGTGTATACGTATATGAGTTTCTATACAGCCGCACTGCTACGGAGCAGAGATTGTAATAGAAAATAAAAGAAAAAGGAACGATGCTTACAGGTATATAGAATAACGAGAGCGTGAGTTTTGTTTGTGAAAATGATGGAGTGTGTGTGTGTGTGTGTGTGTGTGTGTGTGAGTGTGTTGTATACGGGGTGTATTTCACCCGGAACTGTTATTGTGTGTCTGTATGTTTATCGCTTTTCCGCTTTCTAATAACATTTCCCCCGCCCGCACTTCGCCTCTCGTCCGTGATTTTCCTCCTGCTTTGGTTCTCTTATCGCGAGTGAACAGATGCTTACATAGTTGATAGTGTGTGCGCTAAATATATATGACTTTTATTTGTTTCTTTATATATTTCGTGACTTTTTTTCTTTCTCCGTGAACCCCCCCACCCAATCTTTGCCCTGTTCCTTATCGACATTTAACATCAGTATAAAAGTATTAGCCAAGTTTTTTTTTCGTATAAAGTTCGCGGTTAGAATGTAAGTTTATAGACGTACGTATCGTTATATCTCTATGTAACCCTATATAAGAATGATGAATCGCTTTGTTTTTTTTTTCACGCTCGGACCCTCGCCTCGCCGCTTACCAGTGTCTATTATACGTAATTTATGTATGTATGTATACGCGTGAAGGGATGAAGAGATGCGAATGTCGACGATGAGATACAGCCCTGGGAATTTTTTTCTTTTCGTTAAAATCTTTTCGTTTTTCTATCCTTTCTTTACCGCGCATTCGGTGCTCGACGGGATTTTCTTAGCGAGGAGATAGCGATATAGCTAATATTATTTGTATAATATGTATAAGTTTCGAGACACGCGGCTGCGCGCGAGGCGTCCGACAGATTCGATCGTTCATCGCGAGATGCGCGCATACATATGAGTCGATATGACGAAAGAAGAATCGTAAGTAAAAAATATATATAGATCACGAATATACATATGTGCGTGTGCGCGTGTGAAAAACGGTGAGTTTGTTGAGAAAATAAGGGGGGAAGCCTTCGTATAATATTTCGCCATTAATCGTGAAATTCCGAGCTTTTCGAGCGCGAGCTTTCCAGGAAGCTTTCCGCGTACATTGCGTATATTAATTTGAAATCTTTACGTTCGCTCACGCGAGTGCTCGAGCAGGTGCGGAGAGTGTGCAGACGAATCGTTAATGAAATTTCCGAGAAAACCCGCGAGTGCGATATAATTACCAGCGACGCTTATCCGAGTTGCGTTCTCGCTCGGAGTAGGGGGGGGGGGGGATTGATCCGCTGAAAAGGTCGAGAAAGTAACGCGCGCGTAGGAGAGGAAAAAAAATGGAAAGAACGCGAGAGACGGGGAAAAAGCTGGATCCGCTCGAAGAGCTTGGAAGGCTCGCGATGTGGGTGTTTTGGCCGGGGGTTAAGCCAGCAGGGCGGCGAGTTTGTGAAGATTCGTGATAGTGGTGGCGTCGCCGGGCTGGAGCCTGAGGGCTTCCCTGTAAGCCGCCGCGGCCTGCTGATACTTGCCGTTGAGATGGAGTATGGCCCCGAGGTTGGCGTGGCTACGTGCCTCGAACGGCTTGAGGCCGAGCGCGTGCCTGTACCAGATCTCGGCCTCCTCGCAGCGCGAGGCTCGCCGCAAGCTCGAGGCCGCCGCCACTGCGAGCTCGTAGTCCGAGCGCGAGAGCGAGGCCGCCTCCAGGTGCGCCTCCGCCGCCTCCGAGAGTCGGCCCTGCATGCTCAGGAAGAGACCTGCGAACAAATCCGATTCGTTTTTCCTTTTGTCGAGCTTTATTCATACTCGTGCGACTTGCGATGAGCTCTCGTCATGCTCTCTGCATATTTCATGGCCTAGCTTGGCTTGGAAATAATTTAACGCTGCCTCATAAAAGTACTATAGACATGCTTCGCGTGTTGTGCTTGCGCGCAATACCAACAGGAAAAATTATTTTTTGACAAGCGAGGAGCGCAGAGACATCTCTCGCGCGCAGAGTCTTCACTTTTCGAAAATAGAAAAAAAAAATGTTGAAAAAAAATAGAAATTTAATGGCTCTCGCTCTCTACGTCGCTGTCTTCGTGGAATTTTAATTTAGAGATATTTTTCAAAGTATTAACTTCGGCCCCGCGGTGGAGCTCACGACGAGAATAGTAAGAATCTCTTCGCGCTACGTGCTCTTAATGTGCGTTAATTTAATTTCATTGGACACACAATGATATACTTTCATCTAGTTAAAAAAGTTCAGTTAAGTTAAAAGCCTTTATTAAGGTATAAAATGTTTTATAATGCTGTGCCGGGAATATGTAATATAATGTAACAGTCGTGACATTCCGTTAATTTGATAAAAGTTACTTTAAAGGATTAGTAAGTTCTAGCCCACTGCAATATTTTCAGCCGATGGAAAATGAATTATATACAGAATTTAGAGCGATATTGCGGCAGAATCTTGCTTGAACTACACCGCTTTGATCGCGGATCCTCAATAATCAATAGCTGCTTCGCTTAAGTATCAGTCTTCTAATCCCACGTACACATCAAATTTTCAGGGCAATTCGCCTCGATTCACAGGCTAATATACGAACACATAACACCGAGAAACCGTTATATTTCTCGTTAACACGGCGGAAAACGAATTAGACTGTTGACTGCTCAAAATTTGTGAAAACCGATGGACAGTCGTAATTTTGCAGTTTCAGTTTTAGTACACGTATACAATGTAAATGTCGAATTCTCTTTTAAAAAAATGCAATTTTCGGGGGGTCCAGAAATAGAAAATTTTTTTTTAAAGCTAGAACGTTCGGACCGATCGTACTTTCTTCTGTAAGCCAAAAGATGATAAAAACTGCCGAGGAACATGGGGAAACATGAAAATTTAACATTCGGGGGTGTATGGAGAAAAAGGAGAAAATCAGCTATTCGGGTTTCAATTATTATTATTTTTTTTTTATTGAACATAACTTTTGATCAGAGCATCGAATCTGAGCATATTTTTTTTTAAATTGAAGCTCTTTTATTTTACTTTATCGTAGTGCAATTCTTTACTATATTCTAGTACTTTGACGTATTAATTTTTTGTAAAGGAAACGTAAAACGGCTGTAATAGATGGTTGCTAGTAACTTTTCCCATGTCCCTCTGCATTTTTAACCACCTTTTAGCTTACAAAAGAAAGTATGAAAGGCCCGAAAGCTCTATAGCTTTAAAACAAAAAATTTTCGATTTCTGAACCCCGAAAAGTGCATTTTTAAGGAGAATTCGACATATACGCAGATACAACGCACGCTAAGCTTCGTGAAAATGAGAGGACGATGATTGGATGAAAATCGAGGGTGAGCTGGGGGGGGGGGGAGGGAAATAAAAGGACGAATTAAGCAGAGGGGAAAAAGGAAAAAGGAGATGAAGGAGATTGTCAGTATATAGAGTAGGCATGTGTGCTGCTGGGCTTTGAGCGCGCACGAAGGCCGCCGTGAGGTCACGCACACTCCCATGCGTGAAAGTTCATTGGAGAGGGTTCGGCGGAAGCCACGTGAAAGACCTCCTCGATGTCTCGGCGGTAAAAGCCGGGATATCCTACGGGGTGTCATAATCCCCCTCTATAGATAACAGGTCGGCGCTGCGGAAATCGAAGCTCGCTCTATATATAGAACGCGCACACGCTCGCTTAATTATAGCGTTAATTTGGTGGTATCCCAATGAAATCGGGCTAACAAGCGCAATCGTAGCCCAGCGATTTCACCCCTTCTCCGCCCCCTCCCCCCTCACGAACATTATCCGTCAGCTCAGCGCTATATCTTATGAATAAATTATCATATAGACGCTCCTCGTTACGTAGACGTACGTATGAGCTCGCCCTTTGTTGACTCAACTTACCGTAGTGATGATGCACGCTAGGATCGTGGGGCGCGAGTCGGCGAGCCCTCAGGAACCACCTCTCCGCCTCGGACAGCCGGCTCGACTGCAAAACGACGTAGAAATTATCCTCGATATACACGTGAGCATACAAAACTAGTGCGGGAACGTCCCTATATGCTTGCGCGCATAAAAGCATTAATACGTATCGACGTGTATTGTAATGTATATGTGTACTAACGTTGCGAGCCAGAAGCTTGCCGTAAGTGATGTGGGCGGGCACGTGGTCCGGCTGGCTGGCCAGACTCGCCTGGAACCACTTTTCCGCCTCGTTGTACTGCTGCAGCCGCGACAGCGTCTCGCCCAGCAGATTGTACACGCTCTGCGAATATGGAAATAAACGACTTGGTCAAGTCCTCCTAATATACGCGGGTGTATAAGCGCGAGAGGCTCTGCCGTATATATAGTTGCCAGCCGAACTATTCTTAGTTCTCCGCGCGGCGGAACTGGATAATTCCATTATTTACCGGCTGCCGTCTGCTTGGAAAGTTTATAAGTATCGAAGCGCGGCTATTAAGCCTGCGTTTATGAAGAAACAGGCGCGGCTTCGAATCGATTTTAATTTAATCTGTTTGCTGGCTGTATCGACGCTCTTTATGTAGGTCGGTTATTGTGGGTAGCATCCGCTGGTTTATTAAAAATTCGCTGAATGTATTTTACCTTTTTATTATTTACTCTTTTGTCATTTCTCGATAAGACGTCATGAAAGTCTTCAATCGAATTGACAGCGATAGAAGGAATCAGTAGAAAAATTCTTCCGATCGGATTATAGTAATTGAAACGAACTGAAGTGACTAAAATTAGAATATATCCGTCGGATTATCTGATCTGCGGCAACGTTATTTTTAAAAAGACCAGAGTACTGCACTTCTGACCCACAAACGAGCGGGAGTGAACTACTCTTTTCTCGATTACATATTCAGGTTCAAGCTTTCTTCTAAATTTTTGAGTAGTCTATCCATATCGACGCGATTGATTTGATTGGAATAATTGATTGATATTAGTGTTGCGTATGACGAAATCAATGTTTAGTATAAATAATTCGGCGGCCACGACTCGCAGAACTAAAATTCGCTTTTTCTAAATTTGCTCAAGATGTATACGCGGTCGGTTACGTCCGCAGTCGTTACACCGACAATTCTATATCATTAGCCTCAAAGTGCATACAATAAGGCTGAGCCGGTGAACGAGACTAACAAGGAGCTCAGTGTAAAAGCAGGGAGTCGTCGAAAATTGATGCTCTCCGGCGAGCAGTTATCTACTCCAAATCTAAGTATAAGTGATAATACCGCTCGCGTTCGGTCGTTAAAGTTAAAATACAACTGTAAAACCTTGCGCATAAATGAACATTTCTTTTTTCTTCAAAGAGTATGCTATTCCAGTGGAAAATCGTTCTCAGCGACGTTTTTCATTATCGATATTTTAATTACTGCATTAGTCGTGGAGCTCAGCACGCACGGTTACTCGCGTACGTTACGGATTCTGATCCATTACATTAAATTCGTCATGAAAATATTTCCATCTGTCTCCTGTTCGACGATCAGGGAAAGGAGGTCACTCGTATATAAGTACACCTATCATAATCTAAATCGCATGAACTCGCGTTCGCCTCGTACGTTCGCTCGTCTCGCGCGTTATTTATCCTTTATTTCCGAAAATACATCAGAGAGAAGTTGAGCTTGTAACGTTACGAGGGGCAGCGGGGAATAAACTCTATATCTATATATACCACTCTGCCGATATGCGAAACGTCCGCGTATATACGCAACGACTCGACTCAACTGTTTCGCGACATTACGGGCGCAGAGAGAGAGAGAGAGAGAGAGAGACATTCTGAAATCTGAATGTACGATTTTATCGACGCCGTATATGTCTATAGCTATAAATAGAAGCGCAGAGAGAGAGAGAGAGAGCGGTAAAGTTCGTACTTGCGCGGCTGCGGCTCTGCGCGCGAGCATTAAAATTCAATTTTCTCGAGAGATCGCGCGAGAAAGGCGAAGAATTCGTCAATTTTCCTCGACGTAACATATATAAGTATGTTTACCTGAGGTGGGTAATGATCGGGCAGCATCCTGAGCGCTTCCCGGTAGGAGGACAAGGCCTTGTGGAGTCGTCCCTGCTCGGCGTAGAGGGAGCCGAGCTGCACCAAGGCCTGGACGCGGGCGGCCTCGTGAGCTTTTTTGTCCTTCAGTGCCGAGCCGTCGAGGGAGGCTCCGGCACGGAGAACCGCCACGGCCTCGATCCCGCGGCCGACCGAGACCAGGGTCGCCCCCAAGTTCACGTAGGCTTCTGCAAGAAATATTTTTTTATTTTAATTATCATTATACTATTGTTTTCTCATTGATACGAGAAATCGCGCGTATACGTTGTTTCATATATTATAATTTAGATTTTTTTTTATCAGAATATGAGAATTCTATTAAAGAGGTTTGGACCGAGTCAATTAAAAATTTTAATTGACGAGCAGACTATGGAGAATAAGCGCGGCCAATTTGCGTGTTGCGCAGGCGTGTAACGAAAAACTTGGAGCAAAAAACACATTATTCAAACTGAATTTCGTTCATAAATTACGTTCTTGTTTAAATTTTGCTCTAGCTGCGCGCGCGGCGCGAATTTCGAATTTTTAATCCGCGCGCTTGCAACAGCTGCTCCGCGTTAATGAAAAAGAAACAATCACTCTCCACCCCCCCCCCCCCAAAAAAAAAGAAAAACAAAAGCGCAATCGTCCCGTAGAAAAAAACAAAGGAAAGCAGGTATAAAGGCGCTGATAAAGAAAAAAAGCGGAACTTACGAGCCAGGGACGGCCTGAAATGAATGGCCCTCTGGTAGCTCAAGATAGCCTCCTCGTAATTTCGTCTGCCCTGCTGAAGGATGCCCCTGCGAACGTGTAGATAGCTATGCAAGATCTGACATAATTATCCCCCTGCGAGAGAGCATATCGAACGCTTCCATATATATATATGTATTCATAGACATATATAGGTACTACATGTATATAAAAGCGTCCGATAGCGGCACACACTCTTATCGCGGCTTCGCAGCTCTCTCTCTCTCTCTCTCTCTCTCTCTTTCTCTCTCTTTTTCTCTCTCTCGTCTGGCTTATCGACTCAATGCAGCTCCAACTATAGCTTCGCACATAATAGGGGGTGAGAGAGTGAGTGAGAGAGAGAGCGTCGAGCCGTGTCTCAATCGCCGAGGAGAAAAGTCCCCGGCTAATTCGTTCTCGAATACATATATGCCGTCTCACTACTTCTCTCCCCCCGCATATACACATTTTTACACACGTCCACACGTATAGCGCATTACGTCGCTCTCTCTCCATCTGCGAGACGCGACGGAATCATAACAGAGTCGTCGTGGCTGCGCATAAAATATTCTCCATATATTCGATTTTGACGGGCGGAGAAAGAGAGAGAGAGAGAGAAGAAAGGAGCGAGAGCGACGCGTACATATATATATTACACAGAGAAACACGAGGAATGACTCACAGGTTGTAGTGGACGTCAGCCATGTTCGGTCGATATCGCAGCGCCTCGATGAAGGCCTCCTCGGCCTCGTCGACGCGTCCCTGGGCGCTCAGCACGCTGCCCAAATTCCCGTAAGCTGCAACACGCGCACACAATGAAATGCCTCTGTATACGCCTCTGCGATGTGTGTGTGTGTGTGTGTGTGAGTGTGTGTAATGCGGCGACTTTCGCGCCCCCCGGCTATACGCGTACATACCGGCGTATTTTTAATAAAACTCGCACCCTTTAACGCACGCGCGCACGCGAGGATAGTCGCGAGATATAGGCTATACGTAATATTATATATGTATATAATATCTCGAGGTGGGATCGTATATACATACAAGCGAGAGAGACCATACTCGGAGATAAGATTCCGGGGGTAGAGAGATGAGAGAATAGACTTACTTAATTTATTGCCCGCGTGCGAGAAAGCCCCTTCATCCCCCCCCCCCACCCCACCCTTCGGTCCGCGTATGTATAGCGAGGCTTGATTGCAACCCCCTATTATACTGCGTCTCTCGCTTCGATATGCGGGTTGTTTTCGTCGCTGCGATGCGACCCGGGGAGCCGAGAGAGGGACGACACACACCAGCCGGATATGTATCCGAGTAACAAAGTGCACGCGGGGGATGAAGGGATACACTCGATCTGTATATATACACGTATAGAATATACATGGACGTACAGAGTTGGATGGGGCGTGTGGGCGACCGGATCTATCTTTTTTTCCCGGGTATGCTCTCTCTCCTGCGCGATCTGTTTAATTTCACGGAAAATTGGCCCGTCGACCGGTGATTCCGTTATTAATTCACGAGGGGATACGGAGTGCGTCTCGTGTCTCCGAAGTAAGCTCGGAGAAAGGGGCCTGTCACGGAAGATCATACTTTTAGTTTATGATTTTTTGATGCGGATCACGACGTACGTCTCAAAGCTATACTCGTCAGACTTGACGTTTCCGAGGGGAGGGTCGGTTCGTGTTAGTGAAAGATTCGAATTTCGCGCCATAATATTCTGCGCAATGTATTGCATTGTATCTCTGCGCGGAGAGTGTGCTTGAAAAAGCGCAGCATCAACGTTTGTATAACCTTTCGGCGGATTGATCCTCAGAGCCGATCGGTAGAGATTCTCCTCGTTGTACCAGTCGGCGTTTCTCCAGAGGGTCCTCGCGGCCATGCAGCTGAGCAGCAGTCCGGTGCAGATGAGGATCGCCCGGGCGATCCTGGGGCAGCCCTTGCGCCGAGCGAGTCGGTGGGCCTGGGATATGGCGGCGGCGACCCCGAGACAGGCCCCGACGCTCGGCAGGTAGAGTATCCTCTCGGCAATGACGAAGCCGACGTAGAAGAAGAGGTTGCTGGCCGGGAGGAAGGGAAAGACGAGGAAGCCGAGGATGGTGAGGAGGGAGGAGGCCCTGCGCGAGGACATGGCCGCCGCGGCGGCGCTGAGCCTGAGCTGCTGCTGTTGCTGCTGCTGGGTCGGGGTCTGGTGGAAGCGGCGCTTGGGGCAGTGGCACTCGGCGACGGGCCCGTTGTTGTTGTTGGCTGCGCGGCAGCCGTCGGTGTGGCAGGCCCCGGTGCGCCGGCCCGCGCACACCGGGCAGCTGTCGTAGCTGGGCTTCTGCTGGTGGAGCAGCAGCTGCTGCTGGAGCAGAAGGTCGGCCTGGTGGGGCTCGGCGGGCGGCGCGGCGCTGGGCCCGAGCCGACGCAGGGCCCAGAGGCAGGCCAGGCCCACGGCCGCGTAGAGCAGCAGCGACTGGAGGTTCCGGGGATCGAGGAGTCCGCTGACCAGAGGCACGGCGTTCATCGACCAATCGAAGCTCAGCGAGCACGGGCAGAGCAGCATGCCGAGGCTAGCCGCCGGCAGGTAGAGGAAGGTCAGGCCCCGGGTGAGGCGGGACGGGTGCCGAGCCACCGGGTTGTCGGCGCTGGCGAACTCAGGGGCCCGGCCGCCGGCCTAGGCGCAGCCGACCCAGGGTTATGATAGCCAGGCTTCCGGCGACGAGGGTCGACGAGTTGGCCCAGCGGCTGCGCAGCTTGCGCAGTAAGGCCTCGCTGTGGCAGAAGTCCCAGAGCAGGCAGAGCGCCAGCGACGAGATCCCGGTCTCCTTGGCAAGGGTCGCCAGCAGCGAGAAGCCCAGGGTGAGCCCGAGCTTGAGGATCGGCCAGTCGCCATCGTGATGGTCCACGTAGAAGAGGAAGGCCCCCTGGGCGAAGAGGCAGGCCAACAGGTCCGCCCGGCCCACTATGCCCGCCACGGCCTCGCTATGGATCGGATGGACCGCGAAGAGCAGGCCGGCTATCGCTTGCGCCAGACGCTGACCCGGTAATACCTGTCGGTGCAGAGATACAACTTTATACACACCTGCTGTAATGTCGTTGTAAACCGTGCTCCCATTAGCATAAAATATCATCATTTATGATTATAATGTGATCAACGTAACGATAATAACACAATAAACTTGGTAACATAATATCATGAGTTATACGATTACATTATGTTATTACGATAACCCCGCCATTCTTGTGAAGGTAACGAACTTCCAAACCACACGTATTCTGTTCAAAGCAAATATGCATTTCAGAAACTAAATCAATAATTTGCTAAATTCCGCAAACTGCATGAAACGAGTGAACGAGTGAAGAAAAATCAAGAAGGAGATTAAATTTCCATCAATTAGTTTAATTTTTCAGATTTTAAGAAAAAGCATTCTTCGCAAGCACAACTCGAATAATTCTCGCCCGGAGCAGATTTCATTCATGCAGGAGTAGGCAGCAGAAGCTAAAAATATTTCCCCCCCAACTATATATCCAGCCAAACAAATCAGCTCTCATTTAGAAGGTAATCCGTCATCTCCCGCTTTCCCCCGCGCACGCGAGAACCACCTCCTCCTCCTCCTCCTCCTCCTCGAGCTCGACGACAAGGAAGCTCCTCGAAATCAAGCGTAATCCTCGCCCCGTCGTCGTAGCCCGCCGCAGGGCCGATAATCTCGGCAGGCCGTAAAGTTGTACGTGTGTACAGCTATACACATAGAGCGCGACGAGTGCCTCGGCAAGTCGCGCGTAACCTACCTTCTTGGCGATCCTAACGACGAGGGCCGTGCAGAGCGCGTGTAGCAGCACGTTGACCAGGTGATAGCCCAGCGGCTCGAGTCCGCCCAGCAGGTAGTTGAGCCGGTAAGTGGCCACGCAGAGCGGTCGATAGCTGCCGTGCGAGCCTCGCTCCCGCAGCGGCGTGCCCCAGAAGTCGTTCTCCAGCAGGCGCGACCACGGTGTGCTCGGCTTCAGGTCGGCGTTCGTCAGTATCGCCCGTCTACAGCACAGAGAGAGAGCGCGAGATGAAACGCATATATTCGTTGCACACACAATGCACTACTGCAATCCAAATCCTTATATTTTTATCGCCCGCTCGGCTGCGCCTCGGAATAAAAGCCCATTTTTTATCTCTCTCTCTCTCTCTCTCTCTCTCTCTCTCGTCGTCGTCGACGTCGTCGTCGACGCTGAGCTACACAATAGTGTCATTTTCCCCGGATACGCTCCGCGGAGCATCTCTCGCTCTTTCTCTCTCGACCGTTTGCGGGGCAGAGGGGGCGGGGGGGGGAGAAAGAAACTGTGTCACTGTGTAACGCGAGAGCCTACGCGTATTATGTACGCGGCGAGCCGCGCTCGGAAATTCTTGTGTACTCTCGACGGAGACGCTTTTTTTCCCGCCGCAGCAGCCTCTCTCTCTCTCTCTCTCTCTCTCTCTCTCTCTCTCTCTCTCTCTCTCGACTCCACTCGCTTTTTTTCCCAAGCTTCGACGCTACAGAGCCATGAATATTCATGCGCGCGGACGGCGGCGCGTTCTGCCCGACGCGCGGACCAACTTTCCGTGGCCGGTTTGCGGACTCGCTGAACCGGGCGATTTTAAGAGAGAGAGACAGAGAGAGAGAGAAGAGCGTCGACGCACACTTCCGAGCAATTAAAGACGAACGGATATCTTTGCCAACTTTTTCCGCCCCCCCCCCCCCCACGACCGCGTATACTTGTATACAGACGCGTATATGTATATAACGCACAGGCTAAAAGTTCGAAGCAACAATCTCGTGGAATCGTTGCTGCAGCTGCCCTCGCGCGCGCCGCTTTTCTTTTTTAATCTCGCCGCAGTATACGGGGGAAAAAGCTCCCGGCGCGGATCGATTCGAAAGAGAGAGAGAGAGAGAGAGAGAGAGAGAGAGAGAGAGAGCTACTGGCGAACTTTATGAGATACACTACGTCCGGGAAGGAAAAATGAAACCGCACGAGAGAGGAGAGAGGGCAGCGAAGTTTGGCCCAACGAGTGGGAGCTTAATTTTTCTGTGCGGGACAGTCGCACGAGTGGAAACGCGTCCCCCTTGACGGTCTTTCCTTTTTTTTTTAAGGAAATAGCCTTCTCTCCTCACAGCTTTTTCCAACGCGCGACCGGTCGATTTGATTCGCTTGAAAATTTTACGCCTTTAATCGCGGCACTCGCGAGAGGATCAAGTCAAATAATTTAGAGCTGTAGAACGCGTGCGGAGAGAGTTTGAATTTCGCGCTGCGAAATTCAGGTGTGCTTTTTTTCTTATTTTAGAAGCCATAATACTGCATATATCTATCTCCCTCTTCCCCTCTCTCTCTCTCTCTCTCTCTCTCTCTTTCTCTCTCGCATTCCGTGAAAGTTTAAAACGTGTCTCTCTCGCTCGCTCTCGTTTCCCTATACGCTTGCGTCACATATACGCGCGAGAGAAATTCACGCGAGTCTTGTTTCGAGACTTACTCGGAGTTTTACGATCGAGCGAAGTTATATTCCCTTCATGATATAGCGGATTCAATAATAACTCAAACGCGCCAAGGAGGACATATTCTCCGGGATATGAAACTCGAGAGTCCCTCGATCGTGTAGCTACACGACGTATACTATATACATAAAGCATAAATATATGCATAATGCAGGTAGCTTTACTTTTGATTTATACCGCTGCGAGAGAAAAAGAGAGACGAGACGAGAAAAAACGGCACGCGGATCTCATCGAAAAACTCGTGCAGGCTAAAAGTCTCGTATAGGATCTACGCTCCCACCACCACCCCCCCCCTCATCCCCTATTCGAACTGACAAACAAAAATTAGTACTCATAGCACGGAACATCGACTCCCCTCATTTTTCATTGGACATATATATATAGAGAGAGAGAGAGAGAGTCGAGCGGAGAGAGCAAAAGGAAACTCTCCACTCGGCGCGAGTCAATCGCGCAATTACCTACACCCCCCCGCCGAGGAATTCCATCCCCCATCTATGCTATACATATATAACCTTATATAGGATGCTCGCTATCGATTTCACTTCGGGGTTATATATATCGCCAGGCCTCAAGAGAGAAAGAGAGAGAGAGAGAGAGAAGGACCACACGAGGCAAGAAAAATCAGCAGTTTGAAAAGTCGCGTAATAGAAAGAGAGCGAGCGAGAGAAAGAAGAAAAAGTTGCCAGTGTACACACGGCGCGAGGAAGAGAGTGGACTTTGCCCCCCCCCCCCGTCCGTCTTGGAAACTCACGCGCGCGATTGCTCATCTCTTGGCGATTCCAATTTACGCTCCGCACGCGAGAAAAGAAGTCTCTCTCCCTCGCTCGCTTGCGCGCGCTAACAATGTTTCCAACCCCCTTCTACCCTCGTGTATATATATAGATATATATATATATGTATATATATAAGTCTACACGCGGGGCTGCGAAAATAGAGCGATATCGCGTGCGCTCGAGAGGCCACTTCTCGCCGTTAATATATCGCGAAATACGTATAGAGCTACCGCCACTTAAGGCCGAAAGAAAAGAGAGAAATAATCGATATATGACCGTAGCTCGATGCTCTACTGCATGTGTGTGCGTGGGCGCGTGTGTGTGTGTATGGGGGGGGGGAGGGGAGAAGGTATACGTGTGTGGTCTGCGTGTGTATACGCGTGGCTCTGTTTGAGCAACCAGCAACAGGTTTATATTAGCTATACATATAATTTCATATTCGCTCGGGGGCTATATACATAGCCACGCATCAATTTTTTCATAATTTCCGCGCTGATAATTCGTTGCTCGCGCGACGAAAAAATTTTGAGGGGACGTCGCGCAAATGTTGCGTTTCAGCCAGCGCGCATCCAGAGAGTCGCCACCGTGTGCGAACACAGCGCACGTCGAATCGTATGCGCGTATACGTTGTAACGAGAAAAAAGGTAATTTTGTGCATTATCGCGCAAAGAATCCGTGTCGACGCCATCCCATTCTACGCATTTTTTTTTATTTACGATCCGGAGTTATATGTTTCCGTCTCGAGATTAAACAACGCGAGTTAATTAACAATAACGGGCTGCGATCTCTCTCTCTCTCTCTCTCTCTCTCTCTCTCTCTCTCTCTCTCTCTCTCTCTCTCTCTTCCTGTAATGAAATTGTTGGAAATTGGGACGCGCTGTCTGTCGATTAATTTAATTTTCAAGCTTTTGCGTCTGCTTATAAACGCGTTTTGCGCTTGCAACGGCATTTGAATAATGCATCGCCGAAAATCGTGCAGTTTTAGTGCCCGCGGATTTCAAATAGTTACGTATTAAACGACTGTATAATATATAACAATAATAATAATGATAATAACTTTATAACTCAAATATTGTGGACAATCGTACGTATGTACAAAATTAATTATTAGTCGAGAGCCGCAAGCGCGAAATTCAAATTTTTAATCGACTATATGTATATTCAATAAAAATCCAGCCTCAAGTAGAGCGTATCGTCGCGCACTTTGACCGAGACACGATTTACATGCGTCGAGTAGATGCGCAAACAAATATCTATTACTATTCCTGTATACTTTTCATTTTCCTCTTGCTTTTCCGAGTACATTCACGCTATCGGCGACGACGAGACGATCAGCCGTCTCGTTTCACGTCTCCGTGTTTACGCGACGCTTTTTTCATGCATTTTAATAATATCGCGTATACCGCGAGAGCATACGAATCCGTGCGCGAGAGAATCCAGAAGATTAATTCATTTTCAAAAATTGTATCGGATCAATCTGAAAAAATTTCAGAGCATTCTTTCATGAATTTTAAAACATATTTGTTCTATAATGACATTTTCATAAAAGTCGTTTCCGAGAAAAAAATGTATGAATTCTTTTGTTAACTATTCCTCGTTTTTTTGAGTCAGTTTTGCTCCGGAAGAAAGTATACCCTACGATCGACCATGTGCGCGAGTTTTTTCTTTTTCAGAATTACCTAAGGAAAGAGAAAAAACAGATCTGGTAGGTGTGCCTTCAAGAAAATTGTTTGCAACTTTTCCGTCTGAGTTGTTTCCGAAATTTCCTGGACAGTACGCATATGTATATATCACGAATATACATATAGCCAAGATATTGAATACGCCCAGAAACACAAAAAATCACTTTCACCCACCGAAGCTTTCCCACCCCAAAAGAGCCTGAATTAATTTCACGAAATTTTTCCCTACGCTGCACACATGGACAATAACGATACATCAAGCTTCCCTCCCGCAACTTCACACAAGTGCGGAAGGGGCGGGACACATTGTTTTCTCTACATTTCTTCATTCGAGAGCTTCTGCTACTTTCTCTCTCGCTCGTCATGCGGCGCGGGCGCGCATCATGTGGAGCGTGTGAAAAAATAATTAGCGGGGGAAAATAACTGACCTGCTTTATTGCGCTCGCGGGATTTTTAGAAAGGCCGCCGCCGCCACCGAGAGAGACTTTATTTAGAACCGGGAGTGAAATTTTCATCGGACATTTATTACACATGCGGCCCTTGATATCGGGGCCGACCGACTCGCGCTATTTTTAAAGCTCTTTTGAGGCTTTCGCCGACGGCTCTCCAAGAAACAAGCGCTGCACACGTATATCGTGTATACACGAAGTATATGCGCATAGATAAGAAACTCCGCGCGCGTACGTCCAAGTTTTCCAAAACTCGAGCAATATCGAGTGGCGACAGTTGCGTATAGAGAGAGAAAGAGTCCTCGAGACGCGTCGGGGCGTCACGTGTGCCTGACGTACACACACACACACACACACACAGACTCGCCCCTCCCTCTTTTCCGAATTTCATTAGAAGCATGAGTTTCGTGGCGAAAAGCGAAAGGCCTCCGGCGAAGAATCTCGAGTTTCCGCAGCGAGCCGTACCGCTACCTTGTACACAGCGGAATGAAAAACGAGCCGCGCATCTAATCCCTCGAAGCGCGCGCGGAAAGGCCTTTAAACTGCCGAGCTATTGTGCGCCGATGTATCACCACCACACGTACACTGCAGAAAGCGAGTAGCGAGAGAGACGAAAGGCCTGAAAAATGGTCTTATCGGCTTTCACATAGCGCTCGCATAGCGATACTATCGCCCCGTCATTCGCCACAGCAATTCTCGCCTATATCTACATCGTATATACATATAGCCTATAGCCGCGCGCTCGCACAGACTCCATAAACACACGGGCGGCAGCTCTGCGCGCCGCCCTCACACCTATACACACAGAGTTCCTTTCTCCCCCCGGTCTCCTTCTTTTATATTAATCTAAAAAGCCCACTAACACACAGAGAATCGAGCCCATAAGTTACGTTACGGGGGCAGGGGTGGGCGGGGGGGGGGGGAGATACGCGTTCGCGTGGCATTACCAGCCAGTAAATCCCTCCCGGATAAGGCGTAGGGGTGGCCGCCCTTGCCGAGAGAGAGAGAGAGAGAGAGAGAGCGAGAGAAAAAAATTTCCTTAACGAAATCTCGAAAGCCGCAGTAGTTTATCAGATGAGAGCTGCTGCTGCTGCTGCTGCCCCGAGGCTGCTCCGCGCTTATCAAATATTGGATAAAAACTTTGCGGCCTCTCACTCACCCCCCACCCCCGAAACGGTAGACTATATGGAGAGAGAGAGAGAGAGAGAGCCCCTTATTTGCATGTCTCGTCGGACGAGTGTAGTGCCCCCCCCCCCTAATGTACTTGTGTGTGTGTGTGCATACGCGTATACAGCGAGAGGGAGTAGCTTCTCTCTCGTCCGTCTATCGCACACACTCGCTCACTCCAGCAAGTGTTAAAGCACGAAATTCGCCCCGGGCTGAGAGTGTACACACGCGCACGCGTACAAACATGGAAATTCCGGCCGGTCGCGCTGCTGCTGCAGCTGCTCTATATGTATGTGTGTATCTCCACTGTCTATACGCGCGTATGTGTGTGTGTGTGTGTGTGTGTGCGAGCTGATTTCTTCGTCCTCTCTCTCTCTCTCTCTCCCTCTCGTTTTTTTCTCTCCCCCGAGCTTTTATTTGCACGCATTACAGCGGCGAGCCCGAGATTGTACATTTGCTCCCTCTCCGCGAGCCGTCCGTCCGTGCGACCGTGTATGCATCTGTGCGTGTGCAGCGTATCCGTCTCTGTATATATACGTACCTATCGTCGTAGACGAAGCCCGCGTAGATGGTGTTGTAGTAGAGGGCCGCGGCGACGAGGGCGCAGGCTACGGCGAGGACATCCATGGCGCATCCTCGAGACGTCCTCCCCGAGACGACTTGTTGCGCGCACTGCACAGCCCCGCGGCGGCTAAGCCCCGTCGACGGCTCCCGTCGTCGTCGTCGTCGTCGTCGTCCTCGTCGTCGTCGTCGTCCTGCTCCTCCTCCTCACCGAGACGCGCCGACGACGGAGCCGAGACGAGCCTCCGGCCGACATGTCCTCCGGAGGCTGCGTCCTCCTCCTGACTGCGCGCGAGGAACACCGCGCCGTCGGCTGCTGCTGCTGCTGTTTTTCGCACTATATGGACCAGAGCGAGTCCGAGACGGCGAGAGGACCGCGATGACGATCGAGCTGCGCTCTATAGGTAGCCGTG
Organism: Philotrypesis tridentata; assembly: GCA_018906965.1. NCBI lineage: Eukaryota > Metazoa > Arthropoda > Insecta > Hymenoptera > Pteromalidae > Philotrypesis > Philotrypesis tridentata. Next base: position 4,635,730 of record JACCIB010000011.1, on the reverse strand, counting down.
TATTGTATAGGAGAACGGCGGTCCGGTATAGAGAAAGAGAGAGAGACAGAGAGAGAGAGAGAGAGACTGTGAAGAGCTGCGGCTGCTCTCGTTCAGGCACCTATACGAGGCGTATGTAGGAGCAGCGATCCTGTGCAGGCCGCGTTCGCCTACTGGCGCTCGGCCTCCCAGCGTCAGGAGGTTTATATCATGCCCGAGAGAAACATCGATCGGACGGGCGCCTGCGCTCCTGCTCCCGTCTCTTCTCTCTCTCTCTCTCTCTCTCTCTCTCTCTCCTTCTCTCGCGCGCAAGCGAGTGAGCTCTCGCTCTATACCTACATGTGTATATAGACGTGCACCGCTGCTGCTGCTGCTGCTGCCGCTGATGCTGTGCACGGGCCCACCCTCGCGACCACCTCGAGAGAGAGAGAAAGACGCTTTTCGCTCGGCGACGAGGGTGGCTTGCTCTTTTCGGGTGAGAGAGAGAGAGAGAGAGAGAGAGACAGCTCTCTTTTTGCGGGGATGCAATTTTCCTTTCGCTCGATCATTATACGATCGCGAGTACTGAGACGAGAGGGAGGCTGCGTTTTTCCGGGGGTGGGTGGAAAAACTGCGTCGGGGGTAGGACAGTTTCCGACTTCTTTGGATTTTGGCGTATGTTTTTTTCTGGGAGGAGGGGCTGGAGGCGAGGTTGCCGAGAGCGAAAGCTTCTCCCACACAAGGGGCTGACCTTTGGATGTATGTATATTCTTTGGATAGGCTCGATTTTAATGCAGGATCCGAGAGCATTTGTGAATAATATGGTGATGTGCGGGGCGCGGGCAAGAGATTCTCGCCCGATTACGCCAGCGCAGGCTGACGCGGTTTCACTCGTACATAGTATATTCGTAAGAATCAATTTTATTACATCGTTTGTATACCCGAACGAATGGACTAGATTTTTCCGTAAAAGTCCCGTTTTCGCACTGCGTACAATAACTTTGACTATCGCAACAATAGTTCCAATCTTCGTACAAACACAGTCGAAATAGCTGCGACGCGTATTGTTAAGCTCTGTACGAAAATACGTGGAAAATCTATTTTAAAACAGACATGCATATAAAAGCATTGATTATTACGGGGAACGCGTAATATACAACGAGAGCTCCCGGCGCTCTTGCAATATGATATAATTCCATCTACAGAAATAGCGGGGGGCGAGGGGGAGGCTGGCGAGCTCCGCAGGGGGCTTCAACAATTTAAACAAGAGGTGTACTATCCATTCTGTCTAATTGACATGCACTTCAATGGCATTTGAATCCACGCGTACAATTAAGCATGCAAGTAGATATGGGCTAGGCATGGTCGGCCATTACTCCCACCATCTCTCTCTCACACCCTCTATTTATTCAACGCTCTCTCTCTCTCTCTCTCTCTCTCTCTCTCTTCCGTGTCCGTCGAATTAGCGGATTCATCGGAATCCTATTAAAGAGAATATTTTAATGCGCCCGTACGCACGTCCAAGCGAATTTTCACCGCCCCCCCCCTCTCGAATTTTGCGTTTCAAACTCCCTGGCAGTAGCGCGAAATTGAAAAATTTCACTCTTCTCGCGGCTCTCTCTCTCTCTCTCTCTCTCTCTCTCTCTCTCTCGTTAGCATTTCACTGTGTAATTGCGTTTCAAGGTATACGACGAGTGCCGATTAAATAATTCTACGACTCGGATGAACTGCATATTCTTAATTAAGCGAATTGTACAGAAGAGAGAGAGAGAGGGAGAGTGGGAGGGAGAGGGATGGCTTTACACAATTCTAAAAGGGTGGCACACTCTCTCTCTCTCTCTCTCTCTTTCTCTCTGGCTCTCTGCGAGTGCCACTTATATAAATGCTGGAGCGTATGCCTCAAAGGGTTGAGCGATGAAGCGAGCGCAGAGCGGAATATGGTGTATAATAAACCCTTCGTCTCTCTTCTTGAATGATTTGTGGAGAATTAAGAGGAGTCTGCGGATTCTCCCGCGCTCGACATTAAATTTATGATGATGATTTACGATTTTGATGATCTCGGCGACGACTCGATCCTCTCCCGCCGCGCAGTTTTCCACGACGAGCTGATTGAATTGATTTTACTATCGCAACTTTTCGCCCCGAGTATTATTCATGGGAATTGTGCTGGTGAGAAATGAAAAATTTGCACTGGTATATATACGTGTATAAACTAGAATATAGCGCTAATTGTGAGTGACGGTGCGTAATATGGAAATGCTTAGATATTTATTGTAATAAAAAATTTCTTCAATTTTACAAGGATGAATGTATAATAGAGAGATTATTACTTTTAAAATATATTCATGCGATGAAAGTTACGTTCATTCGAGCACAACGACTCGCCGCTCTCTCGACGACAGTTCTTTCATAACATTTGTTTAAACGTAATCAAAGTTCATAAAATTTAGGTCCATTGCGCTTTCGAAAGTTTTCCGGCTCGAAACGGCCAATAAAGCATAAGTTACAAGCCGAGGGAGCTATCATGCCTTTATGTGCTTAGTTTCAGACAAGCCCTATATAAAATTATAGCTCCTGTCGCCATCTGTTATAGTTTGCCTAAACGACGATTCGTAAACGTCACTTTCGCTTCAATAGGTATATACGAAATTCATCAAAGATCAGAAAGAGCTTATACTTCAGGTGCTTTTTCACGGCCCCTATTCCGTTGTAAGCTCGATTATTGCAATAATAAGTTGTGCATGCAAAAAAAAATTATTTACGAACTTGAGATGAATACGCTGCAGAATATAAATTTTACAATTTTATTAATCCATTCTGTCTATATATAATATATTGTACAACATCCTCTAAAATAATTTACCATTTCTATATATATAAGATGTAAAATTACTGTTGCATTTATTGCACATTAAGCATAAAATGTATGAGAACCAAATGGGGTCCTTCCAAAATTCTGGACAAATTATGTACAGGGCTATATTGAAACTGAATAAAAATATTGAATATTAAACGATATGTGAAATGTAAGACAATAAACTAAATCAATAAAAAAAATACTTGCATTAATCTTGTCAAGCAATAACGACAATAATCGATTTTTTCGTTTTCATTTTAATTGTAAAACTTTTTTAAAATAAATCTTTCTTTTGCAGAAATATAAAATGAATCGAAGTCTGAATTCGTTTATTTTACATCGATAATTGTTGTAAGATACCGAAATAATTCATCTTTTGAAAGAGTAAAACAAAAAAATTATTGTGAAAATTGAAAATTCATCGTAAATCAATAAGATATTATCAATGAGACCATAAATGTACTTTTTCACCAAAGGTAGAATTTAGTATTATATAACTGTAGCGATATTTACCGAGATAAAACTACATACGTATTCACACACAGACACATCCAAATCGATAATTTCAAACTAGGTATTAGTTCATTTTTAACAACTCAGCGAAACATTTTATTGAAGCGACTTAATAACTATGTCAGACTTTACTCAATGGTTGAGTATATAGTTTATTATTTTACATCTAGAACCATATTCATATCATCATTTACTCCAATATAAATCGATATACTTAAAGGTGAAATAATACAGTTTATATCTTTTAAAAACAACATCTTTATTAACGATTATTTAGAAAAAAGACAATCGTAGACGATTTTTATTTTTTAATGCGTAAGACTTTGATATTTGAAATTGTAAGTCCAATATTCGATTACAACGTCTTCACATTTATTCTTACGTACAAATTTATCGCTGTTTTTGAACGTATTCAATGTGTACAAATTAAAAAAGCAGCAAATATTTTTAAAAAATGTTTAAAATGATTTATGTATTTTCGGTGTAATCACATAATTTAAAATAATAAAAAAATGTACATATCTATATAAAATAAACGTAATTCAATAAGAAAATATAGATTATAAATAGATATTTCAATAAATAATAAATACTAAATGAATATTAAAAGCAAGATAAAATGTTCTAAAGTTTTTTTACGAATGCTACTATATTCATCGCATAACCATCTTTCCATTACACGAAATTCGGTAGAAATGTCGGAGTTAAAAAGCTAGCTAATTTTTTCGAAGTACATCTTCGATCAAGTTTGCGAATCTGCGAGAAGGAAAAACCAGCTCGGAAATTCAATTGATATCGCTCGTTGTGGCGACATTTCTATAAGTAGAAGAGGAAAAAGGAATATCTTTCCTTCTTAACTTTCATCACGGGCAATTCAGCCTATTCATAGCTAAATAATTTAACAACATTTTGCGAAACAACTCTGGCCTCTCATAAATCTTTATACATCTAATGTGTTATTGTTTTGCGAAACACACATAATACGTATCGTGCCACGCGCCGCGTTACAGAGTTCATATGAAAATATGTTTTGTTCACCCCCTAAAATGATTATTTGAGGTAAATTAATTTTCAGCATTCTAATTACAGATTGTATCAATCAAATTTTATTTACATCATTCGCGGACCTTCATACTCGACTTTCAGAATACGTATTTGAAACAATGAAAATGATTTACGAAAAAATATTATCAGTCATTGCTTTTTGATACAATCATTACACTTTTCATCTTTTTTTTTTTTTGGTTTTGATTAGCACTTCATGTCCATATTCAAATTGTTTCTTTGGTTTCAGACTAGGTCCACATTTTGAAATGTCGGCTTTCAAAAACTTTATAAATTTTTGGCTCATTATATCCCATTGAATTTTTCGAAATGTAACAAAATAATCATTTCCCACTAAAAGCACGTGTGTGTTATTTAACTTATTTTCACAATTCACAAGTAATCTGCTGAAAAAACGCTTAATTCCTCAACGAAACATACCCAACCCCTCGCTCCCAGTCGTCTATCTACATAATCCACCGCCTGAAACTAGACTCACACATCTGGAAGGTCGTTATCCTATCACATACACATCCCGCCATTACAGATACATTCCGTTGACAAGATAATCCGCGTCGTGCGCGTACGAATCGTGTCCCCTGCCTCGACCACGACGTTTCACCACTCGAAGTCGACAGGCAATCAAAACAGCCATGACCGCTGTGACAGTGAGTCCGAGTGCCAGGGAAATGACAGCACCTTTGGGACGTGACATCTCCAGGTCTTCAAGTTTAGTACTATGCCGGCGAATATGATCTGTTATGGGCATGCTTTTATGCTCCTGCAAATGGGCTTCCATTGCCATGGTTCGCAATTCCGCTTCGTGAGCTAGAAATTTTGTAATTTATTTTTACTGCTGAGTTTGCCCACGCAATGGTATTCGCATTTTTTTTTGTTCAACTTTATAGTTTATCTACCTTTGTGATTATCTGCTTTCTTATTCTCAGCAGCCGATTTACTTTCACGATGATCCGCTGAATGCTCGTCAGAGGTGTCTTTGACTTTGACGGATGTCGAGTGGAGCTTCTTATGAGCCTCGTCGTTTTGGGACTTTTTATCGAGACCATTTTGATCCTTGGCCACATCATCGTCTTTCTTTTCTTCCGACTGTAACGCAAATTATCAAGTTTACAATTTTTTAAACGTTAATTATTTACCCAATAAAGTGACTGAAAAATTCTCACGTCGCATGGTGGAGCAGATGTTGAGGCGTCCGCGTGTTTTTTGGACTGTTCTTGATGGTGCTGCTCATGAGGTGGCGATGGCGTCGCGATTATCACCTGCACTTGCTGCTGTTGTGGAGGAGGACCCGCCACTTCCTGCCAAGAATTTGGATCTTGCGGTACGTGATGCATTACTGATGGGTAGTAAGGCGCGTAACCTCTATTTAAATCTTGTCCATACATTCCAGCACTAAAAAAAAATAAGTTTGAATTTTAATAATTGTTATATTTTTTAAAGCACGACTGTGGGAGGCAATGACACTCACTTTGCCGCTTCTATGTCTTCCATGCGCATATTGGGCCCCTTGTGGTTAAAAATCCTCGGCGGTTGCTCATCTAAATTAAAATACGAAAATTGTATGAATTGTTTGCCTATCTGTTAAAATGAATCATGTGTATTATTAGAGTTCGAAGTGCATTGGTATAATATTATTTAAAAAAACAGGCAGGTGATACTAAGTGCGAATCTACGCATAGTGATAATTTCAAATACTATGAGAAAAAAAATCATAACACAAATTTTCCAATGAGTTATCTATTACTTAAAATATTATATAAATGATGATTACCAAGTGTGTAGAATATTGTGTAATCATACTCAAGCTTATAGTCACAACGTATGCATCAGGTTAACTACAGTTGAGTGAAAAAAAATGTCAAACATACGTTCGTAAGCGGACGGGAGAGCATTCTGGGCATGCATCACATTGAGGGCCGCGTTATCGCTGAGCTTATTAGCATTCTGTTCGTAAACCGGTTCTGGGTAATTGTTCCACTGACTGTATCCCGAGGGCTTAAAGTTAACAGGCAGTTGTGGTTGTAGTTGATGTTGTTGTTGTTGTTGTTGTTGTTGTTGTTGATGTTGTATTGATGGTGCTTGTGGAGGAGGGACTTGCACTTGTTGATGATGTTGCTGAGGGGCTTGATGAGCCATACCAGATGGTCCAGCGTTGCTCTCATCCAGCATCTGCTGAGGATTGTAGCCGCGGCCGTAGCTCAACTCCTGATTGGAAGAAAGCTGGTGAAGATTCGGGTTAACCATGGGCCAGCCTTTCGAAGCGTCTTGTTCCCGACCGCCCGGATAGACCATCGGATACTGATGACATTAATCATTTTAAATTACAGATTGAAAGTTAATTCTGATTCTTTTGTTTTTATATACGATTTCTATTACTTGTCCGTGTTGCTGCTGTTGCTGCATCATTTGCTGATATCTGATGACCTCGGGTAGCAACGGAATGTACGGTTTGGGCGAGGGTACGATGACAGGAGGTGGCGGAGGTGGTTGAGGTGGAAGCGTCGACCGATCGACAGGACAGCCAAGTTCGGCTGCCTCATCCGAGCCATCGGCGCATTGAGGAATACCATCGCAGACGTTGTAGATAGCAATGCAATCATCATTCGAACGACACTCAAATTGATTGCGACTGCACACTGGAACTGAAATTTTTTCCGGTTCGATCAAAATCGTAAAAATCAGAAGTAATTGCGGTTTCACTTAAAGATCATATCGAATAAAAGTAAATAATTTAACCAAAAGATCAAAGTATCGATATAATGACTAATTTTGTATTACGGAAAAAATCCTTTATCATCAGAATCGATTTTATTTTGATTGACTTATTTCTTACTTTTGACAGGGGCCGCTACCGTAGAAGTTGACGTGGGCGAAGGCGTCGAAGTTGTCGAAGTCGAGATCGGCGCTCCCGTAATGTATTCCCTGTACTCCTTAGGAGGGGGCTCCATTTTTCTGCAAAGCACGAATCATCGAACGTTAGACGAGGCAATCGCAGTTTTTCTTTGCCTACACTTTAATAACATTAAGAAGCGCTTCAATTCAATTACGCAATATCATCGACGACGTATCGCTTACCTGAGAGACTTAAGCTCGTGTTCCTGCTGATTCCGACGAATCTGTTCCTCGAGGGCAGCGGTGTTTTGCATGTTGTAATTAGTTAGTACAGCACTGCTGTAATTGGCGTGGCTCATGAACTTGCATTTGAAATCCTGAGGGGGACCGCAGTGGAACAAGTAACAACTTCCTGGTTTCTGTATTAATATTAAATTATATCGTAAGTGTAAAGTTGTTTGTGTGTACGTATTGGAAATGTGTATCTGCGACGCAGTACTTGTAATACCACTTGTAAGTAGTACGAGACAGAGCGCGTCAGACGAAATTTTAAAAACATCGTAATGTCAAAGTGTGTCAAAGTATTAAAGTCTTAACGGTTTCAAAGAGCGAGAAAAAAGAAAAACCAGTAGTGGAAACATATATGGTATAAGTTTTTCGAATACAGCCACAAGCCTCGGTCCTCGGAGTGGATACAACGAACCCCTTGCAGACGGTGACGCACATTCGTATAATTACACGGTTCAAATAACTGTACTGTACAATGTCTCGATCCTCCTCACCACCGAACCCTGTACGTTATACAATCGCGCGCAAAATCCAAAACTTCGTCATGGTGAATAAAAGAAAAGTCCCGATAAACAAAAGCCGATCTCGGCCACTATATAACAACGCAATTCGGCTTATATCCCTCACCTTCTCCTCGTAGATGAAAACGTCACAGTGCTCCTTCTCGCAGCACCACTTCATGCACTCGATTCGCGACTCGACGTCGAACTCCGTGAGATACTTGGCGCCCATGTCCATGGAGTCTTGGGTGCGGATGATCTTGTCCCTGTGGACGACGAAGCCGTCGATGCAGGTCTGCAGACCCACGAGGCCCTCCTGCTTCTCCAGCTGGCCGCCGTTGACGTCTTGGCCATAGCAGCAACAGTAGCAACAGCCGACGAGGACGGCGATCACCAGGAGTCCGCGCTGCCGCATGGCGACCCCGTGTCGCTCTCGGCTCTCACGGGAGGGGGTTATGTGTCCTCTATCTGCTCTCCTCTAATCCGTTGCACACGGCCTATACTTGCTCCCTCTCTCTTTCTACGTCAACTTGTACAAGTTTACAGGCTGCGCGTCGACGGGGTAGAGAGGTTGAGCTGCTGCGCCTGCGCGACGCTCGGGGGTAGGGGGGTGCCGGGTGCGGGTGGGGAAAGTCGAGGTTGATCAATACTTAGCTTTTGTCTCGGCTCTCGAGTCGGGGGAGCCGCTTATTCTATCGCGCAAGATGCACAGGGAGATCGTATATACGAGATTTGGCGGTCGAATCAGGGAGGGTGGAAGGATTGATGTCTTTATTTTGGAAAGCGGACAGTTTTAAGAATGATAGGGAGTTTTGGTAGGGAGCTTAAAATAGCATTGTTGATTCTTTTTTAATTTAATTTTCTTTTTTATTGATTTATTTATTTATTTATTTATTTTTAATATCCGTTCAGTGAACAAACTATGCTGGAGTTTACAACTTAGATGGTTAGTAATCGAAAATTGAACAATTTCTTCACCGCATAAAAAAGAACTTGCTTCGAACGGATTGCGCATCTGCGGCGTCGGCTTTTTGAATTTTCGCGCCATCCTGAACATAGCCGCGCATCTCTCGATGTATACATGATATATAGTACACACTACACAGGCCTAACCTTATCTCTCTCGCTCTCTCCTTCGTTCACATCGTCTCTCCTTCTCTTTCCTCTCTCTCTCTCTCTCTCTCTCTCTCTCTCTCTCTCTCTCTCTCTCTCTCAGCGCCACTATAATTATTCTCGAAAGCGATGACGTCACGCAAGCATGTATACACACAGAAGCATCAGCAGCATCAGCAGAGCAAGCTCGTCGAAGAGAATTTCGCGAAAAACACCGTAATCTAAACGTGGCCGCTCAGCCGTAGCGGCGCATCTACACGCACGTATATATCCCCACCTCGTTGTCGCCGTTTTGCGTGATCGTCTCTCTCTCTCCCGTCGATTCCGTCTTTCTCTCTCGCTCTCTCACTCTCTCCCTGCAGCCGAGAGAGAGACAGAGAGCAGAACACGCAGACACCGTACGATTCGTGTATTATAACCGTAAGCTGCTGCACACATACACGTATGATGTAGCGCGACGACGTCGTCTCGGAACGTATAGTGTTCGTCGAGTCTATTTCTCTTCTTTGGGGGATATAAAGTGTGCGAGTGCGAGAGCAAGGGAATACACGCCAGAGATCAACTTATCTCTCCTCTCTCTCTCAAGTGGAAGAGTACATATAGAATCCAATCAATGGTGATCAGCGACGAGGCGGCGCCCAGCTGTGCGACGACGTTTTAATCTCTACGTCAATCCTTTTCTTCTAAAAGAGAGCTGCCTCCTTTGCTGCATATACTTGCCTGCATATACTGCGACGATACTGGAGAGGAAGTCTTTCTCTCTCTCACTCTCTCAGCTCTCTCTCAGCTCTCTCTCTCTCTCTCTCTCTCTCTCTCTCTCTCTCTGTATATACAGTTATGCCAAGGAGATAAGCCCTATGGACGTGCGAAGAGCAGCGGCATGACGACGTGCGGAACTCGGCTGTCAACAGTTGTAAGTTACACTTTGATATTCCGGAGCAGTCTCCAAAAAACTCGCGTAGATATTATAAGTACAGACGGGAGTGTTGCCGAGTTTACCCATAAATTTGCCCCAAAATGTGAAACGAAAAACGAGAACTTTGGGAGTCTTGGCTTCCAGGAATTCCTTACTGCTCAAGGAATTTTAATTAGTGTCTTTGGCCTGCTTGGGACATTTTTGTATGTATAGGTACTGTCGCCAGAGCTGAGGAAGAGAGTTTGATTTTAACAAAAGCTCTTCTACAGGTCTAACTCTCGTTTTCAGAATTATATGTGGGTGGGTGCAGTTTATATATCAGTTGCTAAACTTCCTGCTTTGCTGTTGCCTTTTTTGTGACTGCACATATGCTGTGGGAAGAGGTGGTTTCCTTGGAGTTTTTTTATGAGTGTGTGAAGCCCCGTGTTTGGGACGACAGAATGGATGATTGAAGGCAGAGCAGATGCCCCTGGCTGTTCTCGGGTTACGCTGATTCTGCACTTTTCACATACAAGTACACACGTATGTCAGCAGTGTGGAAGCAGGTTAATATTAGTCGAGTGTTTATGTGACAGAGTGAGAGAGATGGAAAAGACTACTGGTCTTGCGAGTGGAATTTAAGTAGTTTTCAGTGCAAAGTATCAAATTTATAGCAGTCTCTACTAAATTTGTGATAAAAATGGTTGATTGTATTAATGAGTGATACATATGGTACATTATACATTTTTGTACATATAAATTAATTTTTCAATATCAGATAAAGTAAAATATATAATAAAAAGATTATTACAGTTAACAAAGAGTGAGTCATTGAATGTTTGAGAAAGAGACTGATTGAAGGCAATAAAATAATTAAATTCAAGAAACATAAAACAATATGGTGTAGGATAAATCTTAATTATAATTTAATTTCAATCTGGAATAATTAAATATTCTCCAAGCGTTAAAAGTTAAATTTTCTATTACTCTCAATAGAAACCTTAATTATAGAACTTGTGTGTAAGTTTTTTTTAAACATTTATCACTCTTTGTTAAATTACAACTAACAGATTTCTTTGTTTTGAATATAAAATATATTTTATGCATAAATTAGTCATGGAATAAAAATTTCTAGTAAGGAATAAGAAAGCTCATTGAATATTAAGATACTAATTTCTAATTGAAAGTTAAAGTCTTATATTCGTTAGCTTTTCATGTAGTTACCATCAATTTTATTTAATTCTTGTTTGTTTGTAATTAGTTAATGACATCTAATCATCTTTACATAAAATTTTACATAGAAAAGAAACTTTTATGCATATTTGTGTATATATAAATTTTTCCATTTATGATTATAGAAATTCAGTATATATAAAAATTTACTTGACTTGTTTTTATGATTACTGGTTGAATTTAGATTATAATTGATAAATAAATTTTATTTAGATGGTGCTGCTGAATCAGGGTCATTGGCAAGAATATTACTAACAAAACGGCATGTATACAAGCCTAGCTACTACCAACTCTAGCGTGGAATGAACGAGGAAGAATTATTAAAACGGTCTGCTGCAGAACGGGATAGAATATTCAGCTGCTATGACCGTGGTAGGGAGAATGGAGCAGAGATTGATCCTTGGGAGGATCCTGCTTATGAGGTGTACCATACTACAGACAGATATGGATTCATACAGTAAATTTTTTCTTTAACTGACATATTTGAAATTTTGAACTTGTATTCTTTCACACTATTGTCCTATTTTATTGCAGTGATAAACGGTTGCCACAGAAAATGGACCAGAATGAAATCAAATCCCATCACGTTGAGATGGAGAGGGTAAAGAAATGGGAAAAAATGGTAAAGAACTGGGAATCCCCTGCTACAAAAGAAAAATTGAGGCGCAGAATTTACAAGGGGATACCAGATAGGTTTCGTGGTCAAGTTTGGGTTCTTCTTTTAGGTATTACAAAGTTAAAAAGTGAACAAGCTGGTAAATACGAAGAAATGTTAGCTCTTGCCCGTCAATGGTCTACTGAAATTAGACAAATAGACGCCGATGTTGCTAGACAATATAGAGATCACATTAATTATAGGTAAATAGAATATACCAAAAATATTAATTTAATAAAAATACGTTTCTAAATAATTGTTATTTCCAGAGAGAGGTATAGTCTTAAACAAAGATCCATGTTCTATGTCTTGGCAGCTTATAGTATGTATAATATGGAAGTTGGATATTGTCAAGGCATGTCTGTATTGGCTGGATTACTCTTGTTATATATGGATGAAGAAGAAGCATTTTGGGGATTATCTGTTCTACTTACTGATAAGAAATACAGTATGCATGGTAAGGCTCAAAAATATATTTAATATCATAGTAATGTTAGTAAAAGATTATAAAAATTTTAAAAAAATTATTTTGTAGGATTTTATGTAGATGGTTTTCCAAAGTTAAATCGCTATATAGAGCACCATGACAAAATAATGGGTAAGTTCCTTCCAAAACTGAAGCGAAAACTGGACAAGTGTGGCTGTGACTCCATACTTTATTCATTAAAGTGGTTCTTTGTCGTATTTCAAGAAAGGGTAAGTTTTTGTAGTAATTCGTTGTAAGCTTTAAAATATTCAACTGAATGATAAATATGTAACTTGTTCTAATAGACACCAGTTAGCCTTGGTCTTCGTATTTGGGATATTTTCCTCTTAGATGGCGACCGAGTACTACCTGCGTTAGCATACACAGTGATGAAAATGCACAAACGCCAGCTAATGACAATGGAGAGCCTCGACGAGTTTTGCAACTACCTGCAAATCAAGCTCGAAAAGGACTTTGGCTACGACGACGACACAGTCATCAATACTGTCGAACGCAGCATGGATGAACTCAAACGCGCAAAGCTTGATTATCCGGGACCTCCACTTCCACATGAGTTGCCCCGGCAGCCTTTTGGCACATTCAAAGAGCCTACATTTACAAGCAAGGTACCCTATTTACCTTTTTAATTATCTTTTTTTTACAATGTTGTTTATGCATTAACGACAAATACATCACTTTTAATTTATAACCATATTTGTAATATTATTAATTTTTTTTAATTCTGACAATTTATAAGAAAGATTTTTTTAAATTTTGATGTTTATAGAAAGCATTTTAATAACTAATCAAAACAACTTTGTAACTGTAATATGACTAATTGCAGACTTATCAGAGGAATGCTTGTTATCTTTATCGTATGTGCTGGATAACAGATCATTTCGTGTTTCCGTTTCTGTTTTACATCAACTCGCTACACTTTAAAACTTCAAGGTTGCCCATTCTCATTCTCTAATATTCTTGTACTTGCAGGTGGGAAGAAGGGCAGATGAATTCAGTGAAGCCCAGCAGATGATGCGCGAATCCGTGGTACAGCGTCGTCAAACCGTGGTGATCGAAGAAGAGAACCGCGATAGCAGCGCTACACCCACGGAACTTGCTGCGATGGGCAACAATTGTGTCGGCAATAACAGCCTCGGCGGTGAGTTCCCCCCTGCAGTTCTCGCCAATGACCACGATTGCGAAACACACATCACTGACATTAGCACAACTACTACTACCATTACTACTACTACTACCACCACTAGTACTGCTACTACTACAACTACTACTACTACTATTACTAATAACGCTGATAACACGAACGGCAAGGACATAGTATGTGATAGTAGTCGCATTGACTCGAACATAAACGTCATACTTATCTATAATACTCGGCTCTGAAGAATCTCAAGACTCATTTTTCTTATCCTATTGTTTTTTTTAATTTTCTTAATATTAGTCTTGTTTCTTAGACGCATACGAGTAGATATAATTAGAGGAAGAAGTTGTGTATGGTCGTGTGTGGTGAATGTAAATTTCCAGCATGTTTAATTTCATGAAATGACATGTATAAGTATTAAGTATTTGATAATTCTGGAAGCAAGCGTGTTTGTAACTACTATTATTATGAGTAAGTAAATAAGTTCGTGGTCTTAAACGTTCGGATAATATGATTACTGGTAAACCGGAAGACCACATTGAATTTGACGTGCAATCAACCAAATTTACAGCGCAAAATAGAATGACCGTACGTGATTCTATTTTAATCGGTAATATACATAGATAATACTTACAATACGTACGGGATTACCCTTTTGTAATGTTGAAAGAAATGCATTTGTAAGTACATAGACGTGTCAATGCTTATCTCGAAGCGCAACAAATATAAAATACTCAGCTAACAAATAGTGAAGAAAAAGAAGATTTATTTTGACATGCGAATGATATTTAGTGCCTTTTGCGCGTGTGTTAGACACAGGGATAAAGTCCAAAAATCATCTTTTTTTTATATTATACATAAATTCAAAAACGAGAAATTTTTTGAAGACCACTAGTGTTTGGAAAGAATTTTCATACAGCTATCTCATAATAAAGATTAGGAAATGACCATACAAAGTGAAGAAATGTTTGTTTTCATATCTATTTTTATCTTTAGTTCAATTTATCTAGAGAAGAATGTTCAATATTTCACCTAGACAAGTCATTACTGTAGAATGTGTGTTGTGTAAGATTAATTTGTATATTTTTATATCGTAATATTATATCATGGGTAATTTAATAAACTATATTTAGGATTGATAAGTATTTAGTAGTTTCATTCATGTAAAATTAACACATTAGAAATTTATAAATATTAAGGGGCTGTGAAAACTCTGAGTTTTTGATGATAAATACTATTGCATGAAAATTTATCTTTAATCTTGATGTACACAAGGATCAATTAATAATTTACAAAATATGCTTTTCATTTTTTAAATTCATATAATTGCTTGCATTATTTACGTCGACTATTCAACGCGAACGGAAAACAATTCTAAATGTTGTAAATTAATTTATGAATGTAAAATAAAAATTGATAATAACAAAATAACTTTATAAACCCTTAATATTTACATAACATCTGTTACTAACATTTTCTTTACTTGCTCGAAACACCTGATGTTCCTTCAAAAGAACCGAACTTGCTTCCTTTTCTCATATGCATGGACGTGTGTTACAAAAAACTTTTTACTTAAAACTAAACAGGCTTGATATAATATATAATTTGTTTCAACATTCAAATATTAATGTTTGCTTTTTTCAACCGTTCGATGTTAGTTTGTAATTAACAATTATTTAATAATTAAATTATCGTAATTTTAATTGTGATTTAAATTCCTGTTGTTTGATATATCACAAAGTATTATTTATTGTTATAACATTAGCATAACTGGCGTGCAAGCCCGTATACTTAATTATTTGTACTAAATTTTTTATGCAAAAAAATATATTCTCAACTAAAGAGATAGCTGCTAGCAATGCTTTATACATATTTATTTAATTAAGTTGTTTGCATTTGCTTCATATCATTTAATGTGAGATCAGAAGTAGGACTTTTTTTGTTCATGTCGCTTGTGTTCTAAGGACTTGTATGACGTCTAAGAAACATTTTAATTATTTCTTATATGATTGAATGCTAAGCTAATTTTCATTGTGCGCATCGTGAAATATTCTCAAATATTTAATGGTATACTTATAATTCTTTTCAATAGTACATAGAAAACACAACTTTATACCTGATCTTCGATTAAACTCGTAACGAACTGTGAGTTACACTTGAATGTTAACAGCAAAACATTATCGGTTTTTCTAATCTTTTGAATAACAATAAATGTACTCAATAGCTAATAAACTTCTCTGTATAAAACGTTTCCATAAAGCGCACAACAATAAACTTATATATTATTATGAAGTAAAACTCATTCAAATCGGTGGTAGATACTTCACCAAGCAAAAAAAAAAACAATAAGCAATAATAACATCCAATCTATACATACACTAATCCAAATTCTTATTATCTTATTACTGCAATTATTAAGTTAAATTGAAGTTTGAAGCGATAATAATAATTGCAGATCTCTATTAACGCGTATTGTACATAATTATTGTAACAATCTGATTAGCAAACTTGT
Source organism: Philotrypesis tridentata (assembly GCA_018906965.1). Taxonomy (NCBI): domain Eukaryota; kingdom Metazoa; phylum Arthropoda; class Insecta; order Hymenoptera; family Pteromalidae; genus Philotrypesis; species Philotrypesis tridentata. The sequence goes on along the minus strand of JACCIB010000011.1, from coordinate 4,619,684 downwards.
GAATAACAGCAATATAAATGTACTTCAAAATAGCTTCAAACTTGCTTTAAAAGTATTTGCAACAAGCCAAAGCAAATTCAAAACAAAAGAACAGCACAAAACCATGTCGATGCTATGTTAAATGCGCAGGAAGCAAGTTCTCCTTCGATCCAAGCCTCGCGGACGGCTGCTGCGTTTCGCCGCACGGTTCCCGTCGCTCACTGGCCGACACTTCGGTCACCTCGACTGCCGACCTGTCGGTCTTCAGTTCAGCGACTCGCAGCCAGGCCCTCGACAACAGCCTCGATACTCAGTCGAACGTTAGCGTCGGCTCGTCTGGCAGCGGGGGTCTGCCCACTCCTCGACCTTCGTCTCACCAGCCGTCTCCGGACGTCGTTCGAATCTACGTGCCCTACGGACTTCCAAACGCCAGTGGAGGTGGTCTCAGTCTAACGCCAACAGGAACCTACAAAGACGATCTGCCGAGGACGTTGCCCAGGTCACTGGAGACCAACAAGATTAGAATTAAGGTGCAAGACCCCGACCAGACGCCTATCGTAGAAAATCTCAAGCCGTTCACATTGGACAGTCCTGAGATCGAGCTCGACATCAAGTAGAATGGGATAACGAAGTGTAAGGCTCTGGGGATAGTTAGGGTTGTGGGTTTAAGAGAACTGATTGTTATTAAATACTTACGAACAGGATTATTGGTATCGATTTACGTGTATTGAGACGAAACTTATTCCGAGTTTGAATTAATACTCCAAATTGTAAATGAAATTAGATTTTTTTTATTGCTTCAACCCCATTCAATTCTAGATACCCACCAGCAGCGTATTCTTTTTGTAATGCGCTTTATTAAAGAGCTACACTTTCACAAATTTTCTTGGTACTCGTCAAAGGTCGCGACGCACAAGTCATCAGAGTCTTCCACTCGTTACTGCACTTAACTCTAAACGATCAATTCGATTAGGTTGTGAATAGCGTTGCAACTTTGACGAGTAAAGAGTAATCAGTTTGACGCCAGCACTTGTAAATATTTTCGCTCGAAAAGTAATGTTGATCTATATATATTATATATCGCTTCAGCGAAACAGTCTGACGCCTATTATGCACCGATGCATTTATTCTTGCTAATTTATTTGAATGGCTTACACTATTCTGACAGATTTACGCTCATCCCGAAATCTGTGATACATGCAATAATAATAACAACGCGGCAGGGGTAGAAATGTCATGTATGAAAAATGGCTCCCCGCCGTAATAAATTCGTTTTAGCTTTAAAAAAAAGATTGTGGATGTTGATTGCCGATTTGCTGGAATGGCAGTAGTTATTAAAATAGGTTTCGAAAATGAATGTGTCAGGAAGGCATTTTTGCGTGTACTCTCTTTATTGTATTTTGTAACATTTTATTTTATTTTTATTGTTTTTGGAATTCATATACCACTTTGTATAGTCCAATTTAAGATATTTTTGTTTTTTCTATGCTCGTTGTTTAGAAATTAGTAGGAAAATACAATCATTTACAATTCAGATAAGAATTGAATTAAATTTCAATTGGAATTATTTTATATTATTTATTCTATTGATTTTTTTACTCGATTATTAAAAATGATTCCAAATTTCAGAATTATAAAATATGTGTAAGTACAGAAGGCAAGGCGATTGTACAAATGATTGAAATTTTAGCTGCACTAAGAAACACCAAATTTTGTACTTCCTCGAATCCAATTTCACCGCAATAGAAGTTATTCTTGATCATTCGAAGCAAGTATAATAGTCTAACTTTAGCCAATGTGTAAATGGCTTTCGAATGTTACAGAAAAATTTCCGTCAAAGTACGATTAGCAAAGTACAAGAATACAATTCTTAGCTCAAATATGTCGAGAGAAGGTGTTCACGCAATTTTATTAGATTAGCAATGTGATGATCGATGGTAATAATTATTTTTGTACAAGAAAAAAATTCTATGAAAAGGAAATACGCAAGATATTGTTGATTCAAAATTGATGAGATATACTTGTTGGGAATTGAACATTCCACAAAAATTACATCAATATAAAACGTCAATATTGGTTGACGAAAAATTAAAAAACTGAAAAATATTTAAATCTCGTTTAAGAGAGTACGTCATTTTTGAGCGTGAGAAATTTAATTTAAGAAACGGTAAATGCAAAAATGTCTAGCAATTAATGACAGACATGGGCATAACTCGATACGCACAAGGAAAATATGATGCAATATTTGACTTGAAGAATGCAGTTATTAAAAAACTAACGCCGTCTTTAATAATGAGTCTCAAATTTGATTCGCATTAACACTATCTTTCTTCTCTTAGTGCGGCTTTAATTAAGGTATCCATCTCAGTTAAAAGTGACAACATCATGAAAGTTTAATGAACTATTTTTTTGTATGCGTATAATAAAAGCTCATTTTTTAGTCAAGTGATCTAGCAGTTATTTAGCGGTGTCTTAAAATAAAAATAAGTCAACTCTCCACGTGTCACGAAAATAGATCACTTGTATTTATTAAGTGAATCTTTTAAAACTAACTAATATTTTCTTGAATTATTTTTTAAGTTTTGAGAAGGAAACTTGGTGATCGGGTTAGTAAGAATAAAAAGTTTTATCTAAATTTTTTAAAGTCTACGAAAATGAATTTATTTTTCTGTATTGAACGATGTATTGATAAGTAAAGAGAGTATATTTATTTATTTATGGCGATCGGGAATAAAAAGTTACGGTAATATATTATTAAAATATCTCACGAAATATTTTCTACACATTTATATGTATTAACGTATTTAATATATAAGGCATGTGTTCAGTATTTTACCATTATTTTTATTACCACATATTCTTGTAGCATCGAATATCGACATAATCTTAATTAATTTATCGATATAAAGTGCGTAGATTTTCCACCGTGTACATTGAATATTACAACGTCCATATGATGTCATGTAAAATGCCCATGTCTGTTTCGGAAATGAAAAAAAGAGAGAATAATTACATCGCGTTACACAAGTTAATTTCCTTATCACCGCATAATCACATGCTTTTTCTCGTATATAGGGCCTAAGCAGTTTTACCTTCTGCATTACGTTTTATGATGTACGGGTGCTGCCTAACTTGCATTTGAAGAGTAGATACATTTATTAAAATAAAAGCAAGTAGAAGCAAGAGTCGAAAAGTACACTTAGACACTCTCTAAAACTTTCATGAAATCAAGCTTCATTTGACGTAAAAGAGTGTTTTTCTCCTTTCGATGACTAATAACTTGGTCTTCGTAAAATTCGCTGTGTCATCGATTTATTATATAGCTTGTAAAATAGTGCGTAAGCTATTATTAAAAGAGAAAACAAAAATTACGTGTTCAAGTGAAAGCATGAGTTACATACAAGTCGATTTGCAAAGTAAGATTAAATTAAAAAGGTATTCTCTCGACTTCTCGTCACATGATTACTGATATGCGCCAAATGACGACGATGTTTGTACATGTAAAATGTAAGCGCCTAAAAAATTTATTGATATTTTAATGACTGCAAAGAGCTTTGAAGAAAAGAGGCGTCTATTTTACGTTAAATTGAAGCAAGTTATCAACACTTCTTGAATTTCTTTTTCTCGTCCTTTATCGTATATATAAATTACTGTCACGGTGAGTCTGTGAGACAAGACGATTTTTTTTCAACAAAGCTCCGAGCCCACGTTCGTCCTATACAAGTAGACCAAACGAAACAAAATGATGCAAAAAGATAAGTGAGGCAAAGCTAGAAAAAAACTGATGTGTCCATCTAGCGTCTAAACTGATCCGAGTACAAGCTAGCTTACAGCGGAACGAACATATAAAAAAGTTACGTATATATATTAAATGTAAATGTACAACCCGACGATTGTTTACGTTTTTCTTTGCTCGGCTATCAGAATGGAAAATAAATACCCTGTCTATAATGTAATACTCGTATACAAATTTGAGAAAAAAACAGAATATACATAAAATTATAAATACTAGAGAAACAAAAATTAATAAGGTAAAAACCAATGCATCGTGTATCGCGTGTATATAAATAAGTATGTCGTACGTATATATAATTATACTTTTGTGAATACCGCAATTCTTTACCTCCCTCCTTCGTAAGAGAGGTCGAAATATGAAAAAAATATTATAAAAGGTACATATAATTATCAAGCAAACAGAAAAATTGTGTCCGAGTAGATCAAAAGAGAATATATTATATATATATATATATATATTATATTATTGAGGATTATATAGAGAACTAGTAGTTGTAGAGATTAATCTCGATGAAAGCGGATCAAAGAGTTTTGAACTATGGTAAGAAAGAAGTATAACAAAGCACCTTTGTAATTATAATTATTATTATTATTATTATTATTATTATTATTATTATTGTCGGTATTATTATTACTATATTATAATTGATGTTATTATGTTATGCGCGTGCCAACTCACTGTACGTTAATTTTTAATTGACAAGTGAGAATTATTTGGTCAAGCGGTTTTGTGTGTCTGTTAGCGAATTCATCCGTTTGTGATTCTGTACTGTAGGTTTTTGTCTATCTTTCGCGCATAAAGTAATGCTCACAGTCGATCGGATGTTACTTCGGATGGCACAAATTGAACAATTTTCCAGTAAATAATCCACGTTTATTCGTCAATGGTTAACGCATCATGCAAACGCTTAATATATTTTGTTCGATCCTTTCTGTGTGTAAATAAAAATAAATTCCTTAGAAAATATATCGCTAAAATCTACCTATATCGGACTGAACGGGCATTTGTGCCAGAATCTACTGGATTTTTGTTCAGTTAGTCCATTCCGAATTTTTACGACTGCGGCAGCAACAGTGTAATTTATCATCGAGTGTGTGTGTGTCTGCATTGTGCAAGCGAGTAACGCGTACGCAATGCACGGATTTTCGCGACGAAATTGCCTAAAACACACACTCACACAAAGTAATGCGAAGAAATTTATAGACAATTGCAATAATTTATTTAAGACTGCTATAGATTGTCCGATCCGTATATGCGACATACCTTATTCTCAATAGCGTTAAATCTTCCCTTCCGAAGCGCATTTCTAATGTATATTACATGGATAATTAGTTGTATTTGCGAGAGAAAAAATATATTATGTATATAAAAATACGAGCGAGCGCGAGAGAACGATGTAATGCACTTTATTAATTTCTCCTTCAAACTCAACCCATATAGCAGTGTCGGGCAAACACATACAATGTCGATGACTTATAGATAAGTGTATAGTAGCTATACATGCGCCACACTTGGTTTTTTTCGCTGCGGGAAGGAAACGAGGACGATAAGGAAAAATGTACATTCCCTTAAGTTTATAAGTATTATTGAATACTGCGTATAAGTATATAGAAACAGAAAACGAGATGGAAGATGTAACGAGTGACTTCGGAACTGGATCGAATCAGAGACGATGTAACGATTTCCGTGCACGCTGCGTTCCTTCGTAGCTGTGTGTACCGTTAGGTATTTAATCTGATAAGCGATTTCTCGTTCACTTCTCGTTGTTTTTTCTCTCACTCTTCGTCAATTCCAGTGCGCACTGTGCATTTGTTTTTATTTCTCTTTTCTTTTGTAAACTTTTCAATATATATATATAATATAATACATTTTTAGTTCTACTTTGCGAGATACTTCTTTATCATTACTTGTGGCATTGTAAATAAATTTGATAAACAGGATTTTTGGCGTTGTTATTTCGATTTGCTCGATTGCTTTATTTTATTTAATTTTGTAAAAAGAAATAAACTGAAATATTGATTTACTATACCCATTATTTGTTTACGGTTGGTTTTATTTGACAATTCACTTAAAATAACTCATGAAAATGCATTTACATTTAATTATTTATTTATTCAATCACATACGGGCAGCGTGGCTCTATATGAAAAGATTTAAATATGGGTTAAGAAAAACAATTAAAATCAGAACATATCGTTGCAATAAGAAAAGGATAATCAAAAAATCAATTTTCTACGATTAAAAGAATATATTCGCGACGAATACATTCAGATACTTTCACGTCAATTTGATTTCTATTCCACAAATGAATTGTATGTGTCCCCGTGTCTGGCCAAACACGTACTTTTTCCACTGCTTCTCTCCCTCTCCACGTGTGCAGATGTAAAAAATCATAAAACAACGTCGAACCCGACAAACCAAGCTCACATAATTATTTTCTTTTTTTTCTCTATCAACCGAATAATTAGTTGGGCGATACTCTTCCGCTATCGACTGTACGACACGGGCGGTGTGCCGCGGTCATCCTGTTGCGATAAAATAACGTCGCGCCCGCATATTGTGGGACTTTTTTTTTAACGTCAGTTCGCCGCTGACGCTCGTTTAAGATTGTGAAACAACGCGCTGGTCTCGGTCTCGTTTCTTTAATGCTGACGAAGTTTATTTTTCGGCTTGTTGACGCAAATACCACTTATATTCATATTATATACAGTAACGTTCATCGATCGTGTCCCGAGTTTTTTTTCTTTTTCTTTTTTTTTTTTTTTTTAATAATGTGTGGTACGTATTTCCCCACTTATCCTTAAAATTATACAAAAAATGCTAAAGTCAAGTTCTCAGCGCGCACTGCACACGCATAAACAAATTAATATCCTTCAGCCATACCGATCATATTTCCTCCAGTATAGACATGGACATCCGCAAATCCAGTGGATTTTCCTTCATTAAAACCCGACACTCGGATCTCCGCATCAGAGACATTCGCGCAGGCAGCTGCAGTCAACGCATATTCCGAAGTATGCGTAATCGATTAAATCAAATCACGGCCCTGTCGCGCTCAGATTGCCGATTATATAGACACGCGCGGGGGCAGGCAATTCCCCGGCGGTCGTTCACTCGCTCGTGAAATTTCCGCGAAGCGTCGAAGCGGTGTGTGTTTATTAATATATGTATGTGTGTGTGCGTATATAACGCTTATACTCTGCGGACTCTGCGCCGAAAGAAAACGAGTATAATGATTAATGAAGGCGACTCGAGAGAGTATGTCGCCCTTTCTCCCGTTGTCGGGGCTAAACAGCGCCGACAATAGCGTCGTTTATCATCTCGAGCTCAGAAAGTCGTGTAGCGCGCGTATATATATATAAAGGGTGTCGTATAGCTTTTTTTATACTCGGCTTAATGTAACGCGCTTGAAATTCTAATGCTGCTGTATTATACGCGGGGGCTACTGTATTTTCCTCGTTAAGCGTAATAATAGGAAAGCCGCGCGTAAAGCGAAATTCGGGGCGCATGAAAACAGTACTGCGAATCTACGTGTATGATATATTCAAATTTACCGCAAAAACTTCATACCGTCTCTTCATATATACATAGGTAGGCGATGTCGGAGACTCGCGTGTAAATATGTAGTCGAGACCGAATTTTCGCCCACCTAAACCTCAGAGCTTGATATCGAAACACGCGTAGGTTTTGAAAAAGCTCGCCGGCCGCGCGCGTCATTACGGAAATTAATGAAAAATTTTAATTAAATCATAGCGTATAAGCGACTCTGCGCGCAGACGTAACGACTGTAATCCCCAACGGGAGATACACGTTATATATATATATATATAAAGACGGTATCCGCGAGAAGAAAGCTCTCCTGATAATCCGCAAGCTCTCGAGACTGGCTGCAATAGAATCTATATAACTTCATAAAGTACGTCTCATTTCGCTCTTAATAACTCGCCGTACTACTGCACACAGAGTATGCACATATACAGCCCAACGTCTCCTGGCAATATAGCCGCTATATTACTTTCAAAACGTCTCTCGTCCCCCTTATAATCGTCGAATAATCTAAAATTTTCCTCTTTCCAATCCCTACAACTCTCGTACATAACGTCGTTCCCTCGGCCTCGTTCCACGAGCGCAAATCGAGAAAGTGACGTAGAGCGAGCTTTTTCTTTTTATCGCGCAAGCACACCGTCCAAGCAGTAAAGCTCCCTCTCTCCAACAGGCCGTATCCTCATCCTCGGCAACATCGAGCCTTCACAGCAGCAACAGCAGCAGCAGCAGCAGCAGCAGCAGCAGCAGCAGCATAGCACGCGTGAATATGAGTATTGATTGCGCGGGTGTCCCTCCCCGCACTCCTCCCCGGAGCAGCCGCCCTACACCGAGCGCGTCCGGGAAGCTCCGCTTGGCAGCGCGACGGTCGTTCGCTCTCGCTTACCTCTATGCACTATGTACACTTATACTCGACTCCCGCGACTCTGCGCAAGCTCGTCGCTCTGAATGAATGACGCGCTCGGGCGCCGAGGCCAATCGTCTCTCGCCCCCCACCCCCTCCCCCTGCCCTCCGCTATATAGCGCACACATCGCGCATATGGCAGTCGCGCTCTCTCACTCTCCGCGCCGAGTTTGCCACCTTTTCTCACCCTTCCCTCTCGGCTGCCGTCTCTCCGCGCTTCCGAACACGCGGAGGAGCGCAGGAGCGCGCAGAGACACGCCTGGAGCTTGCAAGCTCTCGGGGGGCCCCGCTGCGCTGTCGGCGGTATCTCGCGTCGCGCTATATACTATCGACAATCGTGTGCGTATACAGACTCGAAGAGTACAGTGCTGGAGAGCCGAAGGAACGGAAGAACAGCGGCTATATGAAGTGACAGCCAACAGCAGCAGCAGCAGCAGCAGCAGCAGCAGCAGGAGCCATGACGAGGATGAGGTTCAAGGCGCTCCGGGTGATCGCCCACCTTCTCCTCGCGCTCGTCGGACTCCTCGGCCTCGCCACTGCCGAGCTTGAGTTTTACCAAGGTAATCGCTTGTATACTGCGTAGTGACGTTGTGCGCGGACACTCTCTACTGTGTGTGTGTGTGTGTGTGTGTGTGTGCGTGTAGTAATAAATAGGGTGCGACTCGAATCTCGATAAGCGATCAAGGCTGCGTAGGCGCGTAGGCTTCTACGCGCGGCAGAAAGAAAGAGAGAGACGTGATCTCATTAGGCAGCGTATACCTACACAGCTGTTGGAAAGATCGATTACGCGCAAGCATGGCTGGATAAGTATACACCGAGAGCTTTCTTGCAAGCTTCCTGATGCATATAGGGAGTCGAAAGCTCGTCTCGGTTGCCATACATCGGCGATGCGGCGGCAGTATAGTGGCCCGACAACGTGTGCGTTTCAACGCAAGGAGGAGATTCGAGTCGATTTTATTGGTTTCTCGTGTGCCGATTAACCTTTCCGATTAGACGGCCGAGGGCCGTTACGCGCGTCGCGGAAGAGAACCGATTTTCTAAACGTATACAGGAGTCTTATTTCTCGTCGCGCAGATGCGCTCTCAAGCTTGCGGAACTTACTCTCTTCCCGCTTTGCTTCTCGCCTCGAGGGCTGCGTCTTGAGACGTATTCTCACTCTCTGTGCGGCCTCCGCAAAGACGTCTATAGACAATGGACGTGTGACACACTGTCAGGAGCGTATATACGTATACGTATGTATATGTAAGATATACGCTTCCTTAAGTGCACGAACTGTCAGGGCGTATACTTGTTCCCTGGACGTGCATTAGGTTAACGAGTTTATCTGTCCCCTTCTATTTACTTCTTTTTTCGTCTCCTATACTCATGCGTCCACTCTGCCAGTACATTGCTTTTCGAAATAGCGCAGCGATTTTATTATAACCCCAAAAGCTCTACATTTTAATAAAATTAATAAAATCGGAACAATTGTAGCGTCGTATATGAGTAATTTCACGGGATACTGGAAACTTCTGGGGGTCTGGAAGTCGCAAAAATTTTCGCGAGGGTACACTTACCGCAGACCTATATTTTCTGGTTTCTGGGACCCTCTGAATAAGAAATCGTACGAGTTACTTGATTATCGGTTGCCACCCGGCTTTCCGATCGAAAAAATACAAATATGTTCATACATTTTCTTTTGTATTTTTACTGTCGAGCGTATTATTTGTGTATTGTGAATTCTATGGGACTTGGCGCTATACTTGTTACATATAAAAAGAAAGTGCAGCTCAAGAGCTTTAAATTAAGCCTAAAATTTTTGAAATCAGATGCACTGGTCTCGAGCTACGCACATTTGAATACAGCTAATTACTTTTAGGGCTCGCAAAATTTTCACTTTTTTTCAAATCCTCGTTACTTTTGATCAAGTCACTCGATCTTAAACTTTAATAGCTTAAATTAAAGCTCTTTTACTCTACTTTTTTACTGACAACTCTAAATATTTGTAGTGAGGTATGTATGTGCTTTCAAAAAACCGATCTGCTTTCGAGCATATATATATATATATATATATATGTATGTATGTATGTATAGGTTAATAATATTTATAATATAAATATAACATATCTGTATGTATACAGTGCTTACACGCTATAGAGTTGAGTTAAAAAGTGTTTGTGTGTGTGTGTATCTGTGCATCTCTCTCTCTCTCTCTCTCTGTATGTGTATATATATACGTGCGCTTGTGACGTCAAGTGTCGTTATACTGTATATAATACAGCTTTTTTTACTTACATCATAATTATTTGTTTACTATAATGCTATACCCCCCGACGGGGTGAACGCTTTTGTTGGGGATCGATAGCTCGAAGGATTAGAAAACGAATGGAAGAATGAAACGTAATCATTCACGTCGCTGAAACTTCCCCGCAGGCTATGCGATGATTCGATATGCTACGTATTAATAATGAAAAATGTACAATAAGATCCATAATACTATGGAACTTGTTTATTTACGCATGTATACATGTAAAATTATGTATGTCATATCGATCGCCTTATGTTGAAAAAAAAATATTGGCGTTAATGCGATCAGTGTCACGAAAATAGCTTCAACGGTAACGTCGATCAAGCAAATATGCAAATGCTCGTGGCGAAATGAAAAGTCAAGGAGAACATTATATGCGAATCCATCGTAATTGTACGCAGTATCGCCGATTCCTCGCGCGTGTCATCCCCCGCGAAGTTCAAAATCAACAAACGCACCCCCACCAAACAGTCTCATTTTGTACTGTCACACGATATTCGCTCGAAAAAATTCGCTTCTAAAAATACAAAGCAACAAGCAGTGATTACGATGTAATCGGATATTTCACGGACACGGTTGGAGAGTTTAACGATATACGCGCGCGCGCGCGCTTCGGAATTTCTCGACATCGCGATTTTCGCTGAGCAAACGCGCGCGTAAACTCGGTTAGCCGCGCACGCTGCATTCAATTGTGCGGTGCACGATGGAAAAAATTATTCGAGGGATGGTATTAAAATCTTTTTCTCTTTTCTTCTCGGCGCGCGAGGGAACGACACGAGCCGGGGATGAATAGACGCCGAGAGTCACTTTCTTTTGTGGGGAGGATACAAAAAGAGGGTATTTTTAAATTAAACAATGTAAGTCAGAGCTCAGCGATTCGAGCTGCTAAAGGATTGGCGCGATTTTTATGTACAGCCTAGTTCTCGGCTTTGTTGCGAATTTTATGGAACATTTAGATGCTGCGTGTACGTAAGCATTGTCGGAATGACGGAATTGAATAATTTTTCTACCCTGTGTATGGGGATTGAATTTAAATTTTTACGTCGTAAATTTTTTGATATTAATATGCCATAAGCGTTCGCAACGACAAACTTCGTTAAAGCCCTGATAGCGAATATCGCTGGAGCAGTACAGTTACGTGATGAAAATTCGCCATCGTATTGCATTATTGCTCTACTCTCGGATGACTATCAATCGTAGACTACAAAATCGAGTCTGGGAAGTACTGTGTTAAATTTGGTAATTAATGGAAATTGTGAAATAAAGCTTTAATTAACATACATTATATTGGCAACAAGGTCAAGATGTCAAATCCGGTGATTTAAAACTCATATTTTTTGCGAAAAGGTTTTTAATTACGGTTAGCTAATTAAAAAAGAAATGATGGGTTTTGCGACCCTGTATCATCATTATTATTAACATTTTTGGTTACTATTTGTAAGCTGCAATGTAATACTTACATTATTATTACAATAGAATTATATTTTGATTGATATACCTTTGATAATCCGTTGAAGTTCAGCACAGCATATGAAGTACGCTTCGTAGTATAGTTATAATATTCGTGTAATTCATATTTGTACCCCCTTGGTAGAAACTTAACGATAAATTAGCCGATTTCGTTATGAATTAGCTAATTTATCGTTAAGTCTCTACCAGGCGTTATAGTAATTACTAATTAATTAAGAAGATCATTATTGACTACGTATTATTCTGGAGTATAATTTTGATTTGTTCAAACTTCATCAAAATTAATCTTACTATGATTGCACATAAAATATTCTTCCGTCGACCTTAAATCATTGATATTTTTTGTTGATATGTAACAGAAACATTAAAAATTAAAAATTAAAAATTAAATTGAAACTGGAAGAAATCGATGGTGCGCCTATCATATATGCAGTGGAAAAAACGTTATTATGCTGGTTCCTATGCTGGTAAAATCTAACAAGACTAACATTTCTTATAGGTGCATAACATTTTATTTTATTGTCAATAATCGTACACGATCATAATTATATATTAACACCTTAATTTATAACGATGATTTTTTTACAAAAATACTTTCATTTATTTAGTGCGTTAATCCACTAAAGTTACCTTTTGAAAATATGTCTATTCACTAAAACCGCGTTAATTTTCTGTTACAGTGTATAAGACCGAACAAAATTGTGATAATATAATATTATTTATTCCTATTATTTATACTATTTTGCTTATTGACTAACGTTAAATTATAATTACCTTTAACATCACCGTCAGAAACAGAAATTTCTGCTAATTCCTATACTGCGTATTCCAATTAATTCTTTTCATCATCAGTATTATATGTATCTCATCGTTATCTCAATTAAATTATAAATCTATCCAGTCATCAGCATACGGTTCTTGCTTATACTATATACGAATCAATATTCTATTTATTGCATAGCAGCTTATATAATTCCTGTGAATAAGAAGATTTTCGAATTTTCAGAGAAAATCATAAGGTCTCTGGTATATCACGATTTCGCATCGTTGCCAGCGACATTTCTGAAAGTGACCCGAGAAAACTATATAAGCTCTTGCGAACCTATAAATCAAAGTAGAATTTAGGAGAAGAAGCCATTCTCGACGCTTCGTGTAGATTTAAACGATATAAAGTTGTTTCGAGAAGTCTTAACAACATATATTCGATATTGTTGCGTAAGCACCAATATTACACAGCCCCCTGTGCATGAAATTTCTTTATCGCGAACTAGCCGACTTCATTTTAACTGCAATTTCCTTTAAACATCTCATTTCCACGAAGGTTAATGAAGTAGAAAATGCCCGACAATTTCAGCTTTTATTTCTCTCTTTCCGTTGCTGTGCCCAGCGGATGAAATTGCTCCTTCCGCAATCCCTATTGCACGTACACATTGTCCTTTTAATTGTAAGCCTTCTTCAAAGCTTCGCGAAATCGTTGCCTCGTTCTAGGAAAAGACTTGATTCTTAACTAAATGTATGTATAATGTATATAATATAACGTTCAACTTTGCACAGTCTGTCGATAATACGGTTACTTGCTCTCGTTTCCGTAAATTCGAGAAGCTTCCGGTTTCCTCGAGTTCACTGCTTTTATTTATTTTTTTCTTCGATACTCCTCAGCTACTCGACATGGAAGTTTCTTTGGCGTCAGCGCGCGCGAAAGACCTGCCGCGGTACGTCCATTTTTAAAGGGCAGCTTCCCTTTAAGATCAATCGGTCTCTGTGTATATATATGTATATATACACTATACGGAGGGATTAATTTTCCGTCTACTATTGCGTTTCATAACTTCACGTCCCAGGGGATATTAAACTATTTCAAACTGGAACTAAGGTGAAAAAAAGCGTGAAACGCTAGAACGTGGGAGAGAGAAGTTTTATACCCCCTTGGAGGTATAATAACGATAGGACGTGAAACGGTATGTCTCAATTGTCTTTCGAGCCGCAGACGTACTTGATCTTCATGCAAAATTTCTCGACACGTATCGAGGATCGAACGTTCTTTCTAACTGGATGCCTCTTCACTCTTGCCTTCATCAGAATGCGCTGAAAAGGTCTTAGAGAATGTCTGCTGCCTATATGTGCTTTCTCGAGACGAGAAAATTCGATATCGTTGACATTTTGCTTGGTGCACTCTAACGTCGAGTGTAATGCTGTTGCACGCTCGTTCGTGTTCTTCTTACAACCTAGATCCTATACTCGAGCTTTCGTGCGCTGCATTTCTTACTGAAATTTCAGGTGAAAAGTCTTCATAAATAAAAAGAAAATGTTGAATAATAATATAGAATAATCCTCTTTGTTTAAAGATGTCGAGCCGAAGCTGACGCCGGAGGTGAAACTTGAGCGGCTCGTCCGTTTCTTGGAGGCCAATGCCCACGGTTCGGGCCTACATCGCCAGGCCGAGTCCCACCAGCAGCCCCTTCCACTGTCCGGTTCGTCCCATCCCCACCACCACCAGCCGTTACCCCCACCCCACGAGACTCTGCCGCAGCAGATGGCGCTGCAGCAGCAAGAGGAGCTGGAGGAGCTGGAGCAGTTGGAGCTACATCGTAAGCAGCAGGCTGCGCTCCATCGCAAGCAGCAGCAGCTCTATCGCAAACATCAGGAGCACCTCATGGACTTGGCCAGGCAGAAGCAAAGAGGAATACTCAGGGACGACCTGCCGGAGAGGCCGAACATTATCGATGTTCTTCAGAGGGAGTCGGCTGATCCTTTGGAGTACGTTAGGGAGCTCGAAAGGCAGAGGCTTCTGCCTTACCTCGAGTACGAGCCCCCGAGGATCAAACAGTATTCCGTGGAGGACGAAGCTAGGGTAAGTGGGATTTCGGAAGTTGCTTAAATATGGTTTGGTCGAATTTGAAGGACTCGTTGAAGGTATGTACGCATAGCTATCGAGGTAGCTCGAATCAACTCTTGTCACTCGCTATCTCATGAAAAGACGAAACAATGAAATAAATCTACTGTTACTTCGTCTCAGTGGTGCGCAAAAAAAGCCTACAGTATCTTAACAGGCTTTTTATCAAATCCTCTAAAAGTACGGCCGTTCTTCGTGAAAAAGGGTCGACGATATCTCTAAGGATCTGCGCGAATCACGTTATAGCAACGTATATATCTCTCGCGCACGCGATCAATGCTGAATTCCGTATATTCTTTTATATGCCCCCCGAACAACTTAAAAATACCTTCTCCACGTAATCGCGTATACACATCTCAGGAGAACATCAATCACTTGGAGTGAGCCGCAATGCACCTCCGCTATATGCGTATACGCGAAAAATCTGCATATCATCTCTTCAGTCGCCTGCATACAGTTGTATATATATACGAATTCAAATTCCGGCGGCTCTCACCCTGAGTATTTCCGCTCCTCGATAAACATTGACGTTACATATACTTATATTATACATTTTCGCCAAGAGTTACACGAGAATTTAATATAGGTGTCCCACCGGCACGGCGTCGTTGCGCGTATCAATGTCGAATTGTCGAATATCGATTTTTCACGGCTATTTGCGTTGTACATTAGCCTTTTGGCACTCCGGCTATAATACGCATTCGTTACGCCTCACCTACTCTGCCTATGCCTATATATAACCGTGGAATATACGTCGCCGGAAGCCTTAAAAAAATAGATAAGTAAATCTAAACGACGTCGATGGCACTTTGCCAGAAAGAGTACAGAACTGTGCTCAATGCTAAATTAGCTCAATATCAAAGGGATTCACCATTAATCGTGATCGTTTCTTCACTGCCCAATTCGGAATAAAGCCGCATCTTATTGGAATTACTTTAATTATTATTACAATTGCGATGCAAGAGACGAACCCATGGAAACTGCCAATTCTTGAGATAGATTTATCCTTCCGGCTTCGTCTTATCCCTCGCTTTTTCTGGCGCTCGTCTCTCAGGGATATAACGATTGATACGTCTGATACATCAAACTGGCGGGGAGTCCACCTGTTCGTTACTACTACACACTTTTTGCTGATCGACGAGAGTATAAGACATCAGCTGCGTAATGCGTTGTGTATATCGATTATTATACCATCGACAGATTCGGCTCGTCGTCATCGTCGTCGTCGTCGTCGTCATACGACGGGGAAGTGGGCGGTTTATTTGTTCGGGGCTCCCTCAAAACTTTTTTCACTGATGGATACGCTCGCGTCGAGAGTTGCGAAAGCTGTTGCGAAGGTTAAATTGTTCGGGACGGCAAGTTCGAGTTGAAAGAGCTCGTTTAAACGAAGGAAAGTTTCGTTGTTGCTACTCTCGGCTCTCGTACACGATCATATACATCTATAAACCGTATATACATGTGTGTGTGGGTGTGAGTGTGTGTATGTGTATAAACGAGCAAAGATCGCAATATATAAAGACGCGTTCCTCGGATTTTCTCCCAGGCCCGTCTGCTTCCCCAACTGAACAAGGATCCTCTGCTGGACTATCCGGAGACGCAGTACATGGATCTAGACCAGCGGGCTCGTCAGCTTCAGGAGAACGCGCGGCGAGTCCTCCAGGAGGCGCATCGACACAGGCCCTCGTTCACCTTCAAATTCGACAAGACAGCGCAACCAGCCGGCGCCGGCGAGCCCGATGCCTTCGCCTTCAAACCCAACGATCCGAAATTCTACGAGGAGGACGCCGACGATCGAGGTGTGCAACTTTGTTGTTTGCGAGCCATGCTTCGTGTATGCGCGCAAACAAAATCTAATTGAAACGTTGACTTACACATGTACATAGCTTTAAATACTGTTGTAAAAATTATTTTCCGTTTCCAAACACGTTTATCTTACAATTTAACGAACGCGCTTGCCATCATTTTTATCATTTCCGATGTAAGCGGACGTTATACTGACGCAAGACGGATATACGCGAGATAGCTAATATTGATTAGAACTATTGCTGGACTCTCGGACAATACAGGCGTGTAGAGATCCGACAGCCGGTGTAGATTTGACTAATGATCAGTCGATGTTCGTTCATCAAAGAAACGCCGAGTCGAAGGAAACTACTGTATCATTCTTCTCGTCCATATCGTATACAAGCTACAGCGCCTTTCAATGCCGTCATCAAAAGCTCGTTATGCCCGATGAAGTTCCCCTAAACGTTTCCATCAAATATAAGCACATTTCGCTCTCTCGTCATGTCCTCTGCCGTTTCGCGAATAACTATGTATACATTCATTTAATTCAGCCGGAGATTACACCGACATAGACGTGTATTTTATTCGCGAAAATCCGCTTGCTGCTTTTCCGCGAAATCACAGCAATAATATATACATATATTAAATTCAAATTATTCCATAAACCCCGGAGTACGCGTGTATACACATTGTATATTATACACTTTCATCTTCCTCCCCATACCCCCCACACCTCGTTTCCCAGAAAATTTGAATAACCAATTCACCGAACCAGCCAAAGAGACGCATCGTACGCACGACGAGCCACAGCCACAGCCGCAGCAGCATCAGCATCAGCAGCCGCCAGAAGAGGAGCTTTCTATGCACGACGGCGTGAGGCACGTGGCGATGCACTTCGAGGCCGCCAGCTCGACGAAATCGCCGCATGCGGTGAAGCCGACGTCGAAGAGGCCGCGAGATGAGCATCACGACCACGTGATGCATCGATCCGGCGTCGTCGACATGAGCATGATGCCCGAGCCCCAGAGGCGCGCCGAGCAGGATCCCTTCGTCGTCTCGTTGGACCACAAGGTCAACAACGACATTTACTTCATAGGTGAGAGAGAGAGAGCTTGCAGCGCAGTCGAAGCTCGGCTTACGATTTTAGATTGTAATGTTCTACTGTGGAATTTTGAAAACGTGCACAACGCGAAGAACAGTTCGGCGAAATTAGATTTATATCTCTGTTAACGAACACGTGTAACCTTACACGTGAAGGTCGAGCCTTCATTAATTTGCGTATAGCGAAGTACCGGGTATCACTGCGCGTATAATATACACCGGGCAGACGAATTTCGCGCTCGCCTCGCTTTCTGCGATACTTGAAAATGGACAATTTTCATTTGCGCTCGCGGAGTGGAGAGGCGTTTTCGGACGAAATTGTTGAGGTCGCATTAGAAGTATGCGCGTTACGATGCTCACTGCACATATGTCCAATTTTATTGAATTGTAATAAACTGGTTATGACGGTTTTTGTGAAATAAAATTTAGTTTATAGCTTTATTAACTTAACGACGTTGTGTTTTAACTTAAAAATTAATCGCTAATTATCATAGTATTCTATTGGCGTTTACATTTCACAATCAAGAAGAAAAAATAAAAATTCTTCCTAAA
The DNA here is from genome assembly GCA_018906965.1 of Philotrypesis tridentata. Taxonomy (NCBI): domain Eukaryota; kingdom Metazoa; phylum Arthropoda; class Insecta; order Hymenoptera; family Pteromalidae; genus Philotrypesis; species Philotrypesis tridentata. The sequence goes on along the minus strand of JACCIB010000011.1, from coordinate 4,601,374 downwards.
ATAATCATCAACACACATCGAATTCTTCAAAATCATAATACCGATAAAATAATATCTTGATCGACAGTTTCAAAATATTCGAATGAAGGCTCGACAAATTTTTTTATCACAAACAGCTTCTTATGCGCTTTTCAGTTATTTAATTAATCGATATGTTTTATTGACATTGAGACGAAACTTTCAGCCATCGTTGCCGGCTGCAGTGCAGCAGCGATGTTTGCTCTGGTTTTGATAAGCTTGACATGGTGCAGGTAACTATACCTTAAAAAGATGTTATGCTTATTATACGCTTATTTTCATTTCCGTACGTGAATAGTTCTTGCTTTTTTATTTCTCAGTGTTATGTGTAGGTATTTCAGAATAAATTCATCCCTTCACACACATATATGTAACTTTGTTTCAACTTTATCTACAAAGTTTAATAGGATTTAAAAAACAAATACATATTTGCACGCAAACGTTCATTTTTGTTTATTCATTTAGCAAAATTCCGTAATCCTATTACACTGCATTGAAAGAGTATATATTATTGACGGAGAAACCTTCGACTTACACACGCCACGAGTATAATGTACTCGGAAAAGCTCTTGGCAGTACATACGGAGCGCTTGTTTTCTTTTTTATACGTGTGCATAAAATCCCTGAAAATATTGCATTAAAATAAGGTTGCAAAGAGTGTCGAAGGCAGCAGCGGACGTCGAGTATCCCGCCTACGGTGTGACCGGACCGAATAAGGACATCTCGCCGTCGGGTGACCAGAGGCTCGCTCAATCCGCTCAAATGTACCACTTCCAGCACCAGAAACAGCAGATCATCGCTATGGAGAAGTGAGTCATTTTTTTTTCTTTAATATACCCTCGACGATTTGTGTTTACGCAGCCAAATTTTTCATGAACTTTATATACCCTCATTAATTTTCAGAGCTTCGGCCACGCGAGACCCTGGATCGGTTTCCGAGGCGGAGAGCGACGAGGAGAACGAGGAGGGAGATTACACTGTCTACGAATGTCCTGGACTTGCACCAGTGAGTTATACATAATTTACCTTTATTTTTTTCTATTAGATCGATAAAGTTACGAAATATTCAAATCATTCAATTCAGATCATTCGATTGAATATGTCGTAGAAACTAGTACAACTGTACATCACAAATTATCGTATTATATACAACAGTATAGAAAAAATGTTTTCTTACTTTAAAGTATAAACAAAACTTTACATCTTATTCATTGATAATCAAATCAGTATGAGAATGGTGTATTGTAGATGAGCCTTCTGTAGGAGATATACGCGATTACAAAACTTTCGCAAATTGAATAAGACCAGTATAGTTGTTCTATTCGTGTATTACCTCCCTCTCGGACCGAAACCGCACGTCACCAGCCAGTATCGCGTCTCAGTAGAAACAGCGAAAGTTTGTCAGCCAACTCTATATGTATATACATATATCTCAGCTTTCGGAGATATTCACACATATCAGTATTCAGCTCGAAGAGCGTGCGCTGCGTGCGCGGTATGCACTTGGTAGGTTCGCTCAACTTCATCACATCTATATCCGACGAAACTATGAGGAAGAAGTTGGATTGACATTAAAGTTTAGTTTCAAACGGATCAGGCATACGCTGGATGTCGGCGTGTGTATATATATCTATAAGTGCTTTCATTTCACCGGCAATCTGTGCAAATAGCCTGAATCAACTCGTTCCTCCGGCGGTTTACAACTGTTTGTAGTCCTTAATTTGATTTGTACAGTACGTATCTGGTGGAATATTCGGCTCACGATTTCCATAGTTGTATGCGCGATTGCCGAGGTGTATTCTGCAATGTCGAGATAGAGATGATACTTTTGAATATCGTTGAGCATAAGAAAATAAGTTATTCTTAAAAAAAAGTTTACTTACAGTTCACGACTTGAAACTAATTAACTAAGTTATTCGAATAAGTTGTATACCATAAAATTGTACATATTCATGATTACGAAAAAATGAAATGAACTAAATCATAGTCCATCCAATAGTTAAAAGCATGCAATGCTATTATTGCAAAATCATTTTTCTTATTAACAATTAATTCGCAACTATTATAAGCATATTAAATGTCCAATTGCAGACTGGCGAGATGGAGGTGAAGAATCCGTTGTTCCACGACGATCCGACTCCAGCGACTCCGGCCAAATCCAGCAAGAGGGAAGACGACGTCTAGCTCCTTGACACTTAGGACTTGGAGATCACGTGAAATAAAGTCGAGGAAACGAGTATAACGAGCGAGCTGTGCACGATCTAAATCTATCCCTATGGTGTTTAGCTCAGAAATTCATACAGACACACGAACACAATTATATAAAGTACTCGCATGACATATATATATGCAACAAACATATATGAAACACTTTTAATGTATCATATCGAGAGAAAAAAAAAACGAAAATATTGTAGGCAAATGCACACGGACACGCGCAGAGAGGTGTATTTTAATCTTCACGTGCGAACAAGAAGCATGCTCGAGTAAAGTTTTAATATTTGTATGAAATGACCGATGACAATGTTTACCGCCGTAAGCAAAAAGGCTCGTATGTAACGCTGTGTATACTTTTATGTATAAGTGTCGTGTAAACCGAAGAATCAGACGCCAGGTACATCTTATTGTGCACTAATGATTATTATTACTATATGATTATCATTATTGTGTAAAGGTGTATTACATATGCATAACCGTCACAGATACCCGCACTATTTACAAGCATGATTATTCTCAAAAGATGCATAACGAGAAAATGTAAAGATTTTATCACAGCAAAGCTCTAAAAGACTATATATATAGTACACGATGAGAATGGCTTACGATTGTAAAAAGAGATTCAATTCGACACTACCACACACACGTACATACACCCACACACACATGACAATCGCATGTACCTATATTAAACTCGTAAACGATGTGGCTTCGATGGCATGTACCTAATAAACGATAGTCTCTTCGTAAAAGTCTATTCGTCATAGAATTTCAGCGAGACCTGGTTGGCGACTTTTCCGTGGAATAATCAGTCCTAGTTCGTTTTTCCTCCACGAATCTAATTAATCCAGCAGCAAATTTGTGTAATGGCACCTGTAATTGTCGCATATATTAATCCCGTCTAGAATTCTATTAAGAAGTTCAACACCAATAGATACCATCATGCTCATATCCGTTATACAGACGGCGAAGAGACGCGAAAGAATGTACAAGTACGCGTGAACGAGATTTTGTAGAAAAACAATAACGCATTTTATAAGAGGAAAAATTCTCCTGTTCCTACACAATAGCTTACATTGTTTTCGTTATCTCTGTAACTGTATTGTAAGCACATTTAATTATAAATATTGCTAAAGGCACCTAAAATATCTGCTCTCTCTCTCTCTCTCTCTCTCTCTCTCTCTCTCACCACGCGAAAATGCGCCCACCAGGAACAAATTAATCGCAGTCAATATACGAGAAAATAGTTATAAATTATAAGTAATATACACGACACAAGAGAGTCTTAATCGCATGAAAGTAAAAAAAAATAAACAGAAATGCTTGTTGTCATCTATAACGCTTTGATTTCGGTCTCTCATCTATATTAGACAGATTTGCGAATCTGAAACGCGGAAACGTGTACAATAGTAGCCGTGTAATAAAGGAGTTTGTAAACTTCATAAGTATTGTAGGCTATAAAAAGCTTGTGTCGAGTGCTGCTGTTGCTATACATTATATACTGTCATTCGTGTACGCGATGAGTATAATCTATGTACGGTTATAAGCTATATGGATATTCCACATTCGACATGTACTGCATATCTATTATCCGCTTGTTTTCCGGTACACACTTTTATTATGGTTGCATGATTTTATTTTTTACGATAAAACGAAAGAAAACAAACGACAGTCCATGCAAAAAGTGCCAAAGAATCTGTAATCAGAATATCATGTCTGCTTTTTTCTAAAGAAGAATTATATATGATCAGTGTTGATTCAATATAATCTACTTAACTAGTTGCGTCCACCGAATTTTTTAATGTTACTATATAATTTGCGCTGTAAAACAGAATAGACATTCCTTTTTTTATACGTATAAAATGCCGATAATTGTACTTGATGACCTACAGGAGTTTCGTGGAAAATGTATACCCAACGGGCAAAAATGAGCTTTCCCAGGCGAGCTCATTATCATGCGAAACTTGAAAGCTCATTTGAACTCTGGTGTACCTCGTATTTTTTATTATAAGGGTCGGCAGAAAATCACGCGTTTTCGAGACTTTCTCTTATTTACATCGCTATTTCTGACCATTTACTATATGTATTCATATACTTATATGTATAATATCAGCTTTATTTTAAGCACTCGAGAAACTATATTTTCAATTTAGTTTATTGGCAGCGAAAATGGTTTTCTTAGGCGTTTGTGATAAAGAAAAGCATTTTGAGTCATATCTCGAAAAAATAAAAACAATTAAACTCTTACGTAAACTCACGGGCGAATTCTTTGGCATCGAAAAGAGCTTCATGATTAATACATACTATCATTTACAGTACCGAGGGCATAAGTTCGAAAAAAAAGAAAACGAGATATATTTCTATAATAAAAAACAAAATATGCTTCACCAAAATGCTACACGTGCGGCTTTGCATTACGAAGATTTTTTGCTTTAAAAATTTGAGTTGACAATATTGTCAGTATTGCCTATGTTACAGAAACAAAAATCAAAGAAACGAGCGCTGGACGCTCAAAGTGTAAAGTGAAATTATTACGTGAAAAAGTGAAAGCGACTGGAAGGATATAGATAAATATAAAAAAATATAAATAAATATATATATATATATATATTTCTTTTAAAGTTATTGCCTAAACTATGTAAAAGGATACGGCGAGGTTTCGAAGGTCGCTTATTATGTCGTAGTTGAAAATTGTAGTTCTATTTTGTATAAAACAAAGTGTGTTTTGTTATTTTGTAAATGCGGTTATTAGTTATTTTTACAAGCTCAATGGAAAGACTTTTTAATTTTTTTGAAAGCAGGTTCAGAGCTAAATGTAGTTCCTAATACATCAAATGAATTTGAAATGTTTTATTTGTTAAAATTTATTGACAAGTAGACGTTCGAAATTTCTCACTATACCCTTTGAAAAAAAAAACGTGACGTATGAGAGAAAATATGAAATGTCTCCTATATCTTTAGTATTAAGCAAAAGATAAAATAAAAACATCTAACATTAGTACGCAAAAAAATCTCACATATAAATTCATGAAATTTTCCTTCATTAACGCATCATGTACCGCACTGTTAAACATTTAACGAAAAATAATGTGACAATTGTAAAATCAAGAAAAAAAGCAAAAAATAACAAAAAAAGGAACTCGTGGTGGAATCATTCGTACGTGTAAGAGGATAACTTACGAAAAGTTTTGGTTCAATACAGCGCATTGACTGAACAATTTAACTGCAGAGATTTTCAATTTTTCAACACATAAAGAAAGCGAAACGTATATTTAAAAAAAGTACTATCACGTATAAATTTTACAGTGTAATTTGCGGACCATGTTTTGTACACAAACTTATATTGTATACACGCACTTATTGATTTAGATGATTGAAATGAGAAAAGAAGTAAAACCGAATCAACTTTGATCGAATAACTGATTTTAAGTATCAGCATGGTAGTGATCAATAATTCATCAAAAGTCAAAATTACGTATATAACTTTAATCTTCCAGGATAAATGGATGGCTAAAAAAAGAAGAACTTAAGTCAAAACTTTTTAACCGAAGCACTCTGTATATCTTTACACTTTGCAATGATAGAGAATATTTTACGAATGAGAAAGAATCTTTACCTAAATATATATGTATATGTAATGTTCTAAAAAATAAAGAAGCAACTGAGTTATTGCTGGTAACTAGAAAATAAAGATTTTCATCCTGTTGGGAAATAAGCCTTAATTATTATTCACCCATAAATTCTGTATATGCCTTATGAATGTCAACAAAACTCATTTGTAATTTTGTCTGTGACTAGGTTTGTGAAAACGTATTTGTAAAATACTAAATTAAGTCGTTTCTTTTGACGTTATTAGAGAAGAAATGAATACAGGTTGGCTAATGATTTATTCTGTAGACAGCAAGATAAAATATGTTACAAATATAAAAACAAAACTTTATTGTCGCCTATGTTGAAGGAAAAAAAATGTTAATGAATTCAAACTGTTGAATATAAGTTGAACGCTACAGACATAAATTATTCAATTGTAAATATTATTTTCATTTTTTACTCATCAGTGAACACGAAGAAAATTGAATTTTACGATATCGAGTCACTTTTCAAAAGATTCTCGATTACACAGTATTTACATGAACAACTAATGCATTAAACAGCATCCATAATTCATCAAAAGAATTGTACAGAGCATTCGTATCACATCGCTCGCTATTTTCTTTGATTTCAATAAACTGCACACCTGCATTTTCTCTAATATAATAATTAAATGCATTGGTCTAAATTATGGCGGCACATACATGAATATTTTCCAACTTGAGAGCACACGCATACACCGGCGATGATTGTTAGAAGGTATTACTACTTTCTTTAGTCAATCTCTTTGGAGAAGAGGCGTGTTTTATCAATTACGGATTGGCCTCCGATTATAATTTGCGGACCCGTGTAATATCGCCAAAGCAAGCTACTTCCACGCTTCAATTGTCTGGTTTGGGATAAGTGTCTCCAACAGTCTGTCCAATCTACGTAAATAGGCGTCATAGGCGGTTCTCCAGCAGTCAATCTAGGAAACGTAGGTACATTGTACATTACTCAGTAAAAAGATTAAAAGTAAAAAATTATAATAAATTTAAGATATAGTAATTTACCCGCAGTTATTTACAGCCATACATTGGGAAACGACCAAGAAAGGATAAGTGACAGTTGATGCCAGGAACTATACAATAAATCAATAAGCTTAATTTATACTTTTCAAAATTTTACAAATTTATACAGCAATAATCAGAAATCACTCACTGTCATAGTAGCTGAAGTAAAAGTCCTTAATTCTCTGTCTTGAATGAAGTATTTGTTAAACACATAAGTTGAAGTACTAACTATTGCTAGTGTGGTGGCATTAGCAATGAGTCTTGGAACAACCCCAGCAAAGAAACCAGAAACTCCATTTTCACTATAAATCTCAGCAATTGAACCTACGAGTGTACTGCAATGCAAGAATTCAAATTTTGTTAATAAATACAGGATGAATATTTTCACAAAAATTTAATATAATTGTTTATGCTTACATATACTTTGTTTCTCCACCAACAAACTGTGCCATCATTCTTACGGATATAACATCAAATGGTTGACTGAGTATAATACCAACTGTTCTTGCTATCAAATTCTTAAAGGATTCCTGTACATACCTCTTATCTCTGAAAGTATAATGAAATAAATTTAATATTTAATTTAATTTAATTTATTCCTCCAAAACTACTCTCTGATTACCTCTCACTATCTTCCAAATCATCAATTGGTACACTACTATCAGGTTCATCTTCAAATTCAATTGACCTGACAGATTTGTCAAAAGCAACAGAGTAAATTGTGTGGGCACATAACTTTGGTACAAGGCCTCGGTAACAACCCGAAAGGCCATCTACATTTTTTATATATCTAACTGTAAAAAACAATAAAGAATTTAATCTTTCTGTACAAATTAATGCACAATGCATATAGTTTCAGTCACGCTTATAAAAGAGCTGCTTGGCTTGTATTTTCAGAACATAAGCTTGTTATTGATTTGTAACATACAATGTACCAAAAATCTGGGTATCGCCAAAAGACTAACAACAAGAATGTGATTAGAAGAAAATAAAAAGCAAGAAACTTTAAGCTTACACTGATAATATTACTTGCTAAACCTGCGATGACTGCATAAACAAACAAAAGCGAAACTCAGACGACGATTCTCCAGACGTTACAAAATTACAAAAAAACAATAGTATAAAAAAAGATAGATTTTATGACACCGCTCACCATACTGAAAAATGTTCGGCAGGCCCAGTGCCGGTTTTCCGAATAAGGTTCTCGTGGGTTTTGGGTCGATAGGCTCGTATCCGATCTAAAAACCATACTTATATTCATGAAGCATTCTTACAAATTAGCCATACCTACACGTCTAACCTCTCACTCAACTACAAAAAAAAATCAAGTACTTAATATGCTCATTTACGAGAGAAGAAGAGAGATAGAGGTGTATGTATCTATAATTTCTGTTGACACGATGATGGCTAACCTGAATTAAAACTTTTGCATACTCGAACGGATGGGTAACGACATTCATCAGCATTCGACATGCAATTTGGGACCACAGCGGCTCATCTTTTTCCATTATATTATTAAATTCGGACGAGTAACTTAGATCAACTAGATCTTCGCAGCTCTGAGTTCGCATGCGACACAAGGAGCAGTAGCAATACGGCATCCGCACCGATTACGCGAGAGGAGGTTCAACCAGGTTCAACTCTCTATACTTATATCTATACTCACACACACACACACACACTCTCTCTCTCTCTCTCTCTATTGGCTCTATATAGGCTCTATACCGCTTCCGCAAATGATGATTCCAGAATCCAGCGGTTCCAGCAGAGCTTATCACGCGCGCGCGGCGCGGCAAAGGGTATAATAATATATATGTAGTCTCAATACGTGTATGTATACCTATAGTTATATATATTTTGGGGCATGACAGAGCCATGAATTATGGGATCGGGGCATAAAATAATTGGCACATTATTCGCGATGAAGATAAGCGCGCGAGACGTGTTGTGCGAAAAATTCAGGATATGCAAATTTAATGGATATTTTACTGATATACCTAAATATACGCGAACGTGAAAACAAATGAAAATTAAGCATTCCGCGTTATACTATTCGTACTTAGCTTTGTTCAATCATTTACGCGATTTTTGATTTGGCAAGTGTATTGCAATATAAAAAAAAGATTTTTTACGACGTTCCTGGAATTTCGGAACTTGTGAAAAAATTCTCAAATTAAAGTACGCGTGAACATTAAAGTAATAATTTATCGAAAATTAACTCATACTTCTTTCGAATCTCATAAAAAATTGAATTCGTTATAGCTTAACTCTAACATTCGACATAAACATTCTTACTACGCATAATATAGCAGATAAAGTGAAGTAGAATGAAACTTACTTTGAAAATTGGGAAGCCTTCGTTCACGGAGGTTAGCAACGGAAGGGATAAATAAACAATATCCAATGATCTTTACTTGCTAAACGTTGTTTCATGTTAATCATTGATACAAATAAATAGTTTGAATTTTTCATAATCTCTACGTACAGTACACTCCTTTTGGCACTGCTTCGGCGAAGCTGCGTGTAAATATTCATTTGTGTTGTTCGTTCGTGTATACATGGTGAAAAAACGTATGTATATTGTCCTCTGTAATTTTTCGCGAGTGTATCAGTAACGTACTAGATGGACACTTGTATTTTCCCTCTGTCAATTTCTTACTGTTATTCATATGCACATGTCTTCCTTTCTGTATTTGTCTAAAATTTTGAGACTAATATTTCAGATAAGGCACGATATTTAATGTTACGGATCACGTAGGCCTAAAGCGAGTTCGCCGTCCTTTCTTTGTTTTCTGCTTTTACTATGAAAATTCTGTCACTCATTTATCAAACTACTTATCAAGATTTCGAACGTTCCAAAAAACAGTAAAATATTACGAGGTATACAATTTCTGTTACATTATTTTTCGTAGTGCTATCAGCAATGCAGCTATACATTTATCAATACAGGAAAGCTTACAAATTTTCTTTTATTTAACGATCGCAGCTTAATATTAAATTCTACAATTATTATTATGCTCTTAGTGCTTGAGTCTTGTTCATGAATTGAACGAACTACACAGCAGAAATTAGTGCACTGATTACTTCATTTTTATGTAAAAAATTGCTTCATATGCATACTAAGAATATAGATTTATTGAATTCGTTTTAATATTGAAATCCTTATATTAAGCATTTCTACTATGTATGTATCTAAAGTTATCAAAGTTTTCAAGATTTATATTGACAATCTGGTTGACTTCTCTTTATATATTCATTCGATTTATTATTCTTTCGATTCATTTATTATTTTAACAAAATTAACAATTCACTCGCTAAAAATCTAATAAGCAATCATTTTCCAACTTTATTGAAAAATAACTAAAAATTATCTTCTATAATAAACAGCACATCGGTTCCTGTATTCACAATGATTTAAAAACCAAAATATTTCGGTAGTCTTACAACAAACTAAATTCTTACAATCGACTTTCAATGATTTTAAATGAGTTTTTGATAATAAAACTGATCAGTGAGAAACACAGTTTGAAATAACAAACACAAATCTACTTAATATATTAATAATAACTAAGATAGTCTTTTGCGGAACGGCGTATTGATTTGATTATATTAGAAACTGAGTGTATTATATAATAATTAGATCTTGTTTAGTATGAATAATTTTAGCGAGTCTTTTCGAAGTATACAAATCATATGAATGAAGAAAGTAAAATTTGTACGGGCACGTGTTGTCTCACGTATATATTCATCATTATTCTACAAGTTTCATATAATCTACAAAGGCAGACAATGTATGCCTAATAGACTCTATCGAATTAAGTACAAAAAATTTTTTTATTTACTTTACTGTCGTTATTTCGTCGCATCCCTCTTATTGCCTAAGACAAAAAGCATGCTTTAGGATATTTGAAAAATTGCATCTTGTGTAATAAAGTAGAGGTGAATCTGTAAAGTGCACATAATTTTAGATAAATTTTTTCAGCTTCATCGAAGATGCTCATTTTTTTCTCAAGCTTAATACATTTTCTGTATCATGTTTGAATTCGTCTTATATTTCTTTTGATTATATAAGACGGAAAGCTACCTGTTTTATTGCTAGTATTTACACAATTGATATTTCCACTGAAAAAAAGAAACTAGAAAAGTAGAGTAATACCAAACGAAAATGTAAAACTAAATATTGTCAAGTGTTATCGCGCGAGTTCAAAAATGTAAGATCAGCATAAATAACGATAATTCATTACAATATTGTAACCCATTTTAGCGTGTCAATACATCATTACACGAATATTTTTAATATAAATTAAACAAGACATCGTTTTGTGTGAATCGCACCTTTGATTACATAATAACATTTATCCAACGTCGTTTATCTTAGCACTTATGAATTGTTGACTCATAATACTTTGATTCGATTTATAGTCATTGACGTGGATAAAAAAGAGGCGACACTCTTACGCTTTACTGACGTAAAGTAAAGTCCATAAGAAATAAACTTAAAACATAAAACGTCAAAGAACACTTAATCCGTGATCGAGATCTGGGCGAATCCAATTAACGCTTTGTCATCGGGCACTTCGTTTGCAGCATGTCCTGAATTCTGTGAAACATAAAATTGGATAACAATATTATATGTTCAAATTTCACGTTCAAATTGTTGAGTATTAAGCTCACCAGAGGGAAAGTAACTGTACGAATCTGTCCAGCACTGTCAATTAGTTTTTGAAGATTCGCTGCTATCACTACAATATCTTTGCCATCAACAAGACCGGCACCGACCAGCTCAGCAGCAATCCCTTCAGCTGAATCAACGCCTATTGCGAACTCGAATCTGATATCGTTGAGCTCACGCTTTTGATTACTACAGATCAAAGGAAGTATTTACGTCAGTCATGTCATTTAAGTACTTCCTAACACAAACAGTATTTTTTGTTTGTTTTTTAAGACGTACCGAAGTCTGAGAACTAGATTGATAGGAACATTTTTGTCAATGGGCATGGCGTTGAGCTGTTGGGAGGTCTTATCATGCCCGTAATATTCGTCCTGATCCGGGCCCTCATCGTCGCTGCTATCACGCTCGATTCGGTTGATTGGAAGTGCCTCTTTGCTTTCTTCACCACTTGATCCGCCACTCTCTTCCTCGGACGACCAAACCCATTCTCCAGTTACTGTCCGGTGCAGTCTACCACTTGTTCCTGGCTGCCTCTTTGATGCCTAAATGTAATATTTAAATATTTTTAAAAAGTATAAAAGTTTTAATCACTTTTTAAAACAATAAGCCTATAAAACTACATATTTAGAAATTAGTTGAAAAATTTATAATCACTACCTTTTGGACTCGAGTTTCCAAACTTGGTCCAATAGCAACGAGCGTTTGCTGCAGATACTTTTTATCCTTAGCCTTCTTAAAAAACGGATGTTTCAATAGCTCAGTTGCTGTTGGTCTAAAAAAAATCATATTTGTCTTTGTAAGTAAACGTTTTTGATAGACCGAATAATGGCTTCCATAATAAAATTCCATAATCTAGCACAACATCCTAACATTTATTATGGAAGCCAATGACTCAATAATTAATAGAATAATACAGCTATATTAAAACAAGTGATTAATACAGTAATATAAACTGTACAACTCTTTAAAAATCATTCATAACTAGAATATTAAGATTTTTGAAAAAGTATTGATTTAATTTTTTTAATATATTACTATTTTCATAAGTAGTCTCATACCGTTTCGTTGGGTCTTTCTGTAAGCAATCGACAATCATTTTTCGGAAGGTTTTGCCGTAAGCCTTGTACTGATCCTTGTCGTCAGCCGCGGTGTCCAGGGTCGGTGGGTCGTTCTGCAGTGTGAGCATAAGGACCTTCATTGGTGGAAATTTATGGTAGGGAGCAGTGCCACTAGCCATTTCAATCGCCGTGATACCCAACGACCAGATGTCCGCCTTGAAATCGTAACCATGGTCCTGTGGAATCAGACAGAAAAAGCTCCGAAGTTACTCTACTTGGGCACTTGTCCATTGTTCATAATGACAGCTTGAGAATCAATGAAAAGATCGTAAATGATCATCTTTTCATTCATCTTCAATTCATATATAAGTATACATTTCTTGCCACACACATTTAATGTAACTCAATTAATATCATAGACATAAAGTTTAAAAATAGAAAATGAAAAGCTACATTGCAAAAGCGAACTTTCATCTGCACTAGAAACTCTTCATGCTCGGTATAGAGTGTAATCAATATATGTAAGAGAAACTTTGTCATACAGAAGTTTTGCTAAACCAGAACACCGCGAAGCTTAATACAAAGCTCAAAGCCATAATTGCGATAACCATTCCATAAAGAATGAAAAACTATGCAAATAATACGTATAATAGAGTTCTTTTCAACGACAGATCGAAAGGATCATGCATCACAAGCCGAGCAATCGTCAACAATTTCAGGTCATTCATTTAGTTTAAATAAATTTATGACCACGAGATCATCGACAGGATTATTGATAATTTACTAAACAAAACTATTCACAGCATAACAATGATAATCAGCATTACAATATAATAACATCAACATCGAACATGAAAGAAACGCGCAGGCTAAGAAACTGAAATGTAACTTTCCTCTCTCACCTGCTCCATGACCTCGGGTGCCATCCAGCAGGGTGTGCCAACGAACGTGTGTCGAACCTTTTGTCGGCTGAGGTCACGACCTGTCGCTAACCAGGCGCTCACACCAAAATCTGCAATCTGCACGGTGCCGTCTTCACCTAAAAGTATGTTGCCTGCTTTGATATCCCTGATATAACAGAATTTTAAAAATTAAATTTAGCTTAAAGTAACACTTAAATAGTATTAAATGTAATGTTTGGAAAAAGATTTGAACCTGTGAATCTGGCCGTTACTATGGAAATACTCGAGACCCTTGAGAACTTCCCGAAGTACAGTTGCTATTGTTGCCTCATCAAAAACTCCATGCTTGCAATTAGTAGTCCTCATCTTGTGTTTAATAATGTCCAATAGAGATCCACCCTCAAGTAATCTTAGAACTAGCCACAGCTCCTCTTTTACAACAAATGATGTGTAGTATGTTACAACATTTTCGTGGTTACAAGAAGACATTGCTTGAATTTCTTTCTGTAATATTATAGAATTCAGTATTATTCAATGAAAATAATAATATAACATTATTAATTTTAATCATAAATGGAGAAACTTACCAGCAGCTCATCCATACTCGTATTCCATTTTTCTAAGTTGATTCGCTTTATTGCACATTTCTCCTGTCGAGGTATGCAGTACGCTGCATGAACTATTGCAGTTGCTCCAACACCTTTAATGATAGAAAAATAAACGTTATATCAATATATTTTTTAAAACTTTAATAAATACCAAGTTAATTTTAAATCAGGAAAAATTAGATTGTATAAGTCAAAAGTTTAATGCCCCAAGTAATGTGTTTTACTGGTTCAATGAACTTTCAGTTTTCTAGCCTCTCTCTCTCTCTCTCTCTCTCTCTCTCTCTCTCTCTCTCTCTCCCTCTCATTCTTTTCCTTTCTCTGCTTCTTTCTGTCACAAACCTTGACATTTTCGCGGAAATGGACATATGTAAACTTTTTATGTAACCAATTATGAAGTAACAAGTCTAAGTATATAGAAAAAGAGAAGAAGAGTAGGATGAAACTATAATATAACATAAAAGTGTCAAGTTCTTACTATTACTAATCTGAAAAATATCTGCAATAATGAAAATATAATTAGAGTTGAGTTTAAAAATTTGTAAGATTATTTGTGTTACAATTAACATAAACAACATTTTTTTAAATATTATTGATACTATCTCACAGTTCAATAAAAGACTGCTAACAGTAGGTTTTACTTTGCTTTTTAGCCAGAACTGAACTAATATCATAGCTGAGCTATTATTTATTAAATTAAAACTTGCTAATAGATGGTAAGCCTAAGAAAGTTTTTCTAAGGTTTCCATTATCATTGAACATGAAGATTAAAATTACCAATATACTGGTCTAAAGTATTGATAAATTTAATGACTACTGAAAACGTGAACCATTTTTTAAAGTGTACAATAATAAGAATAATATAACAATAAATATTGTTAAAATTTGCACAAAAATCAAGTAATCTCTGAAAATAAAGAAATATTTTGAATATGAGTTCTCTTGTTCTTTTGTAGCTAAAAGTTGCACAAGCTCTCAATAACTTGTATTTGACTGGAAGTTATCAATTCTTAACAATAAAAGAAACATTATCAATGGCAGTGATAAGAAATAAAACGAATTCTAAATCCGACAAAATTTTAAGTGCAGCAGACCTTGTGATACCTACATAGTAGAATAAATTATGCAAACGATTGGAAATTGAAATATCATCTATCAGCCTTAAATGTAAAAAAAACTGTAAAACTAAGAAATTGTTAATTGGAACATAGCAAAGTCGGCAATTAACCGATCTCAGCAAATGACTTTCATAATAACAGGTAAGTACTTCGTATAAGTACTCGGCGAAACAACGCGGGATGACTCTTTAAAATCCAAAACCAAAACATAAGTCATGGAGTTCCCCCCACCTCTTCTCCTTCCCCTTCCACAACTATCATCCACAAAGTTTTCAAACATTCGAATTCGATAGAACATTTTGTTCGCTCCCCAAAAGATTTAAGTATCTCCCGCTTTATCTCTCGAGAGCAAAAAACGCGAGACGTCGCAGCGCTGAGAATGGAAAATCGCCAAAAAGAAGCGGCAGCGAAGCCATGCCTATATACAGTAAAGCGGAAGAACGCATAGAGAAGATGTTAAAGGCCATTATCGCTAACTGCTTGTACCCTAATCCGCAGTGTGTGCAGCGAGACATAGCGATAAGGACCGATGGGATCGCACGTACTTACACAGGTACTTATAGGTACTTATAGAGAGCCGGCTCGCGAGCGCGCGCGCGTGCCCTAACCAAGAAACGCGAGTGTGTCCCTCGGGGCGCGTAGATGTATGTGTAGAATCGACAGGTCACGTAAACAATCGAACGGCATCGCGGCGAGGCGATCGGGGGGGAAAGGGAGACTCACCGATGACCTCTCGGAGCTCGTAGTCGTCCTTAGCGTTGGGCCAGCCCTGGACGGGCGGCGAGGAGGTGCTGCTGCTCGCGGACGCCATCTTGTTGGCCAGTGCCGTGTAGCCGAAGCAGCGCGAGCGCCGGGAGAAGCTGCTCGACGAGCCGCTGCTGCTGCTGTTACTGCGCTGCGTCGACGTAGACGAGGAGGAGCTCGAGCCGCCGCCGCCACCGCCGCTGCTGCGCGACGCAGAGACGCTGCGCTCGAACTGCTGCTGCTGCTGCTGCTGCTGCTGCTGCTGCTTCGACTACGAACAATTTTTACATGGATTAGCACTTATGTTGCATCGATATTATTGGTGGAAGGTTTAAAAGGGTCGAAAATCGATCAGCTGATTTTCAGCAGTAGATCTATTCTTGCTGATCATCTACTTATAATTCGATAATTATCGTACAATCAAATTATAAACTGCAGATTGGAAATGGTTTTAAGCAAATTCATAACATTAATTTTCTTGCTTTTAAGGAACATGAAAACTTAGCTGTAGTAACTTAGAGGTAAAAGGAAATTGTCGCGCACGAATAAGGCGATACGAAATATTCAAGTAATTTACATTCATTGTACGTACAACCGCTTATACATCCTCTAGTGTGTTTGTAAGTAATACTTTTATGTTTACTCATCTTATATACTTATAAGATAACCAGCGCCAGGCGCCAAGTGGATCTTAACTGTTCCGTAACCGGCGCAACCACTAATTGAGTTGCTTTATTTTCAGTTCGGAAAATCGGATCGCGGCCAAAACTGCTGCGTCTCCACTCAATCTTTTTCATCCCGATTTCCTCTCACGCTTACAAAAAAAACTTTCAGCATTGTCCAGGATTTTACGAACTCGCGCACAGTCGTTTATTAACTCTCCAACGACTCGGATATAGTATACGCTGTACAGTGTACACATACAATTCTCGAGTTTAAATTTAGCCAACCGAATATGAACTACCTTCGAGACACTGCTCGTTACTTTAATGTCAACAATGCTCCGATTCTCTCACCGATTGTCGATCCGAAGGTGTTCTCCGAGCTTTTATAGCGTTGGGCAGATTATTGTCGGCTAGAAGCGTAGCCAACGAAGTCTTTATCGTGTTCTTCGAAGAGGCCAGCAATTGTGACCTGGTGGTACTCGAAGCTGTGCTATTACTACGGCTACTCGTCGTCGTTGTCGACGTTGTCGCCGTCGCCGTCGACGGAGTTGACGAAAGGTTGATGGACGAACGAAACGAGTGCTGTCGGAAGACACCCTGCGAACAGGACGGCAGGATGTCCGGCGAGATTTTTCTAGATCGAAGAAAAACATTGATGAAATTGATTGGTTGGCTGTATTGTAAAGTAATAATTTAATTTTATAAGGACGCTCAGCATCAACTAATGCCATCCGCGATGTAACTTCGCATTGCACAACTTTATCTTTTACGTCAATTATGTAGACACGTAATAGAATTTGTATTAATAATAATATCTATTTAGACGATAAAGCACTTTGGAAAAATTAACGATTTATGTTGCTGATGCGAGTGTATTACATCCAACAATAAATTTAATTATACAGCATCCAACATCGTGCAATAAGTCAAAGATTTCGGAGTCGATAAGAGTGATAGTTATCGAGATGATGCAATGGTATATACTTTCATCAATGTAGAACATTCTAGATAAAACAATAATCGATAACGCTTCTTAATCGAAACCGACTGATGTACGTGGCATTTTTTCGGAAACTTTCGCATCAGGAAAACCACGAATTTTTTAAGAAGTTTGTAGTGACCGCTGATTATCGAAGCTATAAAGTATTTCATTAATTTAAAATTCATTCGTATTCGACAATAACTCTCGGACGGCGAAGGTCACATCGAATTTACGAAAACTACACATAAAGCTCGGCATCGCTAATTACTCGCGAATCTAATAAAGCCTCGAGAACCAAAATGCAGCAAAAACTCGTATAGCCGTATATACACGTACACACATATATATCCATCGCTAAAAACTCACTTAACGCTCCGACTCGCGCAGCAAAAAATCCGCTCAGCATTTAGCGAACAAATGGATGTACATAATATTGTACATATATATTAAAGAGAGAGAGAGAGAGAGAGAGAGAGAGAGAGAGAGAGACGCAGAAGACTCGCGCGCGAAACTCCCGATGCGGTCGTGCTAGAGCGAGACTGTGATACTTATGGGACGAGAAGAGAGCCGAGCCGTCGCGAGAGATGCGACTTGACGAGAAGCACGTGAGAGAGTGAGAGGCGAGTTTGTCATGCGTGTGTATAAGATCGAGGGGAGTTAATAGTAATGCGCGCGTACGCGCGTGCGATCGCCGGATTGTATTAAGCGCTGGAATATATTGAGAGGATGAAAACAAATTTGTTACATGTGGGATGTGGCTGTGGAGGCGATAATTGGAGAGAAAGAGAGAGAGAGAGAGAGAGAGAGAGAGAGAGAGAGTAGTTTCTCTTCATCACCTCGAAGCTGCGGGGAGGTCGATTTCTCGAGGAATCGTGAAGTTGGGGGATTGACTGGACTTTACTTTCGTGGAAATTTTTTCGAGTACAATTTTTTGGAAAAACAATCGAGTTTGAAAAATAGAACACGCTTTATCAAAAGGCTAATCAAATTAAATTATTACCATCAACAATAATCAAACATTTTTAACTATACAAACTCGTAGCGTTATACACACTTTAACTCATCATCATCATAACGTTTGACTATTGCATTGTCTTTAAACTTAGATATTAATGTTCAGAAAAATTTTCCCATACGATTGACACCTTGGTCAACTAATTTTTGTCTATTTTCTATAAGGATACCGCAGCGTCACTTCACTCGGAAATTGAGTTTATTAACTCCGTCGAATCGCGATTGTCTTCCAAACGTTCAGCATTGACACATCCGTCGGTAATTTTGTTTATATTCCCAAGGCACTCCAACGAAATCGCAAAAAAATATAATAAGTAATTAATTGGCTCGACAGATACGACATTAAACATTCAGATAACCATCCCCGAAGTCCGATAAAAGTTGACCGCGGATAAAGCGTTTCGACACGTTTTCTCGCAAAAAAAAAGAAGCTGCTCGCCAAACGCTTTTGGCCGCAGGCGATCATTGCGTATCAGTCTAAGAACCGGGATTCTTCAGAAAAATTTTCCATTCTTCTTCGCTCCGTCCATAGCTATCGATGCATCGCGCGCTCAACGCCAGCCAAAATTCGCGCAGTGAGTGCCAGTGTACACACCTATTTCGCCGCAGGAAAAACTCGGCCAAGTGCAGCGCGGCGCTGCCTCTAATTGAACGGAAGTCAACGATAAAAAGCGGCCGATAACGTTCCGCGAAAAATCTAATAATCGTATCAATGCGCGCGCGCATACTCCTACCTAAACCTCCCTTTATCTATCGCGCAATCGCTGACTTCGGCTTGCTCTATTTGACCGAGGATTTTCGGCTTTTTCGGACGACGGGATTATCGCGTCGGGGACGATTTATAAAATCCCCGTCGCGGCTAATACGAGCCTGATTTAGGTCTGGTTCACAAGGAAGGCGTGCTGTGCTGCCGAGACTTTGTGCGAGGAGACGAAGAGTTTGGACAGTGAGCGATAGTATAGTGCGGACATAGTTGTATCGCATATTACCTGGAGGCGAGAATTCAAAATGTTACGGAGTCGCGGATTTTTTCTTGTAAGTTTAGATCTTATGATTTCTGTTTAGATGTAAGTGTCTTAAGAGACCAATCTCAAGTACTTGAATACACGCTTTCGTGCGCGAGCCTGGGAAGGTTTCGGTTCGTTTCTTTATGAAAATAATTTACGTGCAGTAAATAAGTTTTTTATGTGTGCCGTCGAGATTTTTATGCGCAAGACTGTGCGTTGCAGTCAATTTTATTGGTACTTGCGGTGATCGCGCTGAAAGAGTAAAAAAAATTCTCAAAGGCGTTGCCGTAGCACAGCTGCTCTTCTACAATACTATCGGGAGTTTCAATAATACGAAAACTATATACACGTTACCATCGCGGTAATAGTCGCGTTTATTTCAAAATAAAATTTAACAGCGCGTAAAGTACTAAAATCCAAGTGTTTCAATAACCAACACATGTATATATGCATTTCCCACGCGAGAAACAAGAAAATGCCGAAAAAAAAATTAATATTACGCTTACAGGGCGAAAAAAAACGTTTTTTCCCAAACGATCGTATACATTAATGACGCGCCTCTCTCGGATCGTTTAACGCCAATTATCGAGCATTAAAAATAGTCCTCGAAAAATACAGCATTCTATCTGCGATTAACACTTGGTGCGCTCTAAACGCGTCTCTCTCTCTCTCTCGCTGCTCTCCCGCGGCACGTGGCGTTACACTTTTTGCACAGTTGATACAGAGATTCTATCGTCTTTCACGTGACTGGCGAAGAAAGCTCGTGTTTTCCGCGCCGACAGCGATTCCGATTGCGCATCCGACATATTTAATATTAGCTACTTCGCGCACGAGAGAGCAGCTCTCGCGTTGTACATGCGTACATATAAAGTTGAATTAAAAGCGAAGAGCTGTTTATACCGCGACACTCACGAGACGTTGCGCGCGCGTGCCGCTAACGCAATTATAATACAGGCGCGGCGACGAGAGCGGGATTAAGAACTTGGCGCGACGGCTCGCTCCTTCGACTTCTTCCACGTGTACAGTCGGGATTTCCACGGATGGACGAGCGCGCGCGCGTCTTCTTCGAAATACACTGGAACTGTAATAACATGTTATTTTCAATTCTGTCGGTTAGACGAAAACTTGGACGACTCTTGAAAAATCTAAGCCAGACTGAAAATCCGCGCGCGGAGGAGTGCGACCAGCCTCGCACTCTCTGCGCGCTGCCTCGCGTCGTTCCATTATTAATATTAGTTCTTCGTGTTATCGCGTCTCCCGCCGCCGTCTTTGAACTTTTCGGAGATTTCTGCCTCGAGTCTCGTCGCGGGTGTACATAGTCACTCAGAGAGAAAGAGAGAGAGTGAGAGAGAGAGAGAGAGAGACGCACCTCTGCACGTCAACTAATCGAAGCTGAGACTGCGGGCAAAAGGGAAAAACGAGGGCAAAGCGAATATAGGAGAAACTCGCGCCGAGGCCTTGATCAGACGGTACTGCAGCTCTAAAGACACACACATACAGCTTTACACTAATTCGTACGAGGTCGATAATGATTTCGGTATTTTTCTTTTCTCTACACTCCCATGGAGCCGAAGTGTCATTATGCAATATACACACAGAATTAACCTTCGCTTATATACATCGATTTTCTATTTTAATCTCCATACAGAGTGTGTATAAATATTATCACTGCAGCAGTCGATGAATTCGTGCAAACAAAAGAGCGAGCGCCAACAATACATAAATGCTCTCCTATTATAGACAAGTGTGGATACCGAAAACTTGAGCAGTATTATATCACCTTGTTTCCTCTCCGCTTCCGTTCATCCTTCTGCGTAAACTCGAAAAATTTTATCTGACACTCGCACAGCCCGTCCAATAGTCGAGCCACGCAATATGTCTCGCGCGCAACGTTATCACTCGCGCTCGAGCACAATTGTCGCGGCGCACAATAAGAAGAGCGGCAAAAAATCTCTTGACCAAATCACAATGTAACACTTATTGGAAATCCACGCATACAACGCTTCCTCGTGTCCTCGAGCATGTCCCAGCTATATACGCGTATGTTCTATCTATACACCTTATTCTGTACAAGACTACACGCACCATTGGCTCCGCGGCGACTCGCGGAACACATAATGAGGATGGAAAAAATGAGCGGCGGAAAAAAAAACCACCTACACACAGCCGAGCGCGAAGCAGGTATTAGAGATTCGCGCCGAGATTAGAGACTCGCGCGCGCGCGCGCGCGCTTCGATCGCGTGCAAACAGTGAACAACTGTTCAAAGATAAGTGCTGCGCGTAGGTTTTGATTAAAAGGAAAAAAAAATCCTCGAAATTATAAGCGAATAGTTGAGTTTTCAGTTCGTTGCGCGCGACTTCTTATCTCTGCACACGTGAGTTCAAAGACAGTGAGAGCCGAACGCATGAATCCCACGGAAAGTATTTTGTATTACGTCAAATGACGAGTGGACGATCTTTTCAATTTATATGTACCGAAATACGCTTGATAATACGCGACAGTGTATGTGTGTGTGTGTGTGTGTGTGTGTGTGTGTGTGTGTGTGTGTCTTTTTTATCGTCGAAATTCCGAGGATGAATAATTTTCTGCTTATTTCGCGCGCTATACTTTTAACATTCCTATTCGCGCGTTTAAGCATCGTTTATTTTAATTTCACATAGCTCGTCGCTTCCTCGGTACAAATCCGCGCGTGCGGTATCGTACACACGAATCTGACAAGCGAGAACTATTCCATTATCTCTGTGCCTTGTGAAAACAGAATGTCGCGCTGTTTACACGATACACATCAAATTACTCTCCCGACAGAGCTTAATAGAGAACGTTTTGCAACTCAAACTTTCTCATTCAAAATATTTTATAAGCAGATAATACATAATGTGGAACGAGGCGAGAACGCACTGCGACGACCACTCGTTCAACCTATATATTATACTTTCCTACTTCTTTCTCTCTTTCTCTCTCTCTCTCTCTCTATTATACTCTCCGAAATTAAAGCTGGAGTCAAAAAATCACCTGTTTCTACCGAGGACGAGGGTCGTGAGGAACCTACTGTCCTGAAAGCGCAGCCGCTGCTCCTCATCGCGAGGCTGTTGATTGGCGCTCGGCGTCGTCGGTACGGCCGCGACGGCGGCGAGAGCCGAGCTGCTCTTCATCTGCTTCAGTTGCTGGTGCCTCATGTCGCCTGCGACCCTGAAAACCACAAATACATCAGTGCTTGACCGGTTGCGGGCTGTCAGGCGTATACTTTGCGCTCGACTTTTTTTATTTGCTTTTACCAAGCTTTACCGCGTGCTACTTTTATCGTTGGATATATACTGTTATGAATTGTGAAAAAATATATTAATTATTACACAGGCCTGTAAATTTTGCTAATTTTCAATCAACGGTGTTTGTTAATATAAAAGCTCGTATTATGTACACTATCGATTTGCGAATAGTGCAGTTTAGAGCTGAATTACACTTGGCGTACACCATGAGCGACGTACAGAGAGCAGCGGCTGCGGCGAGAGTAAGGGCACTTGGAATAATTCTAAATTGACGTTCGGCCGATCGTCACCTAAATACCTTAATGGAATAATTGGAACGGGATTGGACTTACGCGAGGTTATTTTTAGACAATGTAAAGGGACGGACCCCGTCTCAACTTGGCTAAAAATATCGCGATACATCCTTCTCGAGAATTCAAAGCTGCTGTACTTGCAAACACACAAGTCGAGAGAGATAAGACAGTCGCCGAGAGAAAGAGAGGGAGAGAGGACTCATTAACGCCGAGTGCGGAATCATATTAAGTACGAGTTGTCTGCTGCGGTGCAATTCTGCATATGTCAATGAAATTTATGAATAGATTCGCGTACATGCATAGGCCGCCGTTACACTCGTCTCGCCGAGTTTCTTATCGATTGAGTTTATAAATATAATAAACACACATTCGTTGCGTCCATCGTGATTATAAAAATTGATGTAGGCACAATCAGTTTTTTTGTCTCTCTCTCTCTCTCTCTCTCTCTCGCCGCGCAGAAAACGTGTCGATTTATCGAAAACTGTGACAGAAAAGGCTTTCGCGATGAGAAGTCCCGTTGAATAGCAATGGCAAACAATGAAATTGCGAAAAATCGGATCTTGACCTTGTCCGCTGCGGCTGCAAGGTATATCGTATCGAGACATTCCTCAGCCTTGTCGATCTAATTCAAAATGTACACTTTAGCATACGCTACATATACGCTGCCTAGACTGCTCTGCAGAACTCGTCTTCTTTTCTTTCCTCGATATGCTCGAGTTCCAGGAGAGAGCGAGAGATGGTAAAAATAATCGAGAGGCTCGCTTCGGTTTCTGAAAATATACGCGCCGAGGCTTATTTTTGGATGACTCGTCCCGTTGCGTATGTCTGACGGGTTGGACATTAGTTTTCAGATTTTACGCTCAGGGCTTAGCTTATAGCGAGGTGATTGAGAAGTAGACAACAAATGATTATTTTGATCGTAATTTGTGATTGATAGAAATTGCATTAAAGCAAATAAGTTCAGAAAATACACATTCTTGTTTGAATATTTTCAGTATGAATTATGAAATTAAATATTTGTTTTTCTATCTCGATGAGTTACGGCGTGAAATTGGAATTTTTATAGTTGACTTTTAGAGTTCCTTTACTTTCGCCATTCGCTTTAAGATCAGACGCGTTGTTTACTAACAAATAAATTGAAAGATTTATCTCGTATAATATTTATTGTGATATTAAAAGTTAAAAAAAATTACAAGTACTGTGCGATATCGCCTTTTGTATTTCTCGTGTAAAAGATGATTCATTTAAAAAAAAAAAGAAAATTATTTTTCGCTTCATTTATACATACACGCGTGTGGAAAATACAAGGCCTTCATAAAACTCATTATTAATAATTTTTAATTTATTTTCAAGTTAAAAAAAAAAGTTCTATCGTGTATAATTCTTCTGCAAAAAAAAACGATCAATCAAAATTAAGGGAAATCGCGTCAATCCGAACCTACAGTTTCCGGCACTCTTCCAAGAAAGGATTCATCTCTCTAAACTCGTAAAAAACAAATCGCATGCATATCGTCGCTCTGCACATCAGGAGCGCACAAAAGAAGCCAGAGCAGTCGACCCTCATATATATACCTATTCACTAGACTCACCAAACTACGACGGAACTTGGCATTTGGGTCGTCGTGTCCGCCACTCATACATGCGTTCCATCAGCTGCATCGCGTATCCCTGTGCATCTAGATGTACCCGTACACACACACACACACACACACACACACACACACAAATCTAAATAGCTTATTTGTTCGCACGGAAATGACCGACTACATCGCATGATTTTCATTAAAAGTTTTTACACCGCCCCTGCGAGGCGACGGCTTATCTCGCAATTTTAATTGACCCGAAAGTCTCGTTTCGACAACAAGAATCTCGCGTATTCTCAACGAGCCGCGTTGCGTATCTCGTGCGCAAAGTGTAATACACCTAAAACAGCTATAGCGTGAAGAAAGCCTCGCGTGATTCGGATAGGCTTTATGCGGATTAGACAGGCTTCGCTTTTGTAATCTTATCGTCGCGTCGCGGTATAGTTGCGCGCGGCTGTTTGTCTCATATATAGACGCGTGCGCCATGTGTATATAGGCGAGTGTATCATGTCCGCTCGATCTTCAGCAAATTCAGACGGAGATTTGTGAGGAGCAAATATTTTCTGATCTTTTCCCGAGTTTTTCCGGACGACAAATTTTCCACTTGCTCCTTGTATCGCGTATGCGCTTTTATATGTGCGTTAGGAAATCGTGAAAGAAAAAGCGGTGCACAATTTATGTATATAGTCGAACGCGATAAGATTTTGTCTGCGCGGAGCATTAAATAAATTGTACGGCGTCGAGAAGCAAGAGAGAAAGAGGGAGTATATTTCACATTACATTTTCATATAATGCGAAATCTTAGGCGCACAGAGCACCGAAATACATGTGATGCAAGCCTCAACGGTTACGCGAGTTGCTGCTTTCAATTCGGAATCATCGATACTCTAATTCCGGCGAAACAAACAAAAATGTTCGTCTACGCGTGTGTGCTCTTACCGAATTGCATATTCTTCGAAGATTCGGGGACAGATTTACGATTCGCTTCGAATGGAGATAAAAACATTGATAACGAAATAACGACAAAAAAACGAGTATGATGGTGTGTGCACTGTATACGACCGATGGAAAGATTTGAGAATCTCTCAGAAGACATGCCTGATGCGAGTGTAATTCAATTGTGGGTAAACGTTCGCCTGTCTATTATATATATATATTGTATATATATCGCGCGGTTTCCGTTGCGCCGTATCGCAAATCGACTCCAATAAAACGCGAGCGAGCAGACGCTTTCTTAACTGTTTAACGATATCAACTTCAATAACACACGGATAACTGCATTGTTTTTGTCGATTTACTCATGCTATATTTTCGCGCAACGACCGATAAACTGTCATTCAAGTCGGGACACAGAAGGGGGTGAGGCTGGAAAATTTGTATAGTTGTGTGTACACAAGAATACGCGAGAATTGATGATTGTCGCATATGTGAGTGTATATATAGACTACAGGAAATGAGTTGCGATAAACATAGCAATAATTTGCCACCTATCGTTCTCTATTTATTACGTTACGATAATGACATTGCCAAGCGTGTAATTTTCGGTCGCGATTAGTTATTTATGCGCAGAAAAAAAACATACAAACGAAAAAGTGTCTGCAGTGTATAAGTGGAGTGAAAAATGAAAATTCGAAATTTGGAGATTGAATTATAAAATTCGATTCTGTGCATATAGAAATGATTAAAGCGATGCACTGCAGATAAGACAGAACGGTATAGATAGTTTTCCAGAAAAGCTTGCAACGAACTTCCCGCAAGCGATGATTTCCTTCTTCTTTTTTTTTCTGTATGTCATCAGTTTCTTAAATGCGCTCATCGCATAATCTAGAATTCCGCGCGTTAAATCGCGCATTAGGTCACGGCTATACCTCCGAAGCGGCCTTTTTTCTCATTAAATCGTGTGCGCAGCGTGTGCGCTGCACAGAGAACATCGCGGACGGACTCTCTCGGCAATCATCGCCGCTTTTAATTGCGTAATCTTTCGCGAATACGGCAAAAAATTCACATACAAAGGAAGTATGCACTGCACCTCCCGCATTGATACGCACGCACTGGACTGCGAAGTCCAGGCGTATTAACGTCGTGTACTTATACTTTTGTTCGGCCTGTATATTTCCATCGAGCCGCATTGTCCGCGCTAATTTTAACGAGCTGCGCGTGTATACTGGCGGTAATTTGCATCGCCGATAAAAGATCGGCAGGTATGCGCGCAGAATTGGAAGAGATTATGCCTATATAGGATGTGATGTGTATAGCGCGACCTTAATTGTTGTTGTCCGGTCTCTTTGGAGAACGGAGTGGAGCTGTCTTTTGACGTTTTGTGTGTCCGTCGTCTATATACTGCCCTGTGTGCGACACTATCTCGACTGCATATTTAAGGCGCGCAACGCGCGATGGAAAGTTTTCACAGCTTTTTTTCTCCGCGAGACCTATATCAACCGATTTCTCGTCGGGAGCGAGTACGCAATCGACAATGAAAATTCTCATGCTACACACCGAGTCTCTCGAGAAAGATCGCGCATCCTTCCTTCGCAGAAAATTCCAATCCCAATAAACAGCTCTCTCTCTCTCTCTCTCTCTCCTTTGAGCTTGGAGCTTGGGCCTCTGAAGCCGATTTAAGAAATGGGTTAATAGCAGCGGCGACACCATACCCATACACACACACACACACACACACACACACACACACACAAACTGACAATGGAACATTTAGAGCGAGCGAGAAAGAGCTATACTCTTACACGAGAGAGTGAGAGCGAAACAGCGGACAGAGTGAGAGAGAGAGAGAGAGAGAGAGAGAGAAGTCGTACACGCGGTCGAGGGTCAATTGCTTATTAACGGCAGGCCGCAATGACGGCAGAAAGAGCGGCGGAGAGGAAAACGCGCGCGCGCTCGCGCTGCGCGGGGGCCTTTTAACTCCTAACCGTTATCGGAAGTCACTCTTTCGAGCTTGACATTGCCGGTTGCGCGCGCGCGGGCTTTCAAGGTTGAACCCCACGGCGGCGACGGCGGCCATACCACCAGCCCGCGTGTGTTTGTGCGCTTTCGCAGCGAAAATTCTTACCGACGATAAGCGCGCGTTTGCGCGTTGAACGATTTATGGAGTTTTCGATATAATTAATCGTCGCGACCCAACTTTCATATTTTTCGACGAGCGATATAGAAAAAGAAAAAAGACATAGAAGTCTCGCCCGGTTGGTTTTATAGATTACTGCTGGCGCGCTGCACGTGCGTTACGGTGTACTATTATTTTTATCGGGCGGCGGGCTCGCTGCTTAAACGCTTCTCCGCAATGTCTATATCGCGTGCGTGTGTGTAACGATAGGCTATACGCGTGTCTTTCACCGATGTCGATCACACGTATATAATTATGTCATGTCAAAACCTACATATAGTCGCTTTGTATATAGAGACGTCTCGCGCTCGATCCCCGGGCTCGATTATCGCGATGATCGCGCGCGCATACGATTCTTTAATCGCGTTTCGCGGTTTTATCTTGATTTTTTGTTTTTCTCTCTTTTGTTCCGACGCACAGTGTGGCGAGAGCTCTACATACGATGGACTGTCGAGAATTCGCCTTCGCGCGCTCGATTTTTCAAACTTTTATATATGCGTCGAGCATATTACTCGCGGGAGCGCGAAACCGTACTATAAGTTTGCCTGATGAATTGTGAGCTTGTCTAGTGTAAATATTCCTACACATCGTGCAGATTATCGAGCTTAATCTTAATTGATCTTAAATCCGTGCAATCGTCACGAGAACGAATTATCTAATCTGCATTGTTTCAGTCTCTCGAGAATCAAGTGGCTTGACAGTACACCTCACGCACTGACTCGGAAATTTCACATCTTTTACGGAATCTGAAATTCCTTTCGGCAATACAAGGCAAAAGTGAAATATTGTTACGAAGCGTATACGTGTCCATTATTTGTGCTCACTAGCGGAGAAGAAAAAATTGACGGCCGCAGGAGTGATAGTGAAAAGTACCTGTGATCGGTTGCACCCTTGAGGGAGCCGCTGGGGTAGAGATCGGCCGCCATGTCGGCCTTATCCCACGGACATCGCTCACCGCGTACCATTCGGTCCGTCTCTTCTTTTTGAGCCCCTAAAGCCAGCAGCTTCGGCGATACGATTCACTCGGCGATTCCCAAAAAATTCAATCGAACAGCTCTTCCAGTGTATTATGCTCCGAGGATGTAAAAAAAATCTTTCCGCACAACGATCAAAGTACCGATCTTACAACTCTCATCCGAGCCACTGCGGGCTTCGTGCTCTGCACTGTCATCACTCGGACGCTCGAAATTATCGCACCTCCTACCTCGTGACGAGCGATCCTCATCGTCTCTCTCTCTCTCTGTCTCTCTGTCTCTCCCTCTTTCTTTCGAGTGTATATGCAAAAGTCGAGCGATTTTTCGGCCGAGCGGGCGAGGAAGAAAATATTCGCGAGGAGCCGAAAAAGGTATGGACGGCGCGCTTCTGACAACGACTGGTGCGGGTGACTTTCGCAGCGCGACGTGTACGCGCAGCGCCTGCCGCTTCGTCCGTCAACTGAATAACGAGAGACCGCTGCTATATACACGCGCAAAAGAGCGGGAGGACTGCGGAGGAGCGACACAGCGCTCTGTGTGTATATAGAGGTAATGCCGAAGTAAGTGGATGCGTAATGTAACGTGCATTGAGCGACGAGAGGGAAAGAGAAAGAGAGAGAGAAAGAGAGGGAATTCAGAGGCACTACTGCTGAAGTGGTGTATATGGATTAATTTGAAGGGAGCTCGCAGTTCTGCGGATGTGTGTGCGTGTGTGCGTGTGTGTGCGTGTGTGCTCGCGTTTGAGGCACTGCTGCAGAAAATATATGGCTCGGTGGAATATCCACGGATGAAATTTGCTGATTCGTCATGCGGATGGAGCGATGGGTTTTTTTTTCGTCATGGGTACAGTTGGGTGGTCGATTCTGCTTTAGGATTTGAACTAATTGAAGACTGTGGCGTTTTTGCTCCGAATTCGAGATTAGAAGAGATCAGACGAGCCAGATTCAGGTGGAGATTGTTCAATATGCATCTGTGAATAAGTCATTACTTGCTTTTCTGGATTCAATCGATCTCGTATGTTGTGCGCAGTCTAAAACAAATTTAAATACAATTATTAACAAACCGATATTATACAATGTCTCCTAACGATGCCCATCTAAAATCTCACGTGCTCGCATTGCTGATGCGCGCAATCAAAGCCTGCCGAGTGATTCAATCGCAAAATAGAATCTCGTGCGCGGGATACTTTTCAGAGTTACTTTTCTTTCCTTCGGATGGACGCTTGCATTGCTCTGATTGAATCGACGAGAGTCACGAGATTTCATTTGCTCATCTCATCTCGTCACATGAGACACGCGACGAGAAAGCCCGCGATTTACACTCTACATCAATGCATTTTTCCATTTGACTAGAAACCATCAATACGTCCACAACAGTTTACGATTTCGCGGTGAGCCCATTGTCGAGAATAAGTAGGTCCGCCTTGTGTACTTTTCGTCGTCGCCGTGTGCGATTTTTACGCAATCGCGCCCGACAGCAGTTGCTAAAATTACCAATTTCCGGGTGGAGCAATTATTTTAATGCGTCAATACGGCGTAATTTTCTATTGACAAAACCGAGTAGTAACCGGTGTCAGGGTTATCTCGAAAAGCGTAGAGCAACATTTCAATGTTAAAACAAGATGTTCTATATCTCTGCCTTGTCTCACCGGACACGTCCAGCAGAAAAATAGGAAATGAACTCATCGTCCAGAGCAGCCTTAATTCAAATATACGCGGCATCGCCAGTGGAAAGCACGCATACATACATACATGTGGTTGCGCGCAATTAGCGAAAAATACTCACGTCTATGTACCTGCTTGTATTGAGCGTAAGAGGACCAATTACGGTGAACAAGAGTAATGGATTTTTTTAGTATTTCATGATCGTATAGATCGTTGGGATCGAGATGAGGCCGAATTAATCGACTGGCCGCAACTTCCTCATGCGGAAAGTTTATGATGTATAGTTAAATAGCATTTACGAGTAAAGAATAAATTATTTTTACAAATCTTTGAATTTGGGCATTAGGTATGAAGACTTTATAAGTTTTCGAACCATTCTATTGACAAAAGGCCATTCTGACAATGAAAATAGAAATAAAAATGGAGTAAAATGAGATAAAAGAGTACATCAACCCGGATTCTACAGTCTGGTTTCAGTCCTGAGACGATTCTGCCGAAAGAAATCATCCTCACAGCCAAAATATAACTAAATTTGTGTAGAACGAGGCAAAAGGATGCATCGGCCGGGAATCGAACCCGGGCCGCCCGCGTGGCAGGCGAGCATTCTACCACTGAACCACCGATGCTCATATTTTCTACTATAGTGGAACTAGCAGCGGACCCCAAGATCTCTACGACTATATAGCACTTTCCTACGAAGAGTACCGACTGTTGGAAAGCAACACTCTTAGCAGGCTCTAGTCATCTATGCTCTGCTGTTAGTACGTTAGGCAGCGCTGATTCTGATCGCAGATCGCGAAATTGCGAAATTGGAAAGTTTTAATGCGCCAGATAGTCGCATTTTTTGATTATAAAAAATTTATTACGTTTTTTATAAAAAAAATTTTTATAGAATTTTTTTATAACATTATTTTTTATTAACAAAAATTATATAGAAAACAAAAAAAAATTATAATATTTAGAATTAGGATTTAAGAAAAATTTTGTCATGAATTCAAAAGAGTGACATTAATTTTTCCACATTTATATTGTATATATTTTACAACTTCGCATAAAATCCAAAATCAAAAATATGAATTTAATTTTATCCATGAATGCAAGTGAAAAAACTTCAAAATAAGAAAAAATTAAATGTATCTTTTACAAGACTGCTAATGATACTAACAAATACCACATCTGGTATTAACGTTGCATTTAAAACATATTGAAAAATCAAATTCTAAACACTTGATAACTTTAGGAAGAAATAGATAAAACAGAAGTAGGTCATTTAACACTATTAAAGTTGCCAAATTCACAAGCAAAGATTTTGCTGGAAAAATGCGATTTAGAACCACACTACATTTTAAATATTTTTTCTCTTTTTATAACTCATTAAATCCAACGAAAATCATCTTCTCATCGACTTTATTAACCAGCAGACCACATGCTGTAAACTAGCTCTCATCCAGTGCACTCGAGCACAATGCGTTGCAGGACCCTCGCATTACACAAATTGTACTTGCAATAATTTGCAGACTACAAGCTCTGTAGTGCTATACCGTGCAAGCTTATCGCGCGACCTTGCCAAACGACTATTCTGCACTCAATGCACTGTATTACGTGTTATTCTCTCTTTGCGTGCGGTGGCCGTGATTTTTACTCGCCTACACCTTTTTCATTGTATTTTAGTGGTCAAGCGACTGCGGTGCCACAGTGTAATGGACTCTATATGATTAATTTGCATTCTTTCGACAAAAGTCGAAATCCTCCTTCGCTCTAAAAAAGTTTAAGTAATAATTATTGATATTGTGTGTGTGTGTGTGTGTGTGTATACACACACACACACCTTTGATCTAACTTATTTATCGAATGTAGAACGTTCTTGTAATAACGAACGATTTCATGTTTTTTTTATTTCTGAACAACGTATTCTGAAAATTAAAACCATAATTTTTTATTCATAAAATTTTCATGTCATTTATCAATTTATAAATAAGATAATTACAGAAAATAGAGTGAACTTATGATTTCAGATCGGTGAACTGTTGCTGTTAAGCTGGCAAGCAATCGGTGCCGGTATCTCCACCTTGAGGATTTACGACTTGCCCTGGCAACAACAGCAGCGACTGCAGTATGACCTTCGGAGAACAAAGATCAACGCGAGAGATGTCTCGTATCTTCCAGAGGATATTTTTGACGTGGAGCGGAAGCTCGATCAAGAAACTGTCGATGGAGAAGAGATATTAAGCAGAAATGATCGTAGCTTGCTACCTGTAAGCATAAATAAACGAATTAATACAAGTGGGGATTAATAAACTTATAAAAATAATGAGTATGTTCGAGTAAAGGAAGTGTCCAGTGAAAAAAGTTGATTGCATTGATTAATTGATTTTCGCCGTATCGCAAGTCGTGAATAATGAGGAAGCTTACGCGGATCAATACTAAGACAGTTCTTTAATATAAACGTTCAATAAATTAATGTTTTTCAAATCGGTCCTTATTTCAATAACTCAAAAACTGTTATTTTCAAAATTCATATTAAAATTATTTCTCTTCGTTACTGTTTAGTCACAACTTCAATGTAGTATGAACAGAAGTGTTTTCTAGCTCATGTAATTTTTATTAAAATTCTCTTTTTGCAAAGGAATACCGCAACTTATGCGAAACGGTGACGCGCAAATTGGATTTGAAGAACGATCCAAATTACGAGTACCAGCCTCCGCATTATCATGAAGTGTTTTGCAAGAGCTATTCTCTCATGGACGATGAGCTGGTAAAGCATTCCGCTCCGTTGAAGCAGGTATTGATAGATTGTTCAAAGTATCGTGATTTCACTTCATTAAATTTTTATCGTATTTTTTTTATTGTACATATTGTACAAGAAATACAAATGGTTTTTCTCATAGAATTGTTTGTATTTGTATATTGCTTGTATATTCACATAATTTTCAAATAAACTTAATAATACTATTGTATAAACTAAAGAAAAACTTCATTAGTCACTTAATTAGGGCAATTAAGCATCAAGAGGTATATCTATGTTTAAAAAAAAATGTTAAAAAAAATAATAAACTGACTATACGTAAATAAACATTGCAGAACAGTTATCACAAAATATCTTTTGACCTCAACATTTCACATATAGTTTATTTAACTCAAAATAAGATAATTTCTTTGTTTCGATTAGAAGTGCGCCCATCCTAGTTTTCATTGCGTGCAGAGAAGTCGCACGCTCTTTTTGGTACGTCGACGCTGGGATGGCGAGTGCTGGGAGCCGGTGACCAAAGTTGTGGCCAGCGGCTGCGACTGCATGTGGCCCGTTTCCTCTCTTGGCGACGTGTCCATTCATTACTAACTTTCTTTGCGCAAGAAAAAACGCGATTATGACGAAGAAGACCAGTATTATATTAAAAATAATCGAGCGACGAAGAAGAAGTCAAACTGATCAATGTATTATTAAACTCGTTAATTTGTAATTTATGTAATATATACAAATTTATTTATTCTTATTTTGTCTGTCCTTGTTTAGTAATAAAAATACGAACATACTTTCCATGGGATTCTCACACACACTTTTACTTCCATGCATTGGCCTTATGCTTGGGAAGGAAGTTAAATCCATCCGGTACTTTTCCCAGCAACATTTCTCTGTTAAGAAAGATTTTCTTTACAATTGTAACAAATATGAATACAATGATTACGATGGTCATTAAGATGATGGTAAACGTACGATAGCTTTATCCAATCGGCGCAATTCGAACTAGCCATAAGAGTTTCTAGGTCATCACGGCCCCTGTAGTATGGTGGTCTGTTGTTCATTCTCTGGGGCGGATCAACCAGGATACCAACCGGAACATACCTGTTATTTAGAATACCATATTCTATTATGTTATTGAATAATGAACGTAAATAGTCAAGTTCAATATCTATATTTGTTTTAGTCTATCAACCTGTACAAAAAGGAAATCCATTCGAGCATGAATCGCCTAGTGGTTTCGACTCCTCGGGTGTCGGAACCCCAATGTTCCAGTCCATACTTGGTAAATTTTTTCAAAATGTCAAATCGCTCACTAGACGGCATATCGATCAATTTTTGTTCCTTAATTTCTTGGAAGATCCAAGGTTTAATTAGAGCTCCTCGAGCTATGCTTACACCCTGAATTGTTGGATAAGTCTTGCGATTTCTCTGATAGTCGTCCCAGGAAAGAATATCACCGGTACCATAAACAGGTAAAGTGTTTGCTGCCTGTGCACATTGCTCAATATAATCCCAGTCAGCTAATTTAGTATACCTTTGTTCTCGGGATCTGCCATGAATCTATTGATTAAATTGATAATTTTATTTTGATAAAATTTAAAAATACAACTCATAAATATTTTAATGAAATTATTTTATATAAGTTAATCTTACGTTAACCATAGAAGCACCCCAATCTCTAAACTTAGTCATCAGTTTATGCACAACTGGCTTATCTGCATAAACGCCAGTCCTTGTCTTAATAGTAAACGGGATGTCCAGCACCTCTGTCGCCGACTTTACAACTGACTCCAAAATATTCAATCTATTTAATAATCTACAACCACCTCCTTGCTTGTACACTAAATCAATAGGGCATCCAGCATTAAGATCAACGAAATCAACTTCAGTCTCTTCATTCAGCAACTGACAACACCTGGTTAATACTCCAGGATTATTGCCAGCTATCTGGACACCAAACAAATCCTCAGATACATGTCTTTTTACAAGAGCCCATTCTTCCCTGATACCTTTGAGAAGCCTTGGAGCAAGTGCCATTTCCCCACAAGTAATATCTGCACCAAATTCCTTACAAATTCTACGAAAAGGAAGATTACCAACAGTTGTTAATGGGGCTAACATTATTTTATCTTTCCAGTCTATTCTTTTCTTTTCTACTTGGCGGAGTTTAATTTCGTCTGTGTCCAAAATTGGTCCAATTTTTTCTTCGTCAAGATTCTCTGGTGTTTCTGATTTAATTTCAGGCGATTTTGTAGTATTTTGAGACTTTGACTTATCAAACAATTCATTTGATTTCTGAAAAAAATTTGACATTTTAGTATAATTATTTATTCTTACTTAAGCTGTTATCTACTTAACAACTTAATAAAAAAATTAAATTTTTACTCAAAGTGTTACCCAATTATGTTTTTTAGCAATGTTCTCAGCTTTGGCAAAGTTGTACTTATACTTCTTTAATTTTTCTGAAAGTTCTTTACCAATTTGATTTTTAGTAGACGGAGAAAGCTTTTCATAAGCCTCAAATTTTTCTTTATCAACGATATTGAAACCCTCTGGCGTTGTATGTTGAAATCCCATCCTACAAGCTGCACCTCTTGGGCATTTTCCCGTGAGTTCAAAAACATAACACTCAGTTCCAATGTCCTCTGGTTTTATTTTTAGATATTCTGTACGTTCATGTATAAAATGACAATTATTATTTGAACACTTCTTTTCGGCTTCTTCAACCGTTAAATCTGCTATCCATGGGCAAAGATTGTGCTCCCGTTGGGTTTTGAAAGGCACTGATCTGCCTTTGTTTTGACCTCTTGGCTTCTCTTTCTTGTTTTCTTTCCATTTCTTTTTTGGAGGCTCGCCATCCTGAGAATTCGTGTCAGTCTTTTCTACGTCTTTTTCCTTTTCATTGGCACCGTTCTCATTTGTCCTCACACTATCCTCAATTATGTATCTGCAAGATTTAAGAAATTGATGTTTTATTATTTATAATTCTATGATATTTAACTAAATAGAAGGATCAAATATAATTCAATTTGCAAAGAAAATGCACTATTTTATAAAAATCTGATGCTTGTAAATAATTGTAATAATTGTAATAATTGTAAATGCTTGTAAATAATCTTTTAGGTTAGAAACCGGGATTTCCAATTACTGCAAAAAATATAAAGCTTTCACTCACTCTGGTTTTACCAGACAGACTCCTGATCGTTTTTCGCAATTTTTATCACTTTTAGTTTCAACATTGTGCTTTTGTTCTTCGGAATCTGTCATTATTGTACTGAAAGCTTATCTTCGAATGGAAACAATGAAGTCCAAATCCGGTAGGTAACGCAAACGCGAGCGGACACGGCGATTCTTCCAATCCAAGGATAAGCAGCCGCAGCATTACGCGGGATTGGTTCCGAGTTTCGACATTGGCTTTTTGGCGCCATTGGCGAAAAATCAGGGCAAAATTTGCCCAGTAAATCAAATGCGAAGCTATTATATATATTATATATGTAATATAATAATTATAGATACTATAGGATTATTGAGAAGTATTTTTTTAGTATTAAACTATTAATATCAGAATATGTAAACGCATATATTTATGTTTACATTCATAAACAAATGTATTAATGATGATAGTTTTATGAATAGGCTTTTTATTTTTTATGAAATTAAAAGAGAAATTTATATTTAAATGCTTGTAGCTTGAGTAGAAAACTTATTATAAAGTTATTATTTGTTCTAACTCAAAATTTTTTGATTTTGAAAGGATTATTGCAATGCAGTTATTTGTCAATATGACAAATTTTTACAAAAAATGCCTGTTTTACATTCTTATAACTTTATATTAAATAAAAAGGGTTTTTAATACAAAAATTTCTCTTTATACAATCATTTCCAATTCTCTGGCATAATCTATTGCTAATGTCACCAGATCAGCACTAGGTACAGGCTCTTCGACCTTCTTTTCATTAGAAGTTCCAAAATAGAAGTAGCCATCTGTTGATATTTTCCAATTCTTTTTGTTACAGAACTGTAGAGTTTCTTTTTCTGAATTCAAATTTAACATTCGGGCAGCATCCTTTACTGAGATTTTGTCAAAGGCACTTTCCATACAAGCTCCTATTTCGTTTCTCACAGTATTTAACAAAATATCAATGAAGAAGTTGTAAGATGCTGCTGGCACGTTACCCTTGGCAAGGAAAATTTTGTTATAGGAGCCTTCCATCAAATACTGTTCCAGGCTGAGGGGATGTCTAATATAGATGTTAGATTGAATGCAGTCTACTGGTAAAAGTTCCAATTCAGTATGAAACTCCGCTACTCTATTTTGGGATAGTAAGAAAAGAAGATTTAGTCCTAAAAGCTGATATTTGTATGCAGACTCTGGTAAACTTGACTTGTAATCAAAATAATAGCTTTTGATTTGTGCCATATAACGTTCAAATGAAGGGATGTCTTCACTAGCTATACTCCATTGTGCTCCAATTTCAAGAACATCACCTATAAAATATTTTGACATTAATTTACATTAGAAACACAAAGCTATTCTTTCAAAATGAGTATGTTTTACTTACGAGCTATCAGTAATTCTTTTTCAGAAGCCTTATCTTTTGTTGGCAAGAATGTTAAACTTGTAAGTGCAATCTGAAAATATATTTAATGCATATTTAACATTCACTTGAATAATTTTAGATTAGAGAGTAGAATATTTTTTGTACGAGAATTTACAACAAAGTGAAATAGGCAACTTGTATTGAAGCTATATTGTCAACATTAAGATACACATGATTTGTGGTACAATTCAGATTGTCTGAGAATAATAAACTAATGCATAAACTAAAGTAGTCAAATCTCTAAAGTTTATACAGACTTTAACAAATCAGTTAATTTAAGTATTAAAAGAACAAAGATGTAAGCATGACAATACAGTTTTGACAGAAAGAAAGCAAGGTTATCTTGACGTACAACCTGCTTTCCTTTACACTACATCCCCTAATCAGAAAAATTTCTTACTTACTTTGAGCTGATTCAAAAGTTCTCCACATTTTTTGAGATTACACGGTGTTTTTGCCCATTCTTGTTTCAAAATCTGAGCTTTGTTAACAACATCCTTGAGTGCCGCCATTGTCGAATGTTTTTCAAAGCAGATCTCCAACTCAAAGCAGAGAAGGAGCAGACCGAGAGTCCGAGAGAGCGATATATATAGATCGAGGAGAGAAGCGAGTCGGCGAGATCTTTGGACGTGAAGTTTGTCAGATGTCGCGTGTACACTTCTTTCCGCTTTCGGAATATCGGCCTAGTATTTTCGGCGAATTTCGGAATGGTTTCGATATAGCACGATGTCAGTATGTCGAATCATCGGGATTCTAACCTATTTTTTAAGAAAATGTAGATTATTTTGATAATATAAAACGAGTTTAGAGTATTTCTCGTATTTTATTGCCGTGTAGCCATAATACTTTAATGAGTAGGATTTTTATTGTAACAGTGCAACGTAAGATACCAAACATGAAAATCCATGTTAAGATTTTATTGGGGGAAGAACATGTCTTTGATGTGAGTCTAGATTGTGTTGATTTCTGCGAAGATTACAATAATTAATAGAATTATTCCATGACTTTTGAATAATTTTTATGTAAGCAGGTGTTACCCACTGATACTGTACTGCAGGTGAAAGAAAAAATTCAAGAACGTTTGGGCATAGATGTATCTCATCAAAGGTTGTTGCTTTTAGGCAAAGCACTCGTAGGTAATTTATTTTGAAGTATCATTTTACAATATGTTTCGTCTTTTTTTCACATAAATTATTAATTTATAGTTTTTGTATACCATTTACAATAAAAAAATTGTTCAATAAGTAATACGTTTTAGTAAAGGAATTAAATTAAACAGCATATTTTATTTGTTATTTCAGATGATAACGAACTAAGCTTTTATCCTGGAATCAAAGAAGGGAGTAAAATAAATCTTATAAAGAAGGCTCCACAATCTACAGATTCTAAGAATGGAGTATTTCGGTTTAAAGATGAAATGCTCAAAGTTCTTAGAAATTATTATTCAGAAGCCGATGCCTTAACGATAGCAAATGAAATAATAAAAGATCTTCAAAGCAAAGTAAATCTCTTAAGTTTTGATGATTTGGAAAGGTTAGCAACAGCACTGGTGCAAGATCAAGAGAATCTATCTTAATTTATTATTGATTGGAATACTTAATTTTTAATAAGTTGCTTTGTTATAATCAGTGTAATATTCCCTTTCCTACCTGAATTTGTTTATAATACAATCTGTTTTTTGACACACTGATTGTAATTATGATTTACTTTATAGATGAAAAAAAGAATTGACTTTAGAAGTATAAAAATATTTATTTTAATACAAGTCATAAATTATTTATTATAGAAAAAAGATCATATTACAATTTGTCAACAGACAATAAATAAGTCACGGATCTGCTAAATCTAACTGTCTAAAATACCTTGCAACGAAACAGATAAATAAGTTCAATGATATGGCATCATTTGCACTGGAGGTAGCCTAAAATTTTATACAAAAAAATTAATTATGATGCTTGGTTTTAGTTAAACTGACAATCTTTACAAAGTTTCCACATCATTCTCTACTAGTCATAAAAACCTTTTATACTTAGAAAGATGTATTTTTTAAAAATTATCCGTACTCTTAGCAAGTAATAAAGAGGCAAATTGAATGTATATTTTTATGACTTTCAAGAATTGAAAAAACTTTCTATATTTCTTACCAATTGAGATCTCATTCTTGAACATGTCCTAGCCAAAGATCTCAAACAAGAACACATATCTGGATTAAGTGGCAATTCTAAAGCAGCTAGAAGGGCATACAACCATCGACCTAAAGGTGGTTGTATAGAACTTTGCTCTTCTAAATATTCTACCAGATATTCTAAGACCTGTTCAATTGTTGGCTGGTTCATTGAAAGAATAACCGTTAGCGTTGGCTCAATGTATGAGGTTTTTTTTTCATCTGCAGCTGTACACATATCAATCCACTGAGTTTCATCATTTATATTTGGCTGTATATACAAAAAAAATAAATAAATAAATTTTTTAAAAATATGCTATAAAATTGTTCTTTTATTACTTGCATACCAATTTATCCTTTACAGGTTTTCTTTTTCTTGTACAGTTTGTGATTTCTTCCCTAATTTGGGCAATATACAGTCTTAAATTTGAAAAATCGCCTAATTGGCTGTTTTGCCACTCCAATGTTGGACTAACATAATCTGGTGCCTTGGCGCATTCTGGTATCTACAAAATGAAATTTCTAAAAATAAATTAAAATCATTTTATATACCTGCTAATTTTTTAGTGCACAAAAACTAAACTGGCTTGACATTCAGTGTTGGCTTTTTCAGCCTTGTCTCGTCGATTTTCGCACACACAACATCATCGCATTGTTGAGCTTCGAGTCTGCGAAAATTAAAACAACAATATTAACGGCTGCAATATTAATATACTTCAGACGTATCAATTTTCAATTTAACAAAAATAATAACAATAAACTGACATGACTCTTTTTATATACTCCTCGCCAGTTGCTGGTGGCATGGATAAATTAATGTCATTTTCGATTTCTCCTGCGTAAAGAACCGGCTCCTTAAAACGCTCGTTCATCCTCGAAATTTCTCGCAATTTTTAAATATCAAAATCAATCTTTGGTCGGCTGGTGCATAAGTTATAACCTTTTGCTATTTGTCTTTTATACTGTGTACAACATAAGTATTTTCTGCACGATGTTTTTATTGCTAACATTGCCACCACTAGTGAATTCTTATTCAAAACGAAAAATGTTACCAGAAATAGCAACTCAAGTTGGCAACAAAACGCGGAATTCACGTAAACAGATGGAGCAACGAGCAACCTTGCATTGCATGCACCGAAAAGTTGTGTTTAGTTGACGTTGACAGCAACAAGCACTTGCTCCGATTTGAATAGTAGTTAAATACTCATTGATGCCTAGCGGTCAAAATTAATTTTAGATTGTAGGTATAATAGAAAGACGCGAATCAGTGATTTAGCTCCTGTCCTAACGTTTTTGAGTTGTTTAAAATGGCTTCATCAGAGGAAGATATTCTTGAGGATTTGCAATCGACAATTTATAATTTTCCACCAAGCGTTCAAGCAGTAATAGAAAAGGTTAATTATTAAAAATTTTGTTGTATTTGACTTGCATATACATTGTTAAAATTAATAATAAATCAGGTTGTAGAAGATTTGGTTTCTTTTCATTTGTTTACTGGTATTTAGACACTATTTTGATTACAGGTTCTTCCAAGTACCGATCCGCTAGATCAACCAGATTTCAATGCTGTTGATTATATAAATTCTCTCTTTCCAACTGAACAATCTCTCTCAAACATTGACGATGTTATTAATAATATGGAACAACAAATTCAAAGCATTGACAAGGAAATACGGGCTGTTGTTAGAAATCAAAGTAGTAATAGCCAAGATGGAAAGGCTGCATTAGAGGAAACTCAAAAATCTATAAGGCAATTATTTGTTCTCATTAAAGACATAAAAGCCAAGGCTGAACAGTCTGAAGAGACTGTAAAAGAGATTACCAGGGATATTAAACAGCTTGACTTTGCTAAAAAGAATCTCACACAATCCATAACTACCCTTAATCATCTACACATGCTGGTCGATGGAGTCGAGACATTAAAGTATGATTTTTTTAGTTTATTAGGCCACTCATTGTACTGTAAAAAACGATGTGATAATGATTTTAAGTAACTTTTTTTACAGAGATTTGACTGTAAAAAAAAAGTATGGAGAAATCATTATGCCTCTGCAAGCTATAATGGAAGTTATGCAGTATTTTAATATTTATATGGATATACCACAGATAAAAGAATTATCTGATAAGGTAAATTTATACTATGCACAAAAATTAATAAAAAATATTAAATAATTTAAAAATTATTAAAATATATCTTGACTATTAGGTCCAACAAATTCATGTAGAATTAGCTAATCAGATAACAACAGATTTCAAAGAAGCCTTTTCTGGTCAAAATCCTAAACATTTTGCTCAACTTACAGAAGGTTGCTTAGTTCTCTCTGTATTAGATCCTAAAGTCAAGTAAGTTCTCACTCTTAAACTTATGCGACAATGGACATTAAAATATGACAATTTTTAGAAAGGAATTGCTCAC
This sequence comes from Philotrypesis tridentata, assembly GCA_018906965.1. Lineage (NCBI taxonomy): Eukaryota > Metazoa > Arthropoda > Insecta > Hymenoptera > Pteromalidae > Philotrypesis > Philotrypesis tridentata. The sequence continues at coordinate 4,558,912 of JACCIB010000011.1, read as the reverse complement.
ATGGTTTGTTTCAATGCAACTCCAAGAGTACACTCATCTATTTGATGAAAATCAGGATTTTGCCTGGCTAGACAAGATTGACAGACGTTATGCTTGGATCAAAAAACACCTGCTCGATTTTGAGTCAAAATTTGCCAGCATATTTCCCCAAGACTGGGAAGTATCTGAACGTATAGCCGTACAATTTTGTCATATCACCCGAGAAGATTTGTCGAAGTTAATGCACAAGAGGACATCGGAAATCGATGTCAAACTATTGCTCTATGCTATTCAGAGGACCACGAACTTTGAAAATCTATTGTCAAAAAGATTTTTAGGAATTACCTTGGAGGACCAAAGCAAACAAGAGAAAAAGTCAATTATCGGAGTTGATGCTGCAGCAGCTTCTACAAGTGATGCTCCTGGCAATCCTTTTGAGGAGGAAACCACAGAAAAGGTGAATTTTCATTCTTGCTTTTAAAATTTTTTTCAGTGCAGTAATTATTGTTAATTATTATAAATGTTATATTTGTCATGACAATATAGTCCCAGGTGGAGCCAGAGAAACCAATGGCGTCGCCGTTCGCCAATTTAATCGGCAAATGCTTCGAATCATATTTATACATTTATATCGAGAGTCTCGATAGAAATTTGTCTGAGCTAATTGAAAAATTCGTAGCAGATTGTAAAGCTCAGCCTCCGGGCGCCGGAGCCTATGAAGGAAACGAGGGACCAAGCAGTGTATTATCATCCTGTGCAGATCTTTTTGTCTTCTATAAAAAATGCATGCTTCAGTGCACTCAACTTAGCTCTGGATCGATCATGCTCAGCCTGGCTGAGACATTTCAGAAATATTTGCGAGAATATGCTATGAAGATCCTACAGAATAATTTACCGAAGTAATTGTTAATAATTTAAGAATTAATAGCACTACGTAGAATTAATTTGTGCTTTTAATTTCAGAATTGGAGGAGTAAGTATTGGATCTAGCGTAAGTAGTATTACGCGAGAGTTTAGAGATTTGTCGACTTCCGGTTTCATCCAGAACTTCCAGAGTTTCTTAAAGGAAGGCGAAAGCGGCAGCAGATTTAGTAAAGAGGAACAAGCTCGCATCTGCTGGTTAGTACTTATTTTTGCAGCATAAAAAGTCAATATCTTATGAAAATCATTGTGCGCTTGCAGTATCCTAACGACCGCTGAGTATTGTCTCGAGACGACGCAACAACTAGAAGAAAAACTTCGATTGAAAACTGATAAAATATATGCCGACAAGATTAATTTATCCCAAGAACAGGATATCTTCCATGGGTAAATTATTACAATTTTGGGCATAATATTGAGAATTGGGAGTGTAAGTTAATATTACTTGACACTTGAATTTCAGGGTAATCACGAATTGTATTCAATTGCTTGTGCAAGACTTGGAATTAGCATGTGAACCAGCTTTAAATGCTATGATAAAGGTATGTTTTGCTAGTTAAGGTTTAGTTCAATTATAATAATAATGTTTCTATTTAAATAGATGCAATGGGGTACCATTGAAAGTGTGGGTGACCAAAGTAGTTACGTTAGCACAATCGTTTCTCATCTTCGTCAAACCATTCCTTCCATTAGAGATCAATTAGCTTCTTGTAGAAAATACTTTACTCAACTTTGTGTCAAATTCGTAAGGTAAGTCATTGTTCTAAATTTGTGACACTCATTTTATTTGCAATTTTTGTATTTAAATCTAAAAAAATAACATTATTTCAGCTCCTTCATTCCAAAATTAACTCAACAAATATACAAATGTAAACCTCTAAGTACAGTAGGAGCTGAACAATTGCTATTGGATGTTCATATGTTAAAAACTGCCTTATTAGATCTTCCATCAACAGGTTGTCAAATTCAAAGAAAAGCTCCAGCTACTTACACCAAGGTAATCATGATTTCAGTAATTAATTTATAAAATTTAGAATTTTGATTCAGTAAAAATTTATTGTTTTTATTGCAGGTTGTGATTAAAGGCATGACGACGGCCGAAATGATATTAAAAATCGTCATGTCGCCAACTGAATCTCCAAGTGGTTTTGCAGAACAATGCAGAAAATTGCTTCCGGATCTTAAGATACCAGAATTCCAAAAGATACTTGAAATGAAAGTAGGAAGAACTTTTAAATCATTTGTTTTAAGACAAACTTTTACATTATTTAAACCTCAAAATATTTTATTTTCAGGGTCTAAGGAAAACAGAACAAGTGCAATTAGTAGAAGAATTTAAGCAACGATTGAGTATTGATTCTTCAATTGATCTCGTAAGTAACGTTGCGCAAGAAAGTCCAGAACATGAGGCAGGAAGAATAAAGAAGTTGGAAAAGCTGATTAAAAAGAGAATGTAAGACTTAAAAAAGTAAAAAATTGTACAGTTATTTTATAAGTCTTCTGATATAAGCTTGTAATGTGTATAAAAAAATGTAACTCAAAGTTTATAAGAATCGTCTGCTTTTTATTAAAGGTGTAATTTTTCCAATAAAATTACAGACAACTTAAAATTAACCTTGCTTCTGGGCAAGTTCCTTCGCCTTCGCCTTCTCCAACTTAGCTATCCTGGCAGCAGATTTGCTACCAAGAAGACCACCTCCCCAGTGACGTCTGATTTCATCGTGGCGATCGTTAAAGTTGGTCTTGATCGCCTCGATAACCTTGGTAAAGTTAGCTCTGTCTCCAGAGTCAACCTGTTAAAAAATTATTTAATTTTAGTTTCGTTTCGAATTTTATCCTATTTTTTATGAAAGGTATAATAAAGTTAAAAATATTCAGTTTATAAACAGAATATAGTTTGAATCGTATATTACTGAAAAAGAACTTTAATCAAAATCGTATACAATACCTGGGTAAGAGCAACAGTACTGCAAGTTTTCCTTCTGACGAGACGTCCTAAACGAGCCTTGCCCTTGATGATGCAGTATGGTACACCCATTTTGCGGCAGAGAGCAGGCAAAAATAGAACAACCTAGGTATAAAAATATTTGGTGGTTAAAATTTTAGAAACAAGTTTAAAAAATTGTTTTAATCATTTGATTTAGTACAAAATAATTTACCTCAATGGGGTCAACATCATGAGCAATGACAACCAACTGAGCTTTCTTCTGTTCAACAAGGGTTGTAACAGTGTTGCTTCCACTTCGGATGGTGTTAGGCCTCTTAGTGGGAGTGTCTTCTTTCTTGGCTACTTTTTCTTCTGCTCTAGCCTTTAGCCTCAGCTTCTTAGCAGCAGCAGTTTCTGGCCTGTATTTCTCCAAGATTTTGAACAGCTGAGTGGCTATAACAAAAAATAAAAACTTTTAATCAGCAACCATATTATAAGTAATTTTTTTTAGTACACTAGATTCTTACCAGTTTGTTTATCAAGGGTTTGGGTAAATTGGTTAATTGGTGGAGGGACCTTCAATCTCTTGGAAAGGACAGCCTTTTGCCTCTGGATACGAATGTATTTTGGCCATTTGACAAAACGACTGAGATCTCTGTCAGGTTGAATGTCCTGGCCTGCGAAATTAAAATATACACTTTAGTAGTATTTGTACAAACCTTGAAAAATAATGGTTTTCAATTGTTAAGGCTTCAGGAAAATATAGAACATATCACAGACAATCATTGGATTGGCTCTATAATCTTCATCATATCAAAATAAAAATTAATGCCAATGTAGAAACATAATAAATGGAGACACTTACCAATGCCAAAGTTGCGGGTACGCTTTTCGAAGAGTGGGTTAGTCTGCTTCTTAGGCTCAACTTTTTTGACAGCCAACGGAGCAGCCGCCACCTTCTTTCCTACCTTCTTCTTAGGCTATAAATTAATTGAAAATTGGAAAGCTTGAGTACCAGTTTAATCGTTATTATTTTTTCTTACAAGTTAATGAGTTATTTAGTCTCGGGAAGCAACCATCCATACATCTCAAGAAACAACATGGCATGAACACAACAAAAGCATCCCAACCAAATCCATCGACAGAAGCGTTTCACCCAAAAACTACAGAACTCGCATCAGAATTCGAACAATCAAACGACATTGTAATACCACGATTCGTAAAAGTGTTCAACCCTAAAACAACAATAAGTAAACAGAACACGAGCCCAATCTTTCCAGCCAGCAGGACACGTTTTGCCTTCGAGGTTAAGTGCGACGCGCTAATCGTCGCTTCTCGCGTCTCCCGAATGATTTCTCGAGCTCCGCGGATTCGCACTCGCGAGAACTATTTCCAGCGCGTCTTCGAGAACAGCGAAAAATCAAAAGTGTTCGGCCACATTACCTTCTTTTGCACCATTTTTTCAGCCAAGTAACAATCACCCGGAGAAGCGCCGAGAGAAAAGAGCGAGAGCACGTTGGTCGGAAAGCCTTTTCCGTTCTGCGGGCCCGCGGTCCGATTCACACGGGAGCGAAACGTCCGGCGCGGCTACGCCAATCGCGCTCGACCAGCGCAACCGGACAACTTTCCATGCGGTCCCGGCCTGAAGCTGTTCTTGAAACATGCGGGCGTCACGGAACAGTGCACAACACTACTCCAAGATGGGCGTTGTCTAAGCGAGTTGTTGAGGGTCAGTGGCGAAGATAACTTGTTGTTTTTGTTATCACAGTGGGAGGATTTTTGGGATTTGGCGTGTTTTCCTACGATTTCGTTGAGGACATCGGGTCAGTGGACTTGAGCTGCTGTCCGTGACGAAGAGAGGAAAAATGGGCTGGAGAACGGGGCAGACTCTGCTGTTCGCAGGATTTTTCCTGACGTTTGGTTAGTCGTTAATTAATTTATAACCTCTTGCGGGGGTGGCGTAAACAACGGGCACCCCCGAATTTTTTTTCATTATTTTACTTGCGAGTTACTTCAAATTCATTCTTATAATTTATTCAATCTATTGAAGTGACTAATGTTAATCGTTATTGTAATTTACATGATCTGGAAGTTATAATAATGTTTATGTGCATTTTCAGTTGCCTTGACTGTGCAGGATCAGAAGGCGTGCCAAATCCCTCTTGTCATTCGAGGAGCCTGGTTTTCTTGGGAAAATGGTCAAAATACGCTGACTGAGATAGATGCTGACTCAATGTCTAAAAGAGGATATTGTGTGGACATGAAAGAAGAATATCATGTGAATTACACATTTGTTTTTAGAAGGGATACCTGTTATCACTGTGTCAAACTTCTTGTTCGCACTGTTAATGTTCTGGAGAAACTTGAAAGTAAGTAAATAGTAGTTGGTCATTGATGTCTAAAGGTAGTTTTTATGAAACTTGCGTTAAAATAGTAAATTTTTTATTTTCTAGTGACCTGTGTCAATCTCCCACCTGGTATGGAACCTTCAGTTGAAAATGTTTGTCAAGGTTTACGTGCAGATCAGCAACTCATTTCTTTGTTTTCTGAAAACTATGTACCTGTTAATTGCAGATCCTCCCTTGAAGGAGTTTGGCAATTTGCTTACCAAGTAAATTTCACCTTTTTCTTAAATTTTTTAATTGATATAATTAAAAAAAAATTAAACTAATTTTTTTTTTATGAGTAGAATCGATTCCGGTTTACTGGAGAATGTAATCATCCAGGAGCTCAAATTCGTTCATGTCAGACAGCAGGAACTCAATTCTTCATTACAAATCAGAAGTTCAATATTACCTATAAGCAATGTACTGGTATGAAAGGAACTTTTGATGGAGGTGAGTATATTGTTTTACAATATTGTATTTTAACAATTCTGTACTTATACAAAAATATATTTAATCCTTAGTGGTGGAATACAGCTGTTTGGGTGACTGGTTTGTTGATAAAAATCACTTCTTTGCTGTGGCAAATACAAAAGAATCTCGTAAAGATGAAAAATATCGTTGCTTTTTAAAAAATCGAGATGACGATTTGTATCTTGGTGTGTCTATAACAGCTGAATGTAATACTCTAAAAACTGTTGAAAAAAGTCCAGAGCGTTTACGCATTACGCCAGTTAAGGCCGAAGTGGTGGAACCGGGTTGTCGGCTACCACAAAATATGACGGGAAATTGGATCAACACAGCTAATATTGACGCTGACGTGTTTATCAACGAAACTCACATCATTGAAACTTGGTATCCAGATGTGGGAAGATACAGAAAGACAATTTACACTTGTCGCGAACAAAGAGATTCCAGATATATGATGGCGAGATTGACTGTTGATGGATGGTAAGATTCACTTATGCATTTTGATTCAACGATTTTTAGCAAAAATTAAAATATTTTTTTGTTTTATAGTCAAAAGGATTACGTTTGCTTCGACTTTATTCCACAGCATCACAATATAATTAGATACAGACGCGGTTTGGCTGTTATCAAAGATAACTTTCACACTGTGTGTTCTTGGGTTCAATTCCAAAACAAGGTTGAATGGAAGTATGACTTATTCTTAGCAAAAGAACCTGTACCTGTTAGATGTCCAGTTGCTGGAAAATTCATGTTCCAGCAGAAAGGAGATGTACTTTTTGAGACAAGAATTATAGGGGGTGTAACTGATACACCTCGACCGAATATTTACTGCAAACAGAATATTTCAGATTTGTCAGTGTGTGATATTGATCAAAAAGAAATCGCTATTGATGAAACTTATTGTCTGTCGGTCGATCACTTAGGTCGTCCAGTTGATATTTACAGTTGGCCTGATTACAAAATGAAGTGCATTGGCTACTACAAAGAAAATTTAAAATCGTACTTGATTACATTTGATGAACTTGATCCCTACAGCAAGTACCATTGTTGGGTATATCAAAGAGCAGACTTGAATAGAGTGCTTATGTCACAGGCTATTGGTGCCTTCTGTGATGTTAAGCAGGATGTGACTAGCTGGAATTACACTGAGGGTGCTGCAGTCGCCCTAGACTTAGTGGTGCGTTTTGAACATAACATATAAGTATTTATTTATAACTAATAATTAATGAAAACAAATTTCTTCTAGGAATACGAAAGAGAGCGCGATCAGTGCCCAATGCACTTTGATGATGGTAGCAATCCTTGGGTACGAAGTGAGAGTTATATTCAAGTTTTCCACTATGGCAATTATAGATCAGGAGCTAACATTCTTGGCAGCTGTATAGTTACAGTTGTTAGCGGCCTTTTTTTGTGCTCATTCTATGTGCTATAGTCATCAACTTCTAAGCATAATTAGCGTCAAGAGTACCGTCCATAACGATAAACATCGTATTTTGCTATTGCTTGCGCGAATTTACCGAGCACTACAGTCAAATATTTGTTATAGATATTGAATCTCAAACTAGGAATACGATAGGAACATAGACGCGCTATATTTCTAAGCAAACATTTTTCATCCTATACATGCATTCCGTCCAATTCCACGAAATGTGCGATAAGATTTTTTATGTAGATTTACGAGTACAAACGTCTAGGTAGTAACATAAAGTTTTACAATTTTTTTGAAAAGAATTTAAACTTGTTACTTTTTTAAAAGTATAGATTTTTGTAGAAAATACTGTTAGAATGGAATTACAATCAACAGTGTAAATAATTCATTAAAAAAAATTTTGTTACTACCTAATTAAACTTTTTACAAAATTTTACATAAACAATTTATTATATATTTAAGATAACTTACAATTAAACTACAAGTAAGTGCGCTTCTAAAAATACAGTGTTATGTGTTGAGTAATTAAACTTGACTTATTATAGTGTCTTACTGTACAGATTTGTATTTTTATAAAGTATGTTTACAATTTATCTACACTATATGATAATGATCAGAAGAAATAAATCAATTTTATTACATTTAATTAATGACAATGATTATTTTTCTATTCTTTCTTCAAATATTAAGATATTTAATATTTATAGTAGAATTACTTTCTTTAAAAACAAAAAGTCCATAAATAAAAATGTAACTTATTTGGTCCAACTGACTTTGGGAATATCAAAGTGCTCTGTTAGACTATCTAGATGACGATTGAATTCTTCGACTCGTTGTTTGTGTGTCTTTGAGGCTTTTAATTTTATACGCTCATTTTGCTGCAAAACAATTAAAATATGAATATATTTTAATTTACTTCTAATCTAAAGAGTAACGTTATAATTATCAAAGAATCTTACTGTTTTCTCTTTCATCTTTTGGAATGCAATTTCTGCTTTCGTTCGTTTGATTTCTGTAGATGCTGGAGCTTCTTCTTCGATAACTTTTGCTACTTCAACAAGCTTTTTTATTTCCTTGCTCTTCTTTTTTTTCCTTTAAACATAAAAATAGATATTTTCTATAATGCTAAAGCATCATTTCATTTTTAAAAAGTTGTATGATACAATTATCCAATTGTCCAGAATCTAATTATTTATTTTATAAGACAAAATGTGATAAATACATATACAGTAAAGAAAGAAAATTTAGTTAGTTACATTAACTAAAGTATTTTAATGACTAAAAATCCGATTTTGTTGCTAGAAATAACAATGTAAACAAGAAGATGCGCAATTACAACTAATCCTTTAGTTCTTTTGTTTATATTGAAAAATACTTACTTTTTGCTAGACGATTCAAGCCCTTTTATTTTCAGAGGTCCTGAAGCTACAACAGCAGCATAAGGATCATCTTCGTTTGCTGGTGGCATTATTGCAATATTATTAATGTTTAGTTAACAAATAGAGCAGACGCAATTACGGAACTGTCACTTTTTGAGGTTATAAATCAAGTATGTCCTATACTTCTATTCCTATATTTTATAGTGAGGCTGAGGAGTGAGGACTGACCGACTGAGGACACTATGGCGTGACTGTGTGTTAAGTGCTGCCATCTGCTCATCAGATTATATATATAATATATATAATAATGGCCTCTGAAATGCGCGAAATTTGAATTTTCAAATGCTTTCAAAAATTGACCGCTTATATCTTATGACAGCAATAATTCATTTACTTTTTCTTCCTCTTCAAAAAAACTTTATCTCTTTAAAGATAACTTGACAGACAATGATTGCGTTCATACAAGGTTCCAACAAGCAAAATAATCTTTCAAAGTCTTTGACGATTGAAACAATCAAATATCATTGAAAAATATTTATTCTCATACTGTACACTCCAGTTACTTTGATTCATGGCGCAGGCCTTAATTTTTCATGCTCAATACAGTTGTTAACATTCCCAATTGTTTCTACGGAGACAGCGTAATTTAATCAACTCAAAAAAAAAAATTATTCTTCCTCACAAAACAACCAACGCTTTGATTTTCCCTCCCCTCACGAATGAAACGTACAGATTTATATACGTGCAGTACAGAGCTTGCGACATATCGGCGTTATGAGCCGATTGCGCACATATACCTAAGTAAGTATACGAGCGGCATCGAATAGCTCAGATCCGGTTGCAGGATTAAACGAGTGTAGAACTCGCCGAGCAGTGCAGTGATACTTATGGATTACACACATATATAGGTGCCAGCAAATTTCAGGATCGAAGCCTACAATCAGAATTTTGGTATACGTAACTGAAGCTATATGCTACTCAATCGAAAGAGCAAACGTTGACTAAGTATACATGTAGTTTCGTGCGAACGATAACAATGGGCAAGCCGCGCGGTGTGTCGTTATTATTCAAATTTTTTTCGCTCTGTTTTTACCTGGTATTATAGGGGATAGTAGGTGCATAATTGTTACGTATGGCTAATTTGGTTTTGAGGAAAGCTGGCGTGTGTCGCTGTACACGATAAGTTCGAGTTATCCGTTCGTTATGAATTATTAAAGTGTGAATTTACAAGTTTTTGGAAAAACTTGTAATTATGTATTATGCTGTTAAACTACATTGTTTTATGTTATGATTTCGTTCTGTTCACGTGATTATCTACAGATCTGATACTTATGCGTATCGATACGCATGCGGAGTATAAACAGAAGCGTAATTGTAATCAGCTGGTACAATACGAAAAACAAGAAAACAAATTAAAACAACAGTAGCGAGTCCTTGAGCGAATCCTCTATAACTGCCTGCATTATATTATGTTTATATCGTTTAATGACTATTTCTGCGCGAAAAAAAAACGAAACAAAAAACTAAAAAAAAACAGAAGTGGAACGCGAGCACTGCACTTTTTGCAGAGTGTAGCAACTCGGTGAGCTTGTGTTTGCCACTGTTTTACGACTGCGTGCCTCACCGGATTTCCGAATGTTATTTCGAGGATTTCTTATAATTGGATTTTATTGCTCACGCCCGTTTTGATTATTTGGGCATTCGTATATAATTCAGTGGTTAGTATGATTTTACACCGCGAGCGGTACAGATTTATTCATGCCGCTCTCCGAGCAAAACAAGTTATTTGAAAACAATAATATCGAAGGTAGTAATATTCTGTAGCGGTATTTAATTTATGGATGTGCTTTGTAGCGTAGCAAAATTGACTCTCATGCGCGCACGCAACATTGTTTATTGTCAGGGAAGAATTATAAAGTTGATTCATTTCGATAGTGGTATCGTGCAAGTACAAGTTGTTTCGAAATTTACCTGAACAAACGGCGGTTTTCAATCTGCGAAAATGCGATATTCTGACCAAAACAATAATCGGCTTGAAGTTTCTCGTCTCATCTTTGCATTTTTAATAACTGTCAGATAGGTTGCCACACTAGATGCTCGTTTTGCGTGGTTTTCTTCCGTATTTTTTTTTAGAAACGCCCACGCATAGATCGCATAAGTTGCGTACGCAAGTGTATCGAGAAAAAAAAATTTACCTTTTATGGAGGATTTCTTTGGTTTTCAATGAATAATTTATTTCTTTAAATCAATGAATCACTTCATTGCACTTCATTGATTGAATAAAAGTTTGTTCGAAATAGTAATAAAATTTTTTCTCGATCTGGAATGCACAGTTATAGATCGCGTTATGGTTTTTTTTCTCATTGACCGTAAAAGTTCTACTGGACGATTACTTATCAACCGATCGCGTAATGATTTTGTGAAGAACTTGTACTTATTTCTCACGGCTCTTCGAACGCATTGTTGTACTAACATATTAACACAATATTCATTTGTTGTCTGGTACGTGTCCAACACGCACATTTCGATAATTAACGTGGATTCGCATTATAATCTTCGGAAAAACCGATAAGTGATGACGTTTGGGACAAGGATAACCGGTGTCTCCCCACTTTGACGTGTGTACACATATCTACTGCAAAAAAAAGTACACGGAAGCGTCGTAATGTGAAAAATTCTATAATTTCATAACGAGTGCTCGCGCAGTTATGTGTGCTATCTAGTGTATTATATGCATATAACGTCATATATACTAACATACTTATCGTAGACATTACAGGTATGTGAGGATAAATCCTATATCGAAGAGCGAATGAACCAATGAAGCAGGAGATCGTCGAGATGCTATTGCTGAAACAGAGAGAAACAATAATTATGATGAATAATGTCTATGCTCCATTGAGGGCAATACTAAATTTGATCATCCTGTATGAAAACATGTATTAATTAATGCAATGCATATTGAGTAAGCAATGCACAATATGATTACGAGAATTAATATGTAAAGTAGTAAAAAAATAAGAACGCTTGGGTTGGGCCACTTAAGGGTAATTTGAATTTTTATTGTAATTAGAAGGAAAAAAAAGTAATTCACACTATACTGTTGGAGATCGGTCAACAATTATAATTTTGACTGCTTGATTTTTTTAAAGCCTCCTTTTAAACGTTCGAGCATGCAATTTATTATCAGTCAGCGATGCTCCCCTGTCTTTGACGCGTCGTATACAAAACAGTATACATTATGCATCCCGGGAGTAAAAATAAAGACTGCCTCAAAGCGCTCATGTAATTATCGCGATGAATATGCGATTGATGCATTCTTTGTTTACTTCCCATGATGCATATACTGTTTTTCTGGCAGAAAAGCTTAAAATGCATATGTGCTATTTACACGTCGTAAGGAGAAATAAACTTAATCAGCGCGCGACGAAAATCCTTAAAAATTGTCTCTGAATACACGCTTGTCATCCGTCACTCGCTCCACATAACCGGCAATTGCAATGGCATCTCCAATCCGACGCTTTCGCCCGCCTTCTGAGGCCACGCGCGCGCGAAGCAAAAGAGAAATATCATCGTAGTCAAGTGCGATCGAGCTTGCGTGCATTCGGTCAAACGCGTGCGCGCGTACCCGCTATTGGAAAAATATTCACGAGACTCCCGACTCATGTCGAAAGTGCGCGCGGCAAACGAGACAGTTTTCACCGCTCGTTTTCTCTCCGCGATAATACAGGTATACACACGCGTGTACACGCGCACCGCAGTGGCTCTCATAAGCATCTCTCTCGGGGAGGGAAAAGCCGTTATCCTTGATCCGGATATATCGGGCGCGCACGCGGGGGGCAATTGCCAAATATCTTGGATAGCCGTCAGGAGCCGCGAGAGGTGTACGGCAAAGTCAGCCGAGCAGAACGCGAGCGCAATTAGAATATTTCGGCGAGGCCTTCGCCGTTGGGCAACGAGTTCGTAGGCTCGGGTCTGAGGGGGAGAAAAGGAGCCGGAACCCAGATATCGCGGTTGACGAAACGTTCGCTGCAGCACGCACTATTATATATACATGCGCGATGGAAACGGAGCGAAACGCGCGGCGCGATGAGCTTGCGGCTCTCGATCGGTCCTTATTATCGGGGGACTGTATCGAATTTCCCTTAGTTTTTTCCCTTAGTAGAATTAGTTAATTCATAACAAAATTAGCTAATTTATGGTTGAGTTTTTATCAGGGTTCCAGTGAGATGTTTTATGTTGAATGATTATAATATAGCCTATATAATGTCATTGTAAACTCTGCTCCCATTAGTATACATAATAATTAATATATGATTAGTTATGATTTAAGTGATCATGGTAACATAATATGATCATATTATGTTGTCGTAACTCATCATATTATGTTATCATGGCCATATATGTGTAAACAATAAATAGTTATGATAATAATATGATCATGGTAACACAATTATGATCAGTTACGAGTATATTATGTTACAATAACATTTACCATAAATTATGATGACATTATGATAGTTTCAGCATACTTTACAGCACAATTTCTACCAGGGGCAGTGTGTGCTTAATGAATCGATCTCGTTGCGTGCACTATGTGCAGCGCTAAAAGCTTCTATTTACGTGTTCAGTGATATGAAGATCGACTCTCCGCGCGGCGCCGACGAAGCGAATGGAAGAAGTAAAGCCATCAAATTCGACGCCGCGCGCTGCGCATATAGCGCAGCTCTGCGCACAGAAGAAGTGAAGAGAAAAGCCGAGAGGGAGCGATTTTCCCGTTTTAACGATGCAGTATTCACTTTCTTCTGCGCGTGTAACGCACAAAGTCAATTGCATCCCTATCGCGTAATTTCCAGCGTAATTTCCGATAATTTCAGACGCTATAATATATATAATACCTTCGCAAATTTATGTTGGCATAATTTTAGTTTCGCTAAACAATTGTGTAAGCTGGATTCCAAACTATCGCAGCGGGAAAAAAACGCGTGGCCCGCGCGAGCGCTGCCTATTAAGAATTATGCTTTATGAGACCGCGCGCGAGACAATGTTATACTCGCGCACGCGCATATATATAGTGCTCGCGTTTACTGTGAAATTTTTTTTTACTTATTTTATCCAGGACTTTTACAAATCACCGCCGCGCACACATGTGCACGCGATCTGATCTCATCGTATTAGCTTATCATTATACGGCTAATAAGCCTCGATCACAGTCGCAGAGACAACGCAAATCTCCGATGGGAATTTAATTCTCCGTGTGTATATATCTGTGGCTTGCAGGAAGAACCACTTAAGTGACATTTTGTGAAAAATTTTTTTATGTCGAATTCGAGGTGCTCTTAGTACCCTTTTTCATTGTACAATAGTAGGATTTCCGAAATGCACAAATATTTTAAAGGCCAGCCGATTGCATAATCACTTAACACCACCTCTCATAAAAATGTTACCGCAGAACCACTTAAGTGCACTCGTTTTTTTATATTTTTGTGCGAGATGCACCGTGTGGAGTACATAAAAGCTGTATAATATATATCTAATTACCTATACCGATATATTCGGCGGTTTTTTTAAATTTAAAAAAATGTTTTTAATGATTTTAAATTTTTCAAAAATTGTCTATTTGCAAAAACAAAAAAATTACTGGAATGGCTCTCATAAAATTCGTACGTACTACTTAGCTGATTCTAAGAACTTATTACTCTTGACAATCTTTTCCATTAATGCGAGGTTTCTGAATAAAAAAATCGTAAAAGTCTTCGTAAAAAATTTTCAATTATATAATATGCGACAGTTTGACCACACCGAAGTTCGAAATCACCCCCAAAATTATTTATCTTTTAGGTTCGGACATTTATTTCAATGGTTAGAGGGGTTCCAGATACATTACAAATGAAAACGTGCTCGAAATCACGAATTAAAAAAAAAATTATGGAAAAACCATGCTTTTTTCCTTTAAACCGTTTTTTTTCATTGTTAATAACGATTTTCGAAAATTTCAATTGCACCATTAGAAAGGGTATGAGTTAAACTTTAAAAATATGTCCCGCCCAAATTTTTTTAATCGCAAATTGCATTAACTACGAGCCCTGAAAGAGAGTGACTGCATAAGCACTTACCTGCAAAGTTCCCGCAGAACCACTTAACTCGAGTAATTTGTTTAGCTTGCGCGTCGAGAAAGAAACTATATTTACAAATGTAATACTACGGTTGTATTCGTATTAGATACCTAATGAAATGAACCAATACTTAGACCTTTTCTCTGACATTTCGATCTTACGTATTACTCCAAACATTGAAATGGCTTTTTCTCGAAAACACGAAAAAGTCACTTAAGTGGTTCTTCCTGTAAGCCACAGAATATACATCATACACGCCTCTCTTTAGCGAATACAATGTCGTATTTACTGCATTGTAATAGCGATCGTAATTTCATGCGAAGGACTGTAGTCCGCTAATAAAATAGACTTGTCGGCGCAATGGGGAGTCGGGCAAGTCGAGTTGTCACGCGAGAATTTAACGAGACTGTCACTCGCCGCGCGGACCGACCAATATACTTGTATATAGTGCGGGCCTACTGCTATATGCAATTACGCCCGCGGCGTGAAAGAGAAAAACGTAAGGGCGTCAAGGCAGTGCACGTGCCGATCTTTGTTATTCTCTTCGATACGAATAAATACATAATTTAATTGTCGATCGGCACAACGATCCAAGCATTATCGTTTATTACAGGTGTTCACCAATACCGGTACCATGATACAGTAGTCCGACTCTATTCTATATATACATTTACAAACACGCGCACAAATACGCGCATATATAAATGAAAATTTGAAACCGGGCTATATAGCTGTACGCGGCGATAACGAGATTTCAGGCGCAAACGTTTAATGTTGCCGAGGGCATGAAAAGTTGGAATTCCGCAACAGTGTCTACACTTGCTGCGCTGCGGAAAAATGCCACACATGTCCGCGAGTCGCCGCGCCGCGGCGGTACTTTCAATTATCCGTTACGAGTTTTGTGGCGCGCGCGAGCGGGTCATTGAGCGCGTAAGCGCCTAAGTAACGATGTGTTGCTGCTCCGTAATTCCCGCGCGCGGACACACCGCAGCGTGCACTGCGCGCGGCTCGTATGCTTTTTTTTTACTCGGTTAATCGCTGCATTGTAATACTGCACGGCGCAGATCTACTTAGAGAGACTAGGTTACGGAGACGCATGACACTCGGGTTTTCGAGAATGATTAATAAAAAAAAAATATGTATTATGAATGCGATTGCGTTATACGACGTGTAACGTGTGGTGTGTGACGAAATATATACGTTGGGTATGTATATGATGGGGAATCTGCGCACCGTCAATATGCTCCCCCCCCCCTACCCCTCTCTCTACCCCGACAATCATGCTTTATTTTTCTTCCAAATCGTAAAATTATCATTACCATTAATCGTCTTCACTCTCGTATACACACGCGCCAATTGTACCGGAATAATGCGTCGTTTCATAACTGGAGCCATCAAAAACCAAGCCATTTTTTACTGTTTCCGTACAATGAACCATGTAACGCCAAAATAAAATTTAATCGTCATTTATTTTATGTAAGCCGCGGCATTACGCGATCGCGCGGGCCACTTTTATCACGCGTATGCGCGCTCCAAAGCGAATTTTAAGAAACCATAACAATAATGTGCATTATATCGCGTGTACCTTCGTGTGAGTGCGCGCGGTCGAAATTGAAAAAGTCCTATACATATATACTGACGTACGCGCGTACGCGTGTATTTCCTGTAACGCGCGCATCGATTTATCGGGATGGCGATGCGGCATTTCGAGAAAAATCTTTGGAAATTTTGCCTTCTCGTCTGTTCTCTGTTGCGCGACGACGCGACTCTGACATCATCACGTACGTAGCTCTGCCGCATTATTTCCCGACGTATGTAAATGCACTCTCGAAGCTCAAGATTCCTGATACTCGATGGAAACGAGCAATTGAAGCAGTCGATCGCCGATGCGGTGTTATGTCACGCTAATGAGAGAAGTTTGCGTTTTTGTTGTGGAAATGAAGTTTTTTCGCCATGTTCTATATATATGTGCCATGCGACTAAATCCATTGATTTGTTTACTCATTATTGATCGAAACTTAAGTTGTGGATCGAATGGAATTTTTCATACCGTCGATATATTCTCGCATTGTCTGACTTTTATATGTATATATGCCACCTGTAGAAAAAAAATCTTGTTTTTCGAAAAACGATCTGTTACCGATTTCCACGTACAGATATATATGCGTATACACGTAAAGTACGCGTAAACGCAGTGTCGCGCCAAATAGTCGCGTGCGCGATCAATTAAAAAACATGAGTACGTATCATTCTCAAGAGCGCGCGCGCTTTTTCATTCACACATATTACGTACTTTGTAAGAAGCTCTTTTATCGATATTACGTGAATTGATCGGATACAAAAACGTGTTACACCAGATCGCCAAGCGATTTTCTTCCTGCGTCAATGTAAATTGTTTGGCCATTTGTTTTAAACGTTTCTGCAATTTTCGTTTTGCAAGCATAAGACGTAGGAATTCCCCAAAACGATCGGCATCCGGTTCTGTCGCCTATGATGGCATCGAGTTTATCCTGGAAGTAGGCAATCTGTTGGCAGAAAAAGGCGTTATAATCAAAACAAACTTCGAGAACCTTGACACAATGAACTTTCTAAATGTGGCTGCATCGTTTGCTTTACGCTGAGATGGACATCATTTATTTTCTTTCTTTTTTTTTAAACCGGCTTTATCATTTTCTGTGATGAAGATGCGCGTGCGAGGTTGGATGGTTCGTTGCTATTGCGTGTTCTTCATTCAGTGGAACTTCCAATTATTCCTTTTTTTAATGTTTAAATATAGCCCAACTTTGACAGATAATAAATACTTTCTGTCTGGGATTTTTATCATTTGGCCGTTTATACATATTTATTTACTTTAAAACGCATCGATTACATAATTACATGAATTTTCGATATCTAGGAAGAGCAAATACAATTTGCAAACATACAAAGAGCAAATACAAGATATCTTTCCTACATTATAAAACTGACTAAATTGCTCTTGAATGAAGTAATCCCACCTTTTCGTGTGCATCAACAATACAGCAATTGGTATGTGCTGTTTGAAATATAAATATTACAGATCTTAAAATATTGTTATCATTACCAAATAATTCAATAAAATTGTCAATCCATGTCAAATTTATACTTCGGTCATTGCTATTTGTACAAGAAGTTGATGATTGATACATGGAATTGATTTATTTAAAATAAAAATTGACTGTGCTGAACTTACTTGATTATATTCTTGATAGTATTCTCAAGCAGACAATGCTGCATGTATTATTATATGTTGATTCTTTGAACCAGAGACCAAATTGTATTCAAATTGGGTTAAAAAGTGCAGTCTTCCTTACTTTTGCCTTCTGATGTTGTATTTATTTAGATAATACCGCATAATTAATCGTCACAAACGTCGATCCATGTACGATCTTGCCGTCCGTAGGTCTAAAAGACGCAATCATTGATCTCAATAAAATATACAGTTCGAAATTGCAGCTCGCGAATTAAAAGTAGATTCCACGTAGAAACGCAACCTTTACTAGCAGAGTTAAGATTAAAACGTATTGAACAATTAATTAGAGTAGTTTTTTAGATTACGATAGAAGCCCGAGGGAATGAAGGACGATATGCGTTATAAGTGATCAAAGTCTGCGTAATTTTTCTTTCGTCTTTTTCATCTATAACCCTAATTCAATAAGTTGTTGATATGCATGTTTATGACCAACTAAGCTGCATTCATTTCATAAATTTTACATCTGGTATGATTGCACGAACGATTTGCGTGACGAAATTTCAATAATCATATATACAATACGCGCTACTGTGTGACCATCAAAACATGGTTATAAAGTTCCATGTTTGACTTGACGTATGAATTTTCAGTTGTTAGTATAAAACCTTTTTTGCGCGTATTATATAGATACTATTTAACACGAGTGATTGATTTGTTGATGCTTTATTTAATGAACTGACGCTGAGAGAAGCTCGTTTTGACTGGACAATATTTAACGCGAAATCAGTCAAAGTGTAAATTAATTTGCATAAATGATTTATCCAAATATTTTTGTTACGTGACGAGCGACCGGTTCAATGAATAAATCATTTATAACTGTTAGCTTTTAAAGGCAATTGATTGTTAACCGATGATTTTACGATCTAACTTTGCGATTTTCGATGAGCATTCCTAGATTACTCGAAACCACAAAACATTTTTGCGGTCAAGGTATTTGCTAACGAAGAGAAGACTGCGATATTAGTTCGACAAAGTGCTTTCAATCACGTATTTCGTATCACGTGATGTAACATAGGTGGACTAACATAGGTGAGGCACTAACAAGTGTTTTATTTATCCCGTCAAAAGAAGTACACTTTCTTGTCATATTTTCCACAAAATCTATTCACAAAAGTAGAGGCAAAAAAAAGAATATTCACAATAGCAATTGGATTATCTATGATAATGGATGCTAAAGAGCGCGAAAGTCAAACACTTCGTAAATTTTTTTAAATCGCTCGCTCCAATGAGATAATGTGACAGTAAGTAATAGACTTCTCGAAATATCTGCATTCGCGGCTTTAAAAAAGAACCATCTTCTAAAATAAAAAAAAATGCGACGAGAATGACGAAGGAATTCGACGGTTACGTGCCGAAAGTTGTAGTTTATTCTGAAAATACTTTTGAACCGTGTGTGCAGAAAAAAAATTGCCGATACAGTGTCTGATGTGCATACGATTACTGCGAATCTAAACTTACGGAGAACATTGTTTTGTTCCTGAAGCTTTCGTTTGTATTCGCGTCTCATAAATTTGGAATTCAAAAATGCAAATGTGCTATTGTGCAAACCTGCCTTTGCGTCGTGTTCCGTTGGCGTATGAAATGTTTATACGTCTATTTTGGAGACAATAAATTTTGCGAAACATACATCAAACTTTTTCAAGCTTATTATAAGAGAAAAGAGTTAACTTTCATAAAAATTTATAGTTTTGAACGTCGCAAGTGTATATTGCCCGATGATATTGAATTTCATATTTAATTTTTTTTTATTGTAAAGTTAACGATTCCGTTAAATTTGAAAGTTAATTATTTTTTCAATAGAAAATAGTAAAAAAATACACAGTATTAGATTTTTAACTTTGAAAATTTTCAATTTCGTAGCCATAAAATTTTGTAAGTATGTTTGACAATTTTTTTGGAGATCAAATTTTTTTTTTTTACTATTGCAACAATAGATCCTAAGATTGTGCAAGATTGTGTGGAGCAATAACAACGAAAAATATGTAGCAGAATAACCCTGTATTAAATAGATGCATAGAATTTTCCATGTATAAAATATTTGTGTTAAATTGTTATGTTTATGATGAATATAAGCTTAATTTTGTATGGCAAGAAAACAGAATAGCTGCTAACTTATGTATTAAAATTTTGTATATCTTTGCTTTTGATGTAATAGTGTATCACGCAAATGAAACCGTATTATTGCATTGAAAGCAAAAATTAATGTGAGAAAAGGTTTCATAAAAAGTTACATCTTTTTGTATGGTGTTGACAGGTTCATTCATTCATTACTAGTTTAGAGACTATTTGAAAAATATTTTAAAATCACGATTCGCAAAAAAGAAAAGAAAACATAATAGCTTGACGTAAATACTTTTTTAACGATTGTACGTATAATGATTTATCAAATTTTTTTCCTAATAATTAATGCGTTAATAATGTGTGCGTAGTTGCGAGAGTCAAGTTCCATTCAATTGTCGACAAAAAGTGAATAATTATTAATTTCAAAAATCTTCCAAAATAATCTTCGTTCTTTCCAATCATACAGGCTGTACACCTGTGTGAAATAAGTTTGGGATATTTGCGAATGATAATAATTACTTCGTGTGCTACTTATTGTAAATTGCTTGGGCTTTTATGTATTAACTGCATTATTTGAATGTCGAGGACATTTTACTTTTACGTTTACGAGTTTGGCATGTAAATCTGTATACTATATACTGCAAAGCTAAATCTTGCCAATTAGCACGTATGCTGTATCTACGTATTACGACGGCTTTAAAGCACCGCAGATGAGGTTGATGACCCGTTTAACACAAAAAAAGCACCTATCTGTACAGCGTATCTATGACCGCTCTTAAAAACTTGTACTTTTTCAACGTTTTTCTCGAAATTTACTACCTGTTATATCTCGAGGTTTTTAAAGTGCAATTTATAGATCTCAGAAAATACGTAAGATTTATTGCATATCTATATATAATTGAAATTTATTCTTTTATCATCGCTTTGCAATCGCAACGGTTTAAACATATGTCAGTAAATACCCCTTTTTCAAAAATCTTATTTCTAAGCGTGCAAAAATGATTTAAAGATAATTATTTATTACTATTAAGTACTATTAACATAACCTCGAACGTAACGTATATTTACAATTGTCTATATATAAATAGAGTAATTAACATAGTCATAACAGGTTGACGAGGTTAGTGACCGGATAAGAGACGATCGCAATATTTTTTCGCTGGATGCATGAGCAGTGAACTACTAAACAGCAATTTTTTAAAATCATATTAGATATTAATCGTTTAACGCTTCAACTTTTTTACCGATCTCCGCTTGCGTGAATTGATTACGCTTAACTCTGAACACGATATTCAAATTCACACGTTGTACTCGGTAAAAAAGTGCACAATTCCCACACATTTTCGAATTTACTTTCAAATCCACTCACGGTAACAATGCAGGAAGCCATCCTGCATAATAATTGCAGCTTCTCGATTCTGCTTAAATTTGATGATAAATCTTCGTGGTCAGAGAGTTTAACACACCGAAATTCAAGTCACGTTTGAAGGTCACTTGCAATGTACCCGAGTACGTAGCGCATGTTGCACATAGCGCTACACATATACCAGACAAACAGGAAGTGTATATACAGGAGGTATATAATGTGCAGTGATTGCTTTCGTTGTTGGATGAGTTCGAGGAAAGTGCGGACAAGGGATCGAGGTGCAATATTCTGCAGCCGCGTCGAGTTTATTTTGTCGCTTTTCGATCATTCTTTTTGGAAAGGTACTTTTTCTTTCTTATGATGCTGTTCGTGAATACTTACATTTTTCTTGCTCAGGAAGCTTTGTGATTATGCGAATTTTCAGGTTTGAAAACAATGCGCGAAACAAGTTGGTGAATTTCCTTAAAATACAAGTTTGAACATATAAATACGGCTGTGTGCATTATGTACACGTCTAGATCACAGCGTTTACTATCCGATTTTAATGAGGCGATATACTGGGGCAGTGGAACGGATTTTTTATCTCATTTCGTCGAGTCGTTATTCTTGATGTAGTTATTTACGAGTTTTTGAAAATACTATTCACTGTAAAGTAAATTACAAATTCGCAAAGTATTAAAGATAAACGCAAAGAATACGTACCTTATGTCAATGTACGATTTAGTACCAGTTATTCAAATTTTTTATTTTGATTAAATACACTACTGTTACGTCAGAAAGTAATGACATTGGTACACATTTTTTTGCGATACATTATGGTATGACGAAGGTACGAGATTCATACGACACAGATTTGTACGAAAAATTGTCACACTTTAATCGTTACATGACTAATTTACAATTTCCACGAAATGTGCATCCAAATCGATTATCACAGTACGAGTCTCTCCCAGGTTCGTGATTAGAAAATCCGGAAAATCGGAATTGTCCGCAAAAAAGCATTTATGCACATGAATCTACGATAATTAAAACTATCGCAGTAGTATAAAACTCGATATAAAAGGCAGATATGTCGTCGGATTTGATGAGGGTCAAAGAGTGGATTTTTAACAATGCATTTTGTGCTATACAGAATTTTCCACGATCATTATCTGCATATTCTCATGCATACAACAAGTCGATGAATTAATCAAGAGAGGCAACGATTTAACAGACATGCATTATGTCGAGAGCTGCACACAAAAAACATACTGTCGCTGGGATTCCTCGCAACCAGGCGAGATGACTAATAATTTATGCGAATAACGCTCAGAATAATAAGGAATTCGAAAATTTTAGACGAAAACGTATGCGCTTTGTTGACGTTATGTCAGACGCGTTATGCGATGTATGTATACATAAAATTGTGTTTTTAATTAAAAGATATATTAATATAGAGCCGATGAAGACGCCAAGTTAAAACGGTGAACTTATTAATGGCAATGACTTTCATTGCATATATATATATATATATACGGTAAGTGAATGTTACGTATGTATAAAGACAATAAAAATTCTTCTTTCATTCATATAGCGAGCGATGCGTAAAAGCAATAAAGTATAGCATTGGTAATATACTTAGCATATCTTGTAGATCTCAATTTACTTTTTTATGTATTAAATAAAATAGATTAAATTCTAACTTGGCATTCCTGCGACCTAACAAGCACTACATTTGAATAAAGTAAGACACTGTTCAAAATCGTTGCTCTGGGAGAACTAAAAAAAAACTTGATCGAGAAAAAAGGAAGCGAACGTGAAAGCCGGTGGTAAGTGAGACGCTCAATTGTCAAGGTTACCTGTGGAATATTCTAGTAAGCTTGGTGAAAAAAGCATTCGAAGAAATTCGCCTATGTATGTATGTACATTATAAGTACAACATGATAATGTAGATAGAAATATTGATAGATAGATAGATATAATTTATTTTAACAATGTATATACATCATACAGTGGGAATTTATTCGTACGACTTTAGGCAATAGGAGATATCAAAAATGTCGGTCTCGAAATGTCGATTATATTACGTTAGTGTAGGTCGCGGATGTGAATAATTTTTTTTTATTCAGGAATGCAGCGTATAAAGCAGCCTTTTTCCTTTTTAAAATCTAAAGTCCACGCAAAAAGATATTGACGACGAATTTATTATTTTGTTTATGTGTACTATAGTTTCCAAATTAACGTATTTACTTTACAATGGCTCAAAATGATGTTATATAAATGAAGCTACTATGCTGATAACTTCGATGTTGTAAAAAAATTTAGTAGTTTGCGATTATGTCAACGGGAAAAGTTTGAGTTCGGCACCCAGAAATGTATAGCCAGTTTGCAAGTCACGCGTGAACATCAAATTGTATTTCTATTCTTCGCTTTCATCTTTTCTAATGTTAATCATGAAATGAAAATAGCGCACGAGTTAATTAGTAGATCAGGATTATGTATATAATGCAGATCGTGCGAAAACCAAAATTTTTATGTTACGTTAGTAATACTGATGAACACGGTTCAGTACGAAATTTCAAGTAAATTGGCGGTTTTTTAAAATTTTTTCATAAACTTTTTTTTGATTGCAATATTGTGGAGAGACGCTGAATTGATGCGTGGATGTGTCGACGTTTTATGCAACAGGTGTAAATGGATTTAAGGAGGTGAAAATAACGGAATCACAAATGACTAGGCACAATTGTATCTTAACAACTAAAGATTAATGGTACTCAGATTGCTTTTCGTAAATTGTACATTGCTGAACCATACAACGTTTAAATGAAATTTTTTTAATTTATATCAATTAATTGGGCTATTAATATGTGTTAAATGTAATAATTTTCTAAAAACAGACTTAGCACCAAAAGTATTATAGAAAAAGTTCTAGCGATTGCTTTTATTTTTAGTTGATGCGCTTGTAGAATTAGCCCAAACTTCCTCTGCATTTCAAAATTTTAGTCTTCTCAGAATTCTCAAAATATATAACTGCAATTGCTAAGTGAACAAGTATAAACAACAAAAAAAAAAAAAAACGCTGTAATTGACGACAAGGCAAAATATGCAATCACCATGTCAGGTGCACTCGACAGTAAAGAATTCATTAAGCTATGAGTAATGCACAGGCCAACGAGAGCAAATGAAAACAGCTAATCGCTAAGGGATAATCAAAGTGTATGTGTGTGTGTGTGAGAGAGAGAGAGAGAGAGAGAGAGAGAGAGAGAGAGAGAGAGAAAGGAAAATTTGCAATAACGCAAGAGAGAACAAAAAATTTCCGCATATCGACGCCAGATACTCGCGAAGATGCGCGCAGTGATTGTAATCGTCGGTGGGATAATCGAAGATACGTAATCGCGATGCGCACAATCGTACGTGTGTTGCACGCAAGCTTTTGTCACTTTGTTATGCTTTTCGTCGAAATTTCAATAACAGGATGATAGTGCATTGATAACTTACAAAATCAATTCAAAGTTAAATATTCTGTTCAGAAAGTACTAAAAATACCGCCGATTCATCATCGATTGTAATTATAGATGAATGCACAAATTATATTCAGCGAACTTTCCTCTTGCATCGCACACCAGCTCTTGAAGTGCTCAAAATATTTCTATGCGCACACGTCAGTAAAGTGCAAAAGTCACATCGTCCCGCGCACATCGAAAGCGGCGGCATCAGAGATAATGACTATCGAATTCACTCCCAGCATTCCCACAATCAATCACAATGTACTTTGTCCCTGCGCATGTTACTCGTTACCGCAGCGAAAAAGAAAACGACGAAAAGGTCTGTATCCGTCTCGCATATATAAATAATTCGGGTCGTCGCCCTATCTCTCTCTCGCCTCGAATCACCAAACGCACACAAGCGCGCAGTGGGAAAAATCGAGTGACATCTTTGCCCGCACTGTACATATATATATATATATATATATATATATAGGTACAGGCAGAGAGCAACGGCTATACGCGTGCACACGCGCGTGTATATAGACGAGCGCTTGGATCAAGCCCGAGAGAGAAAGAGAGAGAGAGAGAGAGAGAAAGACAACGACAGGTAGGTAGGTAAGGTGTAGTACACAGATTGTACATGTGCGCGCGCAAAGTGTATAGCCGCGTGCGCCGGTGCTGCGCGCGCGTATATAGTAGCGGGCGCGCGAGAAGGAAGGATAGATAATCGGAACAAGGCGCGCAGGGGGACGGCTAAGGCGATATATAAGACTGGCCCGAGCACGCGGATACTTCAGTTTCTGGACGCAACGCAGGAGACGGACAGCCGCGCGCAACAGTGTGCACCGTTCGACCCACACACACACACACACACACACGCACACGCGCGCACACGCACACAGACACAGAAACGCGTGCACCGACGCCGCTGCAGCCGATTCAACATTTCATTCTCGGGGCTGAGCGGATCCGGAGCTGCCACTGTTGTTGCTGCTGCTGCTGCTGCTGCTGCTGCGCTTTTTTTCATCTATTGCGTATACAACTGCGGCCGGCGGTTGAGAATTGTGAAGCAAGTGCTCCGCGTTTGTAACCTTCGGATCCTATTGTATACATTTGCGCTCGGCTCTCTCTCTCACATCTCTACACATAGATATACACATAAAGCACGAGCCGAGCTTCAAGACGCACACACAAGCTGAGAGTGAGTATTTTGTTTATCCGAGGTATACGTACAGTGTATTTTCCCCTTCGGAAGCCAATCCGAATCGCTCCGCGCGCGCGTGTGAGACAATATAACGGCTGATATATTCGAAAATCTATATATATATGTATACACCGTGCGCCTGTGTGCGGGTATTTCCCCAAGGATTGTCCAAGTTGCCGTTGTTCTGCATGTACGCGTTACAGTTTGGGTCGCGAGCTGTGCGCGAGAGTTCACGAGGAAAAAAAACTCGAGGGAAGCAAACTGGTTTTCGCGAAAATTGCCAATTGACGCGGGTGCCGCGCGACTTTCAATGCCAAATGACGCGGGTACACGCACATTTTTTTTCGTCGGCTAAATTACTCTCTCTTCGATTATTCCGCGACGTTCGCCGCAACTCGATTAGATATACTTGCAATAATAGCGGGCGTATGTATACGTAATTGCGTCCCTCCCACATCGACGCGCTTGTCTCGCTTTTCGAAGGTGTGTGCTGCACACATCGTTTAACCTACTGATATATTGGAGTTTCGCCTTCTATATACATACGTATATATCGCGGGCCATCGGGACTTTCTCGAGAAACTTTTGCGGACGCGCAGACTAGGAATTTTTTTTTCCACTCCAGTCTTGTGCATAGGATTCAATATACTTATGTAAAAAAAATTACAATGGAAGCGATTGCGAGATCAATTTTGCAACGCGGCGGTGGCGACGACGTCGACGACGATGTCGCGAATATAGTAATAATAGCCAATCAAGCGACTTTCATCGACTCGAGGTTAATTCGTACGTTCCATCTAATTCGTGTGCATATTCTCCTCTTCAGCATCGGCGATTTGTTTCGCTGTCGCGGGCGGGCGCGTTTGCTCCAATTTTGCCGTCTTATCTAAATAATACACTCCGGCGTTATCCTTATCGTATACTACACACATTACAGAGTGACTGACAAGTGTACTTCCTTGATATACACGTTCTCGGGAAATTTTGCTAAACACCGTCGTTATTGTTCCAAAATGCGCGCGTCTGTGTCCGTCCGTTATGTATGTAGAGACACAGCGTACACGTACAGCAGTGGTAGTCACATCAGGCGTTTCTCTCACCTGTCCCCCGAAGTATCCAAGTACAATATCGGACGATAATAATATCGGCAATACGCCGATGTGCCCGCAAGTAAATAAACAGCGATTGTTCTGGGAAGACACGTGACGCTCCGAGCAGCACGTGACGATATGGCTCTCGCGATTAATCGCTGCACCGAGAAAGTACACCGACAGGTGTGTGCGATAACTTTATTTTAAAAAAAATCTCGCTTCGCGCGGATATAACAAGGTTGTAGCAAGATCCGCCCGATCAAGGTTCCCTCTCGTCCGCATATAAATAAGTCAATGATTTCGCATTATCTCTTTCTCTCTCTCTCTCTCTCTCTCTCTCTCTCTCTCTCTCTCTCTCTCTCTCGCGGTTTGTTCACCTGCGCGCGGATAATTCGAACATTGTGTTCAGGGCCTCTGTCGATATCCATCGATGCGATCGCGCGGCAAAACCTGTACAGGAATTCGAATGCATATGTATTACATACCGGATCTTCTGTTTGCTTGTTTGTGTACTGCCGAGTTAATCATTCGCCATTTAGATGTTGACGATCGGTGCGATCCGAGTTGTCTTTGTGAGTCTGCGTCGCGACACGACAATCGGTCCTTTATATCCGCGATAAACGCGCGATGATTATTGGCCTATATTTTACAACTCGACGTTTATTAACGCGTGGAATTATGAATATTATTATAGAATAATGCGTCGAGTCCCGGTTGCAAAAATATTCATAGTGTTGGACGCGCTGAACAACGAGTCCTTTGGCTTTTTCTCTGCTTCTCTCTCTCTCTCTCTCTCTCTCTCTCTCTTTGTTCATCTCGCGCGGACATGCAAATTGACGTACACTACTTATAGCCGCGAGAGTTAAACGCGATGCGTAAACGTAGAAGCGCGTGTCCATTCGATTGTGCAGCACTCATCGTGTCATTAAACGGTGTCGGGGGACACCATGCTTACTCGATTGTAATCGACAGTTCGGTTAAGGGCAAGTGTCAGGCGTGTGTGTATGTGTGTGTGCGTGTCTATAATTTTATACGAAAATCCGTGTTTACGTGCGCACATCGGACAAATTAATTATAATCACGGGGAAGAGAGAGAGAGAAAGGGAGAGAGAGAAAGAGGTGAGGAGAAAATGAAGACGCAAACGGAAAAATTGCAGGTTTCTTTGTGCGCATCGGGCGAGAGAGGCGGTATGAATTAAAGGATTTTCCGAGACACGCGCGAGCGACTATCGCGGTCGCCAAGGTCGTCCCCGACACTTATGCACTGCTGCCTGGGAGAATCTCTTTTCGCTGCGCGCGGCTCGCGCGTCTTCGTTCTTGATTCTGCAATCGCTTGCTATTAATTGCTTTTAATTACGATTGTCCTTCCTTTTTTTTGGGGCTCGTTGTAATCTTCCTCTACACCGCGGCGTCGATCAATTTTAGTGCACAGTCATACACGGTACGATATGCGTTGACTTGCATCACTCGAATCTGCTCTGCGGTGAAGAATCCTCGGAAACGACGCGCAATTAAATCGCAACCAACTGAAAATCGATTTGTTACCTCATATCCTATACCTTGCGCCCTCCTCCGCGCGAGACAACAATCCGTCTCTCGCAATCGCTTTCGGCGTCGATTTCCAGCCGAGATACGAGCTCATTACGCGCAGAATAATAGCAATTTCGTATAGTATAGCGCGCATCCATATAGGCATCAGCGAAACCTCTCACACGACAATTACGCGCGGCGTCTCTCGCGAAATAAAGAAGAAAAAAAGATTGCTCCGCATCGCGGACTCTACTCCGGCCGCGTTGGATGGCGAATTCAGGGGGAGCGGAGGAAGAAAAAAAAAATAAGTTTCTACGAAGCAAAAACGCCATCAGCGCGTCGCGCAGCTTCCAGAAGTTACGCGCGCGCAATTCCGAAGCATTTGCCGAACAATCCCGCGCGACGCGACGTAGAGGCGCATCACATGCGCCGCCGGCCGCTAATGAGAAGAGCCGCACAGCTCTTCTCTCTATCTCGCGTCTGCACACAGCGCGAAATTGAAAAAGAAGGACGAAATCCGTCGCGCAACCTTTGCATTGTACATACGCGCGCATACACGTATACATATAGAATGTGCATAATATAGACGTACACAACTCGTATTATACGCAGGCGCACACGTGAAACCTAATCGTTTTTCGCGTTGTATGTGCACATGCACGTGTGTACCGGGCACCTCAATATACGCGATATATGCGGCTCGACATTTTTGCTGGGCGCGTTGCAAGCGCGTGA
Organism: Philotrypesis tridentata; assembly: GCA_018906965.1. Classification (NCBI taxonomy): domain Eukaryota; kingdom Metazoa; phylum Arthropoda; class Insecta; order Hymenoptera; family Pteromalidae; genus Philotrypesis; species Philotrypesis tridentata. The sequence continues at coordinate 4,529,581 of JACCIB010000011.1, read as the reverse complement.
GAGAGAGAAACTAGTTTTCGGAGCGCGAGAAAAACTCTTTCCTTTCGTTCCATTAAGAATATTGCGCAAAAATGTCGGGCACGATATTATACGCTATATATACGCCCCGAGATCTATCTCACATAGTTGTGCGCGCGGGGCAGAGCCGGATATGCAAATTCGTCGATGCCCTTTTGCGCGATCACAGCTGATCAGTTGTAATAATGGGACATTAATTGAAGACCGGTTTTTTCTTTACTTTTTCTCTCCGCGCTGTTCTCTCTGTATACCTGCAAGTCGCATCTGAATTTTTATTAGGTATACTTACGCGCGTCTTACTCAGCCGCCGATTCATCGGTCGAGCACGCGTTATTTTTGTTGAAAATTTTCCTGAACAAACAGTAGAAGGGGTGGGGGTGAGAGGAAAAGACACAAAGAAAAGGTACGTACTATAGCCCCTGTATGCACACGCGCGCACACGAGAGAGAAAGAAAAAGTGCGACAGAAGCCGCTGCGCGAGTAGATCACTGGCAGCCAGTATAGGCTCGCGCGCGCACTATAATAGATAAAAGTAAGTAAACCGACTCAGCATCTAAATACCAGGCGCAATCAAGAGCAGCAACCTCTCGCTCGATTCAAGAGCAATGATCAATCCAGTTTCTTTTTACCGCCGCCGCCGCCGCCGCCGCGCGGCCCCCTCCGCGGCGCGATCGCGAGCCCATAGAAAGAATTCCTTTCGTATATATAGGGGGTTGCTGTCGCGCGCGAACGTTCGCGAAGGCAAAACTCGAATCGGCGCTCGCAGTGAAAGGATAGACCCGAGAGCTTTGTGTATTACGCACGCGCGTATGTATATATACGTATACGGCGCGTGTATATAGGGATCGGAGAGTGAGAGAGAGAGAGAGAGAGAGAAAGAGAGAGACGGGAGGAGTCGTCGGAGCGCGAAGCTCGGACGGAAACACCGGGCGGCCTTATGGCTCCGAAGGTTCTCGAGTATCGCCGCCTATGTGTACCTCCCGAGAAGGTAATTGCGAGCATTGCTGCGGCGATATACACTCTCGTCTCTCTCTCTCTCTCTCTCTCTCTCTCTCTCTCTCTCTCTCTCTCTCTCTCTCCCTCTCTCTCTGTGAGTGTGTATAAACGATCGCAGAGCGGAGAATTTTATTCGCGCGTATAATACGCATTGCACTTAGCGCCGGATGTGCGAGGATGTGGGGATCTCTTTTTTTTTGTTTCATCTGAAAGAGTCGACGCCGGTATCAATTCGTTGCAATGATCTCTCGGTGGATAACGTGTGTGTGTGTGTGTGTGTGTGTGTGTGTGTGGATATATAATGTGGGCAAAGAGAGGATCACGACTGGGGGATTGCGTTAACGGTTTATGCGGCGCGCTGCAGTGGCTGTGATATCTATGTAGGTTTGAAATATCGAGGCGGCAGATATTGCAACAGAGATCTAAAGAGAAAGAGAGAGATATATATATTTGTGCAAGATTCTAGCGGCGGCAGAAACGCGCATAAATTTATGTGGTGCGCATAAAGTAGAGTAAAAAGTATAAATGAGGCTCGCGGTGCATGCCGGTGAGGCGTATAATGTATAATACCGATTCCGAGGTGCAGGAGAAGCGCGGGATTGAACCGCAGCGCGGAATTCTCTTTGTGCTCCAGATGGCGCAGTACGTAGCAATGATGTACGACGGCTATCGGGACCTGATGGACAACAAGAGCGACCCCAGGGTCAACGACTGGTTCTTGATGGGCAGTCCATGGCCAACCCTGTCGATCTGTCTCTTCTACGTCTACAGCTCCAAAGTCCTTGGGCCCAAACTCATGGAGAACAGAAAGCCGTTCGATCTGAGGCGGGTCATGATCTGGTACAATATGTTCGAGGTCGTCTTCTCCTCCTGGCTTTTCTACGAGGTAATTGCCCGCGAATCCTGCGATTGCTGCGCGCGATACTTATACCACCGCGCGAATTGGCGTGATTAACCATGGCTTTGCTTCGATTTCAGTGTCTGGTGTCCGGCTGGGGCGGCGACTACTCGTTCACATGTCAACCGGTGGACTACTCCCGCAAGCCCAAGGCCATGAGAATGGCGCGCGGCTGCTGGTGGTACTTCTTCTCCAAGTTCATCGAGTTCGCTGACACGCTCTTCTTCGTTCTTCGTAAAAAGAACGACCACATTTCCACACTGCACGTGATTCATCACGGGATCATGCCGATGTCCGTTTGGTTCGGTGTCAAGTTCTCGCCAGGTATGCACACCTTGTTTTCCCTGCCCTTAATTGGCACTCTTTTCTGCGCGGACTTTGTCTCACGCAACGCAACGCAACTCAATGCAATGCATTGCAGCCGGCTAATTAATCTGAGAATTACCAAATCCGGCGGGACAAAGAGTGTCAGCGCGCATTGTTATGCGCCGAGATTGATTAGGATATCAATCCCGCGAGATCTTCCGATTAGTGCGTACGCCGGCTTACATATTATTTCCATGCGTTGCTCCAGGTGGCCACAGCTCCTTCTTTGGTCTCCTCAACACCTTCGTCCACATCGTCATGTACAGCTACTACCTCCTAGCGGCTCTGGGACCCAAGATCCAGCCTTACCTCTGGTGGAAGAAGTACCTCACCGCTCTGCAGATGATTCAGTTCGTCCTAGTCATGGTCCACGCGTTCCAGCTGCTCTTCATCGACTGCGATTACCCCAAGGCCTTCGTCTGGTGGATCGGCATGCATGCCATTCTCTTCTACTTCCTCTTCCGTGACTTCTACAACCAGGCCTACAACAAGAAGGCCCAGAGAAAGGCGGCGGCCGAGGCCAAAGCCGCGGCCGAGAGGCAAACTCGACTGGAAGAGCTGCAGAAGGACCGGGGAATGGAGAAGCAGAGCAAAAACGGCTCGGTCTACCCAAGCCAGTACAAGATGGCCACGGCCTACATCAGTGACAGCGGCTTGAGGAACAGGGTGTTCATCGACAACCGGACCGAATTCGACGAATGATGACCCGTTATCAGCCCTTGTCGTTCCTATGCGTATCTATCGCCGCCGGATCATCCTTGTTGCTTTCGATCGCGCATCAGGAACATCCGTTGTCGGGACGTTCCCGTTGCCGATGTCGACGACGAGGACTCTGGGGACTCACGGCCGCGATTCCCGTCGTCAATCTCAGACTGATGAAAACGAATTTGAGCCCCTGTACAGTTTTTAGAGTAGGCCATAACGAGGTGTCGAAGGGACGAGATTGCACGCCGCGAATCGGCTGACGTTCAACGAAAAAAAAAAAAAAAAAATTATAATAATAATGGCTAAAAGACTTTTTCTTTTTGTGGGTATACATGCTTTGTTATTTCGTTTGTGCGCTCGTTGTTCTTTTATCTTTGTTACACTGATGACCGACAACCGAAGGAGAGAGAAAGAAAGCACGAGTTTTGGGTACGAGTGAGAGAGTGGGAGAGAGTGAGATCGCGCGCACGAAAATACTGTTTTCCGCGAGTCGTAGAGAACAGCATCGCGCTGCTCGCCGAACAACAGGTTGTTCCGAACGTATAGTCGCACACGTGTCGCGCTCTTTTGTCAACGACTACGTAATGTGCGCGCAGCAGGACATGCGCGACGCGCGAGTTTCATTCAATGCTCTCTTCTTGTTATATTGTTTCATTTTTCTCACGCGTGCACGAATTCCCAATCCGTTGCTCGGCGACCCGACATACTCAACGCGATTACAACGTCAGAAGAAATCGAGTAGTAGAGCTTGTGCAACGACAATTTCACAATGAATGAGTGCCAAAAATTAATGTTTTAAGAAAAAACCTCGTTTTTAAGGATATTTCACCGAGACATCGTTTCTTTTTTTTTTCTATGGAGTACAATAAAATTTTTTTGTGTGCGTCTGATGAATCTTGTGGAACTTTCGAATTGAAGCTGCGCCTCCGATTAATTTTTATACATCCAGCATCGTTGAATCTGGTCTTAGAATTAATTGCGCTAACCTTCCCGCCGTCAAATTCGTTTCAATGCGTCTCGCGCTTCTCTCGATCGGAATCGTCGACGGATCGAAACGGATAGAAACTGAAGTGTCATAGAAAACATTTCCTTGTACCGTTTTCCGCAAACTATATTGCATTTCTTGTATATGAATTGGGAAGCAGTTCAATCCGAATGTTCGAGGAGGAAGTTTTGTGTATAGACATCGCGTTCGAAAACTTAACCCCTTATAACTTCGTTATTTCTAATAATAATCTTTCTAGGTTTTTAGAATTTCGCTCCGAATCACTGACAGCTTTGATATTTGAAGCTTGAAAGAATCGGCATAAGACGTCACATTGTTCTTTGCGGCAGAAGCATTTATATTTATTTCTCTATCATTGTACGGATATACGTAAACCTTTGTTGTTCTAATTTAAGTTGTGGACAATCTATATTTTATAAGTGGATCACAAACGTTTGTTTGTTTCTCTTTTTTAATCAATTAACTAGTTTTAAAATAATGAAGTAACAAGATTTTTTAAAAGACGAATTTTTGTTTGTAACGATTTGTGTGAAACTATTATTAAAGAACAATACTTTTATATTTACGTTATTACTGGCATTTATTTCTGTGATCCCCCTTCCAATTCCATACATAAGTACACGATCGTTGAACAGATATTTGAAAAATCTTACCCCAAAATTCACAATATTTTGCATAGCTTGATTCGCGTTTTACAAGCGTAAAATTAATTTACACGCCCTCAAGCGGGTTTTGCAACAAATCTTTCACACGTTATTTTTATAACCCCATTAAAATAAATAATACAGTTAAAAAAAAGCTCAAATCCGCACTATGACTCGACCACTTTTGCTAGGTCCCACATCAACGAATATGAGTATATGACTCTGCACAATATTCGAGTGTCCAAAGAATTCTACAGGTATTGCGCAGAACCTTATATGAAGTAATAGAGTAAAATATAAGTAAATAAAAAGAAAGTGTCAATCGATGGGAAACCGGTAATGCACACAAGCGTTCTCGTCCTTTGTGTTGGAAAATGAGGTTTGATGTCCGCGCGAAATGACGCGCAAAATAGTGATTGAGAGTCGGTGAAGAAAGGGGCAGCTGCGCAACTTCAAATTTTAGCATGATAGAATAAGTAGATGCGAAATGGGGAAACGTACTGCTCGCGTTTGTGGTCCGTAATTGAATGGTAATTACGTACGTGTAAGCATATAGTCATGACTTTTCGCGTTTGTTACTTTATTTTAGTGCAGTACACCTCTGACATTTTTGTTATGATTCATTTCGCGGATTTAACGAGAAATAACGATGGAAAAGTACTAAATGTTGCAAAGTTTTCTCAAAGTTTTTTTTCGCGTGACGTAATTACTTTATCCCGTAAAAATCTGGTTTTGCAAGTTCTTATCTTCTTGTTTGTCTATGAACGCAGAATTTCCATCGGTGCAATGACGAGATATTTGATTTTCGTATAAGGTAAGCCGATTAAATTTGAAACATATAATTTATGTACTATGTATTAGAACGCCTAAGTAATACTTTGCTCGAAGTTAAAATCATGTATTGTGCAAGAGGGGGAGTGGGGAATTTCTATGGCGAGGGCGACGTGAATTTAGCACGAGAGTGAAACAAGTGCTAAATTATTAATAGAACTAGAAATAGCCTTCTTTTTCCTGGGCATAGTATTTTTCCACAATTGCATGCAAAGGATATTTTTTATTTATAAAAAAGAAACTAAAAATTGTGCAAAATTGAATCGCATTTTATTTTACACGATAAAAATGAAAAGGAAAAAAAATAAAAAAAATTACCCATGCGCAGATAAGGCACGGGGTAACAGTGTATAAAAATTCATAATTTTTTTTTTGCAAATCAATAAATAAAATCATTTTTTTAATTCAGAAAATTATTTGAAAATGGAATTGATTTTTGGGACATTGATCTACGTATTCATGAGAATTTGAAGCAAACCGGATACCATGCCACGTTAAAAAAGACCAATTTCTCGTTCATAATATTTTTTATAATTTGTAAATAAAAAACTCTGTAGATACACCTGTAGTCAGATCGGTATTTATACCGATCGCACTGATATAACAGTGTAGCCTGTGTCGATAAAGTAGTAACTGCAAGACTCAGGCTTGATAAATTATTCGGTAAATATACAGAGATGGAGACACTTTCCTGTCATTGTAAAATTTCAAATGTCTGCAACTTGTGGTTGAAACGCTGCAAACATATAAGTATAAATTAATTAACAGTTAGTTAGTTTTTAACAATAATACCTTACTTGCTAAATAGTAAAAGGACAGAAGGGTATAAAAGCGACTTGAAAATATAAATAAGAAATTATGTTATATATCATTAGAATTAATGGAATTATTTTACGATCATGCTATCAAAAAAAGTAATTTTGTTTCAACAACTAATCACTCTATAGTCACTCTGTAAAAATGAGATAGCGATTATTATTGAATAGAGCCAATTCAGAGTGCTTCTGAGCCAATTCAGAGTGTTATCCAAAAATTTCATTGGTCGATAGTGTAGAACGGTGAGACGAAGAATTCGTTTTTTCGCTTGTTTTTAACGTCAAGGAAAAAATAAGTTTTTTCTGATGGATATCTCATTTTAGTCCTGGAAACCTGCATACTAAAATTTAAACAGAACATATTTTTATGAAAAAATGCTTTTCCATTATAAATTCAATTCAATTATTAAAAAAATTACATAAACTTGCTTGAAAAATTGAAAAAAATTTTAATATCAAACATTCAGGTATGAAACATTTCATTTCGTTTACTCTGCCGCTTAGAATCGTAAACATCGCAGAGAAACTTCAGTAAAAATACCTGTCCCATAACAGTAATAGATTTGAGAGATAAAGAAACAATATTTTTAAAAGATCAATAGCTTAAAATGGAGGTTCAAGTGAGCACTTTACAATAAAAGAAGATTAGTTACGATTGCCTTAATAGAAAATTTCTCTATAGCTTTGTAAATAACGCTTCTTCTTTCAAGCCTGATCCCTTGAATAATTTTTTAATGTAATTGAAATTTCGCCTTTTTCATTTGGATATTTCAATTCAACTATATGCAATGCCAAGTATTTTTAGAAGCCCATTCTTTTACCAACGCTTAATATGCACGTGCACTCAAACAAGTATCAACCCAACTGACTACAGGTACTGAAAATGAATTTTTGCAGTACTCCCACGAAAACATTGTTAATAAGAAAAAAATAATCGTTATAAATTTAAATTCAGCATTCATATGAAATACGTATCAGTGATTTACGCTTTAATATCCATACTTATGCCACACGAGCTAAAATTACCCAACCTGCTCCGACGAAGATGCTTAATAAAAGAAAGTTCATAAAAAAAGCGAAGCACACCTTGCGCGCGTTCGAGCATCCTCCACACCGGAATCCAGCAATGACCTTCGCTTTTCAAGTCCCTCGTGTCCCTCATGCACCTCGACAATATTGCCAACCGCGATTTCTCCGCGGCATCCACGCATTTCCGAAACTCCCGCGAGCACGCGCGCGCACGTTACAGCATCCTGTCTCTGCGCGCGCGCGACCTTCGAGTCTTCGCTTCTTCTTTCCGGAGGAAGGGCAGACTCACGGATTTCGCGCGTAAAGTGTGGCGCGCGCGAGACGAGGCTCGTATACAGGTATTCCCAATAGTGAAAGTGCGCGCACACGCGCACGCACACACACAAACACACACCGCCTATAGTCCGCGGATTATGATACCGCGCGCTTCTCGGGGAATCGGGTCAAGAGGAGCCTGCGTTTTCCCGCTGGATTTTCCCGGCGAACGCGCAGTAGGCTCCAAATGAAAATTGTGTATGCACGTAATTCCCGAGGCTTGTGTACTATAGCGTGCGCTCGCGGCTTTAAGAATGAGTTTTCATTTTTCCCACCTTTCACTCTCGGCGGGCAGTCATCGATTACGAAGCCGAGGAAAGGTGATGTCAGAACGTTCGAGATGTCGATGTAATAACTGGTTATGAGCTGGTGTAACCAACGGGAATGCTATTCATGCAAACAGGCCGCATGGAGCATCTCTCGCCTCGCCGTACTCGGATCATTCTACTTAACGAGCTGACATCTTTTATATTTGACGTTCAATTGCGATAATTGCGAAAATTAATGTAAATAGCTCGAAAAAATGCGAATGAATGAATTGCGCGCCATGAGAATTGGCGAGGCTCATTCTTCGACCTTGGTTTCTTCTGCAAACTCCTCGCGCTTGGGTTACGCATTCGGGTACTTCCGGCCTATCGTCGCCTCGCACGACTTTTTCGTTACATATATTTCATTTCAGAATATAATTCGTAAAATTATGACGATTGTATACATACTATTATGTTATAAAAAATAACACGTATTCTCAATACATCAACGAGATATGTTTATTCGTGCCTGAAAGTGGCACACGCCTCGAAGAATATCAAGTTCGACTTGCTCTTTTTTTATAAGTACACACATTTCTTATATAACGATTTACAACCAAACGCGCAACACCTTGAAATGACGTCTCCTCGTCTCCCTTACGTTATGTCGTTAAAATTACGCGATTTGAGAGTTCCTCCGAAATTTTCATCGAGAAAACACGAAGATCGACACCGCGCGTTGCCCAACGTACAGTATCATGTATATAAAAGAGCCGCCGCAACATCATTGTCTCGTGGCCCAAGCATGCGCATGTATTATATTGCATCGACGTACACAATTTGAACATCTGACCGATATACACGTATTCGTTTCCATGTTTAATTCATTGGTTACATCTCCTGCACGTATAGCCCCTATTATGTCACGACAAAAAAGTCCAACGACGAAATCTGGAACGCGTATACGTATAGATACGTTAAATGTTTACACGCATTGCAGCCTTTTCGAATAAGTAATCGCGACCAGGATGCATCATGCTGCTTCTTATATGCATATTCATCCGATTTATGAGAGACGAGCTTGAGTCCACGTTCATCCTTTTCTTTTTACGCGGATATGTAGATTTTTGTTCGCGCGAGCTTCAAGTATACTGGAATTAAGGATATGCATTTCGATGGGATGGGATAGACATCGTATATACCATGCAGCTCGGGATTTGCATAAACCAAGCTGGAGAAAAGGTGATTTAGAGGAGAAATCTGTGTTAGGAAACTTTATATCTAATTTGTCGGAAGCATAAATATGTAAAATACGTGGAAATTGACAACATACTTCTTATTTTAAACTTATTTTTCTCCTGCCCTGTTTCTATTCCATTAATTTACAATATTTTTTGTAGCCATTTTATTTTAACATCGCACGCATATATATATGAAAAGTAAATTTTCCGTGCTTTTCGTACATTCTTGGTGCTTTTTCTGCGAGTTATAGGGTTATAGTTAGGGGTATAGTTCTAAATTTCAACAAGATATTTTTTTTCACGGTTGATCTCTAAAGTCTCATTGACCAAGTTGGGTTACCGTTTCGCAAATTTCAAGTTTGTCAAATGATGGTTTCTGGGAGACCGATTGATAAAAATGGCGTCGCACCCTAATTTGTTTATGCACTAAGTATTAAAACAGAAAAATGTCATAGGGTCATTAATTTAAATCTATTAAGTGTTATTGATTACTTTTATTTTCAAAGATCCATGTGCGTCGCAGTGATTAGCTCGTTATATATACTATTAAGAATTATTATTATGGAATTTTATATAAACGAGTTTTGAAATGCATACAAATTGATTGTAAAAGATTGTTAAAATCATTTACAGCCGATAGAGTTACCATTTTAAGCAGTGCAGGTAAGAATGTGTACGAGTGTGAAAATATTTCGATACACGCTTGGTCTTTCTTTTTTTGACAATGAATCGACGTCTTTTCGTGCGTTACATATATTTCCAGTTTGCATGAAAATCGGACGACTAGCATATATGTTGACTTCAAATTGTAGGACTCGTTAAACGAAGTTTATAGACACACGCATATGTACATCCCTATACGCTCCATTTTATTTTATAATCCCACATGGCACTTTAATTTATGATCGCAACCTTTCGTCATAATGACGTGCACAAAGCGTGTTTTTTCCAAGCTTCTTTATGGAAGATCGATGAACTTAAGGTGTGTGATCAGCCATATAATTCAGCGATTTTCCTAATTGATTTTAAATATCGTCATTAGTAAATAATATCATACTAACGTCGCTTCCACGTTTTATGCTATTTAATACAGAATCGATCTGATAGGTCCATCAGATACTGAATTTTGCTGTTATTGATGTATTATAGGCTTCAATATTCGATAGACAAACTGATAATCAGCACTACAAGCATAAAATCAAACTTATATCGGCGACCGGTTCTCTACTGAATCTAATACTCTGATAAATTTATCCAGTCACTATTGACCAATAGCTTCACTTACAAGAATCGGCTGTGGAAAGTCTTGCGGTACCGCGGTATATCTAGACGCGATAACACAGTGTGAAAGAGGAAAAAGTGAAGAGAATTAGAATGATGAATAGTTTAATTTCTACAATCAGCAACACGATGTTAGTGATTATTTTTTTAGATCGCTGTTTGAATTATTGATTAGCTGTTGAATAAGGAGGAATCTTTTCGATCGTTTCAATTAACTGATTAGAAACATAAGGATATTTCGTGCGATGTAATGCGCCTTTGACTATTACGTAAATCACAATATTTGTTTCTATAAGTAAGTCATTAATTCTGTATGAATTCTACAAGTTTGTATTGAGGATGATTAATTTGCAGTAGAAATAAAAATGATTTATTGGATTACAGTCATTCACCTCGTATACGAGTATTGCACAATACGTTTATTACAATTTATTTTATTGCGGCTGCGCTTACAATTTATTTAATTTCTAATCGATGTGCTATATTCCCTATTGCACTAGCGAAAACACAGCCTGTGAAAGATAGTTAGCGGAGTTTGAACAAACATACCCCACCAAGAGAAACTCCTGCACTAAAAATCAATTAGTTTTTAATACCTACAATATATTCGCATTGATTTTAGAACACACAAAGAAATAGCAACGAAAAAGCCTGCCGTGTGCAACACCTTATTTGAGTGGCGTCGAACAAAAACAAAATTTTCAGTCTGGTAAACATCAATTTTCACCTGTACGCTTCAACTGCGACGCGCAGACCCCTAATTTAGTATTTCACTTTTTATTCCAAAAAGATCAATTTTTTCCCGTTCACGCATAAGCACGAAACACACCCTGCTCACCGGCAGCTCGACACTGCGAATTTTTAAAACGCATATCGCGCTTAGCTCATCCTCTCGCACAATACGTGCTTCTTCAACGGCGGCGGTGGCGGCACAGAAAGAAAAAAGTCGACGGCGGATCTCCGGGAATAGCTCGCGTCATACAGCGCTGCAGCATAGCATATTTGAGAAAATATCCTCGGCGACTGTGTCAATTTCAAGCTCTACCATATATATATACCGCGGGGTAAACATACGGACGCCCGCAGGTATATCCGCGTAGTTTTGAGGTATATATATACAATAATTTTCTGTCGCGCGCGTACTTCCCAAGAAACGCGCGGCGTCGCGGCGATGAGATAATCGATCAGCAAACTCGAAATTCAAATGAGATCGATACCCGTAATTACCGGCTATATTGCGATTCATCCGTACGTTTTTTGCGCGTTTTCGAGATTTTTGCAGTTTGCGCTCCGCGGAGAGACGATGAAAAAAAAGAGAATGACGTCGAGGGGCGAACGTTCGAGAAAAAAAGTGACGTCGATGGAAAGTTTGCGGGCACGCTAAGAGTCGCGAGGAGAGATACGCAAGCGCTCTAATGAATTCGACAAACATCGCGAGAGAGACAGAGAAAGAGAAGTTTTAAGGAGATCGAGGATCAAGTTTGTTGGTGCACGAATGCATGGGAGCTCGAGAGCGTTTTATGGGACTGCGGGCGCTGACGTCACTATATGTATTTGGAAAATGACGTGCAGAAAAGCAAAATATCGAAAAAACCGAGGTATTCACCATCATACCTGTTTCACGTCACCAGAAGCCCTGGAACATAAATATATAGTAATATGTATACGCGAGGCGAAGCGCACACAGGCTTTATATACAGCTGTCGCATATACAACCATTCAAAAGCGCACAAGTGGGATCGCTTTCGCTGACCGCCGTTTGATATCCATCCATCTCGCTCTCGCTCTCGCTCTCGGTCTTATAAACCTACATGTACAGCATATGCGGCTCGCGCTATATCTTTGCCTATGTGGACGCTTGGTACAGCATGACTTGCATAATCCTCGACGCGGCAAGGCTGCGCCCGGTTACGCGGATTCTGGCTCTTTCTTTTTCTCGCTCCTGTGGCCCGCACCTTTCTTTATATATATATATATATATATACACACACACACACACACACGTATACTCGTGTTGCGCGAGAGTATCAAGACTTTATAAACACGATCGAATACTCGTTGCGTTTGCGGCGTGGCTAATGCGAACGAGATTCTTGCTGTACCTGTACCTGCGCGCGACCGCGCGCCAGTGCGAAAAAGTTGTTTGTTTTTTGTTTTCAGAGCGAAAATACACGAGGTGATACGCTCGTCATAAATTTAAGTCTTCTTAATCGAGATATCCACTTGACTGCAAAATAAAGAAAAAAATCAATTAAACTCGTGGGTATAGAGCCGTCGCTGTAGCGAAGAATTTTTTAAAGAGCAGATGCGCCAGACAATGATTATGCCGGTTTTTTGCGATGCGAACTTATCGTTTACTATGTTGATTTGAATTTATGTTACAGCTTCGAAATGAGAGGGAATTTTGTTTTTTTTTTTAATGGTTGATAGTAGTGTAAAACTTAACTGCGTGTTGCACTTCTCTCGAGAGATGATGCGGTCTCAAGCATTTTCCAAACAGATCCATACTGATGCAAGTAAAACCAGTCTTTTTTAATTTAAAAAAATTTTAATTTTTAATACTTAGCACGTATTCTGCGGTCATTAGCATGAACTAATATTGACACGTTTCCTGTCATCACTGCGCTGGTAAATTGAGCTCGTTCGTGGTCAGATTTATGCTCAAAATTTTTAAAAACATTACATTATTGTTAATTCTGTTGAAAAACTTTTGAAAAAGTTGATGCGTGAGCTTTTTGCGCTAGGTCAAAAGCTTGAACATTCATTCACGGAAATAGATTTAAGTCAAATACAAAAATATTCTTCGCTTAACTTCGACTCTTTTCGAAAAAATATGAATTTATTTATATCGTAATACATAACAAACGCTAGGAAACAAACACTAAATATGCGTGTGAGGTCCTAATATACATAGAAATAGCAAAATAGCAGCTACAATGTATTTTTAAACTGCGTTCTTCGGGTCAAAAGATGATCGTACACAGCTGGCTGCGAAAGTTCTCGGATACGAGGAAGAAAGGCAACTCAGAATGACTTTGAGAAAAATAGAATATCATCTCTCATGATTCAGTAGTCAGAATAAATAAAAATATTATAATTTGCGTAAATCAACTTACTAATTTCGATGAGTTGAAGGACGGTTTAAATAAAAATCTTATTACATATTTAGTCTAAAACCCTATGCCAACAAAAACTACAGGCGAAAAACTAAGAAAATAATTACCGCGATTTTTGTCCTAAAAATGAAAAAAAGGCATTATCTAGAGTATTACAATTTTTTGGCGTTTTTCATATACACAGACTTAAAGTACATGAAAAGACCTTTAATTTGCATACAAATTTGTCTAGATCGGATACACTGGTCAAAACATACGCACGTTTGAAAACAACGAACTCTGTTTCAGGCGCTTACGAAAATAGCCAATTTTACGCTTTTTGCTTTAAATCCTTTTAACTTTTAATCCAAGCATTCGTTATTATCGGTTCAAAGCTTGAATTAAAGCTCTTTTCTTCTACTTTCCTGTCAATAAGTCTAAACTAAAAAATTTTAATGTATAGTAAGCTATAGATATGCTTCTCTAAGTAGATTATTTTTTTAAAGCATGTATATAGTACACTATTTGTTATATAAAAATTTGGACTGACTATAAAAAAAGTAGAGGAAAGGCGAATGAATTTGAGGTATTAAACATTGAAAATCATTTGAAAAAAGGGAAAAATCTATGTATTTGCCGAAATCGAGTGGTTTCATGGAAAACGCGAAATTTGCCTTTTTTCAAAACCTCGCACTTTCCGCTCCAACAAACCGATTTCAAAGTTTAATAGCTTAAATTAAAGCTCTGATCTTCTTTTTATAATATCTTATCTGAAGTTAAAGTTTCTCATGCGATACGCTATATATATGCTTCTCAAAATCATGACATAAGAAAATGTTTATGACATAAGAAAATGTTGATTCTGATAAACTAGAATGAAATTAGAAGAAAAGAGATTTAATTTGCAATATTAAACTTTAAAAACGATTGGTTAGATCACAATGGAGAAGGATTTGAAGAAACGTAAAATTCTCTTAATTTTATTGTGAAGCGTTTACATGGAAGAAAGCGTTAAAATAATCGTTTTTCTTTTTTATTTAAAACCTCATGATTTGCTGTCCAACCAATCATTTTTAAAATTTAATACCGCAAATTAAAGCTCTTTTCTTCAGCTTTGATTCTAATTGATCAGAATCAAAATTTTCTTATTATGGCATTTGATTTTGGCAAATATATAGATTTTTCCCTTTTTTCAAATGATTGAAACTTTTGATCCAGTTGTACGTTTTCAATGTTTAATAGCTCAAATTAAAGTGCCTTTTTTTACTTTTTTTACAGTCAGTCCAAATTTGTATATAACATATAGTCTTTAAAAAAATGATCTGCTTGAGAAGCATATCTATAGCTCACTACATTAAAATTTTTTAGTTTAGACTTATTGACAGGAAAGTAGAAGAAAAGAGCTTTAATTTAAGTTATGAACCGTTAAAAATGACTGCCTGGATTAAAACTTAAAAGGATTTAAAGAAAAAAAGCGTGAAATTGGCTATTTTCGTAAGGGCCTGAATCAGAGTTCGTTGTCTTCAATCGTGCGTATCTTTTGACCAGTGTATCCGATCCAGACAAATTTATATGAAAATTAAAGGTCTTTTCGTGTACTTTAAATCTGTGTATGTGAAAAATACCAAAAAAATTGTAATACTGTAGATAATACCATTTTTTATTTTTTTAAGCAAAAATCGCGGTCATTTTTTTTCAGTTTTCGCCTTTAGCTCTTTGTTGGCATAGGGTTTTGACTAGGTACATACCAGTTTATTGTTTGAAATAAGCTAACCAACAAAACTATAGCATAGTCCGATAGGTGTGCCCTCAAAAATAAGAAAGTGCAACTTTTGTACCGAGTTGTGTTGCACTTTCTGGTGGATTTGCACATATGCGCACATTCGATCATTATAACAATAGTTAACGATATACTGCCGAAATATTTTTAAACAGCTTTAATTCACCGAATTCGTGCAGGTATCAGACGTTTAGATATTTTTTCTGATTTGTCTTTGCTGTAGACATAATTACAGAGTCTGTGCATATGATTTTAATTACGTATAGAAGAAAACCCGTAAAAATGTTGGAAATATATGTATGAATCTATACGACGAAATAGTCATTTAAAGATGTATAAAAAATGATATGATTTCTTTTAAAAAATAAATAGATTTTTAACAAATAAACACTAGAAAAATGAGCCAAAAAATGTTCGATGGTTTTTAAAATTAAATTTATCATTTCATTTTTATTTAACTCATGCAAAAATTTTTATAAATATTTATAATACATAACAGGAAACGAAAGTTTTGCTTCAACAACCATAAAAGAACCATTTGCAAAAAGCAAGACATCAATTAGCAGCTTTACTTGATATGTGTGGTGCTTTTGACAACACCAACTGTGATACCTTATCATAAAATCTAGCTGAGATTGGGCGTTTTAAAAATCTAATTAAATTTGTTGAACTTATTACGCACGAAATATACAGATCTACAGAATTTTAACGAGTGATAATTTTTGGATTGTAGATAAAGGAGTACCCAGGACGAGTGCTTAGCCCGTTATTTTATATTATGTATGTTAGAAATATGATCAAATTTTGCTGAAGATTTACTATCAGAAATATTTTTTTTAAATAAGGTATGTATAGGTAAGAATTATCATATAATCGGGTATAATCATCTATCTTTGTTACAGAACCATAGCGAATTAGCATCAAGTTCTAAAGCTTACAAACTTCCGAAAACTTCCTTCAGTTTTTCCAACTAAAAACATCATCATTTACGCATTCATGCAAATGCCAGTTGAGAGCGTGCTAAGCAGGAAAAGTACCACGAGTGCCAACCGGAAAATCCTGTAGATTTGCTACACATGCACTGGCCTGCAGACGAATATGTACACATAAATGCAAGTTTATGGATTCGACGATGGGAGAACAGCAACTGGTGGAATATACGAAGAGTCGCGACGAGATAATTCACGTAACGCGCATACACCGTGTGACGCAATGAATAACCGAACGATTTCACCGAGAGTATATGTATCGACATAGAACTGGGATACTTATACTGCAGGATAAGAGACACGCAGCGATTTTTTTTCTCGATAATAGTTGTTCGGTTCCCTGGTTCTTGGTACATATCACGTAATTAGAAGTGTTTATAAAATGAGAATCAGGTATTAGAAAGATTTTAGCATAGAAGATTAAAAAATTTATCGACTGGACAGATAATTAGTGATCACGTGCACGTCTCAGATAACGAATTTTAATCGAGATCGTATATTTGATTTTATAAACTACATGGAATATTTTTTAGAGATATAGAGGATCAAACTAGATAAAACATGAATTAGAGTCCTTCAGAAGAAAGATTTTCTTGCTGTATTTTTTAGACACCTATTATTTCAAAGTAATTTGTGGGCATTCATTTTTTATACATACGCACATAAATTCTGATTCAAGTCCATGTATCAATTAAACGTCAACGTAGCCAAAAAACTAATGCGTTGCAAATTTTTCTAGCGTTTCGCGTGTATTCCATTCGGATAAATATAAAAGTCCATTACATTAACGAAGCATAGGTTCATCGCTTTTTCTCGGATATAGTTAAGTGTACAGGTGTACAATACAGCTGACGTTGCTGACATTTATATAAGAAATGTGACTCTATAGTGTTGACGTTTTACATTTAACAGACGATAAACTGAATTTTAGAGTTTTCGAATCGTCTTTTTTCGTTCGTTTTGTTCAGAGATTTCAGATAGATCGCTTGTTGGCAAGTGTTTTGAAAAATACAAATCTAAGTTTTAATGCGAGAACAAGTTATTTGAATTCATTATTCGTACAGCTGTATACGAACGAGACCGGATAAAAAACAAAACAAAACAAAAATTAAAAACTTTCAAAAAAAAAAATCTGCAACTGCTTACTTTTTTTGTAAAGATTTATGGCTTTGTGTTCCGAAAATTCAAAAAAGTTTTTAATTGCTATTCGATTAAAAATAGAGTGTAATAGAGCTTCGTGAATAATCAACATTTTTTTGCAACATTATAAAACGAATTAATGATATGTTTCTATATACTTATACCCAAAGTTAAAATTATTATTATATAATCACTAATCCATGTACGCATTGTTAACGAAAATATATCATGACATCTGAATATTCATTTGTGACTTTTTCTGTAAAAGGATCATCAAGACGTCTTAACCTGTAAAAAAGGGTTTATTAGAAACAACAAATAGAATAGTACGCTATGGCCGATTAACAGCTATTTGACGAAATAATACTTAGCGATAGTATTAAATAACGATGACTAGGAAAAAAATAGAAAACCAACCGACCTTGGAATTTTTCGTGACAATGTATATATAAAAGTACTTACGTACGCTTAAGACTTTAAACTCATTATTCGCCTTACCAATTTTTTTTGTGCAATTACAATGTACGAGGACAGCATTGTCTGGTTTTTCATTTATAATAAAAGTTAAAGATCACAAGTGGCTTGTTGTTCAGCGTTACATGATATACAGTACCAATAAATAAGGCTATTATGCATAAAGATAACTGCCAGGTAAATCCCGCACGTTCTCAATTCAAAAATAATTCTCGATTAATTTTAATTGACAATCCAAAATTTGTATAAAAATCGGAACACGTCTCATCAATATTTTTCTGCAACAATTGTTATCTTGAAAACGTAACACTTTTATTATCAAATAATGCAGATAAAAAACATAAATTATCAAATGTTTATTTATAATCACTGTAGCCCATTAATTGAACGCTCGAGTCTAAAAGGCTCTCAATAAATTTTCTAAAAAGTTAATTTCAAAAAAGTTAGCTCAAAATGAGTCAAATGTTAATTTACGATCTCTTATTTCGATTGTTATGTCGATATCGTAAGTTGGGATTCACAAAGGATTATGATCTTGAAGCTGTATAAATCATGACCCATTCACGTGTAATTGATATTTGAAGGAGAATAGCCTTAAGTGTATATAAGTCAAGTGTACGAGTGTAATTGAATTTTGAAAGAAAATTATCTCTTCGACAGTAGTACGTTATCAGTTCAATCTAAAAATCGCAACTTTGTCGTAATTTTCAAGTTCTTGTGGCCAAGACAAAATATGGCTCGAAAATAATGCACTGACACAGGAAGTATTCTTTAAGACTAAAACAATTTTTCCTATTTGGTTTTATTAAATTTTAACACTTAGACAGCGTGACGCTGCATATATGTCGGTATATTATACACCGAGCGACCGAAATGGGCTGCACAGTGAAACACAAAAAATTATTAGCCGTTGATAAATAACTTGAATTTTTAATTGACTTTCCCCTTAAGTTCTATTTTTAGTAAAACGCGTTCTACACATTTGCGATTTTCGTATGAGCCAAGGGATGTTGGTGCAATGCTTAGAAAATGTTAGTGTTATTGATATTTTCTTTCCGCAGAAGGAATAATCAAACTGAATACTGCTGAACAAGTTTAACATTTCAGTACAAATTGAATTCAGCAAGTAACACGCATAAAAATAATGGTGTCTTTAGCTACCGCACCCATACCAGTATAAGTATGTAAGGCAATCGACTCACGCGATATCGAGTCCTAATTCAAAACTTCCGCATGAAAACAACCGAAGCGCTAAAATAAACGCACAGTCTGTACCCAATTCCATGCGAATATACGTGTAAGTGGTTCATTACCATAAAAAAAGGAGGAATCAATCTGGATTTGAAAATTAATATGTACTTACTTATGTAGAAAGTAAGTATATCTCTCCGGAAGAAGCACAGTTGCACAGCATCAAAGTCGAGCTGTATAAGCGCGCGCGCCTTAACCTCAAAATCTGTTGGCTGCAAGTGGGGGTGTTCGGTGCTCTCTCGGCACGGCGCGGTGGTGGCTGCGGCGCCCGCGCGCGTAACCTCTCCTTCCTCAGCGCTAGAGAGAGAGAGAGAGAGAGAGAGAGAGAGAGAGCTGCCGTATAGGCACAGCAAGCGGCAGCGGCGGCGGCGGCGACGCGACGACGGGAGACCGGAGAGACTCTAGCGGCGGCGGCACGAAAATCGGGCGGATAGACTGCCGCGCTAAAAGGCGGGGACCGCCAGTCGAGCGCGACCGCGTGCAGGACTAACATCATACGGTATACCATCACGGCCGGCGTTCACGAGACTGACGACTCGCCTCTCTTTCTCTCTTCTATCCAGTACGCACACATTCATAGGTACGCGTCTATGCATTCGTAGCCAGTGAAGATCTCTTCGCATTGTATATTTTCTTCGAGTGCGCGATCGAGCAGCGAGGGACACGCACGCACGCACGTCCTCGCCGTGAGAGGGAGAGAGCCCGTAGCGCAGCGAGGAACTTGTAACGGAAGCAACGCGTCGTCGCGCACGCAAATTCCTCATTCCCCCGGCGATAATCGAAGGGCTGGCCATATAGAGAAACGGCGCTCGACTCCAAGGAAACGTGCGCGTGTATACAAGAGAGGTGACGCGCGTCCGACTTGCCGCAGAGAAAAGAGAGAGAACCGGTCCGACCCTGCTGCCGGTGCGGAAGTAGCAGCAGGAGACAGAGAGAGAGAGAGAGAGATACGCATCGACGTAACACACATTCGTTGCTGGTAATCCGATCGAGAGAAGGCTAGCAGACGACGCGCGCCAGTGCTTGAAGACTAGCTCCATCCACACACACACTCGACCCGTCTGCGCGACGCTCGCTGCTGCAGTTCACGTGCGACGTAGACGACGCTTCGCTATCGCATTTATGCGATCGCTCAGGTGACAGTACATAGATCCCAGAACACAAGCCGAAGGAAACACGGATCGGAGGCGATTACTGCCAGGAGAGGAGGTTAGGAGGAGAGAGCCTGGAACGAGCGGAATTCGAACGAGCAGGTGGGTGTAGTCTCTCTCGTGCCTCCTTATCTCCCCTCGGTTCCTCCTCGCTAAGCGAGGCTTTCTCGGCGGAAACTCTTGTCGTCCCGTCGATGCTCCTCCCCAGCCCCTGGCGCGTTCTCTCGAGGCTGCCTGTATCGTACCCCGCGGAGAAACTCGGCGAGTGCGGTTTTCGCGCGCGGGCGACGCGAGATCTCGCGAATCTTTGAGGTTATGGCTCGGAATCCGGGAACGGATCAGCGATTCGTCCTGGACTCCGATGCACACGTACACATGCACGCACGCATAACTCTGCTTACACGTATGCAAGGCAGATCCCGCCGTTGAGTGTATACTGGATTGGCTCGAGAGACGATCCCTTCGGAGTCGTATACTCGTATGTATATTAGCATTGCACCGACTCGTTGGAATGTTAATGCCGCTGAGGTGTACAAGTACATACTCTTAGCTCCGTGCGTATATAAGCGTGTGTACACTGAAAATAATACGAACGAGGAAGGGACGAGCCGCTGCGGCTCGAAAGTATCTCGTTCGCGCACGTCGGCTATACTTATAAGTATGTGGAGACGCACGTCGTGTCGGAGGCAGAGCACGGGGGGATTCGCGTGCAAAGCGAAAATAGACGACTCTCCGGGCGCGCGCTGAGTTTTTCGAGGCGCGGACGAAAATAGAGTTCGTTGTAATGCGGGATATACGGCTCTATATATTATGCTCTCGGAGCAAACTCTCTCTCTCTCTCTCTCTCTCTCTCTCTCTCGGCGCGCGTTCTCAAGGCTCCGCTTCGCAGAACTTGAATGAAAAGCTTGACGAAAGCTGTCCGAGCGATCGTATTATCGCGGAGATCGAGCGCAGTGTATGAAACGCGGCGAGGAGCTCAGCCCATTCTCGCAGCGAGAAGCCTGTGCACCTGCTAAAGGAAGAGAAAAGCCGCCAGCCACGGAACATCGTCGTCGCGGCACTCGTATTGGTATAGATAGAGGTTAGGACGCTGCGAAGCGCGCGCGACTCTTCCGAGAAGGACGGATCGATTCCCGGCGGCAGACACGTATACACACATATATATGTATACATACGCGTATACGCGCACGTAATATAGCATCAGCTTCGGCTCGTAATGTACTGTAGGATTTTTCGTCGCGTTACACAGTGTCCCTCTCTGTCTGTCTCTGTCTTTTTTCTGCGATGCGTTGGAGGGCCTTTTTACTTGACGCGTCGCACACATGAGTAAGAGTCTCTGCATATACTCCGCTGTCTTTTTCGCAGCTTTTTCCGCTAAAAGCCTGGGGAGCGGCGCTGTTTTCTCTCTCTCTCTCGTTCTCTGTGTCTGTGCGTTCGATGTGCGTGAGCTTTTGGAGGAGAAGGAGAGTGATTCACGCTGAGTGCATGTGTGTGCGTGTGTGCGCTGTCGGCCGGTGATTAGTTCGAGGATTTATGAGTTCGGAGAGCATTATTTTTATTTTGTGAACTGAACTGATTCCTATCGTCGGAAAAAAGAAAAAAAATATTTTTGCGTATACACACTGCGTAGCGTGTTCGAAATCTATTAGGGCACGCAGCGCAGCAGTGACGTTCGAATTTGTCAGGAAAATTGTTGCCCTCGTATAGGTACACATTGTTGCCTCACGCGGACGATTACGATAATGCTTCCTGTGCTTCTCGATAAGGGAGCGCACTCGGTTTTTTGGGACCGCTATATCTATGACACTTATATTACACTATCAGCGAAACTCGTTTCGCTAACAATAGTATAATTGTTCGGTCGTTTATTTGCCAATTTCGTGTGTGCTAAAAACGTCGTTTCCACGTTAACGTCAAAAGCAAAAAATGAAATTCGATACTCGACGACGCGCCGTTACCTGCGCCGCTTGATTGATTGTGGAACATTTGAAAAGTAAACTCTTCGAAGCTATTCATTAAGTATTCTCAACGCATGTGGCGAATCCCCCTACGTTAGGAGAGGGAGAAAAAAACAGGGAGTGGGGGCGAGAGGGAGAACCTTGTTGCGTTAACTGCCACCATGAGCCACGTGCACTTTATATAAGTACTTGCCTCTTCTTAATTCATTGTGGGCCGCGCGCGCGCGGGTACTGGATTTTTTCTTCCTTTTCGCTTTTTGAATGAATTACCGAGTTAGCCAGTGCGCGCTGTACAAGCACTGTATTCCGGACTCGAGCTGGAAATAGCTGGAAAAATACGGTTGGAGAATGCGTAAGCTGCGTATAATAGCCGCACAGTAAATTTTTCATCTGAAAAAGATAAATTTTTAATTCCTTGTGAATGAAATTCCAGAGTAAATATTTCGAATGAATGTATTAGAGCCATTGGCACGTATTGTGAAGAGCTGCGAGTTTCCAGCCACTTATTATTGCGATAAACTGTATTTATGTTTGTCGTGTCGACGATGAACCTGACGTTTAACGAAAATGAATTTTCGCGAAAATATTTTTATTAAATTGCAGGATATATATGCGCAAAATCAACAAGATTCCTTAACAATACACTGTATCCGCAGAATTGTTCATCTCTGTTTCACACTGAAAACAAAAGCATGCGATCCGAAATAAAGCAAAATTATTTTATTTACGTAAAGTATAGTAAAAACCAAATACTAAACGGGAGGCGTATTAATCTTCGATTAATTGTTTTTTTTAATCGTATTCCGTGCACGGCTGAATGCAAAATCAAGACATCCTAGAACGACGCGTATATATCAATGTCAAAAAGCTAGCTTCAATACAATAAACCGCGCGTGTCAGCTGATTTGTTGTTCTTTTAATATTTTACATTTGCCCGTCCGGACCTTTGTAATTCATAAATATCCGCGTGTACGTGCACCGAGCCATTTATTACCGAATCAAAGAACAGAAACAACGATCGTAAACATTAAGCAGAAAAGTAAAAGAAAAAAAAAGAAAAATGAGTAATTCTTGTTTCGCCGAGTGAATAGATAGGCGACTCGTTGCCTCATATTACCGCCTGAATCTACCTCTCGCTCCCATGCTTCCGCTTCTCCCGAGACACGGACGACGACACTTTCTCCCATCGCGCGCGCGCGCGCACAGCAGAGCGGTTAGAGCTGCTTTTTTTCCGGCCATCGGTTGATCTAATCCTGCGCCTTGCGGCTGTTATGTTGCTCTCTGTAGTTTGCTGTTTCGCTCGCCAGTCGCGGTATAATAATCGCGTGCTGCATTTTTCGAGAGATTTAGCGTAATTATATTCTCTCCGCGCACGCGCTTTGTGCAAACGCATATAGGCGTTTCAAAGAAAATCAAAAGTGTCTTATCTCTCGATGCTTCTTTATTCAAGAGTCGTAGGGGAAAATTTCCCTAATGGACTACTCGGTTTCGATGAATGGACAAATCGTTTTCGCATTGGTGAAGCGTAGTTTATCGCGATTAATCGTTTATTAATTATACGCGCGAAGAAAAAAAGCGGCAAGCAAATTTTTAAAATTGTTGTCCATCGTGCCGCACTCGACTCATAATGATCGTGCGAAATTTCAATTAACGGTAACATCGTGTTCTTACGCCGTCGTTGTGTAATACGGTGCCATTGACACACTTGTCTGAATTTCAAATTCCAAAATACCTGGATACATAATCACGCAGTCGATTCTCACCGCTGTAACGCAGAAATTTAACCGGCAAATCGGTCGAGCCTGAGATAGGAAGTCGTACGTAGCCGAGTACGTAGCGGTTGCGTAAGAAGCCACGCGTCGATTTAGCATTATGTTACTTACGAGCTTGTACATCGTTCAGATGAAAATCAATTGGTGTCGAGCCGTATTTAAGCGATTCTCTCTCTTTCTCTCACTATGAAATATTTATTGCATCGATTTCTGTAGATTGAAAATCTGTAAGAAAATCGCTCTCTTTCGCGAACATTATCCCGAAGTCGCGGCAATTAATGCACGCTTCTAATTAAGATAATAAGGTAGGATTCGATTATGCGACCATTACGTACTTCGAAGTTGTAATTATCGTGTTTCCTATATATCCTCTCTGTTTTCTTTTCAAGTTTACATATACAATAGATCGAAAAGTATAATATAAATATATAGACATTGCGGTGCATTATCTCAGTTTTTGTCTCATCGCGAAAAATTCGCCGATAAGCGCTGCATAATAGCAAAACATTTTACCTCCATTTCAATTCGATCCTACACTTTTAATTCTGCTGGCTCCGCAGTTTCCGTTTGATGTACGTATATATAAGTATATACCGTGTACTTTTCGCACGAGTCAAAGTATCATGGCTCAATCGCGCGCAAATTGCATAACGATGCTCGCGAACGAAACCGTTTCACTTAACCGTCCAATTACCACAAAATCAATGGGTTCACTTGTGCCGAAAGAATCGCATCGTCGGCCAGATCCAATCGTGCCTATGTTAACGATGATTCTGATACGTGATGTATGTCTAGCGGTGCATAGTGCAGGCGGGAAGAAGGGAAGGGGCGGCTAAACTGCAATACATCTCAATGGATCATCGCTGCAGATTCACAAATTCCGTGCTTCAACGGCTCCCCGTATATAAATATACTCGACGTTAGGCTACTGTCTGCGTGTGTGTGTATATATATATACGGTACGTGAGAGAATGCGCGAGAGCTATAGAGAGAGAAACGACTTTCTGCGTTTCCGCAACAACTGTGTGCCTCCGCTGTTTTAACGTCGGGATTATGGTTTCCCGAAAGAGATTCGGAGAGCGGGTCTACGTGAATTGAGGTTATGCCCCGTCGATTACAAGAGAATAATTCGCCGTCTCTCTGTAAATTGCTTGCTCTTCAAGGTTTCTTTTTCATTCCTCGTCGCGCGTCGTGTTTTTTTTTCTTTTCGTTTTTGAATTGTTTATTGTGTGGCGAGTGATAAAATTTGGCGCAAGATTCGATACCGGTTGGGGGGGGGGGGGGTGTCCAATGAAAACCGAATGGACCGCGCGCGCGTTCTTTCGCAAGGGAGAAACAGAAGGAATTCCGATTTAACGAAAGTATAATTATCCGGGTGGCTTACGTCACTCCTTAAGCGTCGTTATACGAGTCTCATGCCTCTATATATTACCTCTCTCCCCGGGAGTAGACGGATATACGTGTACAGTGTCACATCTTTAAAAAGAAAGTCCACTATAGGGTCGAAAGTCTTTGGAACTTTTGAACGAGCAGAGCTCACACGAGAGAGAAAGGAAGAGACAAATTTCTTTTCGAACGAGAATATGATGCTTTATCGTCGGAATGAGAGAGACGAAAGAGAAAGAGAGAGAGAAGCAGTTTAGTAATAGACGCTGTAACTTATATTCACTTTCAAAATTTCATTGCGCTCTCGCAGAAAAAATACGAGATTCCTCAATCTTCTTTCAAGACTACCGACTTTCTAAAAACTCGTCGTATTGTTCGTCCCGTGCCCTCTGCTTGTCTCTCGCTCCCCCCCCCCTCTTCCCCTCCTGCGTTTTAATGGAATATTAAAAACGTCGGGTCGACCGTACAGCTCTTTCTCGACGTCGGATTAATTTCTCATCTCGAACGGAGCAAAGTTGCACAGGCGGCTTCTCGATTTATCGCTGCAAAATCCGCACAAACAAATCGATGCCTACGGAAGCCTTACGCGGAGGATGTGCACGCTCGAAGCTTGAAAAAGAAAATGAAGAAAAAAAGGAAAAGCTCAGCGTGCACGCGACGAAATCTCCCTCGACGTCGAAGCAAGCGCCACGTTTTCTTCGACGCCTCTTGACCGCCGCAGCGAAATTCCGATCGCGGAATGCAGCAGCAGTCGATTCCGTTCTCGTGTCTTCTTTTATTTTTTATTTTTATCGTCGCGACGACGACCGCCTGTGTATAAGGACGGGCCGGATAATCTTCAGTGCCTCGTCGAGCGGAGCTCTCGGGCTATGCGGAACGGGAGGTCGTCGCGCTGCACAGCCGGCGGCAGCGTCGAGGTAAGGGAGGAAAAAATAAAAGAACGCGGAGCAAAATCAATATCTAAAAGACCGCGCCCCGGATGTCGAGTCTTAATAAATATATCGCGGACAGCGCGTGCGGGTATACGAACGCGTTAACGGGGCGACAAAACTGTAATGCTTGAAGAAGAAGAAGAAAAAAAAAATCAAATTTAACGCGATCGAAGGGGGGTCGGCGAAAATAGCACTGTATCTCTTCCAAGGCATCTCCCGTTCAAATGTATACGGTAGCGAGAGAGAGAGAGAGAGAAAGACTGCAACACACAGCCTCAGCGCGGCCGGCGAACCTCTGGGTTGTGTTTATGCAATTTGGCGCGCGATATCTGCCGGTGTATCGGCGCTGCTGTGCGCGCGTTCTATTCGGCCCTGAGTGTGAGTACACACACGAGGGGAGTATTATGTATACATGTATACAGTGTATTAAAGGTGCACCGCGAGAGAGGGGGGGGGGGCGCGTGCCCGCGGTCGCGGCAAGCAAAGACCGATAATTATCGCGTGGCACGCAGCCGCAGAGGGTGACTGACTGCGAGTTGTTTGAGGAAAATCGAAGGGTTGCCTATATTGGGTATAGCGACGCGATGCGCGCTTCGGGTATATATTATACGGTGGAGTAACCTCGGCGGTTCGTGTGTGTGTATAGAAATTGTATGTTAAATAAGTTGATTTTGAGAACTGGTTCCGTTTTCACTTTTTTTTAACTTTTTCTGTTTATACGTAAGACCTGACACGGGGTGCGAGGCTGATAGGAAAGTTGACTATGTATATGGATATTGTATATACAATTGTATGCATAGTACGTAGATGCGGGGATGGATAAATTATGCATGGGAAATCCACACGAAGCAAATATTATAACGGAGGAGTCATTAACCTTATACACAATATTGCGGTACAACGTGTATAAATACTCTCGGCGAATGATGATGTAGGTCGAGATTAACTATTTGTGTAATGCGGTTACAATACATGCTCTTGCAACGAAAAAAAAAGAAATAATACAACTTAACATGAGCTAGAAACAGGTGCTTATATGTTTGCGTATATGTATTTACTCCGCTGCATTGATTTTGAATTCTATTAATGTGAAACTTGTATATACTTCATTTTCCAATATAGAAACCCCTGCATGCGAATGTTATTTAATCAATTATTCGCTCTTTGCACACGCGTACTTTATCTGTATTGTATATGCATAAACAAACAGTCGCAATACTGCATAGCTAACAATATGGACAATATAACAAAAAAAAATATTGCGCTTGAGTATCTCCGCAAAAGCGAATGAAAAATTAAGCTAGAGCAAGATAACACGAATCCGGTTCTTTTACCACGTTATATACCAACTGTTGCTAAGCGAATTTACGGTTAATTTTTCAACGATAAACGTCACAAACTTCACTTTTACTTTATCATCGTTCTCTTCTTCTTTTCACAGGTCAGATTCTTTACAATGAAAAAAAACGCTTCAATAAAGTTAGCACAGCTTTCAATAATTTCGATTAAAACATCCCGTTATATTTATACACACCGCGTACATAAAATACATATCTAATTAATTCATGTTATACGTTTACATTTTAATCAACGGTAAAATGCACCGTATACAGCGCAGCGCGAGCAAAATAAAGGCCGCTGTCGGCGAATAAAATGCATTAGCAAGAGCGACGAGAGAAAGAGAAAAATAACACGTGTATAAATTACCAGCCGCTCAGTGGCAGCTCTCGCGCGCTCAGCTGTTTCTTTTACTTTTCTCGCGCGTGAACGACGGCAAAAATAGTGTCTCGGTCGTCATCATCATTATACGTGCTCTCCAGTGCGCGAATATAACCGTCACAGCTATCCGCATATATACACAGCGAAAAAGCCTACATTATTTTACCCTTCAATGCTAATCGCGTATAGTTTGCGCCAGCCGTTCTTTTCGAAATGTGGCGAGTTTGCCTCTCGAGAAATACTTTACTTTTCTCGAGATGACTGTTGCCAAAATATTTTGACGCGGGAAAAAGCGTAGAGATATACTATCACCGAAATGTATGGTATAAATATTCTCGTTTCTCAGCGGCGAAAAAAATGACTCTTTTTCCGAACAATCGGAGGGATTTTCCACGAAACAATAGCCGCCTCCAGAAGAAACTGTGCTGAACAGTTCCGACCTCCATTTTTTTTGTCGGCTGTCTTTCTTCACGGTTTTCCAGTCAAACTCCGAGTGGAGAACTCTTGCGGTGCGTTCTGAGAAGAAAGCCTTTCGTGCACGGCCCCTTTAAACTCGACTTCACTCGCTCGCGCTCGAAAAGGGGGATGATGATGATGATGATGATGATGTGTAGGTTTGCCGCCTGGTGATTTTTTTTTCTCTCCCTCTCTGTCGTTGCCTCGTTATTATATGCATAAGCGCACGAGAAAACTGATTCAACAGCTCGAGTTGCGATAAAAATAGGACGGCGGTGTGTGCGCGCTGTGTATACCTAGAAACATTATCTTTACCGCGTGCTCGCATTATCAAGGCTATGAGACGTTGCGCACGTCTATTCTCTTTTCTCGTACTTTCCTTCGTCTTTTTTTTTTTATTATTGTTTTTGATAAATTGGAATTTCGGGCGAACACGTGATTGCTTCGAATTCGATGTGCATTAAAATTGGCGATAAATTACATTTGCTGCGATTGTGTGCGCCACGATTTCAATTTTAATAAATTTTAATGCAGTTGGCCATTAATTTCGATGCTTAGTTAATCGATGCGTGTATCGATATGAAAATCCAAGCAATGCTTCAACAGTAGACTGCATATATTTCATGCTCGTTATTATAAACAAGAGTCACGTATAAAGCGATGGTTCGGTAATACATAAACTTTCGCGTAATTACAACACAGCCACGTTTTTCTTCTCATCGTCATTCAGCATCAAGTGGCCTGACACCGATCTCGCATTATCGATTCCGAGTGCTTTTCCGTAACTCTATTACATCGCGACCCACTCAAGACGCTTTCGAATTAGATTTTCTTAACAAAAACCAACCTTTACATCCACACGTTATGACTATACACACTGTCTGTGTGTGTAATTCAGGGTGTAGGCATATCTATGGTTAGTGATCAAGGAATGATATAACAGACTACAATGATTTATTAGTAATAATAGCAAGTAACAATAACAATACGCTTAACTTTATTCTCTCTAGCGAACGTCCGCTCTCGTCTACATTGCAAATCACACTCGCCGTTGGGTCAGCTGACCCGCCGAAGCATCCCTCTATCTCTCTGTCCCATCCTTCTAGCCAGCGCTGGATTAAGCCTTCATGAGGCCCGGGGCTAATACCTACCCTAACCCTGACACACGCTAGGGAGTAGTCTCTCTTACTTATACACTTGCTCTCACGTTCACGTATGTCTCTCTCTCTCTCACTTACACACACACACACACACACACACACACACACACACACACAGAGGCACTGCACTCAGAGGAAATAAAAACTCCCACAAATCTTATACAGCGACGCCGAAAACAATAAAAGTCTCCTCGATCGCGAGGAGCAGCCAATATATATATCGATACCCATGACACACACACACACACACACACACACACACACACAGCAGGGCTTCAGCGATAAAATCGTGGCACATCGAAGTCGTCGAGCCCGATGTAATCGCGGCCCAAGTAACTTTCTCGCCGCGACGATCTTCGGCCGCCGCGTCGTTCGCTCTATGCGCCTTGGCGCACAATATATACTATATTGTGTACCACAGCGCGAGCAGCGACGACGACGAGAGGAAGAGAGGGGAAAAAGGGGCTTACGTAAGAGAGACGCGCGCGAGCGGCGTAATCCGGAATAAGTAGATCCTCTCCGGATTCACCGCTATATAGAAGAGAAAGAGAGAGAAATGCCGGCGGCTGAGGATGACGATGACTTGTGAGGACGCGCGCGGAATTTCATAAGCGCGCGCAGCTTCCGCCCACTCTCTCTTTCTCTCTTTCTCCCGTGCGCGTTTTTCGAGAGTACGAGCCGCGCTCGCTATAGGCAAATACGGCTCTTGCGGTGGATTATGCTGCGCGTCCTCAGGTTTAAGGGTGCACAGCGCGCCCTGATCGATGCGCCATCTATCTCGAAGGACCTTATTTTACAAATTCATTGGAAGGGAGCTGTATAACTCGAGAATGAGAATTTCATATTTTTCGAGAATTTTTAGGATTCAAAAGTTCATGGATAATTCAGATGGTAAATATATTAGCTTTGTCCACGGTGTGTACGATTATGTTAGACTCAGTTCATGAATCATTTTTTGCTATTAACAAAATCCGTCGTTCGGATAGATGACCAGTCTATCCGATGTAAAGCATGCTTGAAGGTAGAAGTAAACATGGCAAGGAAAGCTTCTACAAAATTTCATACCCGTCAACGTGTATATAACCATGGCTAATTTCGTACCAGGGTAGCACTTTCGTCAGTAAAAGATTAAGTCATTAAATTACATTAAAATTCCTCAACGAAAAGTTAATTAGATCATGTTTGTACGTGTTATTAACCAAAAATTTAGCTCAACACCCCTATACCTATAAATTAATATTTTAACCACTAGAATTCTCTAATTTCGAAGCTAAGTCACGCTCAAGCGAATTAATAGTAATTCTTCGTCGATGGCCTACTTTTGTAAGAAGTATATTTCTTTTTTTTTTTTTTTAGTAATTGGTAGAGGTGAAACACTGCATGAACAAAAGGCCATAACGTTTTCCGTTCGCGTAACCTTTTCTGTCCAGCTCCCGAAGGAAAAAAAATTGCCAGTGGGCCAATGTACGCGCGCGTATATTCCACCATCTCGCATTGCTATACAGCTATATACAACACACGCACTACACACGCCGGTATATTACCAGTCGTATAAAATATATGAGCCGACGTCGGCGTCGTTCCACTCGCCATTTAAATTCTTAATGGACACCCGGCTATATGCTAATTCTCTCGGAAGTTTACGTTCTCTCCCTCTTGTTCGCTCTTTTTCTCTCTCTTTCTCTGTCTCTCACTCTCCTCTGTGTACAACGCTGCACGCGAAGCTTCGTTTTTTCTTCTTTTTCCCGCAGAACGACATCGGGAGATCGACTCGTCGCGTAACCGAGACTAATTGCTTTCGTAATCAGAGGCGCGCCTCCTGGCCTGCTGGATTATGGATTTTTCATAACACACTCATCCTGACATTACGCGTGACACACATATATATATGTATATCCTAGAAAAGCGCTATTTGGGTCAGGCGAGAATGAAGCGCGTGTATTTTGATTACGAACCCTCCGGCGGCGGAAAAACACATGGCATGTATCTCGGATGATTGCGTATAGATGTAGAATCCACGGAAGTACTGTCCATTGAAACGTATCGATCGAGTTAAAATTTTTGAGAATGGAAAAAAAAAATACGCCGTAGAGAAAATTTCCACCAAGCACCAGTTTTTACACTTTGAATGTGTACTTTAATTGAAGATCACACACAGTAATCCCCTTCCCAAACGCCTCCTCGCTTTGCACACGCTCTTATAACCACCGGCAACTGGAAGATTTCTAGAACGGCCCAATATCCAGGGAATTTCCCGGTTTGGCGCGACGCGTAACTTAAATTATGGAAAAGGGATATAAGGATTTTCCGAGGCCCCAGGAGATAGAGCGAGAAGACGGGCAACGACTGCGCAAGTTGCTCGAAAAGGAGGCTCCGGGCTATCCTATATAACTTTGAGCGGTTGCCGTCGCCGCCGCCGCCGCAAGCGTTTAATACGTTTTGACTTTTGCTTCGATGAACGCGCTCGAGAGACTCGAGAGTGTATAATGTATACGTATATGAGTAATTTCACTGGATACTGGAAACTTCAAGGGGCCTGGAAGTCGCGAAAATTTTCGCGAGGGCACACTTACCAGATCTATTTTTTCTGGTTTCTGGGACCTCTCTGAACAAGAAACCGTGCCAATTACTTGATTATCGGTTGCCACCCGACTTTCCGATCGAAAAAATCCAAAAATGTTCATATATGAAAATGTATACATTTTCTTTTGTATTTTTACTGCCGAGTGTATTATTTGTATATTGTGAATTCTATGGGACTTGGCGCTATACTTGTTATATATAGAAAGAAAGTGCTTTAAATTGAGCCTAAAATTTTTCAAATCGGATGCACTGGTTACGAGCTACGTACATTTGAATACAGCTTACTTTTAGGGCTCGCGAGATTTTCACTTTTTTTTCAAATTCTCGTTACTTTTGATCAAGTCACTCGATTTTAAAGTTTAATAGATTAAATTAAAGCTGTTTTCCTCTACTTTTTTACTGACGAATCTAAATATTTGTAGTTAGCTATATATATGCTTTCAAAAAACCGACCTGCTTTCAAGCCCTAAATGTAATTAGCTGTATTCAAATGTACGTAGCTCGTGTCCAATACATCCGATTTCAAAAATTTTAGGCTCAATTTAAAGCTCTTGAGCTGCACTTTCTTTCTATATAAAACAAGTATAGCGCCAAGTTCCATAGAATTTACAATATACAAATAATAGGCTCCGCAGTAAAAATACAAAAGAAAATGTATGAATTACATTTTTGGATGTTTTCGATCGAAAAGCCGGGTAGCAACTTCCAGACCCCCTGAAGTTTCCAGTATCCCGTGAAATTACTCATTTATAAGATATTCTGGCTGCGACTATTATCAAAGCTGAACTTTGAGAGCTTAGTTTTTCCTCGGCGAAAAATAGTCAATTACAATTCAAAGCTAATTTGCTCGACGAGCTTTATTTTACGGCTACAATCGAGATAACAAGATTTTTTTGGAATATCTAAATCCTACATTGGCATCCTACACTGGCATCAGACTCGAATCGCGTATCATCGAGGTTTGCACGGGTGCATCGCTGTAATACGAGTCGAGGGACAGTTTTCGAGAAAACGTTTTGTGAAATATTAATTAATGCATCGTACGTGGGTGTGTGCGTGTGTGTATCTGCGCGACAAATAAAAAAGCGAAGCTCAAACTGGCGAGCAACTGGTTATATATCCTCGTAAATCTATCGTCATAATGCAATTTGCGAAGACAATTTCTAAGCTTATTAACGAGATTACCAACTGGCGTCTCTCCCCTCCCCCTCCTCTCTCCGCGAATGGGAACGACCCCTTGCTTTTAGTTTGATTAAAGACTAACACTGCGATTCGGAATTAAGCTTCTCGCAACGCTTGCGTGAATTCATAAAGCCCTCGCATCTTAATTATCGTCTCTCTCTCTCTAGCTAGAGCTGCGCGTATATTATTATACATACACAAACGGCGGAGAGAGCGAGATGGAAGAAAAATCGATTCAAACCAGTCGTCTCTCTCTCTCTCTCTCTCTCTCTCTCTCTCTCTCTCTCTCTCTCTCTCTCTCTCGTCGACAAAACAAACGTATTTTACTAGACGGCTGCACACGCGACACTACACGCTGTTTACCGAAATAGGCTCTACTTAATCAATGCGAGTCTCTACACTCTCGAGAGCTCGCTCGCGCCGGCAAAGTTTACGAGGAGCCGGTGCAGTCTGCCAAGATAAAGGACACCGCGCGCGCGACGTATCAAGAATCTCGCCGGAGGCGGCGGCGGCGGCGGTGCGAAAGAAAACATTCTTCGCGCTAATTATCCTTTACTCGCCGTTCCCGCGCGTCCGTTGGCTGCCAAGTTAGCCGCCGAGAGCTTTTCTCTCGCGCGCCCGGCTCTTTGGAGAACGACCAACACTCTCTCTCTCTCTCTCTCTCTCTCTCTCTCTCTCTCTGTCTGGATTCGGCTTCTGCACTTTGACTCTTTTTATGCACGTATATATACATGTACAATGTACATACAGCGCTCGAGCCTTTTTCCAAGCTCTTCTCATCACGTTGCCTGATTAACGCTTGAATCATGTGGTCTAAAGGGCTGAGTTGATTGTCTGCGGTTTATACACGCGCTCCGACGATGCGACGAGGACGCATCTGCAGTGTGCGT
Organism: Philotrypesis tridentata; assembly: GCA_018906965.1. Taxonomy (NCBI): domain Eukaryota; kingdom Metazoa; phylum Arthropoda; class Insecta; order Hymenoptera; family Pteromalidae; genus Philotrypesis; species Philotrypesis tridentata. Next base: position 4,495,270 of record JACCIB010000011.1, on the reverse strand, counting down.
ACAGTGTATATATGTATAGCGTGGTTTTGGATTTAACGGTCATTCGGCTGTGCGACTGATGACGATGGATTGCCTTTCGCTGGTCAATTGAATATTCAACCCTATGCATCTGTGTATGGCATTAAATTATATGTGTTTTATTCGAGCTTTAATATAATGACTCCTGAATTATTTAAATTATGTGTAAAGAAAAACCAACGAAACATCACTTCGGCTAATGATACTTTATTTGGCGCGTGTGTGTGTGTGTGTGTGTGTGTGTGTGTGTATACAAAAATCTATTGGGATTCCTCTTCAGGACTCTAAATAATTTTAAATTACACTAACATTTTGGTCGATATTACTCTTTCTCCGGTGGCGCATTAACATCTCGCGGCACAATATCCGTATCGAAATTTGCCGATAATGATGCCGTTTGGGTTTTTTTCACTGATTCGTGTATCGTAGAATGTCAGTGTAATTTAAAACTATTTAGAGCCTTGAAAAGAAGTTCAAGCCAACTCGAATAAAGTTTTATTAGCTCAAAGTAATGTTTCATTGGTTCGTTTACAAATCTCAACCATCGAAAGATAACTGCATTTTTGATTATTTAAATTATTATTTGACTTATCTGTATATTTACTATCGTACAAATACGATTGATGTGTAGACAGAACTGCAGGGCGGTTCTTTAAATTTTGTACAAATATCCAAAATTTTCTGTTTTTAATCTAGTGCACTATCAATTCCACGTGTGTACACTTCCATATAATAAAGTCCAATATACACGAAACGAAAATGAAGTGAGGGAGAGAGAGATATATCCACTCGTTTCAACTGAGAAAAATACGACTATCTCTCTCGCACGTTCGCATATATATGCACATACATACACAACAATCGGGCACAAATCATGAATCGAATCCAGAACAAACCAAATCTCCTCGACTGTACAAATCACTCAAGCCCATTTTCCAAACTGCGTACATCGCGTCGCGCGCGCATATTTCGCGACCAGCTGTACACAGACACTGTACATGTACGCGCGCATTCCAATTTCATGCATGGAGAGCTCTAATCCCGGCTCTGGAAAAAAGCTGCCTCGTTATCGTCCGTTTCCGCAGTCCTGCGCCTGCATAGACGTACGCGCCGACTGTCAAAAAAGGAAGAAAAAATAAAAATACGTCCGCCCTTTATATTCGACTCGAATATCATTCGCGAGGTGACTGTATTTTTATTAGGCTATCGCCCGCCGCGCTCTCGACCTATAATTCGCAGCTTTTATCTTTCGCTTCCTTTCACTCTCTGCGCATGTGTATTCTTTTGAAATTTATTATGAAATCCAAACATAACGATGCATCGTGCGTGTATGTGAGTGTAACTCATGTGGCGTATATATGTAAATGTGGATCGGAAATTTCGTTAAAGCGATACTTCTTCCTGTACATATAAGTATTATATATGTGTGATGAGCGGTTAGCTACATTCCACGACGTCTCGTTACAAAAACATCAGATGTATGATATTTGGAGAAAGGCTCGGCTGGAACTTTCTATACGCACTATGCACACAATCGTACACGCAATTCTCTCTGCCAAAACCGATATACATATATATATACGTGTGCGTGCGTGTGCGTGTAGATGAGCGCGGTTTACGTAAACAATTAGCAGCCGTAATACTTTCAGATTTCACAATTACCCAATAAGCGCTATTTTTCTTTCTTATCGCAGTATATAGTACATAGCTATCCTCGCGGGCGCGCCTCGGGCCCTCGTGCTCTGGATCGAGCTGAAAGATTAAACGACAACGATCCGCCGCCGGCGGAATTTTATTCGACCATTGTGTCCGCGCGCGCATCAGTGATTAATTAAATCCGCCGCTGCAGTCATGCGCTCATCCTCTCTACTACTATACTGGCGTCTGCTCCTAAATTAATTGTGTTCCCCAATTAAATATCCTCTTAATTGGCGCGGACGTCTCCCGTTAATATTTCAATAATCGAGTCGTGTGTTGTTGGTCAGTTTCAGATACGAGTCAAGATGACGAGTGTGGTAGCGACGATAGTCCACGGCTACAGGGACATGATGGACAATAAGTCCGGTAAGTACGATTTTTTTATTTCGATCGGCCTGAAGGACAGACCGATATAGATTTGTCTAGGTCGAACGACTGCACACTGCAGTTGTATGCAGCGCAGATATTCAGCGAAGAGAAAAACGAAGTTTCACTTGTATAATAAAGTCTTCCTGATTACGACGGGATATAATGTATATCTATATAGCCTTACGTAATAATCTTTCTTATCGCACACACTGTTTTGCGTTTAATACGCAACTGCATGGAAAAAAAAGTAAACACATACAATCGATGATCGCCTCGTTAAAGCGTGAAATAATACAGCAACAACTTGTCGATTAAACTGGTTTTGTTTTTTAATTATTTTTAGTTTCTCTAATAGCACAGTGCGGTTTTTTACTCGCGCCGATGAGTTTGCGGAAATGTCTTTTTTTCCCTCTTCTTCTGGGTCTACATGCACGCGGTAAACTCACGCGAATTCACTTGCTAGACTGCTAATATGAATGTTCAAGCGTGTTCTTTTTTTTATTCTTTTTTTTTATTTCAATGAAGACATATCGCACGACCGAAACCGGTATACAGCTTGGACGCATCGACAGGACGAGACGTGTTATTCATATATCCGCAGACGACCGCCAAATACACACTGCAATGAAATCCTCGGTGTCCGGGCGGCGCCTTGACCCTTATAGTTTGCACTTTCGCGCAGCCGCGCGGCGCGATCTCCTCCTCTCTTGTTTGCCGAGTTTCCATTTTTTCCCTCTCTCCCTCTCTCTCTCAGCCGAAGAAGCTCCTCATATAGACACACTGCACGCAGAGCGAAGGAGAGTTTTCCGCGTTCCTCCGCGATTATTGCGCTTGTCTTCGTAAAAGTTTGAGCGCTTCTCTACTCCTCGGAGAGCCGTCTCTCGCTTTTTTATATTGATGTATGCGCGCACGGCACGCGCGCAATTTCGCTTGGCTTTTTGAAGCGGAATCCTCCCCCCCCCCCTCCCCCGAAATCTCGACGCTTTTCGGGACTATACCTCTCGGGTCTCGAGAGAGAGAGAGAGAGAGAGAAGCTTTTAAAAGATTGCGATTAGGTCGCCGGCTTTTGTCGATTTAATTAGAGAACTGGTAAGAGTAGGAAGTGTGCTCCAGTTGTCGTGGCAAACTTAAATTGAGAAAACTATTTGGCTGGTCGAGAGCAGCTCCTCGCGCGCGGTGAGCCGAGTGCCTGCGTATGTACTATATAGCTCCCAGCGACAAATGGAGGCATTCAGTTTACCGATAAAATTCGTTGGAGCGGGAAGAAGAGCAAAAAAAATGCTTGAAAGATATCGTCTCTCTCTCTCTCTCTCTCTCTCTCTCTCTCTCTCTCTCTCTCTTTCTCCGTCACTCACGGTGTCTAAGTTCGCGATAATGTATAAATCACGCCGCTACTGTGTAGCTGCTAATGAAGTCCATTATATTCACAGTGAAAGTTCCTCGAGTTTCGGGGAGATGAATTTTGAACAGCGGCGAAGAACGATGGCTCGCCGTTCGAGCTTTACAAGAAAGCTTTGTGAAGCCAAAGTTTCTCGCGGATACACACACAATTCCGGGAGAGTCGATAAGCTTGAAATATATATTCGAAAACGAGTGTATAATACTGCAACTACACTTCGGACGCGTCAAGCGCTTTTCTACATCAAGATAGAGAGGAGAGAGAGAGAGAGAGGGGGGGGGGGGAATTTCGGAGAGCTTTCAAGTTCGCGGGCTGAATCGAGCCGGCGATTCGCGCAAGGTGTTTCCACTGTATACCAGTATATACACACTCGTGCTCGTCTCCTCGTTACACAAAGCCCGCGAGTGTATATAACGACAGTTTCGCATACGTGTGAAAGTAGCTCGTCGTGGCTTTCGTGGTATGGCAAAACGTATAAGGCTCTGCCAGCGGTCAGCATTGTTGCGACACGCTTAAATGCTCGTGTCGTCGTCATGCGTAACACTTTTTTTTCTTCTTTCTCTCTCTTTCTCTCTCCCATTTCTCTCGCGTCCTTTGTGGCTCTCCGCGAGCGCGTCGCCGTCGTCGTTCATTCTTTTCGGCAGACGACCTTAAACGAGTAGAAATCAAGACCGATCCCGTCGCTCATTTTAATTTCTGCAAAGAATAACCTTAAACGTATATGTAAATCAAGGGTAAACTCGGAGAGGCTAATTGAAATCTGGAGGAAAATTATACAGCTGTCCTTATAGTGGTACGCTTTGTGACACGCTCGCTCTTTCTCTCTATAAGTTAAAAGTCGTGACTTTGACGTGAGGTTTCAGTATCGCGTATAACGAAGTCACCTTAAATGTAATGTAAATGATGAAGGGTATACGCTCGAGCGTCATTTAAATATGAAAGAAAATTAGCGGCTTGATACAGCGATGCGTACGAGGCTCTAAGCTCTCTCTAAAAATCGCAACTTTGACGTAATTTTTCTGCGAGGTTCAGTCATATGGCAAAATATAGCTCGAAGCCAAGGGCAGAAGGAAATCATTCAGAGGCACGATTATGCTTTGGAAATTAATTTTTCTTGGCATTGGATGAAACAACGTATATACAATATACAATATACATACATATTTATTACAGTATGCACATGACTCGATGGTGCAGAAACGCTTCTAATGCTAACCATTTATTTATTGATTGTTATGATAAACAGAAAATGACGGGGAGATGCATGAGATTTAATTGCGAATGGGTTTGATTTACGAGTGAAGCGTTAAATGCCTATGGAGCCATGCGCTCGCTATAAAATTCACGATACACCGCAATGAAAAAAAAACAAAACAACTCTGTGCATACGTTTTCAAAAAGGACATTGAAACGTCTTAATTTCGATGTGCATCATAAGTTATACGAAATATTTATGAAAATGGCATACGCTCGGTGTATAAGAAAACTATAAAAAAACTAAAAGAATATTTCCAGCCTGCAATACAGTATATATCCATACATCAGGCCGACGTTGGCCACTCTTACGTCAAGTCATCCTTAACTGCTACTTGGCAACTGTGCGTAAATTATATTACGCACTGCAGCAGTTACCAAGTAGCAATTAAGGGGGCGGCTTTGCGCATTATTTTCTCTATTACAAAAAAGGGCATGCTTGCACTTGGCTGCAAAAGCAACGCGAGTAGACAGGAATGAAGAAGAGAATGCTCTTGCGTGCGCGCGGGTGAATCTCAAAAGAAATGAATCGGTAGAAAGTTTAGAATCTCGCGAGAGAGAAAGAGAAAGAGAGAGAGAGAGAGAGAGAGAGAGAGAGAGAGAGAGAGAGAATTGAATTGAATTGAATTGAATTATTTATTCCAAAAGACTAAGGGTTAAGGCCCTTTTTAGAGTCACATACATAATAATCCATATTAAGGGGGGGGGAGAGAGAGAGAGAGAGAGAGAGAGAGAGAGAGAGAGAGAGAGAGAGAGTTGAGCTGGCATTTTGACAGGCCTTCGAAGAGTGAATTCATAAAACCCTGGTGGAAATGTGTGCGTTCGCGCCGAGTACACGCGTGCACTGCACGCATTCGCCGACAGATGAGAGAGAATGAAATGATTCGGTATATACGGCGCATGAAAAGCTGCCAATATCCGCACGCGCGTATACTTTCTAAATATCGGTTTCACGTGCGAGCAGCAGCACACACGCCGACTATATACTTCGCCACCGCGCGATAGCTTCAATGGCACAGAGCTTTCACAGCGCGGCGGCGCAGAAGCCCGCATAACAGCCTCGCTCGGAAAATCGCGCGCGACAACGAAGAAGACAAAGTTTGCTCGTTACCAAATGTTCTTTTCAGAGCAAAACAGAGGAATAACGAGAGAGAGAGGCCATGTTTGAATAACAGTTATAATTTTATATCGGCTTTGTGCTCCGTCGTGTATGGTACCAGCTATATCACAGTGTGAATGTGTACATGCCCGACCGCTGAATGAATAAGTAGTAAAAGTTGTAGGCGAGAGAGCGAGTACAGCCGGGTGATTGGCAGGCCTGACGAAAGCGCGCCAAAAATTTTTAATTCGAACCACGGAATTACGTAAGCCGCGACGCCCCTCCCGACGAAATCCTTCGGGCGCATCCCACGTAGCAATTTTACGATAAAATATGATGGGTCTGTCAGAATATCGTCATAATTTATGACGAGTGTTATTATAACATAATATTATTTTGTGCTAATGGGAGCAAGGTTTATAATGCAATATGATAAAATAACAGCATTATAACCCGATCTATTTTCTATCGGGGATACAGTACGACTGTTCTCCTATAAACTTCGACGTACTTCTTGCATTATCGCGTGAAAAATCGAAGGCGCAGGCAAATCGACGCTTAACCCGCGGAATTAAAGCTCGAACTGCGAACTGTAATTGGCGAGGGGAAAGAAAGCTACTGCTCCATTCCCCGGCGATGAGGGGGGATCGTGAAAAAGATTCCAAGTCCGACGAGCGCGAGCGGAGCCTCCGAGAGAAAGAGAAAAAATGAACAAAAGCCCTCTCGACTTTGGCCGGTGGCTCTCTCTCTCTCTCTCTCTCTCTCGAAAGTAAACTCACTCCGCGGAAGAAACTTTTCGCGGCAATTAACCGACCGTCGAAGCTCCCGATTGTCCCTCTCTCGCGCACTTTTCCTGCGCGCTCCGGGGGTATATGTACACATGGAGAGAGTGAGAGAAAAAAGCTAATTAAAAGGCGCTGATGGAAGTTTAAACGACCAAGTTGTTGATGTTATTATACTAAACGGCTTGTGCGCGCAGAGTGACTCTTACTTCATCGTTAATTTTCCGCAGTTTCCCGCGGCTCGGAAGAACCAGCTGGTACTGGAGCTGACAAAAAATTGTTTTTGTGCGGTTACAGAGTATACTGCTCATCTGGTGTATCCACTTTTATATAGACAACTTAATTGAGCACGCTTCCTTCGTAAGAGATTGAAAAAATTCACTTACCGCACGGACGTATAGCAGCGCATAATCGTATTTTCCTCACGTATAGTACGTATACGTACACTTGCATCATCCCAGGCGCATACACAGTGCTTTTTCATTAAAACGCATCAAAACGCTCGTCCTCGCGTAACTAAAAAAAAAAGTTGGAAGAATAAGAAGGAAAAAGAAGGAGAGAGAAACACAGTCTCTCTCTCGTAAAGCAGCTGGAAAAGCAGTCTATGAAAATTCCGAAGGACGACACAGCGCGCGGCTTCTCTATGAACATTTTCCGTACGACGCTTCGGGCATCGCCAGTAGCAGCAGCAGCAGCAGTCTGTGTATACCTATACAAGTGCATGTACATACCGGTATATGGCGTACACATCGCGAGAGTACGAGCGCATCTTCCCTCTCTCGGGCGCGCATGTAGCGCGCACCACACAGTCGACGCTCTCTTCTTTCCTTCCCGTCTGCTGCGCCGCTTAAATTAAGGTCTCTCGCACGAGATGCTGTGCGTCGCGCGCGCGCGCTCGCGCGGCTCATCTCCCCCGATATAATATCCTTTAGCGCGTGCAAACGAGCGAGAGTATAGTGTGAATTGTGTCTACGTGCTATGCGCGCGAGCCAAAGTCTCCGTGTATACTTGCACTCTGTATATATAGCTGCAGCTATATATACAGAATGCAAGTATATATACGTATAGTATAATCACCCACACGCGTTGCGCTCAACGACGTTTACATAATTTTTAGTCGGTTAGCCGATACCTCGCTTGCTCGCTCTTTTTTTTCGCGCTTAGCTGCCGCTTTTTTTCTCTCCTCCGTGCGCGCGCGTAGTACTCACACACACACACACACACACACACACACACACACACACAGGCCGCTTTCTATTCAGGCTGTAAGTTCGAGAGAGACGAGCGAGCGACAAAAGCGCGTCGAGTGCTTCGCTCAGCAACTCTGTACATGCTCTGTATGTAGGATCCTGTAGAGGGAGGGGGAGGAGGGAGAGATTAACGGAGCGTTGACCCTTTTTTTCGGGAGTGTGTGTTACGGATTTTTCTTGCAAGCTCGGCGTCACACTCTTCTGAGGCTTTCTCTCTGTGAAGCGATAGGGTTGATAATCGTGGTGGATATACAGGGGTGTATGTGTGGAACGGTGAATTTTTAAGTTTTATATTTTTTGATGGGAGAATTATTTGTTATGCAGGTTGATGAAATGTTATTCAGCTTGGTAATCCAAAACGATTTCGTTTCTTAGTCGACTATCTATGTGATAGTGCGCCATAATTGAGGGCGAATTTTGTGTAGGGAGGACAAACCCTTAACAATAAATCAGTTGAATCGTATAGAAATAATGTTTTGATATACAATATGACTGATTTGTTATTGTACAAGATGAAAGATTAAAATATTAAATCAAGAGCTGATACTGTTCGAGAGTTGTGAAGAACCACTTCTTACATATCTTGTATTTACATCTATACTTAACATGTATCAATAAAATACATTAAAGTAGTTTAATCTAATTCATTATAGGTATAGCTACTAAAAGCATGCCATTAATTCATATGATTTCATGCACTACCTGCATGATTCCAAACGAATAAATAGCTCTCATGATTAGATACTCCCCGGAAGATGTTTTACATGCTGATATGGATGTAAGGATTTCAATGATTAGAAAATCAGCTAGCCTAGTAAGATAATAAAATAGAGCAGAGATAAGCTAAATATGAACGGTACGATTCAGTTATATGATAGCAAAAAATTTTTTAATCGCAATTAAGTTCAAATTCCTGTATTCACGTAATATCTTCTAGAATAATCAGTTTGTTACAGTCATAAATTCGGTTGATTTTTTTCAATAATATTGTAGGTAAGATCCAAAGATATGACCATGATCTCACAAAACAGTTGATTTGGCTCTAGATTGATCTATGGCTTAAATCTGATATATTTCACTCCACTTGATTATCATATATGGCATCGTGCTCGTGCATTCTCACAAGATACGTAATCAATTACGTTTAATCAACTCTTGAACAGGGAAATTTAATAATTTTTATGATATGACTGATAAAGTCAAAGTACAGAGCCATGATGAGCTTCAATTTAAACTATACTTTGTCCAGATGAAATGTTCTGATAAAAAGTTATTCCTATTTGTGTAAAAAAGTGAATAATAATAATGTTTCTGCGCTTTTTATTTTTCAAATCTCAATGAGTTTTTATCCCAATATTTAAGTGCATTTGATCTAATCGAAATAAAGCTTAAATTAAAGCTTTGACTCTGTCCTTTGACTTTAGTCCGTCGAAAAATTTATTACGTACAATCATAAATTATATAGAAAAACAATGTTCAGACAGAAAGTATTTTCATTGAAATTACACAGTGCACGCGTTTAAGTACCGATGAAACATGATCGATTACTTATCTTGCACGAGCTTACATGGTGACAGTGTTAGAAAAATTTTAACCCAAGACATTAGAAGAGAGCCTCTTATTGTAGATTTGATTATGTATTTAGTATAGAAATATATGATAATAGTAACACCTACTGATTTAATCAACGAAATTCTTCTGTTTCAACAAGTCTTTGTGTATACCGATCGCTCTTTTAAAAACCACGATAACGCATTGCCCGATTCACCCTTCAATCGCGCAACTGCGACTAAATTTCCAATAGAACGAAATCAGCTCCTCTGTTCATTCGCCATGTCTCAGTTAGACTGGCTCATACTCTATATACATACTCTCTTTTGTGCAGCTTAGCTCTCGGCGCATCGTGCGGCTTTGATCCGGCCGGCAGCCCGAAGAATTACGCCTCGTCCGGAAGATAGACTCGAGACGAGTACTTTGGCCCCGAATCTTCGTTCTCACACGCGAGACCGAGCCGACTCTTCCGGTCGCAGGAGTCATTAATGGGAGTTCTCGGCAAGTTTGCCGTAATAGTTAGCTCCTCGAGAGAAACTCGCTGATAACGACTTTGATAGGCTTAATTTTTTTTTCTTATTCTAGAACGTTGATTGTCCTGGGATTGTTCTTATCAATTGTTTTGCAATTAAAGTTCGTTATGAAGAAATAAAATCCATTCCGTTGTTTAACAAAAGAAGCGACTTATTACAAGATCCGCGTGAAATCTTACTCGGCCATCTCTCGGCTCGTTTCAACGAAAAGTGGGCTGCTCTCCCTATACTAGAAAGTGAAGTTAATCTTCTGGATAGAAGTTCTAGTTCGAATTTTCGGAAACGAGGCGTGTTATAAAAAATTCTTATCAGAGAGTAGCCACCAGAAATAAAAGTGTCATACTAGCATATGTTACATCGAACTGTAGAAATGCTCCCAACGTTTATTTTCCCTCGAAAAGCGATAAGCCGCTTACGTACGAAATTTCAACCGTAATAGCAATTCGCGTACACCGCGACAATCGCAGTTAGGCCAATCATTCGAGTTTTCCTCCTGGAAAAATCTGTGCCGGTATATAACGAGAGCGAGTGTATGGACCTATTGCCGAAAAATTTTACAGGTCACCCCGCGGTCCGCCTGCTGGTGGTCAGCGAGCTTTTCTCTCCATCTCTTTCAATGCGCGACGAGCGCGTTGGATTGGCCCATTGTTCGTTTTTCCTAATTACGCCATTGTGCTCGCGCGATGCGGAGAAAAAAAATGTGCAGTTCGGCGGCGAGTCTTTCGCTTGTATAAACGTCCTTTTTCCTTCGGTTCGTTGACGCTCGGCCATAAGGCGCGACGTCCTGTCAAAGGACACGACGCTCTTGTTCTTCCTCTATTTTTTGAGCTTTCAGAGCAGATCCGCATGAGAGAGTCGCGAGAGAGGCTCGAAGAGATTTGGGTTGAGTCGATGAGATGAGAGAGAGAGAGGGGGGGGGGGAGCGCGCATTGTAAGGGGAATGCCTTTTGTCGAGGACTATTGTAAGGTTGCGAGAGAATTCAACAGTACGATGAAGGATATCCACTTTCATTTTCTTTCCTTTATTTTTTTTTAATTTTGCGCAAGGACGCGATAATGATTATTCAGGCGTACATGTAGACATATTTTAAAAAAATGATCCTAACGACATTTTAAACATTTTCATGCGACTCACGCGTGAGCGCTCTGGAATATCGTAAAAACTTACGCAAATCCTTGAAGGCTATACTTAGGAAAAAAAAAATTAATTCACGCAGATTTCACAGGTATACGCAAATATAACGCACGCAAATTAAATTTGGAACTTTCCAACTGTCCGCAGATCCACGGGTGCGCGAGTGGCCGATGATGAGCTCGCCCTTCCCAACGATAGCCATCTGCCTGAGCTACGCGTACTTCAGCAAGGTCCTCGGGCCGCGGCTCATGGAGAACCGCAAGCCCTTCAACCTGCGCGGCATCCTCATATTCTACAACCTCGCGCAGACCATCTTCTCCACGTGGATATTTTACGAGGTAAGCCGTGCTGTATAATACTATATATATATAGTGTATAACCGGCGCGTGTTATATTAACCGCAACCTCCCCTCGGCGTCTCTATATAGTACACACATTCGCAGACATTAAATACCTATATACACCGCGCGGCTGGTCCGCTAATTTTCGAGACGGATGTGAAAGTCAGTTTTTGCATATTACGCATATCTATACATACGTGCGTGTATACGCGCGCACGCGCGAGTTGCCGTTACATAAGGGACATTCCTCGCGTTTCCACATTTTTCGCCGGTATAATCCACCTTCTCGCCGCGTTTACGCGCGTCGAGTCGTTAATAGGCCATATTATATACACGTGGAGCTCGCACGCGGGATTGTAATGACGCGCGCGTCGCTGCTGCTTTGACGATGAATACGAGAACAACAATATGTGTGTATACGCGCGTGAGTACAACGTTTACGAGTTGTTTATCCTAACCGTCTGTTTGCTTTTTCAATGTGTGATCGATCGATCGATCGATCGATCGACACGATTGTTTGGAAAAAATTGCGTACACGCACTGCAGTGCGTGAGACGTAGTGGTTTTTTTTGCGAAACTGCGGCGTCCACGGCGGTGTACGGAAAAAATTTGATAAATAAGTGAATATCCGAGCAATTGCAGCTACTGCGCTGAGATTAATAATGTAAGGAGTACGCCGCAGTCCTAGCAACAAATCAAACGGGCGCCTCACGCGATTGACGCAGTATAGGATATAAAAGAGCCAAGGTTAAAAGAGAACGCTCGTCGTTCGCGTTGTAAACGTCGATCAAAAATGCAGATTGTAAAAAAAAAGACTGCTTGTAAACGGCAACTGGACGCATAATAAACGAAGCTTAAAAAGCAAATGAAATTGTAGAGCAAGCGCTTTGCGAAAAGAATTTTATGGGTATCCACGCGCGATTACGCGTATAATTTACCGTCGAGATCCTGTGTCTAATAAATTCGACGACGCTATATATGCACGACATCCACATCCGGCCTCTGCAACAAATTCAATCCGAGAGCGTTCCCCCGTCGTTACACACAAATCTCCCCATAAATAACTCTTAGCTCGCGCGCTCCATCCCGATGTGCACACACTCCTCGAAAATCGACAAATCGATCGGAAGCACTTGTATACACTTCCAAGACAATGGCGATGTGCATTCTGTACTCTACACGTGTGTGTGTAGACGGAGAAGCGATTGGGAAGAAGTCGCGCGAATTCCGATTGCTCCGAGCTTCTCAAGCGCGATATCGCGTCGTCGTCCGCGACGAAGAGTCCTGTCGGCCTCGCGATGAGCCGAATACCGTTACTCAAGGAGGTTTTCGCGCGCCGCGTACATCACGGGGGAGTGCCAACTTGTATATATATATGCCTGTGTGTGTCTCCGCGCTGAGCGAACCAGTTCGATTATTTTTTTTTCTTTTCTTTTTCGAGTAAGTATGCATATTACACACACGTATATTCGTTCGACTTTATAAGATAAGAGATATAAGTATGTTAGTAAGTAGTGCGGGCGTATTTCGGTTTTTTTTTTTTTTGTTATCGAGAATATTTCACGACGCATGATATGGGAGATGAATTTGGGTCGATCACTCGATTAGCCGGGATATTATTAAAATAATCATAATAAATCACTGGCTTCGATCGGTACCTATATGCGCGCTGCATTATGCAGATGCGGCTGAATTTAATAATTCAAATTATAATGCGCGCGCGCTTCTATATTGGCGCTCGCATTATTCTCTTTGATCCTTGGCAAGGGACTCGATCTGATTGTTGAAATATCCATTAGTTCGGCGTTAAATATTCAGACCAAACCTGTTCGGTGTATCAGACTGTAACGTAGTAGCATACAACGTATGCATTTATGCTGTACTTAGTAAACGTGTAGAGAGTGTCTCAAAGACGATATGCGCATATGGAAAAACAGGACGATGCGATATAGCATATACTGTCATCCTGCCGTTCTGCATCTCTCGATCGCTAGATCTTTTGGGTCAAAACAAAAATCTTGTAAAAGCATATCATAATTAGTAGTCATCCGGCGCGCCCTACTTCTGCAACAAATTTACGCGCGCAAATATCTCTCGACTGCGTTGCTGCAAACAAGCTGTGTACAGAGCTTCAACTCTAGTTTGACTATGTTTTCGTATTTCATTTTTTTTTTTTTTCAACTTCGCAACGCGCAGAGCTAATCGCGCCGCGAAGCCCGCGCGCCGTGTCGAAACTCTCGCTTCCCTCCATAAAAAAAAAAAAAAAATAAATAACGTGATCAACAGACGTATACGTAGACACGTAAAATACTCGCGACGACTCGACTCGTCTGCCGCTTTCGTCCAATGCGAGGCGCAGCAGCAGTTGGCGGCTATGTATATATAGTTTTGTTTTGTCGAACCGCAAGAATGTGAAATTGACGCGACCGCGATGTCGCTCCAATAAAACCCAAGCGCTATATACTACTGCAGCCTCGATAATTCGAATTGTGTTATTTCTAGCCATTGGAACACACGCCGCAGCGAGTTTACATGCGCGCGCGGCGTCGAGTGAAACTTGCTGCCGCCACGACTTTGCGCAGATGTATTGTACACACGCCCGTTTATGGGAGTTTGGAAAAATCTTGAAAGTCAATAATAAGCCACGCGCTGACGTCGCTATTTCTACAGCTTTGATGGACTCGCGGCTTACATGGCTTTATGGCGAATTTACGTCGACGAAGCTTCTCGACGATGCTAATTGATCGGCTCGCGCGCATACGAAATCCTCATTTCTCTCTCTCTCTCACTCTCTTCTTTCCAATACTTCCATAAGCGTCGTCCACGTGATTTCGTATACGCGACTCGTAAATTAAGGATGTATTGCCTTGTCCAGAAGTTGCTTTTTTTTTAACGTCACGTTAACTGACGATAATTGCTGGAAAAAGCCGAGATATCGGTGGAAAAATTTTGATTGAGCGAAGAAACATTCGCCGCGTGTGTTTTAGGATCGCGTTCACTTTCGGAGTTGAAACGATAGTGTTGTTGTTTTCAACGTTGTTATAAGACGGATTCGTCACAAGCTTTGTCTTTTCATTCGCTTAGTAATCGGTTATTTCTCATCGATTTGCTAACTTACATTTCATAAAATACTTAATAACTATACTGCATAGCCGTTTGAAACGTTAGAAGCGATTTAAATTTAGCATGATGATTTCGAGAGCTCGTTGTAGTAGGCCAAGCTATAATAAAATTCGCTATCGGCACGTGTATTCGGCACTTGCATTTTCCTATATGAAATTCCATTCACTATATAATGACAAAGTAAGAGAGAGAGAGAGAGAGAGAGAGAGAGAGAGAGAGAGAGAGAGAGAGAGAGAGAGAGACAGGAGGAGGAGGAGGAGGGGGGCTAACTACTCAATGACTTTTGGGCAGCGGGAAAATTCGCGTCACTGCGCCCGCGCAAAGGATGATCCGAAAGAAAACGCTGCTGTGTAGCAGAATACTTTCTCAAAGGAAACACGCGTTTCTTCGTATTATTGTTAATTTTAACGCAATTTTCACAACAACCAATGAAATCGGGTCGCTCTTACACTTTTCGTAATTCGTGAAAGACCTTCGGAGGATCAGTCAACGAAGCTCACCCTTAAATTATTTTTTACCGCGGTAAATACCGAACCAGGTCATCGACATTCTCCGAAAACGGAATAAAAAAAACTTCCGGAAAAACAGGCGTCAATTGCATTCGAACGAGCTTGAAAGCCGAAAAGCAGGAGGCTCGATAGGAAGGAACGAGAGAATAAAATGAAAAAAGAGCCACGAGCGCGTAATTTTCGCTGACGAGCCGCTCTCTGACCCATAATCCGTGCGCGAGGTATTTAGCGAAATTCCGACGCGCATTCGGCGCACGATTAGTATTTCGTCTGCGCAGCCTGCGCTCGTTGCGCGTATGTGTATACAGTTATACGTGTGTGCAGCGTGTAGCGCGTCGACGATCCAGGTCGGTTTCACACCTCCGCGCTTTTTTCTCCTCTCGATTTTCCCTGTATACACGCGTACACGTAAAATGTAGCGCTGGGGATTTTCGCGCGGCAGCGCCGAATGAATTCGGTCGGCAAATTACCTCCTCGACGTACAGATACTGAAGATGCGTTAAAAATGAATGGATGATGTGTGTCTCTGCGTGTGTTCGAGAATTCAAATTTTCTGTATAAGGTTGTGCGACACACTGGAGTGTAGCGAGTAAGGAAAGCTGCTCGGTTGAAATTGGTCCTCTTAAAAAAAAGTGATGGCCTTTGTGATTCCGATTGGTCTCTAAGTAAACTTAATTATGGTTTCCATGTTCATAGGTCATCACTGATATGTACTTAGAAAAGCAAAGCATAACCCAAATCGCTCGCGAAGCGCGTGCTAAGTTCCTTATATTAATTGAAATTATAATGTACTTCGCGTAATGGAACAGAATGTTTCCGTGTTGATAATTAGAGCGATATTTAATGCAAGTACAATTTTCCACTCGCAAAATAAACGCTCGTAATAAACACTTGATAACACACGTGTGTACTCTTCGCTATTGATTTTAATGCAAACACACGAACGAACTGAATGAAAATAACCGCTTGAAATCGCTGTCTATAATTCGCGGTTGTATATACATGCACAATTACACACAAAGCATATTTAACAGTGTCGAACACTTGTGCGAAAAGCTCTGCAAACGTTCAAAAATTCACCAACCCAATATGCGCGGTCTTATAATTTTCAATGCGCACTGGCATCAGTCACGCGGTTATTCCCAGGAAAATGACTTTTTTTTTAACGCGCATCGTCGCCCTAACGCGTAATCTCGTCGCGAATCACGGAATCATGCGCACAAAGCGCGCGCATACGAGCTTTAATACAAGCCGAGCATTGATAAACCGTGTGGGCCTCGAGTAAACATATAGGCGATGCTGCTATGTGTATCGCTCGTTTGCCATACCCACTTGCACACGCAAGTGCACGCGAGTTTGAATTATTTAATTCCGTCGGCAACTTCGACGCACATACGCGCGCACACACACACGCCGCGGCGGCTGGATAAATTTTAACGCGAAGCTTGCGTCGATTCGATAAATAAAAGCATTCGATGCGCTGCGAAACTCGCCAGGGGGAAAAGTAGGTCACGGTGTATTTAGCGCAAAAAGTGCAGCGCGCTGCACGAATCGTCTCCCCTTTAAAAACAAAGCGCGACGATGAGAACAGGGGAAAGAGCGAGCTATACGCATATATATATATATACGCACACACACACACGCGCGCGCGCGCGCGTATCCAGGAAAAAAAATGTAAAGAACACGCGACTGCAGCAGGCCATCGCACTCGCAGGAACTTCATTACCGGCCCTCGGCCTTTTCACCCAATATATACGTGTGGCTCTTTCACTTTATAAGTGTATACGGACGTATATGTCTTTATGTATACACGTATTCGCGCGAGTGTGTGCGTACATGTATATATACATCGTCGCGCAGGTGCGGCAATGTCGCGCCGGAGTCGCTGACACTTTCATGCACCGGAGGCGGCGGCGGCGGCGGCCCATCTCTCTGTTAATTGAATTTAAATGAAATCCGTAACGGAGTAGCGCCGGAGCGAGAGATGGAGGTATCGATTGGTGCAGTGCTGCGAAGGAGATTGAGCGCCGAGAGGAAACAATACGCGTACGTGTGTGTGTGGGTGTACATATATATTATATATATATATACGCGGCCGAGCGGGAAAAAGGAGCCGGAAGTGCGCGGGAAGGTTTTCGCGTTGGGCAGATTTTTTTGTGTACTTTAATCCGATGTACGCGTTAAATCAGAAAATTCAATTTGAAAATTGAATTTAAACAAACTCTATTAATGTCGAATTTCAAAAAATAAATGCACTTTTCTTTGGTCTATAATTCGCAAAAAAATTTTAAGCTAGAGCTTTCGGACTAATGCGACTTTTTTCTGTAAGCCAAAAGATGATAAAAAATGCCGAGGAACATGCGAAATATAGAATATGAAAATTTAACATGGGGAGGCATATGAAGAAAAAAGAAAAAATTGGCTATTCGGATTTTTATTTATATTTTTTTTAAATGGGCATAGCTTTTGATCAGAGCATCAACACTTGGCATATTTTTTTTAAATTAAAGCTCTTTTGTAATACTTTATTATAGTGTTATTCGAAATTTTATTGCTGCCTTGGGAAGATTCGTAGTTATTATTATTCCAGTGTTTGGACGCATTAATTTTCTGTAAAAAGAGCGTAAAATGGCTCAGAAATATGGTTACTAGTAATTTTTCCCATGTTCCTCTGCACTTTTGACTATCTTTCGGCTCACAGAAGAAAGTCTGATCGGTTCGAAACCTCTAGCTTTAAAAAAAATTTTTAGATATCTAGACCAAAGAAAAGTGCATTTTTTCATTGAAATTCGACATATATTATATGTGCGTGCAATCGTCCGTATCGCAACGAGACGCATCGACCGCACACACCCTCCGAATCGAGTTTCCCGCTAATTTCTCGCAGCCTGTGATCTGTAACTATACGTCTACGTGTGCAGAGGTTTATATGTATATACATACGTGTATATCGGAGAAATTTTGCGGCGATGCCAACTTAGCCACACGACGTTCAAATTAGGCAGGGTGAATGTAACCTGAGTAGCAGCCGTTTTAACGCACACGCGAAAGTTCGATAATTAGGCCGCTGAGCACGTTTAGCCGTTGTGTACATCAGAATTTATCTATACGTATATAATGTATGAATACCTATATGCGCATATGTATTAAATATAAAGCCTGATGAAACCGTGTTTTTTCTACGATAAAAAATATGTATTAGTATTATTATACCCTTTTATATATGCACTGTATGTTGTGCAAACGCTTAAAGTCTAAATGCTCAGTTTAATATTCTCTAGCGGGTAATGATGAATTATAACGTACAGCAAAAATTTCACGTATACGTGAAATAGTTTCGATACATATATACAAATCTCGATGGAAAAGTTAGAAAAATTTTTTTCAGCATATGCAAGGTATTAGTTATCGGTAACACTTTAAACGCGACTTAAGCGTTAATAATCTACAATTATGATCAAGTATTGGTAGAGAACACGTTCTTAGGAAACAAAATTGAAACGTTATCTCTATAACGGCAGCGCGGCTATGTTAATACGACGTGTGTTTAACTTCAAAACGAATCTATTTTGTAATTGCAGCCATCAGCGTTTCTGCCAAAGTACATTTGCATTGTCGCGCATGTATAATAAATGTCGCGAAGGGAAAATTGATATATAGAGCAATAGACATGCCGCGCGCGCGGGTACAAGCGTTTATAGTGTCGAAATAGCCGTCTCTCATTGGGTGACGCACACTCGTGGCATTCGTGAAAAATCATAACAGATTTCCCAACCGAACTTTCGTCATGATTTATGTAATTAAACGTTAGTCAGTTACCAAATTTATAAGATTGTATATACACACGATTTTTACTTGATCATCTCTCGCCGTGCATTACAAACGGAAAAGTGAAATTGATAGTTTCCCAGAACTGACGGGCACGTTCTAAACTCTCTTGGGTACATACACAACAGTTTTCGAAATTAATGCTCGTCCACACCTCCGAACCGGCGTATAGCCATCAGCACAAATCAAGCCCACATCCATCCGAAAATAATTTATATTATCGCCGATTCTTCTTCCGCGTCTGCGCGTCGATGACCTTAGATGAAAACGTCTTTCTCGAGGTCGTCCCCGCCGTCTCTGAATTCTTTTGATACCTCCAAAAATTACGATGTCGCGCGTGAATCAGCGGCAAAATTTTACACAGACGACACCTCATAGTCACTGATCGCCTGGCTCTTAAGATGAGACACGTTTTTTTTTTTGGGCGGATGAAGTGGCAACGTGAGCTTTTAGCGCGCAAATGTATCGTTTTTTTTGTTTTGCCCAACCGAGAGTGGAAAACAGGTGCACGAAACTATTGCACTGTTATCTTGTTTGGAAGTTGCGCTTGTATAAATGAGTGCGCGAGTAGTAGCGCGCGACAATTAAGGAGTGTGTGGTGTAGAGGAGTGGCTTTTGAGACTCTAGGCGCGCGGGGTTAAATGGAAGCTGGGGAACTTTTATGAAAGAGGGGGAGAGAGTTTCACGAGTCATTGTCTGTGCTGTAGAGCTGAAATTCGGGAGTGAATTATGCAAAATTTTTGTACAGTTTAAGCGTTGAAGGGTGGAGGTGTTGATACTTTTCTGCCGTTTGATTTTTAAGCTTATTTCATGAACAATATGTGTGAAGTTATGTGGAATAATGGTCATATTTTAATTGAACACGTATATTCTTTACTGTAAACAAATCCAAAAAAAAACTAAGGAAGCTACTTGCTAAACAAAAGAAATTTAACCGAAAATATTATTCTAAACAAACGATCTCTACCGGAATAACTGAGATATATAAGTTTTATACTTTTCTCGAAGAAAGCACTCCTTTTGCACGGGAGACAAGCCGTGTAAATCCACCACAAATGAGAAAGCAGCTCGATCGAAGAAAATCAGCGATCTTGCAACCCCAATGATAACGTACACATATATACATAATTCTTGGGAAACTATTTTTTCCCTCTCCACCAGCGCGCGTATCCGTACGATCCTTTCGAATTAGAAGACACACGCGCAATTAGACCGACGCGATGTGCAATGTCGTAAAGGTGCAGTAAGATGGAGAGAGAGAGAGAGAGAGGGAGAGTTGCTCGCGCGCACGGGGCGATATTGATTCTCGATAACCGTGAGCGCTTTTGCGCGCTCTGCTTCTTCTTCCTCGGCGAAGTTTTCTCTCTCTCCCTCGCTTGAGCTTTAATACACAGAGAGAAGGTACAGAGAAAGAGAGGGAGGAGGGGGAGCTGAAGATAAAGCGCATAGCACAGGTTTAAAATAAGGCGGGATATAGGCTGCTTCGCCGCCTTCTTTTCCCATCGTCTCTTCTTCGCCCCTTTGTCGGGGAAAAGTAGGTGTATTATGGAAAGTCAGAGTCGTGCAGTCTGCTGAAGATTGTTAATACAGCTGCTGCTGCTGCTGCTGCTCTCGACGTTACGATTCGGCTGATTTTTCATCGATCGTCACACTTTTTATAAATATACATTACACGTATAGGTCGAAAATATATATAGAGTATAGAGCCGAGGCAATAATACCCCGAACAATATGATCGTCGCCGCGGGAGCATAAAGTCGGATAGTCTCTCGAGTCGACGGATTTCTCTCTCTCTCTCTCTCTCTCTCTCATCCTCTACATCTCTCACCCCTTCGGAACTTGAAGTCAAGTGAAATACGAGCTCAGGATGCGTTTGGTAAGCGCACGTAGCGCCGCGCATCCCAGTAGTGCTTTATATCCTCGAAATTTGGCATCGTCACGTTCTCTCGCTGCACACTCTTTACGTGCGCGCCCGCGCTGAAACTTTAGCCAAGATTAAACGCACGACTCAACCGGATTATTCCATTGCGTCTTACCCCTCGCGCACCGCGCTTGTTTATATATCGCTTACGCACATGCGCGCGGGATTCGCCGTGAATTTTTTGCTCATTAGCGTAATAGCGTGCGCACTGTGTGTACATTAGATTATGACAGATCCCGGGAAACTCCGAATGCGTGCGCGCGCCAATTTCAAACTCCAAGAAGTATACTCTTGCATACCACACCGCACTGCGCGCGTACTGTTTGAACGATGAGGCGGACGAAGCTGCAGAGACGAGTGCGGGCCGCACTTGGTCCGTGCAGATTATGCCGCGCGAGTGAAAGAGTGCACCGACGATGCCGCAATTTATCAATAGATTTATCGTGAAAACGCCTCCATTGCCGTAGTGCAGCGGTGAGTGTATATATCGCTTTTGAAAACAAACTGACCCTAGAGATTTTTTCCACGCTGGCCGCCGCGGATATATATATATACAATTAGAACTCTGGCATATATCGTAATTAAAATCGACGCGATATTCACACCTCTCATTCGCGAGAGGCAATTTCGCAAGTCGCGCTCCGTCGTCCGTAGTACAACCACCGCGCAATTTCCAAAAGCGGTAGACTCAAGGACGAAGGTATTACGAATACATGCGCGCACGCGCGGCGCTCATCTCTTTTCTTCGAAAGTCCTTCGCCATCGTCGCCGTCTCTTTATTCACTCGCGAACTCGGCGCGCGCGATGAGTTTACGGACAATAAAATCTTTCTCTACTCTCTCTCGGGCTCTTTCCTGAAATAGAATGGCCGCAGGTTCTCTCGCGGGTAAACGACAGGAATTTGAATTCCGCGGGTCACTCGTTTGATGTGTCCGTCGCCGAATGGCCGTATATAGCAGCAGCCAAGCGTTCCCAACAAGGGGACCCATTGTACATGATATACGATATATATTCGTTTCTCATCTCTCTCTCTCTCACACTCTTTCGAAAAAACAAATAAAAAAGGAATGAACGAGTATTCAAGGCCCACGGGAACACTCGCACCCACACACACGTGTCTGTTTATCCAGCAATTTTCCGGCCAAAGATTATCAACCGGTCGCTCTCTCTCTCTCTCTCTCTCTCTCTCACTCGCGTGTCTAGCGTCAATTAAAATTACACCTGGTCGTCGATGTGCCGGAGAGTCTTCCACTTCCTCGAAAATTCCTCATCACCCACGCGAATTACGTAGTCGAGATTTGCGCGAGCGAGCGCGCGCGTATTTTCCTCGAAAGCGAAAATCAACTATGTGTCCTCGTGTAATCACGTTGCTATAATAGAATGCCACGAGAAGAGACGAGACTGTTCGAGAACGCGAGCTTAATAGACCTTTCGTCTATATATTAATGCGACCGTATATACCACGGAGAATTACGAGGCATTGATCGATAAGTGTGTATTTGGTCCGATCACATGTAGCCGTAGGGCTCATACGCACGAGGTAAATAAGGTTGATAGAATTGGTTTTCTCCTCAAAATGTCAATGGAATTGATCGTTTAAAAACTGCGCCGAGAGTGAGAGAGAAGAGATCGTTGGCTAATACACGAGTTTTTCCGCCTCTCGTCCTCGACAATAACGCAATTTTCTGAAGGAGACAAGTTCTCGCTGTCGCAAGCTGCAAAACGCGCGTATAATCTATGCGCGTACGTCAATGCGCCCGGCGCAATTAATTAAACAATCAGGAGAAGCGACTCGCAGAAAATCAAATCGATTGCATAACTAATGCAATCGCTATCCTCGGCGGATTAGCCGCACTACGTACAACCGTACAGACATATAGTTGTGCGAAAAGAGATTATACACATACAGCGATAGATTAAGGCAGTATATAGGGTAGAATGACGAATCGGAGCGACTAATCGAACCTCCTGCATGTTTCAGTACTTGATGAGCGGCTGGGCGAGGGGCTACAGCTTCCGATGTCAGCCGGTCGATTACTCGAACAACACACTGGCCATCCGCATGGCCGCGACCTGCTGGTGGTACTACTTCAGCAAGTTCACCGAGTTCTTCGATACGGTAAGTCGATCTCTTCGATGTATAGCTATTCTTTTTTTTCTCTGTCATGATCGCGTCGAGTACTGTGTGTCTCCCATCTATACATAAGTATATTGTGCGTATTTTGATGTACAACGCAACTCGTCACCGACGGCGAGTTTAGCTACTCTTTATAATATACTTGTATATCAAAACACGCGCGCACAAACTTATGTAACGAGGATAGAGTGAAGGTGGTTTTCGCAGCAGCAGCAGCAACAGCGGCACATCGAGTGGTATTTCTGGTTTCTCGTGCATTTTTATGTAATTTTAAGTGGGGCTAAACTGCCGTGCTGTGATGTTTGCCTTTTTTCTCTCTCTCTCTCTCTCTCTGTCTCTCACTACGCTCGCTATAAGTTTATCTACTTCTCATTCAATTGCGCACTGCAAGCGCGAGATGCGCACTCGCGCTTTTTCCGTGCGGCGTTTTCTTTTTCCATTTTCTTCTACAATAATGCCGGGCAGATTGAATTAAGCGCCAGTCGCCGCGGAACGACGGCAGGTGAGAACGAGAGAGTCGTCAGCTTCCGTTTCATCGTCTCGGATGACTCGGCGCAAGTCTTTACGCACTCGCGCGCGTCGGTTTATCTTCTTTTCTTTCTCTTAATATTGTTTCGCTGCACCTGTTGCGCGCGCATCGAACACTCGCGCGCTTCGCCCTGGCCGCGAATCCGTTGCTCCTAATTCTTTTCCGCTGTGCAGTATGTCTGACTTGTGCGCAACGCGTACAGGCTTTGGGGAATGTTAATGATCGGCGTAAAGTTAACTAATCCTCGCTTATAATAGATATAAACGGCTCGTCGGAATGAAAGAGGCATTGTAACGCAATGGAGACTGGGCTTGCGCGCTTATAAGTATATATGTATGTGTGCACTGAAGAAATCGAGACATTCACCTTGCGATACAAGCGGCGGGATTGTTTTAATTAATTTCACGCGAGGTTGTCGATAATATAGACGAGTCTACGTCGTTTACGCGTATGCGCTGTATTTATGAAAATTGCGCAACTGCGCGCGTCGACTCTCAGCGCGCCAGTGCGGGAAAGAGAAGTTAAAGTAATTCGATTTGCTCGGTATAGATCGCGCACACAGATGGAGAGAGAATGAACGGCTCTGTTAAATTGAGGCTAAACGAAAAAAATACGAAGGTCGACTCGCTTACATATACCTAAGGAATCGCAGTCGGTCCAAATGCAGCTGTACAGACGCACACGTATTATTGTAAAAGACGAGATTACATGCACGCCTATTTTTAAATGTCTCTCTCTCTCTCTCTCTTTCTCTCTCGGTCGTCTCTGCTTTTTTCAAATCTATCTCTGGAATCGTGAAAATGACTCGAAACGCTTCACGTAGATGTGTGTGTGTGTGTATAATACGCGAGTCAGATCGTTGTTCCGGCGACCATTATAACCAATTCGATGGAATTTTTCAGCTGTTCTTCATCCTCCGCAAGAAGAGTCAACACGTCTCGACGCTCCACGTGATTCACCACGGAATCATGCCGTTCTCCGTGTGGATGGGCCTCAAGTTCGCTCCCGGCGGCCACTCCACCTTCTTCGCCCTCCTCAACACCTTCGTCCACATCGTCATGTACTTCTACTACATGATCGCGGCCATGGGACCCGAGTACCAGAAGTACATCTGGTGGAAGAAGTACCTCACTACCTTCCAAATGGTAACTCTATATGTGTTTTTCATTGCGTTCATCGATTCCATTCGTTCTGCGAGCGGTCCTTAGAAAGCATTTGCTTCGATTGACCACAATGAATGACAATATTCGGTTCGCGGCAATTTTCACAACGATATATTTTTAATTTTGTACAAATTTTTGCTGCACAGTATAACTCTGCTCTCGATCATATAATTATAAACAGTTTTACACTGAAGCTTACGTATATAATTATCTCGGGGAATGGTATTTGAGTAATGTCAAAATCGTACGCTATATTCAAATACCTCCAGCGAAATATTTATAAATATGAGTTTCAAACAGCCGATGATCATATGGGAGGTAATCCTATAACCCTATAACCCATACTTGCATTCTTCGTAATTAAGTATGTGTCACTTTTTATTGGGAAATTAGATGTTTAACTTTGAATTCTGTGAAAAGTAGAAAAACATTGTTAATTCCTTTCCTCTGCTCGAATCAACAGGTCCAGTTCGTCATGATAATGACGCACCAGTTCCAGCTGCTGTTCACCGAGTGCGACTACCCCCGCAGCTTCATGATCTGGATCGGTCTTCACGGCCTGCTCTTCCTCGGCCTCTTCTCCGACTTCTACAAGGCCAAGTACACGGGCGGCAAGAGCCCCAAGCGCTCCTCGTCCGGCGCGAGCCATCGCAACAACAACGGCGGGGCCTGCATGCCCGTCATGGACGACGAGAGTCAGACGACGAACAGCAGGCACAAGCAAAACGGCGTCTCGTCGTACGCGACAATCTACAGCAAGGAGTACAACAGCTGTTACAGCAACGGCACAAACAATGGCTACGTGGCCAACAACAACGCGAGCGACAAGAAGCTCGCCTAATCTCAGGGGCAGCAGCAGCAGCTTAGCAGGCGACGTGGGAAACGCAGACGCGTCAACGGCACCACCAACAGCACCACGACGACAACGTCGACGGCGAACAGCACCAGGCGACAGAGGATTCTCCTGGCGGCACAGTCATCCTGATCGGTGGCGCTCGTCTGATTTGTCGAGGCGTGTCAGCGCTCCAAAGATCGCTCTACAGAGCGAGAATGAGACGTGTATTTTGTGCGTATGTGGATACGATGTGCCGCCGCCCCCTCGACGGTTTTCACAGACGCGCGCGTGAGTGCACGTTTCTACGCACGTTATATACGCGTTGAAGAAAAAGAGAAAGAACAGTCCACGGCTGACTAGCTATTGTTGCAGCTGGTTGTAACGACAGGTAGTGAAGAAAGAGATGAAGAACTCTGTACTGCTACTACTACTATTACTACTACTACTGCTACTGTAAACTTGCTCGTTTCCTTCACATAACTCTCGTTTCTCCTTCCACTTCTTCTTTTTCGTTTTAACTTTATTATTATTAATATTATTGTGCGGTTCTACTATTTTAATTTCTTTTGTATGTCTATTACTATTCTGTTAGTATATTATCATTATTGTATATTTAGGCGTTAATTTTTTTGACGCGCCGAGGCTGTACGAGAGTGTGGGGGGTTCTCGAGTCTTGCGCTTTTACTATCCTTCGAGCGATGAATAATGTGGAAATTGAGCAGATGAACAAAATTATGTGATTGTGGTTTACAAATTGATTATTATGTCTGATCAAAGCGAGAATGTTTAAGCTAGCTATGTTGAAGAGTATACGCATGTGTACTTAACAGATATTCATTTTTTTGTATATCTGATACCTTGCAATATCGGAATCATCAAGCTGTATATAGAAGCAGTGTGAAAAAGGATGTTTATTCGATATTATTGCGAAGTAAAATTTCCACGAAAATGATTTGTACGTTTCTAAAGTACAAATGTTAAACTATCTTTGCATGTTGAAAGAATGTATTTACGGAGTGAAATATGTTGATCTACTGTTACACTTTGAGAAAACTTCAGTTAACGATCTTTCTACTAAATAGCATTTGATTATATGTTATAAATCATACGAAACGTAATATTTTTAGTTGATCTAAATACAAAGAAAAAAGAGTAGAATGGAAGAAATTTATATTCTAATAAAAACTGTAAAAGTATGTCTTGTTCAATTGGATGATTAATTATACTTTTCTCAGTTCGGCAAGTTTATTGAAAATGTTGTTATTACTAAATATAGCCATAACTATAGAATAAAGACGACCGAATTCTGAAAAGTTTGATAATTCGTCTAACTAGAACATGAAAATTCAGGGTCGGCCACACTCTCATGCTTTGCGCGACGTGTACATTCTTCATAAATTACTACTTTTACGTTTTATTGTCATTTACTTTTAATTTGTTTATAACTGCGAGTGCCTGTCCGAGTGCGTCCAGTTTCGTGCGTTAATTATGCATATGCATCATATACATATTATAAGTGTGCGTAATTTTCTCGTTGTGCGTGTGTTTATTAATTCTCTGCTTGTTGAAACAAAAAAGAAAATAGAATCGTGCATCAGAGAATAGAGTTGAGTGTGCGCAAGCGCATATGTACGTGTGTGACAGAGAGAAAGACCAGGTTATCACTTGGTCCGAATGTGTTCATCAACAAAAATGAATTATAAGAAAAAAAGTTTAATAATAATTGATACCATAAAAATTGGTAAACTATGGTGTTCGTCCTAGAAACTAGAGCTATTCGGAGGGAAAACCGAGTGCTCTCTGTCGTGTTTTCTTTTTTTTCCCAAACAATTATTCATACTTTAATGCTTCTTGCTCGGATTTGAAAATTTTTGTAAATTAGTCTATGGTGCGAAGAAAAAGGTGAATTTTGATTAATGTGTACACATATTTTTTACGGCGTAAAAATGGTGAAACGCAACTTTATACAATTTTGTACAATTATTAGTGATGGATACATAATAAATAGTTTTGATTTTTATCATAGCTAATTGCATATTTATAGACTTGATATAACTTTTCTATCGTACTTGTAAGAAACAATTGTTGCTTAGCCTTAAAACCATCGAATTCCAATTACTATAGCATTTACCAGTAAAATCTGTGGTTTTAAATTGTTAACGGAATACCTTACAATTTATTTTATTTCGACATTTTATAAATTGTTAAGAATTCTACATATTGACTTCAAATAAGAGTGAATAGCATAATATATTTTAGCTGTAAACTGGCGATCGTCAACTAATGTCAAGTTCGTATAAAGTTCTATTTTACTGTAAACACGTAAAAATTGTGACGAAATCTCGCTTTTTTAATCCCCAAGACTCGCAAGAATATTTAAGGGAAAGAACAAGACTATTACCTCTATTAAAAAAAAACATTTATAAGCGTGGTTTCTCCGTTCACATTGTTCTAAACACTCAACAGAAACCTTATTATCGCTTACTAGGTAAAATTAAATAAAAATAAAACAAAATATCTATAAATGTAAGTATGCGATACTTGCGGTGTAGAAATACAGAAAAGAAAGTGCAACACAATTTTTTCCAACGGCTGCTTTATACCTTGTACTTGCAAGTTTTTATTGCAATTGAATAGATAAATTATTAATCGTTGAAATGGAATGTGATAAATTAAATTGTATCTTATCCTTGTAAACATTTCAATTCTTTATAATTTATCAGCTGTATTTATAAACGTTTCAATGATTCGTAATTGCACGTCGAAAGTGTCATTTTGAATGAAGGGTTTCACAACGGACAATCAAGGTTGTTGATCGAATCGTTCATTGTACTTGCATTTTGTTTTTCCTTTTCTACAAAAAGAAAAGTACACAACGGATAAAAACGATGATGCCCTCTTATGACTGAACTCTCGATCTTCTCGCCGAACTCAATGCAACAAAATACAGTTGAAAAGACTAAAAGCACCGATCCAACTCCCTAAATCGACGATAAAGGAATCGATTGTCCTTTTATCCTCGTGTATACATGTTCATTCGCCCATTTGGGCTGTGATTCTGCACAAAAATAAAAAAATAAAACTGCGACTGTAAACATAACGGTATGAACGATTACGATTTCTTCGACGTCTAAGTACGTGATATTTATGTAAATTTTATATCTTTTCTCTGTTGTCGGTTTTCTTTTATCGCATAGCGGCAATTTTTTACGAATGATTGTCGAATATACGTACCGTACTTGATAAACGCCGCATGCTATTTATTTCGTAAGTAGTGCAACAGTTAACAATATAGCATTGTAAACAAGCTGATTATTTTTTACGTATTAATAAACAAGTTCAATATTTTCTTTTTTTGTATACATCATTGTTTATTTCGATACGTAGCAAAGTAACGTCCTCTCGGTTTTTAAACAACTGACATTCATCAAACACAATAAAAGTCTGCTTTGATATCCTAAACTTTCTCCGACTTGCATTTCACAAGCAAAGTAACGATAGCAACAATCGTCGTCGTCGAGCAAAACAAAAAGAAAGTCGACGATACAAACACTCTGTACAAATCTATTTCGCAAACTCACACTTTTGCGCTGTATACAAGAATACAAAGTTTCGATTGCATGTGATGGAGGAGCGTTCATTATAACAGAAAACTCTCAGTAGCACAGTTACACGGAACAGTGGATTTTACCACAATGCCTGGCAGTTTAATTATGTTCATTGTAAAAATGTAAAAAAAAAATGTTATAAGTATCTAATAACGCACCGTCTCCTCTATATATGATCCGTGAGTTCGCGAGGTTCGTCGACCGTCTTGTTGATAAGGCATCGCACCGCCACTCAGACCTCGTGTCGAAGCGCATTAACCAAACCTCGCAAGCTCAAAAAATTTTCAAACTCAACAAGGAAACACGCATGTACTCGCGTCATTGCTGTACCTAACGTTAATGAAGATTAATATATAAAAGAAAAAAAAAGGAAAAGGAAAAGTATGACAAGACACACTTGTAACGATTATCGATTCTTATTATATTTTTGTACATATAATATTATAAAATTGTAGGACAAGAGTCCGTCGATACATATTATTATACATACGTGCGAGAAAAAAAGGAAAAAGAACTTTTTGCGAGAATAAGAAAAAAACATGCGTCTGCTTTTTAACCGTCGCTCTCGAGCATTTTCCGTTGCTTTCGTCTACTGCGCGCGCATTTTTACGAAAAACCGAAGAAAAACCACAACACACTGTGTACTGCGATTACTGCATAATATATTATAGAGAGCGAGAGAGAAAGATAATACTGGCCGAATTTTGTGCAGCACGCGAGCCCTTCTTTTTCGCGCGGCCGAAGAAATTATTGGTTGTAAATGAAAGTGAAATAAGGAGATAAGCGCTCGCGGTTATGTGCACACAGACGTAAACACACACACATACACACACATATTGTGATCGACGTAGGCAAATTTTTTCACAAGAGAGAAAGAGGAAGATGGAGCTCGCAAGCGCTGCTTCCTTTATCTCCGGCGAGATCGTTCTCCCGTTTGTCCTCTCTGTTTCTTCATATACATTTTTACATTAATGCAAATGATTATGTGCGAATAGAAAAATCAAAGACTTGCGAAGTCATATCTTCGACGAGATGATAAAAAAAATACTTAAATTAATAGAATACACTTTTCGAGAGAGAGAGAGAGAGAGAGAGAGAGAGAGAGAGAGAGAGAAGAGAGCGAGAAGAGGAGACAAGCTTTAGAGCTCAGCGAGTGAACAATTTTATACGAAACGTTGGTTCGTTATCTTTTTAATACTATAAGAGAAAAGTTAATGCTAATAATAAACGCTTATTGGTTCACGAAATGAAAAATGTGCATTTTCACTTATTTAACGCCAATCTGTATATAACATAGCCGTTAATCGATTTATATTTCTAATACAATTTTTTGCTGTCCCACACTAGCGCAATAATGCACTTAGCTTGTAAATAAACGAGAAGCGCTCGAAAAGTCCGCGTTGAAACAGCGAAAAACTATTAATGAGAGCAGCGTATCGCTCGGCAACGCGTAAACCCAGACACCCACATGTAGGAAAGCATTTTCCGCGCTTACGCAACGCCGCGACTCTCGCGTATATATACGAATACAACCGCGAGAGATAGTGCGCGAGTCGAGCGCACGACACGTAACTTCATATATACGTCGAGCGCATTATTCGCGTGTTATAGCGTGCGTAATAAAATATATTTAAAAGAGGTTACTATACGTCACGTCTCTCTGGATCTCTCCAGAGAGACGTATGGCTGGGAGAACAAGCTCGAAAATTATTGTAAATCAGGAATTTTTTTCATGAAAGATATGACATTTACTCTCCAGCGTCTCCGGTCCAGTAGTAACGGGCGGGTATGGCCGGACACTGCGTTCGAAATCGAGAATGCGCCATCGTCGATGATTCGATATCGCGAATTTCACAAACAAGCGTACATAATTGACGCGACGATACGTCAAATCTGATGCATGAATTTTTTGAGATCGAGTGGTGTCAGTGTTATTGATGATCGATTAGCGCGACTCTAAATTTATGGATGAGCGATAAGGAATCAATCATTCGTGTACATCATTAAATCAGCGACACGAAGGAAGAACATTTTATTAATTGGTGTATTACTCGGAAGCTCGATAAGACGCACTGGCGCTTTTTTTCGGAATTCATTGCTGAGAAAATAAGATTAGAATTTTTCATTATTCGAATAAATGCATTAAAATTGAATCTATATCTGCAATGAATCAAATGCGATGTGTAGAACATGATTGTGTTTTCGTTGAGTACTCTAGAAATAGCATCTTCGTCATTCACGATATTTACTATGTGTCTCGCGAAATTGTAATAAATAACATCCAACGCTTTACGCTCATTGCGATTCCAAGTATATATAAAGCATCAAGAGTCGCGTACTGAGCACCACGCGCCGGTTTTCTTTATTCGATTTTCTTTCTCCCAATATAATATATATGCGCAAGTCGATCGCACCCAAGTATGCGTGTAAAGAATTCGATTTCTCGCTCAATCCAAAAAATCCTCGTTTTGCAAAAGCCACACTCGAGTCGATCGGTCGCGAGAAGCAAAGCGCTGAACCGTAAAGCTTCGTATATCTCCATCTCCCTCTTACAGGCGCGCGCGTACGTTTCCTCTATTCGCAACCGCAAAGCTGGCAAAGTGGCTCGCCTCCAAATGAAAACGTGCGCGACTTCCCTTGGGTATACCCCTCGCGCTCTTCATACATGCATATATATAGGCGTAAGATATATATGGGAAAATCCGCCAAAATAATTCAGATAATTGCAGCGGAAATCGACCAAAAAGAAAATCTCGTGAGACTCGTCTGGGACAGCGTTTTTTTTTTGTTCTTCGGGATCCCCAGAATACGAAAAAAATAATGTTCCCACAAAATCGAATGAGTGTTTTTGGGTATTTAGATATTCGTGTAAAAATTAAAAAAAAATCGTTTTTTTTAAGCTTTTTTATCAATCCGTATTTAAAGGGAGAAGTAATTTTATTTTCACCGTCGCAAATATGTACAAAAGTTCAAAAAATATCTAAGCTTTTCAAATTGGTCGAGTTTTTTGTCTATGATGTTTTTTAACATAATGACGGGAGTTTTTTTAAAACAGCATGATGTTAAACTATTTGTTTGAGCGTGATATTAAACATGATTTTTTTCTCGAGACCTTAACGAAAAAATGTTGTAGAATAAAAAATACTTAAAATTACTCAAAGAATACGTATGAATATTTTCAAAAATTTTTGAGCAAATTTTGAATTTTTTCAATTTTCACAATTTTCGAAAAATTAAAAAATGGCACCAAAATTTTTGAAAATATTCATATTTTGTGAACTTTTTTGCATATTTGCGACCATGAAAATAAAATTCCTTCTCCCTCTAAATTCGAATTGAAAAAAACGATTTTTTTTTTTAAATTTCTACACTAATATCTAAATACCCAAAAACACTCATTCGATTTCGTGGGAACACTATTTTTTCGTGTTCTAGGGGTCCTATAGAATAAAAAAAAACGCTGTCCCAGACGAGTCTCACGAGATTTTTTTGGGTCCATTTCCACTGCAATTGATGTCTGAATTATTTTGGCGGATTTTCCCATGTATATATCTCCAGTCGCCGTTTGGACCGCGTGGCTTACAATAATAACCCGCGGCCGACTGGGTCAACGGAACACACGCGCCCGTATATAAGCGCAGCATTATCTCGGCTCTCGCGCGAGTGGCTCTCGCGAGAGCTCCTGGTGTATATAGCTATATGTGCGCGATGTATACAGGCATAGGCGTTATACACGTGGAAATCGATGCCGAGAGAGAGAGAGAGAGAGAGAGAGTAGCGAAACGGAGTAGGTGGAGAGCTCTCTCACGTGCTGTTGCTCCCTTTCTGCGGACGAATTTTCGGTGGTTTGTCGTGGAGGGAGAGAATATTCGTTGGGATTGATGCATCTGAGTGAAGTTTACGAATTTCTCGTTAGTGCATTGCGAATTTTCATACTGTTGACTTACGGTAGGAAAAACTGAATCACTCACCGGAAGTGACTGTGAGATTAGATTTTCTTTGAAGTTTTCACGTGCGAGTCGAACGTGTTTTCTAAGATAACCACTTTTATTTAAATTTATTTTGCAAAAATAATATCGTATTGAAACGTTTCGAAGACTATTCTCGACTAAGTAGAAGGAATCAGAACATTCTTTGGAAAACATTTAAAAAGCTTGTCTTTCCCTTAAAAAAAATTGAGTTTTTTTTCTAAATGGCAAAAAACATCTCTAATCATTCGAATGATTCTTAATCGCACAATTTCCCTGATTTCCTTATAGCCAATAATCGTAAACAGACATTTGAAAGTCGAATCGATTATTGCTAATGCAAAAAAAAAAATCATGTAAGGTCGAAACTGACCTGTACGAAACTGAATATTTTGCCTTAATCGGCATTCGAGAGAGAGAGAGAGAGAGAGAGAGAGAGAGAGAGAGAGAGAGAGAGAGAATTTATCGTCTCGTATAAACGAATCAATTAAGCGACACGACGCTATCGGCCAAATTTGCAGCTTCGATAATATTATGAAATCGGCCCTTGATACGGGGCGATACTTCCTCGTTGATACGACGAGTTACACGCGACGTGGATCAGAGAATTCGGAGATGCATATATAAATTTACACATGTGAATTTACATACGCACGATATACGCAGAGAGAGAGAGAGAGAGAGAGAGAGAGGGGGGGGGAGGGAGAGAACTGTTGTGTATAATGATCGTGAATCAATGGAGCCTTATTGTGCGCGATGTATTTTTTATGTTAATAAGTCGTAACATAGCTATCCATTATTTCAAAATATGCTCGTATAAGCGGATTCATAACTATGCCAACGGCAATTTGCGGATGATGAAATAAAAAAGTACAGATTATAGATAAACATAATGAATCATATTGACGCGCATAGATGCCGGTTTACATAGGCTAGCTCTCGACTGCGGTGGATATAATGCAAATGTAAACATTAAAATGTTCATATTAACCGGCGGAATCGATCAATCTCCCAAAGGATACGTTATACATATTGATCTTTGCCGTATTGAATCACCTGATGTTTGTTTTGAAAACACGCGCGTTCTCGCGAGGCCCTTCCCGTAGTCGTCGCACAGTCAACATATTGAACATCAATTTGCCACCAGTGCAACGAACGCCGAATCGCTGCGTGGTATGTAGATCCGTATAGAATTACGTCAAAAAATGAGGTGCGCTTGCAGTGTCGTACATAAGGTTTGACTAATTGACCAAACACACGGGCTTTTCAAGGCATGTGTGTGTGTGTCCGTCGTTATCTCGAGTGTTTATAAATCACTAGACAAACTGTCGTGCCGCGGATGAATTTAAGGCTTTTCCCAATGCTTGATATCTTATCAATCAGCTACTTTTATTATGTTTCTGGTTTTTTTATAGGACACCCGTAGAACGCGTAGAAAATAGTTTTCTTTGAAATTGACGAAGCGACAATTTTAAAGTTCACATCTAATTATAAATGTATATATAAAATAAAAAATTGTTGTCACTCGCCTTCAGTTTTATATACGGCCGGTTTCGCGTTTTTTTTATTCAATTTTGGCATCCCAGAAACTGAATTAATTTTGCAAGTTTTTCCCAAAAAAGCGTTGTGATCAGTCGAAATTTTCGATATTTTCGTACGCGCGATGAGCTTCTCGCTTCCGCGAGTTTGCCAATCGAATTTTCGCGCACCACGCGCGGCGATGATAAAATTGTCGACGATAA
This sequence comes from Philotrypesis tridentata, assembly GCA_018906965.1. Taxonomy (NCBI): domain Eukaryota; kingdom Metazoa; phylum Arthropoda; class Insecta; order Hymenoptera; family Pteromalidae; genus Philotrypesis; species Philotrypesis tridentata. Next base: position 4,460,478 of record JACCIB010000011.1, on the reverse strand, counting down.
AAAAAGAGTTGTGTGCTTGATATTCCGGCTATAAAGCACGACACTGGGCAGCTGTTTTTGCAAGCGCATAGTCGGCTTATCGGAATGTTGTATACGTATATAGTAAAAAAAATGTGCTAATTTCTCAGGACGACGCGACGCGTCAAGGAAGCTGATACGTTGTGACTAATTATACAATCAATTGAATAACAGTCGAACATTATTTTATTTTACAATCTACGTGTCTACGCAGTGCACAACGTACACGTAGTACACTGATTTAATTACAACAAACGAACGACGTATCGGTCTTGATTACCCTTCGTTTATATTCTCTCAGCCAGAAAAACATCCCGGGTACAAAAAAAAGTTCAACTCATATACCTTTCAGTGCCAATATATTATCAATCACTATTCTCCGCGGTGAACGAAAGATCCGATATAATAAGGCGTAATTTTTCCAGTGTTACGCAGGCCAACATAATTTTTTAACCAATCCGAATTTTTCTTGCACAGCTACACTTCCAGAAAAAAGAGAATTATGTCCGCTCACCTACAATAATTGCTGGTATGCGCGTAAAGAGCAGAATGCGTATACACGCGGCTTATCGCGTCGGTCTATTCGGCCAATCGTTCGCTCTCTGACTCTTATATAGCGCGTTTTACGCCAACTCCACTGCTATATCCGGCCTCCATCGAAATAATGTTCTCTCTTCACCGTATACGCACACGCAGTACCTTTATTATTTTTAAAATCGTCGAGCAACGCAAGTACTCCGTTAAGCAGAAGCAGATCTTCTGACGCTCAACGATCTATCTATATAATCCGTACAGCAGGTACAGAGGCGTCGAGCGCGAAAGTCAAGCTGTCAACTATAACACAATAGAGCCTCTACTAGTACTCATACCTGTATACACACGCGCATGCACACACCTAATACTTATATATATATATACCCTTCGTGCGTACAGTCATGCCCCGGCACGCGCCCGCGTCCAGCTTCGCTTGGGGAACGGCTCGCGCGCACGACCAGTGAGTGTTTACCTCGCGAGTGACTCGTACCGCAAGATTTGGAGCTCCTCGGGGTTACAATTGAGGAAAAGGCCGAGCTCCATATGCGCGTGTGTCGTCACGAGCCTCGCCGTATACCCCGCCGCGCCACCGCGCTCCAAGTGCTGCTCGCCAACTTTGCCCCAGCTCAACTCTCGTCGCCGATGCTCTTCGTCATCAGTTCCCGGTCCATGTGCCGCGTCACCTCGACGACCTCGCCTCTCATTCCAAGAGCCTCAGCCGCCACTGGCCGGCCCGCGCACTGCGTCGCTGGACTACGGGATACGACGACCGCGACGACCATTGACGGGGAAAGGATCAAGCTTTACTTCGCAGGTCAGTCGGGTCTCGGGACATTCGCTGTGTTCCTGTTTGTTCTTCAGAAAATTTACTTTGTATGGGAGCGTCCGCGAAAAGCACTCGGACTCGTACGCGTGCGCTCATAACGATAGGTCAACGACCTCGGGCGCGGATCGGAGAATGAGACGAGTTTGCCGCATGTGTGTGAAGCTTGGATTTTAAAATTTGCGCCTCTCTGTGTATATGTGCACGTGCTTTTCCCCCCTCGAAATTCAATCGCAAAGCGATCCATCAACGAAATTTCCTCATGATTTTTATACGCGGAAAAACGACGAATTACTTTCGTTATTTTCCAATCCAGCATCGCGTCCCGATTTTCCGTTCGATCTATACTCGCGAAAAGCCTCGGGCGCACACGCTCCACTTCCTATATATATGTGCACCTGTGTACAGAATCTGCGACAGGTGTTGCACTCTGCCACCTCGTCTCGTTGCAGTTCGCGAATATCATACACGCATGTACCCACCTCGATGGCATGTTACGTACTTTTATATTTTCATTCCTCGTCTGGTACATACATACACGCGCGCGCACATCGCATGGTGTCGACAACAGCTTGTTTACAACGCGGCTTACACTGTCAGAGTCGAGCGTATCGATTGGTATCGATTGATTTTTTTTTGACATTGTATCGAGCGGATTTCTGGACGATACATATCGAGCGTTTATTCGGTTTTGCGTAATATGGACGAGAGATGTATTTCTAATTGGCCGACGGAAAGTGATTGTGACACGTGTCTCAAGGTTACACAGACGCGAAGAAATTCTTCGTACTTGTATAGTCGGCGTGAATCCAATCTCTGGTGCGAAGACGGAGGACTTTCTACTGTTTTCTAATACCGCTTTATGACTTTTGATGCGGTTGAGCGTTGGATATCTTTCAAATCAAAGGTTTACAGAAAGGACTTATCGGTGGTTTTTTACTCGACGTAAAAAATTGATTGTTTAACGTATATACACAATTGGTTATTCCGGGGAATTTCGGATCGATGTATATATATATATAAGTATATTCGTAAGTTTTGAATTGAGGACCGGAGACGAATGACGGGAGAAAAACATACAATTCCAAGTCGGAAGTAGACTGTAACATTGAAGAGACGCACGGCTCAGTCGTGTATAATTTTCCTCTGCATGGGGATGTATGTGTCTTGTTATTTGCGTCCGTCTCTCTAATTCGATACTCGCGATGCGGCTATTTCGTATTCGAGTCTGCATGAACTGCGTATCTTTTCAGGATTTCTTACCGAATCAAAGGGAAACAATCTTGAATATCAGATCAAAAGGAAAAACCATCTCCGTATACTTAAGTAACAGTGATTCATCAATGTTTATCCTCTATACGGTCTCGTTTCACAATTCAATTTTCCAACGCGTCAGACCATCCCATTCCAGTATAATTTTCCTCATTAGTATAAATAAAAAAAATTTATCCAACAAAATATTAAAAAAAAAACTCGCATAATCACACTCGCGAGCATCGAGGCCGTCACTGCCCAACGAAGAGAGAGAATGTCCACGTTCCCCGCGTGTGTCGCACCATAGAATTATACGTCTCTCTCTCTCCGCATCGGAAACGGATGTCGGCTCGACTCAAGCCCATGTGTGCATGCACACGTGCGCAGCTCCGATGTCTCTCGATTTATTCCGCCGCGCCGCCTTATGGTACTCTCTTAAAGAGAGAAAAAGAGAGAGAGAGAGAGAATGGATCAAGCCCCGCGATCGAAGAAGCGCCTATACATACTTACAAATCCACTCGTTATAACAGAGAGGCTTCCTTTTCTTTTTTTTCGAATTCACCGTGCTCGTTATTTCGGATTATGCAAAAGTCTCACCTTGAGCGCGTCGTTAAACGCTGTGACAAGTTTGCACAATTATCTCGCGCGCATTATGCACAATGCTCGCGTTGATTTTCCTGCTACTTTGCTGCAGAACAGTATACAGAGTCTCGAGCTTACGGGCATGTCGCGTGTGAATAATTGAAAAAATATAATGTGCGTATCTATATGTACAGGCAAAGAGATGCATCGCGACGCCAGACGTCGCGCAGCGGCTCTTGCGTTCGTTGAATCATTTTTTTTTCTTTTTTTAATGTTTGTCTACGCGCTCGCGATGAGCGAAAATTCGAGATAAGCCGGGAAACAAAAAGTCGCGTCTGTCGTCGCAGCGCTTGTACTGTTCGAGGTGTAGGTGGCGGGCGCGCGCGTCACGTATATTCGCGCCGAGCGTCTCGACTCGTTATACTTTGCGCAGATTAGATTTGCGATAAGAACGTCGTTGTTTTTTTTTCTTTTTAAACGCCGAGTCCCTCGAGCGCTGCATTCAGGAAGCTATACTCGAATTGTATGTATAGGTGTGCTGATGCACATGGAGCGTTTGAAAGCTTATTTGTTATTATAATAATCACCATCATCATTGTTATAGTTATGGTTATCGCAAAAATATTCGACCGTTCGACTACGCAGCAAGCGAAAAATATTCTCGACGAATCTAACGCTGCGGGCAGAGCGCAAGTATAGAGCACGTCGTAGCTGCGAGCTACAACGGCGGCTTACGCGTGCGTCTGCACCGCGCGCGCGACCAAGTGTATTTCTGTCTCCGCATGCATAGTGCGTGGCGCACTACTCGCTTATACACACGGCCGACATACTTTTTTTCTCCGCTAAATAGAAATAGATTCTCGTCCTTAATTTTTACTCCTCCTTCTCTCATGCGACAGATCGAACCGCCGATTGCCGCTGTGTATTCCGGAGCTCTTTCGTCATTTGAAAAAGCCCGCCGCGCGCGCAACGAGCTTTCTTTCGAAAAATTCGTCGGCGCGCTAACTTTTTCCCTGCCGCGCGGAGGGGGGGGGGGTAAAAGAAAAGCTCTTCCTCCCTCGTGACAAACGCGCTACCTCGCAAAAATCCGGCATCCTACACGTATATAGGCATATGTACGCGCGCAGGCTGCACTCTGCAGCTGTGTAATACATATATCAGCTACACACACAAATGTACAGAGGCGTTATATATATCGTAGAGACGTTCGTCGTCTCTCGGCGGTGCTGCCCCCGCGCGCACTCCGTCGGCGGTATTATACAGCTCTCGGTGCGCGCGCGGCAACTGCGTATATATATATACACCTAGAAGCACACTCGGCCGATCGACCTCGTCACCCTCATCGTCATCCTCGCGCAGTCCTCCCGCGCGCGAGCCGCTCCTCATCTCTCTCTCTCGGAGCCGGAGGACGTCACCTCCCGTCTTCCCCGAGGACTGTCTCACCAATACGCGATTGCATACATGTATTAATTGCCGTTCTCGCGCGAGTGTCGTGCGTGCGTATGCGTGTATACATCGCGGAGAGGTATATATATATATATATAGATAGACGAGAGCGAGCGAGCGAGAGAGAGAGAGGAGAGTGCGCGGAAAACGGGAGGAGTCGAGAGAACGAGTCGCGCTCGCGCGCGTGTCTGTGTGTGTGTCACGAGACTTGGCGCGGAACGACGACTCCTGCATGTAGTGTGTCGGTATTCGGTAGGTGCTACTGATCGCTCGCGCTGCGCCTGTGTGTGCTGCCAGCAGCTGCGGATCCTCGGCTCGTCGGGTCGACGGTGCGTGTCTCGCGGGGATCGACTCCTCGATTCACCGGGCAACAGGTAAGAGCAAATCTCTGTGTGCTGCTGCTGCTGCTGCTGCTTTCCTCTCGTGCGAGCCTATATACCTCGTCTTCCATGCGTGTCCGTCTCGCTCTCATCTCTCCTTCTCTCTCTCTCTCTCGCGCTGCAGTCTCTCCGACTCTGCGAGCTAAAGTGCAGTTGGAGCGCTGCGTAAAGCTCGCGTCGTGACTGAAAAAGTCGAGGACTTTTCAGGTGCGCCCGCGCCGAGGTTAGGAAAATCCAGCAGCTTTTCCCCCGGAGCCACGGGACGGGGATTCTCGGGCTCGTCATCGATCTCTTCGCCGCCGCCGCAGCCGCCGCCGCGGCCGCCGCGAGAGAGGCATACAGCCCCGCGCGCGCTCGAGAGTTTCCCGCGAGTGTGTCGTCCGTGTGCGGCTGCTGCAGCAGCAGCAGCAGCAGCAGCAGCTCTCGGCGCGCGCCCCGCTGAAGCTGCAGCTGCACATACCGCGCGGGAGGGGATTGATCTACTCGATTCTCCGAGACCGCAACAGCTTCTGTCTCCTATGCGCACGGACTCGTATAGGTACTTACACACGTGTATACGTACAGAGAGCAGGCGCGCGCGCGCGCGCGAGAGAGAGAGAGAGAGAGAGAGAGAAAAGTAGAGCAGCCCAAAAGTGTTCTGGTCCGCGCGCGGTCAGCTGATCGCTGGCTCTCCAGCTCTTATCTACACACCTCCCGAGAGTGCGTCCCACGAGAGCGATGTTTGTTTTGTCTGTCGCGCTCTGCGACAATGTCGCGGACGCACGCGCTATAAACGTTTCATCGCGGCGCCGTTGGGCTTATCTATATAGTCGCGCGTCTCTCGCATCGTCTCTCTCACGATGCAGTATAAGCATATATATAGTGTACTTACGGGCGGTGCGCGATATACAGCGAGAGGCTCGCGCGCCGATTACAAAAGAAGAGATTAAAGACTATATATAAGTGTGAAAAGAGAGAGAGAGAGAGAAGGAGCGCGAACGCACGTGGATGGAGGTACGGCGCCTGCGCGCGCCGAGCCCCACAGCTCTCGCGAAAGGAAAAGAGGAAGAGCGACACGTGCTGCGCGATCGACAGTTAGTCTGCCTAGTGCCAGGGGCGATACCACTTGCCAGTTGGATCGAGAGGCGGATCTCTGTTTTTCGGGGTGTCGTTGACCCACCTTGCATGCTTTGACTTTTTTTTCTTCAACGCAGAGAGATTTGGCTTTTCAGGGGAACGACTGCTCCCAAGGTCTTTTCCTTGTTATTATTATTTTCTGGCTGATTTACGCACTGTGAGACTGTCGAGAGTTACTGTACTTAAATTTACACCGAGGAACGAAAAAATGTTTGGAATTAAAATTAATACCGTGAATTTTACGTAATTCAGTTGGCACTTTGTCGCAAAGACGTCTGTCAAGGTTTTATTGAAGATGTCTTTAGTTGAGAGAATTATTCAATTAACTACTTTTCAAACATGTTTTAGCTGCATTTCCTCTTCTTTAACTTCGTTCATTCAGTATGCAGCGATTTTTTTCTTCATTCAAGAAAACAACAATCCATTGCGCAATGAATAGTAAGTGAATTTACGATTTTCAATGACAGACATTCTTTTTTGTTGTGATGCAGGGAGGTGTTACATAGTATATGACATTAAAGTTATCCAATGCTTATGACACTTGATTTTATGCCTTAATCAACAGCAATCGAAGCTCGTATTATCGAGACAGTTTTACGCTTTAGAGTTTCATTAACGGATAATGGAAAGGGGCTGATTTTTCAATTGGGCTGCTCGAAAACAGTGATGGACTCTGATACATTTTCGTCCTGACTCGTCTCGTTTACGTAACGATTTCCCAACGAGAACACGCATCGCAATCTTCTCTAATGCAAGACGACATTTTCTAATTAGTCTGTAAATTTTCAATCCATCAATGCAGAAAAAATATCGCTGTGATGCAATTTTGATTGTGGAGAAAAAAAACGTTAATTAGAATCTAACGAAAAGTCTCCAAAGCATCAGCAAAGGTGTGTAGTGGAAAGTTTTCTAGATTCTAGATCCAATGAAATTAACGCCTCTCTATACGTAGGCTACGTGGGAACGCTAAAAATCACGCCGGCATGATAAAGCCAAGACTCGATTATGCTACTGCAGCACACGCAGTGTCGTATGAGTCCGAGAATCAGTTTGACGCGGATGTGTTATTTTACGACTATGCGCGCGGCGATTGAATTTTATGGCCCAACTGCGAATCTAAAAAAAATGCTTTATGACTGCCGTGACAGGTGACATAATCGCCAATCGAGACTTGAAAATAGTTTCGTTGTCGTTACACACTCGCGTAGCGATCGCTTGTTTATATTATCCCTGTTCGGTAAAGTATTGTACGTGTCATCGTTTTCATTTATACTTTTATTGCATCTTGATTCATAAGAGAGATATTATGGGTAATTCAAAAGCATGTTTAAAATAGCACTACTACGATGTCGAGCATAAAAAGCATTTGATTTACTCAAAGTTTCGCTATTATTGTCGATGATTTATTATTGTTTGTTATACACGAAATCGATTTTAACTGGTGGTTAACACTGAATTCAAAATCTACATTTAATTTGGGTTTTAATGGTGTAAGCAAGTATAAACATCTCATTATCTTACTCGATTCTTGTATTCTATTCATTCCAAAATGTAAAGTTATTTAAGCATCTGATCAATATAAATGTCTATGGAAATGACCTGGATTTTCCAATTACATACGCGCTATCGGTGTTGACAACGTTAATTTCTCTCATTATCTATCGAAGAATTGGAAATTGGGTCATCTCAAGTAAATAATCAAGTATGAAAATACTTATAACGTGAATCTTGACGATTTGATCTTTCTCCTGCAGTGCATTACGAATTTCGCAACGTTTTGTTAATGAACACCGCAATGAAAATTAATCACATCTGATAATTTAATCTCGTTGTAGAATAAAGTTGTAGATAGAAATTGTGTTCTGACTATTTTCAATCATTTTTTTGCCTATTTTAAGTTATTGCCGGTACTTTTTTCAAATGGAAGAAAATTTCCAGTTTCATCGTTATAGAAATAAAAGCGCAGCTGTCCTGATTCAAGATTGAACTCCCGGAGTTTGTGGCAAATTTGCTTTACACGAAGCTGTGAAAGTCTCGATGTTGGAAAACAAAATTTTTTAAAGAAATGTTTCACATTGGAAAAGTTTATAAAGTAAACCCTTATTTGAATCACATGTTCGCAAGTGCACGAAAATAAGTTCTACCTGAACTCTATGAAATTTAAAAAATATTCAGTATCTATACTGGATGGAATTTACGCTCGGCTACTTGCTTATTCAATCTGAACACGTAACTCTTACTCAGCGACTTCGTTTCCAGCATTGCTAAATTCGGGGAGTCACTTCGCGACATTGAATTTTATTCGAGATAAAAAAATTCAGATATTTATCAAAAGATTTTCGACGCAGCACAAATAGTTAATGATAAATTCGAAAATTCAAGTTTAAGATTTTTTCTCGTTTCGTTGACGACAGTGAGTCGCGCAATCTGATCGAAGTTTATCAATACAGTAAACGGCAATACACGGTTGTGTAGATACTAAGTAAATCAGCAGTCATATCTCAGTGTCAACGAACTAACGGTTCAATTATCAAAAGCGATGAAACTTATGGTAGCTAGGAATTAAAAAATCTGTATTCACCTAATATCCAGAAAAGTTTTCAACGACAATTTCTCAAACTATCCGTCACCTGACCAAATGCAGAAGTTCTATTTTCAAACTAACAAACCAACTGCAATTTCGTCTAATAGGACAGTGCCACTTGGCTCTTTGCTCAGTGCTTCTCTTCCTTCCCAACTTAATAGTCAACTTAAAGTTCTCAAGTACCCAGAGTACCCGCCGGCTCTCCATACTTAGTACGCCAAGACGTAGTCATACACACATTGTCGCATACAGTCGGCTCGATTCATTATGCAACGCTAGTCATGCTCGTAGACAAGATGGAGGAGTAGTATATGGTATATTTGAATAGAAAAACCGGCGTACACGATAATCGAGTTCATTTGTGTTTTTATTATTTTCGATACACAAGTCAAAAATGCAAGGTTGGCTTCTTGTCGATAGATGTTAGCGTTTGAATTAATGTGATTGAATTCCTTTCTTAAGTCATTTGGGTATCAGCATAAATGTCGTGGGAGCTTATTTCGAAGCTAGCCATATACATCTTACATATTTTCTAAATACCTGCTCGCAGTCTCGTGTCACATGGAAAATTCGGGCGTTTATAGTGATCATCAAAATACAAACTATTTATATTATGAGTATACATTAGCAACTAATTGATTTGCTGATTTCGTGTCGAAATATATCAGAATGTTTTTATTTATATTACGTGCTATTCGTGGCAGGAATAGTATACTTGTTTAGAAATGTTGCGTCAACTTATTTTTGTTTTATTTATGTACAAGATTCACAATTACATACGGGTGATTCTCTGTGTCATATATGTTATTTTTAACAAATTCAATGCCTTAATTGATTTTGTGAGGTTAGAAAAAGGTCAAGTGCCATTTCGGCAGTAGCGTAAATACTTTTGCACTGAAAAGAGCTATTTGCATGGATTTTTTGGTCTGAATCCAAGCGAGTAAGTCTTGAAAATTTATAATTTTAATGTTCGAATTGCATATATGACTGCTGAAACATATACATATCATTTTTACAGTATTTTTTTTTTTAAATCTGAGCAAATTTTCTAAAAAAAGTGTTCTAAACATATTTGTTGAAAACCGCTTTCCTACGGAGCTACACATTTTTGAATATAGTCAAAAAATGCCAAAAATCCTGATTTCACCAATTTTGACCCTCTATAGCTCGAAGGGGCTTGATGGAAAAAACTAAAAAGATTTGGGGAGTTGCATTTCTCCGAGTATAGAAGAGATTTAGGATAGTTTGAATAAAGAAAATATTTTAGCCGATCGATCTCATAGACAATCACCCATATATAAATGATGATGAATTTTTCCGAATTAGATCCGATTCCGAATAAATAAAGGCCAGTGTAATAATTTCGTATAGAACATTGCTTGATTTTCATGAATGAATTTACTTTATGACCAATGTCAATTTAAAACATCTCATACATGCATCCGCATACGTAAACAGAATATTGAAAGTTATATAATAGTTAATAAGAGCAATAAAAGTAAAAAAACTTTATCCCTATGACCTATTGAACTTTGTATACAAAATTAAGTAATTTCCATACAATAGAAAGATTCATATCCTGATTAGATCTTCCTGGTATAGACCAAAAGATGGAATGTATGTAAATATATTCTGTCGAATAAACTTCAAAGTACGTTATGTAATTATTTTGAAAAGTATTAAACACAACAGCATAATTGATGCTTCCATTTTGTCCGTAATGCAATAATTTAACTTTTATGACAGGTTCTCCTTTTAAACAGAAAAGCACCCTTATATAAAAATTCTTTAGTTCAGTCTAAATGATCAGTTAATGGAGGATATATAACTAGATAACTTTCTATATAAAAGTACTTATGAAGCAAAGTGAACAATGTATAAAAAATATAAAATTATTCATGTAATGTGCATACTTATATCTACGTTGCTTCTAAAGTGCATCTACTTTTCTTATCACAGTTCGTATAGTCTTCCATTTCCAATTTCAGGCATCACCTCATTTCTAGAAATGCCGAATGGAAGTTCATTTCTGCTGTTATTCTCGAACAGGGATGCCCAAGAAATTTGCAACGAGTAGGTGTAACCCTATAACTGAGAGTAGTATTGAAATTTCTTGAAGTGATATGAGAGAATGTGATATTTCACTAATTCCTGATAAAGAAGAGTAAATCCTGTGCTTGATGTGTGATAAAAAAATCATTTGAATTCTCTTTTATATTTAAAATATTATCGGGAGCAAGGTTTATGATTGCCGTTAAGCTAATGCTACCGTCTTGGTGAAATTGCTTGAACTTCACGTATGTATTAGTTATCGCAAAGTGATAAGAGGTCTAATTGACTGTCAAAGTATCAAGATTCATATAACAAATGCTGCTATTCTTCGATGGCGATAGATAAGGAGTATGAATTTAATGCATCTCTTCGAGCTAGTAATTTAATATCAGTGGACGTTTCGGACTCGTGAAGTCCCTTATCAAGACTTATAAAAAATTAAGAAACTACATTTGTAAAAAAAACCGGTCACGAAAAATGCATCCAGGGAGGTGTGTTTGAAAGAGATGTGTTGTTTCCGTATCCTCAGTGTTATCCAGGACGGTTTATCGATTTTAAATTAAATTACTAGCTAAAAGTTTGATATTAAATTAAAGTACTAGCTCGAAGAGATGCATTAAATTCATTCTCCTTATCAAGATTCATATTGAAAAGAGTATTTCATCACTTTAAAGAACATCTCAAACTTAGCACTCTAGTATTACTTCTTCTTCTTCTTTGAAAGGATTAGAGGTGAGAAAATTCCAGATTCATGAATACATTGAATGAATGCGATTATTAGGAGGGTCGATATACTGATTATTGATATCTTTATCCGAAAATTACTCTATGAACTTAATTAATTGATCATTACGTCATACACCCATACAAACACTTTCCTCGTGACTTAATTTGAATATCCGTTTGAAATTATATATGCGAGAATCAAAACTTTAATGACCGTAACTGTAAATCCGGTTTGTCGATTTTATGTATTTCTACAGAGTATGACTGCGGGTGTAATCAGTTTTAATATAAAATATAACAATCATTTTTAGATTATCAATAAAAAACAATAATAGTATGATTTTAGTCTATATGACTACTATTTTTCCTATTTCCTACGATTTTTATCATTTTTCTTCTTTTCTTCAGAGTTTTGTAATTGCGGATAAATCTCTTAGATTTTATTTTATAAATCATATAACTCCTTGGGAAACTACAAAGGTATGTATAAGTATACTTATAGAAGGATCTCTCTCGTGCACGATCCTTGAAAACGAATAAGCTGATATTCGATTTCTGTAAATAGCGATGTTTCAGAGTAATAAAAATGTCATAAAATTAAAAATTTTGAATCTGGATTGACTTATCTTAAAAAGACACGAGGATATATTACTTTCAATCATTATATTGACGATCAAGATTAGAATGACTATTGGTAAAACTTTGTATAAATAAAGATTCAATTAGATAAAGTTGAAGACCCCCCCCCCCCGTAACAAAGGTACTTAACATTTAACCTTCAGGCTTTGACAAAAAATAAGACCTTCATAGGCGAAATGGACCAACCTAACGCCGCTAACCATTCCTGGTAGAAACTTAAAGATAAATTAGCTCATTTCAGGCAAAACGAACCTTCCTCTTTGACGGTAAAAAACGGTATGAATGGTTCATCGGTCTGTCACTCCTATTACGGGAAAGTCATTTTTGCTTTCTTGCTAATATCTTTTTAACCAGCCAATTGCGAAATAGCTATAGTCCAGTGCTTACTGTCACTATTTCTTGATATATAATTATGCCGTAATATTGTAATGTCTGCTCCACTCATTCATTTCGAGCTCACGACTATTGATGTTCGACTCACTGTGTACTGTTGATAGTGTGCTAATATGAATTCTTCTTCTATTTCTCTCGAGTGTATATACCTGATCGCATGAAGATAAGTATCTGGAATGCGAGGAGAGAAATATGCATTCTACCGTATACGGTGAAGTTACAGGTGACTAGATAATTGGATTTAACTGCACCTTCTCTTCTGGAGGAGTTGAATGTATTTTTTTGTACAATAAGAAAATTTATTCTTAAAGCCAGGCACTTTTTAAATTTAAATTATCTTTGTACAATTTACGTTTGTTTTATATGGTATTGTAAGGTACTATAAAAACTGAAAATTTTTTCAAAATTCCTTTAATGAATTTGTGAATGGATTTGCCGTTGTATGCGAAAATAATAATTTATTAATGATTGTGATACAACGGTGAATTAACGAGGAAAAATTAATATAACAAGAGGATTTTATTTAATTAAGAAAATTTGATACCCGTCATTAACGCCAGTATGTTAAAGATAAATGACAACATTTTAAAAACCAAGCATCTACCTATAATTACGCAATAGCAATGATGCAGAAATATCTGGGAAAATTTGATTTCAAGTTAAACACGTCATGTATGTGAAATTTTTTGCTTGGTGCTAAAAACTGGAAAATTTGTTGTCAACTTAAATACGTCACCAGAACAGATTAAGAATTTATTGTAGGAAGTTTCCTTGATCTCTGGATCATCGCTATATATCCTTCTGAATGAATAAACGTTATTTACGGGAATATCGACGTCATTGAAAGATTTCCGATCACAATAAAGAAAAATGAACTTACGTAGATGTTTTCATACTTTTACTCATAATTTTGCAAGAAATTAATAAAGATTTTATTCTGATGAAGTATCATTAATCTATCAATTTTCAAAAACATTCGGTAATTCTGAAGTTATTTTTAAAGCTAATAAAATTTGATATTCAAATGTGGCAGACAGCCCTTGTTAAATAATTAACCTCCTTCATCTTATGCAGTTAACGTTTCGTCCTTGGTATAGGAACCTTTCAAGCCTATTTATTAGACGTTATTATTATTTATATTTTAAACCACTTTTATTTCATTTTATCAAAAGAAGACAATTTATTTAAACAATCCTTTTTTAAATAAATTATTAAAAATTGCGATTTTCAAAAATTCCAAAAATAGTAATTGTGCTGAATAATTTATTTTAAAATTTTTTTAGTCAATATTTAGATAATAATTGTTAAACAAGTTACCATAATTAATTTTAAATAAAATTTGTCTTTTTTTGACTAAGTTCAATAATTTAAATATTAATTACAGGCTCACATTTCCTGATAGGGATAGAGTTTTTCATAAATCAATCAGTATAGGCTAATCAATTAATCAATCAAACAATTAAGATTATGATAATGTAAAACATATTTTTCGCTATAAGAACCTACTGTTGCACTTTCTGGTTGGTCTATCAAGACAAGTGTTCGCCATAGAACTATAAGATTTTACGATTTTATTACAAAAACTACTATAGAAAACTACTATATAAAATCAAAAACGTCATGTTTCGATGAAATACGTCGCTAAGAATAGATGTAAAAAAAGTGTCAAATGGATTATTCAAAACTTTAGTTAATAATCAGGGTTAATGGGAATAATGAATATAATTATCACTACGAGCCAACGTTTTTTACTTTATTTATCGTGCCGTATTCCGCCGCATTCGACACGATAAATAAAATAAAAAACTTTGGCTCGTAATGATGATTATATTAATTATTCCCATTACCACTATCGAGCGATAGAAGCAATTTTTCAAAAAATCAGGGTTAATATTTAAAAATATTCCAGTATTTCATTTTAGTTTTTGGAAAAATATTTTGTAATTATATATTATATACTTACACCCTTATTCTCTAATTATTTGAAACATAACTTGATGTTTTATCATTGGTATGACGTGTATTGAGCATGATTTTTTAATCTGTATTGTACAGTTGACATATTAATGTTATGAATATAGTTTATTTTTTCATGAAATAAACGATTTCGTTAATATATGAAACGGAAGTAATTCAAAAACGTTTCTTTGAAAATGCAAATACAAGCCTCCAATGATCGATATAATCGTCATCATATTTACAATATTATAAGGTCACAATGATTGGCGAAAACCATATCCATTCCAATATCCTTTATTGATAAACATGTCTCGGAAGCAAGGGCCTCGAAAATCCAGAAAAACCGGTTACTTCCTCAAAAAGCATAAGACTTCATCTTTCATTGCGCCAATTTGATACCCGCAGGCAATATCGGCCAATAATTTATCCAGTTGATTCTAAAGTGTTGATATGTGACGGAATTACCGTAGAGTGTAAGATGTAGTAACGGATTGAATGGAAAGTCACAAGATTCCTGAAATTCGTCTGATGGTGCCGATGACGTCAATTTCACACATAACCTGATAGATAGTTACGCATGTTATACTAGAGTTGTTATAGGTTTCTGATTTACTCCTTTTTGTGGTTTGTCAAGGTTATGGTTGCTGTATAGTATTCGAAAAGGAAAACTCTGGAGCCAGAGCCAATTTGAGCAGATATTAACAAAATTTCCTAGTTCTTTTTCCAATTACACGGGTCCAGCAAAATACTTTTCAAAGCCATAATCGATCGCTGTCCAACCAAAATCGATCCATTGTGTTGATTTATATAGCAAACATAAGTAAGCCGTGCTCTAAATCGAGTGTAATAATGCATAGCGATCGTTCGTGAGTTCGGAAAATTAGCTATCATTTACGGTATTCTCGGCAAAATTGGTAATCGCAAATTGTCGGTACAGGCAGCCATAGATGTGAACCGAAGTAAAAGTGTTGAGCGACTTACGACGGAGTAATGACTCATCGGCAGATCTTATGTATCTTTAATGTCAGGCTTTGATATCTACTCCAATGAATGAACAAATCGAGATACTTGTGGGGTGGAGTAAGATTTTGTGACCGAGACTGATATAATGATTTTAGCCTTGTCTGTGTCAACAGATTTTGAAATCAGGCTCTAATGCGTCGTTTACGCGGATTCCTTATTTCTCAATTACCCGGCAAAGCACCTATTCTCAATACGTAAAAATGCATTACTTTTTTGATTCCAATACTTTTCATTATTTTATGCATTCATAATTTCATATTAAAATCATTGAAATTTTGAATTCCTTGCACTTTGTAGATCCTTTCTTAAATCTATTCTTATTAACATTATTTAATATATGAGATAGTTTAAAATCTACATAATCATAATTATATATATTATTATATATTTCCTAAATTTATTTAACATGCGACAATAAAAAAGGCAGCATTTTATATAAGCTTGAAAATTGTACGTTGCAGTGACAAAGCTATGCGCGCAAAAGGCTCGGAATGAACAGTCCGATAGATTCACAACGCACACGCGAGAAAACGGAAAAGAGGAGCAATGAAGCAGTCGTGTCGCGTGTATCTGGCGCTCATCCAAAAATCCTTGCGATGTCTTTCTCTTTTGCCGCGCTCTGCGTCCTTCGGCATCAAGATTTATGGCTTCACCTGTGAATTGTGCAGAAAAACCGGTAATTCAATGCAATCGCAAAATGCGCTCGTTGATCGGAATCTAATCGCACTGTTTACAATTCACCCCGAGATTTGCTATTGTCTTCAAACTACATAGAATTTAAGTTTGAATTCGAAAAATCGAATATTAACATATAGTTCCATTGTGTCTTGGATCAATTAAAACAGATCTTTGGTGATATGTTAGCTTAAGAAGGTAATAAGGACTTAATATATTATCATTGTAGATTCGACAGATTATGTTTACTTATATCTTATTTAAATAATCTGTCGATTCTGATTGGTTTGTAGAGACTTTTGATTTTGAATATTTATATAGCATAGCTTTGTTACTAAGCCAGAAAAGTATACTCTTCTTTTATAAAAGATCATCGAATTATAAAGTGAATCGTCAATCAATAGTTTATGGCTAAATGTTATAGTTACATATAAATCATAGATACAAAGAACTTTATCACCAATTGATAAAATTCATCAAATAAAATCTTACAATCATTTAAACGTAATAAAAATATGCCTAATTCTCGTAAGTGGATCGAACCCCAGACGCAATTCATGATAAATAACTACCAACTCAAAATCAAGTACTTCTTGGTAAACTAATCGATTATATGCCATGAAAACATGCATAATCAAGCATCTAAATCCGTAAAGAAAAGCAAATAACGCTAATAAGTTGTGCAGTCTGTACAAAAGTAAAATTTACGAGGCGGATGCAGAAGAAAAATTATATGATTCTGAGTAATAGTTTCGTCACTGCAGTGACTGGTGTACGAAATAAATATTTGGAATTGCGATTTTTACGATTCTGCCATTCCCCCACTAATTATTACCGATTTTACGCTCATTTCAGTAGCATTATTCGGCTCTATTTCAAAATACTCTTGGCGATTTTTGAATTTGTTATAGATGCATTCAGTGAAAAAGTGAAGCAGCAAATCATTCAATCTAGTTGTACGTTTTTAAGACTGTGAATGCTCATATGTACGGGTTAAAATTTTCTTAATTATATGATTCCTACGGTGGTAAGATTCTAAAACCAGTCCTCTAAGCCCTTTATTGCATAAAAATTCATAGGTATATTACATTATGTTTTCTATATAGCTCTAGAAGCCACTTGATTGAGTTTCTAGGAAAAACACAGTACGTCTCACGCGTACGATATAGTTTTTTTTCTTTTTGCTCAACATACGATGCAATATGAAAATTCATTAATTACTTGATTAATCAATGATGAGACAGCATAAGTCAATGGTCCCAATGTTTAAGAATCGTTTTTCATGGCATCCAGTAGACGTGTGAACTGGAATAATTTTGGTTTTACTTAATTTAATTTATTTTAATTGATTTGCAAAATTTTAGAACCTAATTTTAATACAACTGTTGAGAAAAATAAATAATGCATGCAATCTAGGTCAACCGAATTTATGCGTGAAATTTTTTCATTGTATCTATACTGACATATGAAAGTATATTTTTTTTTTGTAATATTAAGATCTCAAGTACAAATATATGACAAAGTATTGCTCTTTACTACAAAATTTTGTGTTTTTTTGGACGACATTTTGCCTAGGGTTTCGTTTCATTTTAAGATTAGCAGCCATGACTTAAGCATTATAACCACATATATTTTTATGTTTGGATTTGCATACTCGTTTACGATTTTCGTACACCTCGGAATTTCAAGCCAATCAAGTTTCTCATTTATCAGCAGAACCTTGACCCCAGGTTCATCGACGAAAACGATGTCCATTCGCAAGTCATGATTTTAAAATACCAAATGTAAAATTTATGCTTTATTGATAGTTCCCACGTCAATGAAGCATCGCGCAAGTAGCCATGATGAATCGTTTATTTACCAACTACCACTTATGTATCCATCATTCGCTAATACACAGAAGATCCTTTGTTTTTCGCGGATGCAACTAGATGCTTAAACAAGTGAAATAATTCTTGCCTGAGAAGAAGCCAAGAATCTGACATTGACATTTAATAGCATATCCTGAGTCTTCATGTTTACCAAAGCTTTTCATTCTTTCTCAATAAATTTTCATCTATAAAAGTTTGCATAAATTCTAGCATATCCTAATTTACAATTAGATCAAAGTGCATCATTTGAACAATAAAGAAAAAAAAATTAGATACTTTAGAGCTAGAATCAATCGTGTAATCGGAAACATGTTTTATTGACACATTGCGTCGAGTACGGAAATAAAAAAGAAATTTCCCATACATGTGGATATTCTCGAAGTTCTGCGTTGTCGCTATTCCAAAGATGACCTGCAGGCCATTGGCACTATGTTATTCTGTGAATGACTTTGCGATATGTGCATTGATGATGGGGATGGAGGTGATATCGGATATCCTCGAGTGTGTAGTATTGGAAAAGATGCGGTGAACTGGTTTTTTCTTCATCGGCGTGGAATCATTAGCATGTAAGTACGGTATGATACAGCAGGAGCATGGATTCTTCGTCTTTTTTGCGATTATCAATAAATTTGAATCGTGACAAAATGTGCAAATTATAACCAATGCCTTATTACCGTAGGCACTTCCATAATAAAGATGTAAATATTTTATTTAATTCTTCGTTTTTCGAGTTTCATCGATAACATTTTTTTCCTTTGTATTTATGTTGCAGGTTAGTACATATCGGATTGTCTACGCAATTTGAAAAACGTAAATTTAATCTTATAATAAAGCTACATATTCCTTACTATTAAAACCAATTCAGAGCTACATAAGTCTGGAAAGATTGAACTAATTTAAGCAAATTCAACTCGTCGATGACGCGATTAACGTTCTTGTAATTCTGTTCCGCATTTCCATGAATATGAAATAAGTCATTATGATTTTGTATAGTCATTATGATTTTAATGTATAAGACGCGAAATTTAAAATGGGACTCCGCTTAACTATGCAACAACTTTTAATAAACCTATAAATAAAATCATAATCCGCAGTTGGAGGGATAAAACATGGTCGATTAAGAAAAAACCTACAGGCTTCAGGGATATCATTTACATAATGCTGAGGGAAAATTTACTGAAACAGTGTTTTAAAAATCAAATAGATCTCAAAGCCAGAACTTTCAAGTGGTCGTATCGTCAGATGCCAAACTTCGAATTCCAAATAAGTCTAAAGTTCTAGATCGCATATGTACATATGTATAAGCCAAATGTATTAAGGAAATATCTTTCTAAGACAGGGTAGTAAATGTGCGATCTATACAATATTTATTCTCAGTCAAAGTACGTAGCTATTTCATTTTACATGCTCCGGTAACCGAGCAATAACATTCCTATTTTTTTAGCAACCTACTGATATTAGAGTACACATATTAATACTTAATAGCTTCTAGTTACGCCCACTAGTCACCATTGAAAGTACGCATTTTTTAGAAGTTTGGATTAATTTAAATATATATTATAAAAAATGCAAAATGTATAATAATTATTATACATTGTTATAAATTATTTTGATATAAAGATACAAAAGTAATTAGTTGTTTTAGGTTATTAGCAAATAGCTCATCAGTAGAATAACCATTAATAAGTCGTACAGATAATAACACAATAAAGACACTGCTTTAAAAATGTGGGTTTACAATGTAGCAATTATCGAACTCTTTAAGATGGTTAAATCATGTGATACATGGATGTATGATCAATAGAGCTTCCCGTGATTTAAGAATTACGATTTGAACTTGAAGTATACAAATCATTACTTAGAGGCTTAAATTCAATTTTCTTGTAAAAGAAAAAACTTTTCATGAAACTGTATTGCGACTATTCATTAAAATGTATTGAACATAAGTTTTCCGTATGCAAATGAATTCTTAGTTGTGTCGGTAACATCAAATAAGTTATAACTAAAATTAATTGCCATTTACATTAATATTTATTAAAATTACATGAAACTATTCATGCAGATATACTTTGTTATGAATTTTAATGACTGTTGCAGGCAACGAATACAATATCTTCGGATATTTGGAACGTCAGCCATGACACTTTCCATAAATTTCTTATGGGAGGTGACATAGCTGACGTTCTAAATATTAAAAGTTATATTGTATCCGTAAGGTGTGCATTAAATTTTAGTGTATGACTGTACTTGGAAAGTGCATTAAAATTAATGGGTCAAGTCTGGGTTTACGATTGAAAAAAATCATTTTCGTTTAAAATGTGGCAATTTTTTTTATCAAAACAATGATAACGACACTAGTCTTACGTTTAAGCAGTCTTAAGAGTCAAAATATTATACTTCCGCTCAACAACATCATCGTTGTAACATCTCTTTAGCTGGACGTACTTTGGGGCATGCAAATTATAATTAGTTGACTAAACTATCAAATCGTTTTCATAGATAAATTAATTATTTGCGATATATTTCAAAATTTAAGCGACTAGTTGTTATTATTAAAAGTTATTTTAAAACTTTTTAAAAATCGACGTTTTGGATTGTACTCTGTTAAAGTTTTAAACGGGTTGAATGAGTTACATTTTGTAACATTGCTTTCAACACTTTTATATGTTTATTATAACACCGTAGAAAAGAATTCTAATAATGTCCTAAAAAATGTTAGAGTTATTAGAATTTTTTTCACTATGCTTATGAGTCACTTTACCGCTTTCAAAGATCGACGTGCTGTTAATAATTTTCTTGTTTTCTTGTTTAAAATATGTTAATTCGCCTGGTCTATTAGCTCGAAAACCCGTAGACATTGACTTAAAATACAAAAATTCCATGATTACAATAATGGGTCTTATCAGGTCCCACAAGCAAAATGTAGACCACTTAAATGATAAAATAATGTAGTCACTGTAAATTATTTTTGCATTTAACTAAGGTCAACTCCCTCAAGTCATTAGAATAATATTTTTTAAAAAAAATGTCTATAAACGTTGGGGATAATATCTTGGTTAGTCCAAAATAAATATACACGTGTATAGGTGTGTGAATGTGTATATATGTGCATATCCATCCTATTTCGTAAACAACTCACCCGAGCAAGTCGCAAAAAATTTTCTTGAAGGCACACCTATCGGACCTGATGTTTCTCGCTCCTTAGGACATTTTGAAAGAAAAAAACCTCGTATACATGGCCGATCGAAGGGTATACTTTTTTCCGGAGCAAAAACGACTCCAAAAACGAGAAATAATTATAACAAAAAATGAATTTATAGATTTTTTTTCTCGAAAACTACGATTTTTATTAAAATTTCATTAGAACAAATATGTCTTAAAATTCTTTAAAGAATACTCTGAAATTTTTTCAAATTGATCCGACACAATTTTTGATGTTTCGAAAATTCAGAAAAATCGAAATTTCGAAAATCGTCATTTAGAAATCTGAAAAAATTTCAGAGTTTTTTTGGTGAATTTTAAGCCATTATTGTTCTAATGAAATATTTTTAAAAGTTCATAGTTTTCGAGAAAAAAAAATCTATAAATTCTTGTTTTTTAATTATTTCTCGTTTTTCGAGTCATTTTTTGTTCCGGAGAAAATATACCCTTCGATCAGGTCTGGTAGGTGTGCCTTCAATAAAAAATTTTGCGACTTCCTCGTGTGAGTTGCTTCCGAAACGATACGATAGGATACGATAGGATGGATACGCACATATGCACATCCTTTATTTAATGCTCTTAAAAAGTTTACTCATTATCGCAAATAATGAAGACTCATTCGAGAAGTCGAAAATAAAGTTCTTCCTAATTGTAAAAAATTACCTGAATTTGTTAAACGCGTGCAGAACGAAATCGTATACGTCCTCGTGAAAGTATATCGCTAAGTCATCCTCAAAACGCAAATCTCTTCCAAAAAATTCGAAATAGGGACGCCCTGTATCCCCGAAAATCTCCGCACCATCGCTGTACGTTTCAGTCGCCATGGACAAGTCGCTGCATGGCATCAGGAGTGCAACTGATACATGTTTACGAAGCCGATGGGTACAAACGTAAGTGTATACCTATACTGGAGCGCGAGCGCAGGCAAGTCTGTGAACCGCGGTGCAGGTGGGGCGTCTATAGCGCGGAGGGGATCGGCGGTGGTGCGGCTCGGCTAAAAGCAATGCGCGCCGCGGCGCACGGACAGTCCGCGCAACGAGAACCGCCGAGCAGCATCGCTCACGGCACGACGACGGTCACCTCTTCTTTTTTTCCTCTCTTCGTTGTCCCTTTTTTTTGCCCACCTTCAATCACGATCGGCTTGATTCGTCATTTTTTTTCTCCCCCTCCCCCTCCTCGCATTAATTTCGTGCGCTCGTTCGTCGTGCCGGACGTTCTATACACATATGCAGAGAGCGCATCGTCTCGCACGACAGTCGGGAGAGTAGAGAGAGAGAGAGAGAGAGAGAGAGAAGAACAATAAACACAGTGAGATCGAGAGACTGAGTGTGCACCGCGGAAGCATCGAGCCAGTGTTTTGTGGATTCGCGCGAGAGCAGCTGATTTGAATTTCTGCCGGAGAGCTTTGGCGCCACGCGAAACTCGTGCGCTTCGAGCTGCGTCCTTCGTGAGATCGGTAAGTCGTATAATACTTGTGGTTAGCGTGAGTAGATCAGATTTTTCGGTTGGATTTTTGAGGCGAGGAGTGCATACGGCTTTGGGGTTCACCGATAATTAATTCTCATAGTTGACGAGGTGAGCTGGCTTTTTGGACGTTTTGAGGCGTTCTATGGTTAAAGCCGAGTCCAAACTGAGCAAACACATCAGTCGCGAGGGCAAATAATTTTAACGAGAGCTTCGGAGCTCTCTTATACGTTCGCCTGCGCTCGCCGTTTAACTATCGAAATATTTGTCCAGCGTGGCTAAAACAATTAAGAGCTGTTTGTCGATCTCGAAACCTTTCAATGTAAGCCTTTTAGAACGTTTCGCCGCTTAATTCGTCGCCGTTTTAAAGCCTGCGCGAAAAGCCAGTTGCGGAGCCGTTAAATAACGTGAAATAAAAGCAAAACAATTAATCAACACAGACAAAAAGTATAATAATGATACAGCGCGTCGCAAACTCTTCGTGAAATTGAGTTATCCAACCGCCGTGAAACTACACACTCGCGAAACCACATCGAAAACCACAGTGGTTACCTTCATTTCTAACAGCTCTCTTCTCACGATTCCTTACAAAATTCGAGCAGCTGTACGCAACGACGAATCCTCACGACTGCTCAAAAAACGCGTGTATTATCGCCGACGTCAACGCAACGGGACACACGCATATACATACACGCGTGCAGCAAAGAGTTCTCCGCTATTCGGACATTTTTTTTCTTCCTTTCCACGCTTTGCTAGTCGCAGTATAAATATATTTTCTAATCGCGCATAGCCGCGGCTCGCGGCACAATCGGTCTTGCGCAACCCGGAGACGCGCCGTAGCCGCAGCGACGACGACGTGATCCTCGCGATGAACCCACGCTGCTGCTGCTGCTGCTGCTGCTGCTGCTGGTATTGCCATTTTTTTTCTCTTCGAGAGCACGATACTTCCTCTGGATTTACCCTCGAAATTCGCTTTCCTGTGCAACGCGAGTGACTCAACGAATTCGCCTCGCTTCTCGGCACTTGTTTTGCTTCCGCGGTACGCGGATTCAAATTTGATTAGAAAAAGCGTGCGAAATCGCGACGCGAAACTCGCCGGCTCGCTCGTTGCTCCCGAGAGGCGCGTGTGCGTGTCGCCGTTTGAATTTCGTTGCACGCTTCTCTCTCGTGCTTTTTCGAGAATCCTCGCGCGCTCGCGACGAGAGATTCGCACGGATAAATTTCTCTCGTTTGAATACAAAAGCCGTTGAATTAATTCGGGCGAACACATTCGAATTAGAATTAATTCGAGTCGGTGAGATACGAGCGAGAAAAAAATATATCATCGAGCGTGTCGTACACTGTCGCTGTATATGGAAACGGGAAATGAACTACTTTATCCAGGGCCGACCACCCTCGAAGTGTTCCTTCCCTTTGGAGGCGCTTTTTTTCGTATTCTGTTCTTCTTGTTCTGGAGACAGCTGGTTTTACAATCTAAATTTATTTGTGTTCTCATCGAACGATTTTCGTCGCGATTGGAAAGCAAATGGCAATTATCTCTCAAGGTCCGTCCACTTTGAATTCGCGCGTCTCGCAGATATGGGCATCTTGTGCGGCAGAAGAATAGCTCTCCGCTCGTCGCGATGAAAAGAAAAAGAAGAAAAAGGAAAAACGTTGGAATTTCAATTTGTCCACACAACCGCATACTCGCAAAGTAGCCGACTTGGACGCGCTGCGCACGTGTGCGTATTATAATGGCTTATCGGCTATATCGCGCGCAAACAATTCGAGACGTCTTCTGCGTTGTGTCGGGACAGATGGTTTTCGCGTGCTCTTTTTTTTTCTCCGCTTGACTCGCGCAAACTAACGAATTTACAGATCGAAACCAAACTATGTACTTTTGCACAGTGTATCGGCGATATTGCGCCAAAGCTACACACGAGTACGGCGTTTATAATTTGTAATTTTTCACGACGTGCAATTAATATTTCATAGCGATGCGGGTTTGGCGTTGTGTGTGCAGCGAGACGCCAAATCGATCGCTACATACTTACTCTCATTCCTGCTCCGAACAGCTGTGGCGGCTTGCGTACCTTAACGCTTTTTACATAATTTATCTATTTGAATGTGGCGTAAAGAGGACGAATCAAGCGCGGTAGCCGAATTGGAAAAAAGAATCTTATGGATGTATATGCCGATACATTCGAAATCAATTCCCGAGAGAGACTGCATTGCGCAACGCTGTATCCAACCGTTGGTTTAAACTCGTGTTTGATGTAAATTTACGCTTAAGTGTATAGGCTATAAAGTGTATAGGTGTGTGTGTGCGTGCGGTGGAAATCGGAAACTGTGCGCGTTGTTGACTCGACGATTAAAGACCTATTTTAGGTTAAGCATAGACGAAAGAAAAGTAAACAATATTGTAATCAGTCTGGATAATTGATCGCTATACACGCATAGCAGCCGCAACAACGACTGCTCATTCTTCTCGCACCGAGTCGCACAAGCTTTTATTGTTTTTCACTCTCGCTGCGCGTCCGCGTTATTCCGGGGACGTATGCGGAATTTCGCATGAGCTCCATCGCGGGAGAATCCGCCGTTTCTCTCTCTATTCCGAAGAGGCGCCAATATTCAAATGTTTACGCTTCCCATTAAAAGGCTGCAGTAGCCTTCGAAGGTTCCGCGGTTCGATCTCTTTGTTATGTACACCCGAGGAGTCGCGTATTTCCATCGCGACACTTTGCAGCTTGTTTCAGCTCTGTTTTGCTTTTCGTTGATCGCACAACAACGCGCGCGTCAGCAGAAAAAGTCAAAACAGTGATTTTCGCGGCAGCGCAACGCGCATCAGAGTTCGTTACGCGACACGCGACGAGCTCGCGATTAAAAATCTTCTAGCGTATTATATGCGTTTGCGACGCTCGTAGTTTCCGGCGATGGGCCGATAATTTCAAGAGGCTGACGCGCAGCTGAATCGCAATTACGAAAATTTTCTGGTCTCTGCGCATCAGCAGTTCATCGATTCGTTAAGACCACGTTAAGTTGGCGGTGCACACGTCGATCTCGATCGCGACTTTTATCAATTCATTTCAATGATCGAGAAGCGTGACTAATTCATCGGAGATTCCCGAGATTTTTCACGGAAAGTTGCGGATAAACAATTCCATTGAATAATATGACAAAAAAGGTTTTGACGCTGTAAGCTATAGTGGCATTGACAAGTTCGTGTGCAGATCACTGGGAAGAATGCAAATTCAGTCGTTTGCGGGAATTATCATAGCGCGTTTTTTTTCACTCTCACATAACATATAATTACCTTTTCTTTGTAAAACTTTTTGCGCCGAAGACGTATTATCACGATTTTATGTACACTTAAAAACGTGTTTCACTATGACGGTGTATTAAAGTGGAAAACTACTCGCTTGGAAATTCACTCAACTTCATTAGCATGTGCTTTACTTACCTCGCCGGCTATAGAAATTAATAATTATAATTGGTATTAATGAAAAAATTAATTGAACGTCAAGAATTATTAATTGATTGCACTAATTTTATTTCTTCCTAATCATCATGATGAGTATAAATTTAATGTTTATTTAATATTGATTGAATTTTACCTTTACGATTGTGGAATGTATCAATGAAAGCTTTTTATATTTTTATAATCGCATACATTGAAAAATAAAATGAAACGTCCATTCAGTCCGAAACCATAGGTCTGAAAGTCGATAAAAAATCATCGAAGCTTTGATTCCGTTGACCATTATATACGTATACGCACGTTGCAATTGCGGGCCACACCACACTCGCACTAAAAAACCTTGTAACTTTCCCAGAAAACGAAAAGAATTCATTACGATCCGCGCGGGAATGATCGTTACTGCAAAATTGAGCAAATATACATTAGGAGCTGCAGAACGCAACTGCGCTTACACCTCTTGTCGTGTAACCACAGTAATTTTCACTAGGTCATTTTGTGTGTGTTTTTTTTCGGGCTCACACTGCAGCGCGCCGCGAATCAATGGGCGCGCTGCACAGGCCGCAGAGCAGAAAAAAAGCGCAATTTTCATTCATCAGACACAATTCCCGGAGCTGCGCAGCCGTGTATATATAATACAGTTGGAGCGAGCGATGTAACGTCGCTGTTGTAAAATTCGTCGCGCACGCAAAAAAAAAGAGAAGCACACTTGATACGGCTTGCGTAATATATACATATATACATAATACATATACGTATATCGGTGAACGTTCGCTTGTCGCGATCCTTTTATCCTCGGGGCGATGCTCGAGCAACGCCGGCTATATACGCGCGCGGCAGCTATTCGGGTCTAGGTCGATATCGCCGCGGCGGCGGCGGCAGCGGCTCGCTGTATTTATTGTCCGCTATAGATATATACTTCGACGATGGTCTGCGCGTGTTGCGTCCCGATCGCGCGAGGAAAGGAAGATTCTTACAATGTAAAGCGCGCATTTTTCGACCGATCGGAAATCGGTTCGAAAAATAAGTATGCCTGGATGAACTGAAAATGACGACGGAAAGCGATTTCGGCGACCGGTCGAAAAAAGTTTCTTTAGAAGAAGCTCGACTACTGGTCTAGTTTTGATGTTCGCGCACGTGATGTAACTTAATAGTGTAATCGCAGACACGTGTGTTGTTTGCGGGCGAAGCGAAAATTCGCTATACGATACGCGTATATAGTGTGCATAGGCGTCGCGAGTACATTTTTTTTTTGCGCGTATAACACAAGAGCGACGACGCGCGAGGTATATTATACATTCAGACACAGGACCTTGACTATATACGCACTCTCTCACGGACGTTAATGAGTTATTCGCTATTGAGCTTGAGAGTGGAAATTAATAAAAGAGGCGCTGCCGCGCGCGCGCGCGCGCGCTTTCTAACGATTAATGCTCTTCATCGCGGAATTCCTCTCGGCTCGAGTCATCGCTACGCTGCGCGGACTGCTTCGACTCGGCGTCTATTGAAGCGAAAGAGAAAAAAAGAAAATAATCCAGAGTAGCCTCCCCGCGTGTAGACTGGAAAACCGAGTGCGTGTGGCATCGCAGAGGAGCAGCTGCGCGCGAGGGAGCCGGCGCGTTGCGCAACCGCGGCGACGTCTCTTTCTCTTGGGCTTTTGCCTATGCCACAATGCGTTACGCGGATGGCACTTTCGCCGCCCGGCGCGGAAAGCGAATTTTCGCTCTCCCGACTGTCTGCAGCCTGCCTGCCCGCGCCTGTGTCTGCAGCAGCGCATCAGCGCCAGGGAAGAGATGGCTGCGACGCCGTCGTATATACGTTGCGGCGACGTTTCCTCCTCTCGTGCGGTGGTCGCGAGCGCGCGCACGAGACTCATTGTTTCTGGACCTGTATGCACGCGACACCCTGTTGGCTAATGCTGATTATGTCCAGGTGTCCGTAGTCGAGATTCGTAATGTGTAACACGCCTGCGTCTCTCATACCCCATGCGGGGGAGTGTGTTGGGTCATTTGCAAAAGATACCCTGGTCGAAACTTAACGATTAATTAGCTAATTTCGTTATAAATTAGCTAATTCATATCGTGTACAATATGTCTATATTACGACAAATTAGCTAATTTCATTATGAATTAGCTAATTCATAACGAAATTAGATCGTTAAATTTATCGTTAAGTTTCTACCGGGGTATCTTCGATTTTGTTATTACACATATATAATGTACAGAGCGCAGTTTGCACAGTCCGATAGAATAGAAATAGAATAGAAATAGAAATATTAAGAGAGAAAGAGAGAGAGAGAGAGAGAGAGAGAGAGAGAGAGAGAGAACGAGTGGATTGCACTCCGGTGACTGTAAAGTGCGCGCGCGGAGCTCTCGATATATATAAAGTTTCGTGCGGTATATAGCTCTCTGCAGCTCGCGGCTCGCGGCGTGGCACACATTGTACCGCGCTCGCCGCGAACATCTCCGTATAATTGATGCAATGTTTGGACTGCCGCGCGATCTTACGTAAATCCGCGAGTGAATTTCATTGAATCGAAATACGCCTCGAGTTGACGATATGTTGACTTTTCGTTCTCTCTCTCTCTCGTTCACTCGCTTGAAATATCGGAGCCGCGCATACATGTTTTCGCATTGTATACTCGCCGATCGCTCCGAATTTTCGCGGTGAGACGACACGCGGGCGTTTTTTGTGATGTACCTGTTATGCACGTGTATGTGCGTGTGTCTGTATACACACACATACGCATATACACATATATATATGTATGAGAATATAAAGTTTCCAGCTCGAGGGCTTTTTTTTTGCATAATCAGCCCGCGGGGGAGAAGAGGTATAGAGCGTAATGCAGTGTTTACCCAGGCCGTAAGGTATTTGCCGGCGGATGACGCGTATATAACAAGCCACACGAATGTATATATCTATATCCATATACATACGCGAGAGCTTCTGCTACTAGGCTTTCTTTTCGATTTCAGGGTCGCGAAACTCCAATTTTTACGGTCTCTTCCTTTTTCAATGCTACATCCCGCAAAAATCCCGGGACTTTCGATTCGGTGTACAATATGTGTATATTACGTTATTCTGTCTAATTACGCAATGAGCCGCGTGTGAGTGTGCGCCGAGTATTATTTTGAAATTACGCTATATATCGAGGCACTCGCGCCTGCGCTTGCGCGCGTATTATATGTGCCATTAGTTCACGTCCATTCGGAAAACGAGTCACGTTCTCTATACCGCTCGGCGGAGACTAGTCTCCTGCCGTCTGTGTGTGTGTGTGTGTGTGCTTGTGCACGTGTATATATACACCAGATCGATTTTCTTCGTTTTTGCTTCGGAAACTGCTGCTGCTGCTGCTGCTGGCTGTAGCCGATCGATTTCCCGCCAATCTATATACCGATTTCCCGTAGAGCGCGGACTGTCGCGCCTACACACTGTCCGCGTAGATATATATAAATATACGCGGTCACTCTATATATTATCGGTATACATATATCTCTCTCTCTCGTCCTCCGCGTGACACCATTACTTAATCCGTTCGCGCTACTGCTTCGCGATAGTAACGCCTTTATATATCCGCGCGCGCGCGCGCGTATCTCTCTCCTTCGTATATAGCGCAACTGATTGAATCGGCAGCCGCAAAAGGAGGAAGACGCGACGCCGTGCGGTCGCCAGTAACGCGTAAAAATCTATATCTATATATACCGGTTTAACTGCTATATGCAGTCGCAGGATTGATATACTGATGACTGAGCCGCTTTTCGCTGGGCGGCAACGGGGGTTCACCGGCTGGCTGGTGGGAGTGAATTTTCGGCCTGACCGTAATGCACACTGTACACTTGGGCAACAATGTAAACACGGGAGAACGAAGAGTCGTCGCTCGTGCGGCTCTTTCTTACGGATTGTTATTAAGAGACATCGGCTGTTATTTAACGCTGCGAGCGAGCGAGCGCGCGGTACAGGAGTGAATTGTATGAGATAACACAGTGTATAATACCGCCGCGCGACGCTTCCTCTCCGTACTGTGCGACGCTCCGTTTCTTTTCTTCCTTTCCGCAGAGAAATTAACAGGTGACACGACTTTTATTATATAGATGCTCGAGACGCGCGGCTCAAACATCGTCCGGTATCGACCTCGCGTATCAGTGGACCCGTGCAATCTTCAAACGAACAATTTGTTTTTTTCTTGCAGTAGTAGCAGAGGTGCGTAACTCGCGCCGGTCTTATCGACGATACCTATCGCGCCTATTCGGAGGTTTTGCAAGAGAGGCTCGCACCTGCGAGCGGAAGACCCGCATTTTTCTGTCGCGCGCGATTCCATGGTCTACTATCCGCAGACATTTTCGCAATGGCTTTTTGAAGGTCCTACGCGCGCCGCCGCCGCCGCCGCCGCCGCCGCCGCAGCGGTCGGGAGCGATTTTGCAACGGCCCGCGCGTCGAGCGTATTATACGCGCAGAGTCTCGTGAGCTCTAGATCGGTGTGTACATGAAGAAACCGATCAATTTTTCACATGAGTATCCGTGCGCGCGGCTTGGTGCAGATCGCGAGCTGCTCGCGATGCCTTTTTTTAAAGCGATCGTTGCGATATTTTGCACTATAAAACGAAACTGGTATATAGGGTCGAGTGATAAGCGTTAAAGTATATGTACAGGTATGATATATATGCGAATAGAATGTCGACGGATTTATATGGTCGTATATTTGCTGCAGAATGAAGGTTGGAAAAAATAGGTGTTTTTTGGGCCGCGCTTGCGAGTACGTTGCCTTCGTTGGGAGCGTCGATACACATGTCAAGAGCAAATACACTTATATAGCATATGATGTAACGCAATCGACTCTGTTTAAAGAGGCAGAGCTTGACTGATTTTTCTGCCCGAGCCCACCGTGTCTCGATGCCTGTTTCGGTGCTAAACTCCTTGATCTTCTTTTTTAGAATACCGTGTTTCGTTTCGTTTCTTACGACGAACTTTGCGTTTTTTTCCCCCTTTTTTTCCTCATTTTGCAAAAAGCTCTCGTTGCTCGCAATGTCAGAGAAAAGAAGTGTCCGCAGTCGCTTAACCGAACGAAATCATCGACCGCAGACGTCTATACGCAAACGACAGGTCAGAAGCTCCAAGTCGCACAGTTCAGTCACCTCCTCGCATCCAGAAATCGGCAAATCACTCGGATGAAATCGGCCCGCGTCCGACTCGTCGTAGTCATGGTCGTCATCTATGATCCGGCGATTCATTCAATGTCAGAGCGTCGGGCCTCCAATAATTTTTTTTTCCTTTCATCGATCTTACGCCACACACGCGGTACATTCGGAGCATTCGCACACGTTCGACCTACCGTCCAGTGCTGGTGCTTCCTATGTGACGTGCAACTTCGTTCCGTTTATCATTGATATTATATAACGAGAGCGAGAGAGCGAGAGACACCGGCGAGTGAAACGCCGCGAGCGTTTA
Source organism: Philotrypesis tridentata (assembly GCA_018906965.1). NCBI lineage: Eukaryota > Metazoa > Arthropoda > Insecta > Hymenoptera > Pteromalidae > Philotrypesis > Philotrypesis tridentata. The sequence goes on along the minus strand of JACCIB010000011.1, from coordinate 4,428,836 downwards.
GTTCTCGTATGTAGAAGGCCTTGATTCGACGTTTTTGAAATTGTGTATACATTATCACAGTGTGTGTGTGTGTGTGTATGTGTGTGAGTGATGATTTTGCGACATCGAGAGCTTCTGAACGAAGATTCTCCCGGTGTGTGTTTGTGTTCACGGACCTCTGCCTCTGCGCTCTCGTGTATACGTGTGCATGTTATTCCATTCGTTATAATATACTTACGCTCGCGCGCGTGAGCTTGTGAAACGGAATTCCGAGTGTCGTGTTTTGATTTTTTCCCGCGACTTTTTTTTTAATCTATACCACCGCCGATACATATGCACGTAATTGTTTGGTAATTGGCATGTGCTAATTATTTAATATCGACGTACACGATGACGACGAGCGCGACGACGTGCTACATTTTATAAATATATATATATATCAATTCGTGCGCGTGCGAAAGAGTGAGTTCTGCAACTTTTCGCGAGTTTACGGCTCTGGATGTGTACGCAATGAATTAACCCTAATGAGCGAGTAACGAGTCATTTCTCTTTTCGGCGCCTACATATATACGTATACACCTGGTGCATTAACGCTTTATTCGCGCGGCGGCCGGTGAAGTAACAGCTGAGTGGGACTGTTTTTTTTTCTTCTCTCCTTTTTACATCCGCGCGGCGGCGGCGGCGGCGTCGTCGTCGACGAGAGCCGCTATGTGCAACAGGCCGCCGCTGCCGCGTTGAAAAATCCAAAAGTATAATCCGTCATTCAGTTTCAAATTTATGTAATTACTCATAATTATGACGTAAGGGAAAAACTCCCGCGTGAGCGCCGAGCGCTGCACGAGAATTTAGAAGCTTAAAAGTCGAGTATTATAAAAATTTATATATTTATATCGCGCGCGTTTGCGCTCGAGGATATATTTCCAAATTCCGGAGATAGCCGATCTCCGCGTGCGTTTGTACGAAAACAAATGCGTTCGACTACGCGAGTATGGTTGACGAGGAGATCGATGGCCTAAACAGCGCGCGGTGTATATACTTTGATAATCTTAACCGGTGCGCGGCGCACTATACGCTGTTATACATGTACATATAAAGATTTCATATGTAATGAATTCCCGGCAATAAGTGAAAGGGAATGAGTTCCTGCTACTCGACAGAATTGCAAAATTAATCAATATACTTCGGTACGCCGTATATGTATATATGCTGCACCTTTCTTCTTTCACTCATTATTATATATATATAGAAGCTTGATGTACTGCGCGACTGTTATGCCACTTAAAATTCCTCTCCAAACATTAAAATATCGCGCTTGACTCTCGCTTTCTCGAACAATGAAACCGTAACTGCTCTTTCGCGGTTCAATGCGAGTGTTTGTGCCTATGTGCGCGCGTGGGTGTGTGCGCATTAGTTTACATGCGCTTTTGCCTCGGTGTGCGCTCGCGTATTGAGAAAACGGAATCGAGGGTCAAGCAAGCACGTATACAGCGACGTACGCACCGCCAACCGGATTCTTGGGCGAGAGTGAAGGTCGTTGCTCGGTATATCCCTTGGCCTTGTGTGCCCCCGACTTTTCTTAATTCTCGTCCTCTCGCGCGGTCTTTTGAAAAAGCGATGCAGCATTTTTTTTTTGTCTTTCAATTTTCGAACTTCCGCATTTGCCGATAGAAGGGTAATCACGCGCGTATAATATACTGAATCTCGGCTCCGGGATCAGGACGATTTTTATCCTCGAATCAATTATTTGATCTCGTATGACGTTGAATCACGATGTTAACGAGTGGATTGGAAATTTTATTGCGATGTTTGTACCCTTTCGGCTTTGATTGAATTTAAAAATTAATAATATAAGCCCCACATAATTCACCTTCAGTGTTTCCACTGATCGACGCTTTTCGAAACTCCAAGCTCGTCGACTTTTAATCTCTATACCTCCTTGTTTACTCTTATCTCTGCGTTCACGAAGTGCCGATATCCTGTGTACGTGTGCAAGTTCCAAATTGCGATATGTAGTTTTAAATCGCCTCGAAGCCTTGACTAAAGAGCTTCGGCAAATAATAAAACATCGCGAGTACGATCGTGATAAAATATATAAATTATTTAATGAGAAAATAAAATATCACCAGCGATCATTCGAGTGAAAATTTATGAGGATTTACTTGTTTTCGTCGTCGTGTGCTCTCAATCTTAAATATATGCGCACAACTTTTTACTCAGATAATATACTGCCAATCTTGACACACTTTTGTCAAAATTAAAGCTCTTATCATGTACTTGACGAATTTTTACGCACATATCCAAAGGATTACTGCAATAATGCGATCGACATTTTTCCAATTCATTAGAAATGCACATAACGCGTCCCAACACGGTTTCCGAGAAGAATTAATCTTCAAAGCGAAATTCGCCAACTGCTGCGCATCAACATCGTATAAATAGCTTCCTCGTATAAACACCGTCACTTTATACGAGTTTTCCAGTGCTTCGACTTTTGCCTCTTGCTCTCGGAGGTCGCTGCTTCTCTCCTGCGTGCATATACCTATACATGCACCTATACATGCACTTACGCAACTGCAGCTTGACGACGGATGTAGACGACCGAGCAGTTATGGGAATGGACGACGCGGGGACAAAGAGAATTGATAGAGACATGTGTACGAGACTTCTGTTTGTATGTGTGTGTGTGTGTGTGTGTGTGTGTGTGTGTGTGCGCGTAGCTTGTAATTGAGGTTCATCGAAATTTCGAGGTCGCGTACCCGCACCGTTACACTGGACGAGGAAAGCAAGCGCAGGTGCATAGGCTCGATTTTCTCGTCAAAGGCTCGTAATTTAGAGCCGAAAAATCGTATCGATTCGTTGCAACTTTATCGATACTCATTATAAATCGTCCAAGTTTGATAAATGATTTTACTTTAAAAAAACAAACCGTGTGAAAATATTTACCAAACTGGGTAATTATCGTATGAGGAAAGAGAAAAACCTGAAAAACCAGCATCGATGAAGAAAGATGCTGTATGTAGTAAATACATAAAGCTTGGCAGTAAATTAATGGATTATTTGGTACGACTGCTTTATAAGGCACGTCGTTATTAACATCTATAAAACGTTTATAAGTAATCCTTTTAATCTGATAGAAATAGACAGTAATTTTATTGAAGATTGCTTCTAATGGTCGAGTAATCATGTAGAAACAAAAAAGATAAATAAAACGCAACAACACACTCGAAAATCCTTGTAACCCATACTGGAAAATTAATTCAATCATCTCTCAAATCTGTCGTAGATATCGCCTTGCCCCGAGAAAGACATTGCATTATAAGTTGTCAATTTTTAGGTTAGATTTAAAAGCAATCGCACGCGATACGCGCCGCGCGCACCAAGGAGTCCAGCTTTGCTCACGATTTCACGAAACAATCTCCTTAAGAAATACGTAATGCCGACGCATTCGATAAACACAGCGCTGTACGTAGAAAAAATTAATTTCCTAAGGAATCGTGTCTCTCGCAGCTATCTCTGCGACTGCGGGAAAATTCCTTTCTATATCGCAGCTCGGAGAACGTATCTATGTATAAGTGTATCCATAGGCGAGAGCGAGCGAGAGAAGATGGAAAGGCGCAGAAATCGGCATCGTACAATACACGCGTGCCTGCGCGAGCGCGCGATTAAGAAGTGTATAATAGCAGTGCGCGACACCTACTGAATCACCGTCGCTGTATTGGCCTTGACGGCCGCGCGCGACTGCGCGAAGCGCGGCTCGGAGAGGCTCCGCGAGTTGCATCGAAAGCGAAATCCAACGGGTTACCAAACCCCCAAGCCGCGCGCGCCTCTCCTCCACCGCGATGTTAATGTCTCGCGCGACGTGTAGCCGTCGCCGCATCTCTCGCGAGTATATACGGGAGAGCTACGCGCACTGGCCATTTAAATTTTTCGCGATACTCGTACAGTACGCGGCCCGCTTGCCGTACGAGTACGACTTGCTATGTATAACGTGCGCGGAGCAATTAGCAGCTTCGACGTATGGAAGATAGCGACGGAATGTCGCGCGGCTGCGATGTATATATACCGATCGACGATCTTTTATACACAGCTCTCTAAACGCGAGGAGATCGACTCGCAGCTGCGTTCAAATTTAATTAGGTCGATTCGCAAGAATGCCCCTATAGCGTGACAGCTTGCGTTGCCTTCGCGTGTCACTAACTGTGCGGCTCGTATGCGTATTCTATTTATTGGTGCACGATGAGTTTTGAGGGTGAGAGAAAGGGGGCCCGCCGTAAACAATGCCGATCGCCCCGTTGGACGCGAGTCGACCGAAACGCGATTTATCTGCGCAGAGCGCCGATCGATACACGCAGCAAAATCGCGCCTTTAAGGCACAGAGCCGTTATCCAATCGCGAGCGTAATCGCGACCTCGTTCCCCGTTCATGAGAGATCACTTTCGATGTCAATGTCAAGCCAGCTTACATAGCGTCTGCGTCTGCCGGAACGCCGCATCGGGACACTCTCTCTCTCTCTCTCTCTCTCTCTCCCGTATAGCTTTCGATTTCGATGAAATTTTTCGGCCGACCTCGATTTCCCGCGCGCAACCTAACCTCAAATCGGCTAGTGCAGAAACGCTGCTGCCGTCGTCGTCGCGAGAACGTTAAGTAATACGCCCTCGATCACGTATGTAGCAAGAGGCTCTCCTATACGTGATGATGCGTAGGAGAGGGAAGGAGATGGCTTCGCGCGCAGCGCTTACCGATCGTCGCGTGCGCCAACTCTTTTCTCTGCTAGCGCGGCTCTTTTTTTTCCTTCACTTTTTTTCCCGACAGCACACAAGAGTGCCAGCTACTGCAGTCGCGCGCGTGTACGGCTCGCGTGTCGGAGAAAATTTTCAGCTTTGACGACGCGGCCTTGCCGAACACTTCTTCGGCGCACGCCAGAACGGACGGACGTCGCATTAGCTGTTTAATTGCCTTGACTTTACCGATCTCTCGCCGACTATGACGAGCGCTTACCGATTTTCAAGCGGTTCGACGGTTCATGGTAATCCACATTTCCGTCGGGGCGACGGACGGCACGACGACAAAAAAAACTCTCGTAAACGTCCGAGAGATCTTTTTGCGCAAGAGATCGGCAAGAAATTATCGGTAGCGATTCGATCGCCGCGCTCGTTACTCTCGAGAGCTTTGCTCGTGCTTGCATCAGAATCGGTAATGATTTGGCGCCCGTCGAAAAAGTGAAGCAAACAGTTCTTTTATAATTAGTATATTGTATGATAATGATTATAAGCTTTTTAGAATTCGAACGTGATAAGTCGTTCGATACCAATTCGACCTCTATTCGATCATTAATCACCCTTTCTTCTTTATTCTCGTTGCAGGACGAAGCATTTCCGGGTAAGAGAAAGCAGCGAGTCTCGGCGAAACCACAGACCTTCTCGCCGAAAGGCTCGTCCTCGACAAGATGTCGATCGTCATGCAGTACGTGGACCGGTTCCACGAGATACTAGATACACATGCAGGTAAGCCCCCATTCAAATGACTTGTATACACGCAAATCTTTTTCTTCTTGCTTCATTTGTTAACTAAGGTCTGCCCACTTATTGGTCCCGCGATTAGCGCGACGCTCAATTGAGAAAGAGATCAATTGACAAAGAGGTCAGTGACAGGTCGTTCGGAAATCGGCGGATCTTGATCAAGATTCAGATGCGGCGCTTTCTTGGCCCAATAATGCCGTATAGCGTATATTTATACGAGCGATTGCGAGGGATCATCCAATGTTCTCGTTCGTCGGCTTGCGCAAAGACGAGGCTCTTGCGACAGGCCACTTCTTTTTTCTCTCAGCGCCGTCTCGTTTACACCGCTGTTTCGCTCGTGCTTTTCTTCCACGATGCGGATAAGAGACAATTGTGTGGCTCTCGCGGCGTCTTGCGACTCGGAGCTAATTAATCGCTGGCTTGTCGCCTCTTTAGCACACCGCTGGCTTTACGGCTCCGAGGTAGCTGCTAAAGACACCCCGAGTTTTTCTTTACAGCTGACGATTTCCTGTAAAAAAAAATTCCAATGTCGCCAACGTCCAACTGATCGAGCGAACACCGCAATAGCTCATCGATAAATCTCGCTTTATAGTCCAGCGATAATTGACAGCTCGAGGGAATTTTCGAGGCGCACCGCGGTGGTATATGGCTTCTTGTTCATCGCACATAACAAACTCGGCACCGGCTGCCTCGCAGCGATTGATATGCAGCGCAAGTTCTCGATCAAGGACGTTAGCCCACGCGTCAAGGGGGTCACGAGTCGGTCGCTGCTGTTCAACGAGGCCCCGATCGCGCGCGCGCGCAGCCGCAGTGAAAGTAATGCCTGCAGCGCGCACACGACGCTATGTATACTCGCAGGATTGCCCATCTCCGATTGTGCTGCTGCTGCTGCTGCGTTGCGCTTATTTTTATTTATTCCTTTCGCTTGGAAATGGAAAATCGCGTTGTCGAGTCGAAGGCGATGTCGGGCAGGGAGGCTATTCTTGCGAAGAGCGAGATTTTGTGAAAGACGCGGAGTTTCGAAAATCGAATTGTAAGAGCGCTGCCTGAGTCACTGCTTGGAATTGCTAATTATATGGAGCAAGTGCCGAAGCTTATGAGCTTTTAATGGCATTTTAGTTAACGTTGGTGGAATATCAAGTCAATTTTAAGAACGTTGTATAGACTGCGATGACTTTGCTTTCTCCAAGAGTTAATGACATTTTAGTTAACGTTGGTGGAAAATTAAGTCAATTTTAAGATTGTTTTAGAGACAGATGACTTTATGTTCTCAAATAGTTAATGACATTTTAGTTAACGTTGGTGGAAAATTAAGTCAATTTTAAGATTTCTTTTTACTGATGACTTTGTGTTCTCAAAGCGAAAGCTTTATTGCGATGCTGGAAATTTTAATGAATGAGATATGTTTTAATCAACTTGGATGATGTTTTGGGAATTTCGGAGTTTTGGGAAAATTCTGTGTAGTTTTGTACGAAGTCGATCAACTCAAATTTATTTTTCAATAGAATTATAAAATTATGTACAATTTCTTTCGTTCGATGCACAGTTCTTCAATTAATAAATTAATTGGTATAATTTCCACTTATAATGAGCAATAATAACTTTTATTGCTAATTAGCGAGAATTTTAATGATATTTATGCTCGTGTGTATATACTATTTCTGACTTAATTTATGCTATGCAATGAATGAGTTCGCTTCTGCTTCGAATGACATTACAATTTTGAAAAAATGTCTTAATTTGTGTGGCCTATGAAACATTCCAGCGGGTATGTGACAGCACATTTTTAATTAAAATTAAAATATTGAAATCAATGCGACTAATGATTATTATGACGTGCATCACGATTGTATGTTACAACTGTTAATTATTTTGTGAATCGACAATAATTTTGTTGAAATTTCCCATCGATAATCCTCATAATGCAAGCGCATATCCTTCAAATGCCATCGATTCACTCTTTATTCACATCTTTTAAGTCAATTTTTAAACAATGTTCATGTTAAAAATACACTTGAAATTCGTTGAAATAAACTTTTCTTGGTTTATTATTTCTTTGAGGGCCATATTCAAGAAAAAAATATTCTATCGACTCTGTCGGTAACGATCCCAATAGCAATTAATTTGAATAGCAGAATATCTCGAACTCAAGGTTATCCTCCTCAATCAAAACAATTTTCATAAATCAGGTCGCTTTCCTGTGGTGAGCTGAAAATTAAAAAAAAAATCCAATAAGTACGGAAAACGTATAGGCACACCTCATCGCTTCATTCTATTCACGCATGCAAGGAGAGTTAACAAAACAGCATAATAACTTACGTCAACTTAAAGTCAATAGTTACCGTGAATGATGCAGATTCCGTCTATAGTAGCCATTTTCCCCTTGAGTTATCGAGCAGCGATGATGATGATGACGACGATGACAAAATGTCTGTTTTCGCTTCCACGTGAAAACGAATCGACATGTATACGATCGAAAAATGATCGGTGTTCACGAAGACCTTCGACGAGGGTTGATTAAACAAGTTAACTGACCTGCGCAAGGTCCACTCGAGACTTTCGTTCTTTGATCGAGACCTCAGGGCATTCTTGTCAGCTTCTTTAAAATCGCTCGTATACTCGGTGATGGATGGTAGGAATCGTTGTGTGCGAATCGATTTTTTTCCCAATTGACGTTAAGGACGATCAAGAGATTCTCATTGAGCATCGTAAATAATAGTTCGTTTTAATAATAGCTTAATCTACTCGAGATTCTCAAAAAAGGCCGTCAAACCCCGAAGCTCTCCTCGCATCAATGTGAATTAAATTTTGGCGGACTACCAGCTCAGCGATAGCTTACACTTCTGCAAACAATGTTTACAAGCCCTTGACAGCAAGACCAATTAACCGATAAAAATCTCGTCTCCACGACTCAATTTTAGAATCTGGCATCTGGCCGCTGATCTCAAACGATTCCGTAATTACACTTGTTAGCTGCAAGATGATTTACATTCTCAATTGGGCAATAAAAATCATTGATCCGAGTCCAGAAACACTTCAATAAGAGCTTGTGCATTAAAAAAAAAAAAAAAGCGGAAAGGAGAGCCTACAGTTTCTCGAGAAAAAAAATATAATAATAATATACATCAGTCCGACGATATTTTCCTCTTAGGGTTCGTTGCCATCGCGGACTGCGCTCCAATAAGAATCATCTGTGCCATCGTCTCCGTCACTGTCGCTTACATACACCGCAGCCACGTGCGACTTTCCCGCGTTCCCTTTCACTATGCGCCACGACGCCCTTGAAATCATTTTAGTGCACAGGACGTTGGGCTCTTCTGAAGAGATTTTTTCCTCCGTACACGTGTATCAATCCGCAGGGGTAGCCGCAAACAACGATGACTTGCAGAAACTGCTTCGCCCGCGGAGATCAATGAAACGGAAACTATAAATGTATAAATGAATAGCCCGAGAGAGCTTACGTATATATGTGTATACTTGTCGTTTCTCTTCGCTCTCGACACACTGTTTGTTGCACGTGCGCTGCCACGAAGTCTCTGCGCTATCGCGATTTAATATCTACGATCAACACTGAAGATACACGTAATGCAGAGTAAATTTATTTTGTTTCCACGTTACTCGCTACTGGCATTTTCAATGCTCTCTCGCGCGCGCGCGCTCTTTTTATATTTTCCTGCAGCACATTCAGTGCGCGGACGGCGTTAGAAAGGTTCGCGCTGAAAATAGCGGATGGATAATTAGAAGCGTATTCGCTCAAGGACTATTGATACAGAGATGGACATCACGAAAATAAAAAAATAAAAATCTTCTCTGCGTTGACTTTCCTTCGCGCGCAAAGGCGCGTATATAATACAATTTACTGCGATATTGTCCGGCGGCGCCTTGAGGCACGTGATGTGTGTTGTGGTGCACATCGTTGTTAAAAGGACGTCATCATTAGGCGACGATCGACGTTAGAGGCAGAATTGACTCATCCGAGTAATGGGATGACGCAAGCCCCAAGGGTCAGTATGAAGATTAGAAATTTCGATGCTTTTTGGCAGTGTCGTAACTCAACTCCTGCGAGTCTGCGCTCCATCCCATCGTTTTAGCATCCGAATTTCTCGCATTTGCATAAATTTGCCCACTCGAAAAATCTCCTATCTCTGTCTGTCTGTCTAAAGCCTTTGTGCCGCTCGGGATCGCAGCGTAGAATAAGAGTCCCTTGTCTTTTATTTCCTCGTTCTAATCCTATAAATTCTCGCAGCGGGGACTCCCTCTCTCGTCCAATAAAATTACACGCGCGTCTCCTTGTACAAAATCTAATAATATAAAACGTCGCTTTGACATCCTTTTTTTCCAGACAAGCGCACGACAAATTGGTTCCTAATGAGCTCGCCCTTCCCGACGCTCTTCATGTGCCTGTCCTACGTGTACATCGTCAAAGTACTGGGACCCAAGCTCATGGAAAACCGCAAGCCCTTCCAGCTGAAGAACGCCCTCATAGTCTACAACCTCTTCCAGGTCATCTTCTCCGCGTGGCTGTTTCACGAGGTAAGCGAGCCGCGACGAGCCAAGCTCCAACGAGAGACGAGCCCCCTCGTTATCTCTCACTCTTTCTCTCTCTCTCTCTCTATATATATAATATGTGTGTGTAGCTGACACCTCTACGCTGTATACGCTCTATATTTCAGTTTTATATATTATTGGTGTGCTATACTTGCCTACGATTTTGTAAATTTTTATATATATATACATGTATGCCTATGCAGTACGTAAAAGTGAAAGCTAATTTGTCTGTTTTACCGCTTCGCGATATAAATATTACACGCGCCACTTTTGCGAGCGCAGAGATAGTCGAGGTATGCATTTACAGCGTGGACTGTAGATTTGTGCCCGTAGATAGAGAATCGGTAATGCAGGCAGAATTCGCTCGTCTTTTAGAACTCTAGAAGCTCGTCCACTTTGCTGAAAGCTCCGAGTGTGCTTTGAAAAAAGAAAAACAGAAAAAAATTGTCCTGGTCGGACTTTTCAGCAACGTGTGTGTTTCGAGAAACCATAACTTTCTTTTCAGTCTAGAGGTAAAATACGTATAGCAATAGGCTATCACATGTCAGTCGAAGCGATCGATTGAGTTCTGAAATATTTTGTGGCGTGTGTACGCCTATATTACAAGTACTGCCTTACTGCGCGTTTGACAAAAGTTGGTTAATCCGTTAGAAACGAATCGATTACATAAACACACATATACACAAGATCTTTCGAGAAAATCCATCGCTCGCTCTGTCGCAATGTCAAAGGCCCGTATAAAATACCTAGATGTAAAATATATAATGAGCTGTGCGAGAAGTCCAGACAAAAAAATATCCTTCAACTTTTGGTGAAATGTATGCAGTGCCTGATGGGCGGCTGGTGGGGCGAGTATAGCTTCCGCTGCCAACCGGTTGACTATACCGACAGTCCGTCGGCCGTAAGGGTGAGTCCGTCGTCATAGTCTCTCATATTCTCCTTTCAGACGACTGATGCTGTTCTGTGCCCACGCATACAAATATTGTTAAAAAAAAAAAAGAAATGATAATAACCGACGACGATCTTACTGCGACTACTTCCTGATTCTTTCATCCTTTTATTTTTTTTTGTTTTTTTTTTTTTGTTAATATACTCTACGAAAATGTAAATCTATCATTTTTCGACAGTGTACATATGTCAAATAAAATCACCGAGCGTTTGTTATACTGTGGGTGCCTCGACAATGTGTGTACCGAAAGTAATGTGAGTAAGAGGACGAAGACCATAACGAGACGCTTATCATTTGTCTCTCTTTCTTTTTCTATCTCTCTTTCGCTACACTTTTTTTTCTTGGACTATTTATTATCTTATGTATATATGGTGCCTTGGCCTGACGAATGCGACGAGGGCTTGGGTGTTTCTTCATCCTAGACTGTACACTTAATCATCGAGATAACTGATGTATATTGAACGCCAACTGTATAATAATTTATTTATTCCTTACCGCTTCCCTTAACTCTTCTCCTTTTGCCGAAATTTCGCAAAGCTATTTCTCGCCGAGTACGCTCCGGAAATTTTTCTTTTTTTTGCTTTTATTTTTGCGCGAAACTATCAGTTATATACCGCGATAATAAATTCTCGGAATGCTTTGATGACAGCGGCGCGCAGTTTACCTCGAACGAATGTGCATTTGCATTTTTAACCGAGTGACTTTACACTCGAATCTGGAATATCACTTTAATTATGATTTCTTTTTTTCGCCGTTTTTAAAGCGTCATACAGTGAAAATTTTAAAACTCGTTTCCAGTCTGATTTATGGCTACGCCGCGTCATGTCTTTCTACGTTATTACCGAACCATAGTCCGCAAAAACCATTATCTTGTTACATAAAGTTGGCGATTATGCTTTTAGTTTGTTTTCGAGAGGAAGAAAATGTCGGAGCGTATTCGAGCCTACTTAGTTCTTAATCTTAATAGTTATCTCATGGTTATTTGTAAAAGTACGAGGGGACATCAAACAATGTGGGCGTGGGGAAATCTTTTTGAAATCGATACTTAAATTGGTTACGAGCCAGCGATCAAATTTAAAGAAAGAGCGCACGACTTCGGGACCTGTTTTATTTCGTTCATTTAAAATTCTACACTCTGTGAAAGAAGCCAAACGAACTGGAGAAAAGTTCTTAGCGATTCCGATTTTTATGTATTTCAATATTTTACGTTTACGAAGATGTTATAAAAACGAAAATATAAAAACTATTTGAATTGAAAACAAAATTTGCCCAGATTGTAAAACACACAGTAATCGATTATTCAAATTTGTTCGACATTACCTTCAGCTTTTGACCGAAGTAAAAAGACGACTTGGATCAAAAGCTGCAAGGATTCGAGCAAATGTGGAAAACCAGTTATTCGTCGTGTTTTTTTGTTTCTTTTGACAATTGATTCTGGCCTTTATTTCAAGAGACGATTTTATTTAAAAGATTTCCTCGCTTACGACGAGAATCATGCATAAATACATCGAGAAAAATAACCCACGCACCGATGAAATAAATTTGATCAAAGCAATTGATTATATTTCAAATAAATATTAACCAGAAATTTGAATGAGCTCCGATACATGATCAAGCATTTCATCGGTAGTGCATGATTCTGTTATTTCCTGGATACAATGGAAATTTCATTTGGGAGCCGCTGCTATAATCGCTTCTCTCTCTCTCTCTCTCTTTCTCAAGTCGTAGTATTATTAATCTCGCGGATGACGATTGGAATTTCCATGAGTATGAATCGGCGGTTTCCTTTCTGGTTTTGAATCTAGGAAACGCTTTGCATATATATTCTTGGTAGACGATTTCAGCTTTTGATAGACGACCGTACGTATTAATGAATGCAATACGACAACGACAGCCTGGCATTTAAGTTGGAAAAGTTTTGCTGACCGACGACGCCTGTTTTTCATACGCATATAGTCGAGCGTATTTCTCCTGCGACCATTTATTTTAACTAACATTACTTTTCAGCTACGAGCAAAATCGACAGATGTACTATTCTCCCTTGCGTACCCCGCTAAATTTCCAAATCCGCCGCATCACACACGCCACTGCTCGTTCGATTGTGTACTTTTCACCACGCCATCACGTTTATATAAGCGATGAAGTTAAATTTTTTATACATTTACATACGCGTATACACACAGTTATATACCCTGGTGGAAATTCGAGATGCCGAGAAATTGTAAAGAATGTAAAAATTGAATGATTTCTATCAGGGTGTGTAACGTAAAAGGCTGCATTGATGTGCATCATACATCATCGCTGCGTATCCCCTACCTCTTTTTCTCTCTTTTCTCTGCGGTGTAACAGAAAAGTAATTGCAGGGAGCATTAATCCAGCCTGTAACGAATGAAGACACATGTAACGCATATAAGTATTATGTTGTAAGGAGGTTGCTGCAATTGAGGGCGCAAACTGTATACATTGTGTATGCCGGTGAAGGTTTTGTATTGTACTGATTCGTAAACAAAAACAAAAACAAACCAATTTATATACCTAATGTATTAATTTAATAAATAGCAATTCGCGAACCTGTGTACAGTATATAAAGCAATTGGAATGCGGACGATGAAGCTGCCTGCCTATGGTCATGCCAAAACTTTTTTTAATGCCATGTATAATAATTTACCTAATCTTCGTTCCCTCGATCGACTTATTCTGATCTCGGTACGATGGCCTTTGGGCGGTTGTGGTTGCAGATAGGAATGTCCGGATGGCTGACGGGCGACTATTCTCTAAGGTGTCAGCCGGTAGAGTACAGCGATCGGCCTCAAGTGTTACGGGTGGGTTGTAGCGAGACAAACTTGCTTTATGCCTGTAACTCTCCGTATATCTTCAATTTTTTCAATGTTCTTATCTTTAGTTTGTTTTTTTTGTCTCTGCTCGTTATTTTTTCCGTATTATCCGTAGTTATTTTTTTATTTAATGGCCAATTTGGTGTTTATTTTTTTTACACTATACTTCATGTTCACGTATGATTAAATGTCGGGAAAAGTAGTAGTAGAGCGAACCTTCAGAGAACGAAGCCGAAAACTATGTATAAAACAAAACTAACCACCTGTAACTAACTATAACGCATATATATGTTATCCTCACGAAACCGATCAAAAATGCACGAATATATAGTAGATTAACGGCTTATTTATGTAACACATAACCGTAACACACACACACACTCACACTCGACTAATTATTATTTAGCACTAACCAGTTGCACCTCCGTATAACACACATCAGTACTTGTAAAGTATTTATTATACACACAAAGTTTAACGATAAGTATAGGCTTACCATAGACATATACATACCCGCTTGTGGCCTGCACCTATAGATTTGCATCTCTTTCTCTCTAACTTTCCGAAAAGCAATAATCACACTCTACGTACGTACATGCACGCCGTGCAAACTAACGGCTGTCGCGAGACATGTATACATGTGCATAGACACGCACTCGGGTTTGTCACCCATATTAGCGCGCCGATCGCTTGCATACGTGTATCTATATCTGCACGACATCCACGCGATAAATTATGTAAGACGCGACAATAAGCCGCAGTGTATGCGAATGCATCGAGATCGTCGCTGCTACGGGAAGCATCGAGCGCACTTTCGATCGATCATTCGTCCCATCGTACACCGCGAGACGCGAGACAGATCGAAGCAAAAGCTTCGCGACGCGCCGCACACGCGTATACGTGTGTATACGTTCGCGCAGTCTCGGAAAAGAAATAAAGCAAATCGACCGAGGTCAGCGTCGAAACTGTAGCGAGAGTCGCCAAGTCCGCTCGAGCGGGAGATAAAAAAAAAGAAGAAAAAGGAAAAACTAACGGGGGAGAAAAAAGATAAGGAGCAATAGCTCTCTCAGCTCGATAACCGGAGGGGGACTCCCGCTCCGCGCGCGGGCGACACACTATACACGCGCACATATATCGATCCGGTTAAAATCGATCGGCTCTCCGCGCAGCAGGCTACGCACTGGTAGTATGTGTATATGGAAAAATCCGCCAAAATAATTCAGATAATTGCAGCGAAAATCGACCGAAAAAAAACCTCGCGAGACTCGTCTGGGGCAGCGTTTTTTTTGTTCTGCAGGACCCCCAGAACACGAAAAAAACAGTGTTCCCGCGAAATCGAATCAGCGTTTTTGGGTATTTAGATGTTTGTGTATAAAAATTTACAAAAAAAATCCGTTTTTTAAGCGTTTTTTTTCAATCCGAATTTAGAGGGACAAGGAATTTTATTTTTACGGTTGCAAATATGCACAAAAGTTCACAAATTTTCTGAGCTTTTCAAATTAGTCCAGCTGTTTTGTCTATGATTTTTTTTTTAACAAAATGACGGCGGTTTTTGTGAAACAGCGTGATGTTAAACTTTGTTGTGAGCGTTATGTTAAACATGATTTTTTTTCGCGAGAAATATCACCGTAACGAAAAAATGTTGTGGAATAAAAAATGCTTAAAGTTACTCAAAGAATACGTGTGAATTTTTTCAAAAATTTATGCCCCAGACGAGTCTCACGAGGTTTTTTTTTCGGTCGATTTCCGCTGCAATTATCTGAATTATTTTGGCGGATTTTCCCATATATAGATAAATAAGCCGGTGTTACGCGAATCGATCGATAGCTCGATGACATAAGCTCTGTCTCTTGCGCTATTTGCCGATTTCGGCCTCTACATGACTATATATATATATATATATATATGGCGATAGGTGCGCGCGCGAGCGCGTGTACCTCATATTATACCGGTATCCGAGAATTTCGCGCGCTCGCGAGAGCTGCTATAGAAACGGGACTGCTTAACCTGTCCGCTTTGCGGGCCGAACGAGAAGAGAGAAAGCGACGCTGCAGTAGTGCGGGGCACACACAACCCACGATGTAGAGCGTTGGACGGTTTGCGAATTTCCGCTGAAAATTAGTACGACTGTGTATACCGCGCCGTGGGGGGTGCAGAGTCCATCGCGGTTCGCTTGCGGCGCAGAACGCTTACTTTCGTAATGACGGGGGAGGCCAAAGCTCGCGCGGGAGGAGAGGGAGCTCGAACGATTTTTCGCGGCAAATTTTCGTCGTAATTTCGGCAATTTGGAAGTGACTGCTTTTTGTAAAATTAATCGATTTCCTTTTATTTTCCCGGGAGAATGCGCTCGTTGGAAAATAAAAAATAATTAACATGCGTATAATATTTGGCGAACCAAGTCTTGCGTACGTTCGATAATTAAAAAAGGAAAAATTTTCCACCTTGAGATTGACGGAAGAAAATCGGACTCGCGCGATGCAGGTTAAATTCACTTGGCGTAATAAAAAATTCATAAGTGGGTGACTCGTGCAGAACGATTTTCCGCGCTACAACATCGAGCTAATAGAACGCATACGTTGCGGTGCTTTTATTTCGCGCGCACGAAGACTAGTTGTGCACAAAGATTAATGAACTTAAATATATACATACCGAGCGGGTTTCGATGGAATTCCAGTAAGTTTATGCCACCGCTTTTTAGTTTATTTAAACGAAGCCTTAAGAAATATTTCTTTTATGTAATATCACATTCCGCGCGGATACCTTATTAGTAAATAGGGAAGTTTTGATCCCAAAATAATATGACTACGATACCCCGTGCAGCTGCGGGTTTTCCGTATAAGAGTCGCTCGTCGTAAAGCTTTTGTTTCGAATCTCCGGACACCTTTTCGTAATTCAATCGATGTTACACTTGCGACGTGACGAGACGTGTCCTTATAATCTCTCGAAGCTTCGTTCAATCGCAGGCACAAGTGATTGCGCCGATTAATTGTCACGGAGAAGATTAAAAAAAAAGCAGAAACTCGCGGAGTTAGTATGGTGATCGCGATAATGGCATTCAGACGCAAAGATAATACCTCGACGACATTGACATTGCGAATATTCGTCGCGAATTACGTTTTTCATCGGCCCAAACGTTTGCACGGCGCGCGCAATCGAGTGTATACTTGTAGAAGCACCGAAAAAATCGGCGTAAAAGATGAAAAGCACAAGAGCTGCAATGAGATATAGACGCAGGCGTCGCACTCGCATTCTCTGCATGCGCACATTAGACACAGATATATATGTATATTCTATATGTATATACAGTTCGACGGGTATACCCTTCTCTCTTTCTCCCCTGTTGCAATTAACAGCACGTAACCACATGCCGGTCACTCGCAAGAGCCGTATTCTCTCCTACCCATACGAATCACCTCCACTCAAACACGCGCACACACACACACACAGAGCCGGACTAAAAAACTTACGACACTGGCGAACGCCGCGTTGCCATATGCGTATACTCTCTGTACCAATTTCTTTCTCGCGTGCACCCACTGCCAGAATACTTTACACGCGCCTTATCTATATATATGTGTGTAAACGCACCAACCAAACAGCAACACACGTACTTACACGCTGTAGCGGATCGACAATGCCATTTGCTGTCCGGGAGAACCGAGTTGGAGATAACTTGCCTTTGCTTCTTTTCCAGTGGGACCGCATCCCCGGTAGAAAGTACATTCGATTTATGCTGCAACGTGCTATATTTTATGTTGTGTGATCATAATACATAGCCTACAATTTCATTGCATACCCTGTTCATATTTGTACAAAATATGATCAGTTATGATTATAATATTGTCATATCAACAGAATCTATTACGATTATTATACAAACAGTTATGATTGTGATCAGATCAATTATGATTATATTATGTTATAATAACACTTGCCATAAATTGTGATGATTTTATGATAGACTAGCTCATCATATTTTATAGCAAAATTTCTAGCAGGAATGAGTTCTGTTTTTAGTTGCTATAATTTTTAGAATTTTTTATGGGTATATCGCGAAATCATTAAATTAGATTGATTCTTGTCTTTGAACTCGGTTCGTCCTTCGAGCAAATGCAATCGATAGCCGAACGGCAACTACAAAACATACAAAATATATATCTACGACGCTGACACGCAATTTTACAACACTTTTTTTCGATGCACTTTTTACCGACTCAACTCAACGAACAGAATGCAAAATTACGATTTGCAGCAATCGAATAAATTACGTTTTTCTCTCGTTTTTTTAACATCCACATGCACCTATTACAATACCTTGTATTAATTTTAATGCACTTTTTCAGTACACTTTCGCACTTAATATTCGAGACGAAAAGTTGTAGAAACTTGGCATAAAGCCGGTTGCATGCGGTTTTCGTCAACGTTGACAATAATAAGTTTGAATGTTCTCGTGGAAGAGAATTAGCCAACTCCGTTCATTAGCGTGTAAATGAAAAGAAGAATTATCTTCGATGAAATTACTATTTGAATCTTATCTGGAACATTCGTAATTGTGATTTTCGAATCAATTGTCAACATTGATAAACGTAGTTTTTAAATTCAAAGTTTACACCACATCGGTAACGATAGTATAAACACAGAAAATTCACGAACTATAACAATTCAAGACAAAGTGATTTTGCACTCTGTTACCGTTCCTCCATTACTGTATTCACGACCGAACCGAGGCTCGACCTTCAATTAAAGACTAATCGCTAAAAATATTTTCCAACGAACGACAGATGGTCCACGCGAGTTGGTGGTACTACTTCTCCAAATTCACGGAATTCATGGACACGGTACGTATGCACAAAGCTTATTCTCGCCCTCTCTCGAAGCTTTACAATAAAAAAAAAAAAAAAAAAAATAACTAAACCCTTTCCGATAATTCCAGATATTCTTCGTGCTGCGAAAGAAGAACGACCACGTGTCCACGCTCCACGTAATCCATCACGGCTGTATGCCGATGTCGGTGTGGTTCGGCGTCAAGTTCACACCCGGTAAGCGATCGCCATCGCCGCATCCGCGTCTCGGCGAGTCCAAATTTTTCCCAATCCAATCTCGCGCGGCGGCGCGGCCATTTGAATATGCGCACACGCGAGCTGACAGCTATAACAACGAGATTACGCAAAGAGGCGTTGCCGAAACGCCGCCGTCGTTTTCGGCGCGTTCTCGAACAATCGCTACTATAGTCCCGCGGCGCGGGAGTGTCAGATCCGTAACTGCGGCGGCGGCTGCTGCAGTCGCGCTGTTATGATATTCCTCGTCATGATTTTAGTGCGAGCTCGCGCGCGGTGTGATGTAAAGCAATTTAGAAAGTAGGTGATATTCGCGGATAATTGAATCCGTCGGCCCGCGACTGCAGCCGCCTGGCGAGAAAAGAGTAAATATCGGATGGGAACTTTAATCGAGTGCTGTAATCCCGCAGCACCGATGATGACTGTGGCAAAATCCGCACGAGTTCTTCCACCTCCGTTAATTTAAGCCCGCGTGCAATTATTATTCGTTTATCGCCTTTGCTTTATTTACTCGGGGCGCGTGTGTGCGCCAGTGATGTAGAACATTTAAATTTCGCGCCGCGCGCCAATTGAGCTCGAGGAAAAGCGGTAAATTCGCTTGCTCAAACTGTTAAAAGCCGCGAAATTGTGGAAAATTAAGAAATAGCCGTTTTATCTGCGTTGTGCAATTATATCCGCGTTATCTGCGTTTAACGAAGCTTGAATCTTATCTAAACACATGTATAAGTATATCTTGAAATCGTCTAATTTAACTGGCGTGTGCTGCCCCAGTTTGGCCTATACGAAATTTCCCTTCTGTTCTTCGCTACGTATAAATTTAAAAAATCCGCGCTCCGCGCAACGTTCTAATTTTTGGAAAAATGATCGACAGGCGGTCACTCGACCTTTTTCGGTCTCCTCAACACCTTCGTCCACATAGTCATGTACACGTACTACCTGCTGGCTGCTCTCGGCCCCAAGATGCAGCCCTACCTCTGGTGGAAGAGGTACCTCACCGCCTTCCAGATGCTCCAGTTCGTCGCCATAATGGTCCACGCGTTCCAGCTACTCTTCATCGACTGCAACTACCCTAAGGCCTTCGTCTGGTGGATCGGCATGCACGCCGTCATGTTCTTCTTCCTCTTCAACGAATTCTACCAGCAGAGCTACGCCCAGAGAACGAAGAAGGCTGCAGGTGAGACGAGTCGTCGGTCGATCGACCTTTTTTTTCACATGTATAGTTTTCCGAGATGAGAAACGTATGGCTGATCAACATTTAAAAATACACGCAATATTATTAAAATAAAATTGGCAGGAATAGCTTTACGTAACGGAAAGCGCAGCCACCTCTATATGGCTTTTCCGTAATTCGATAAAATTAGTTGTTTTTCGCTCCGGGAAATTTGAATGCCCAAAGCGACGACTTTTTAACCGCGAGAGTCGATCGAAGTCTAGAGCAAGAAACTTGGTCGCGGACGAAGGAAAATTCTTTCTCCTTCGGCGCAGTCGCTTCGGTCACTTGGCCGTTCGAACTCAGCTGTTACTACTTAAAAGAACCAGTTTTATGTAACCGGCCCGCGCCAGAGCCGATATATAAGTTTTCGTTTACAAAATATCCTGCGCGCGTGCCGGTAATTTATCGAAATCGCTATATACGCTGCGCGCGCGCTGTACTGACCCCCCCCCCCCCAGCCGCGCGAACCCCCTGCGCGTTAATAGCCGCGCTAAGCTCTATTTGCCGAGCTGTAAATTCGAATTTAATCGCGGAATCCGGTAATTTTCAATTACACGATGTTACACAGTCGTAATCGGGTTGCCGCGTTGGACATCGGTGCCACAGAAAGAAAACGAAAAAAAAAATTACGAAACCCTCTCTACATCCTTCTCTCTTTATCTGTGCGTTTGCAGCGGTGGCGGCAGCCAAGGCAGCGGCGCTGACGAACGGCAACGGCCTCAGCTCGAACGGCAAGATCGGCAACGGCGAGCATCACCAGCAGTCGAACGGAACGAGGCGGCGCGAAGCCGCCGACTACTACGTCAAGGGCGACAGCATCGCAGCGTCGGAGCTTCACCTGAGGAAGCCGGCGTTCGCCGCCGCGGCCGCGAGCGAGTAGGCGACCGATTAACTCGCAATACACAATATAACACACAAGTCCATCGACCGACCAACTGCCGATTTCGCGAGCTATATATATATATATATATTTATATATATATGTATACGCCGTTGGAAATGTTCGAGAAACAAACAAAAGAAAAAACCCCTGCGCCGGTGCCCCTCTGTTATATATATGCATGTGTGTTCGTTGCACATTATTTTACGCCGTGATTTTTGTTTTTGTATTGTCTCTAACTCTCTCCCCCCCCCCTTTCTCTCTCTCTCTCTCCTTGTCTCTCTGTCTATGTATATATTGCATGCATTAAGCGGAACGAGCGTGGCGTTGGCATTGCTGCGGGTTATGGCGATTATTTTGTGAAAATAGTTTATTTTTTGTGACGGAATTGTCGAGATCGATCGAGAAGCATACTCTGAACGATTGAACGGATGGGCAGTTGCCACGCACGCTCGCTTTTCTTAATGATACAGTTATATATATATATGCATGCGTATGTGTGTGAATGTGTGTACGTACGTGTGTGTGTGTGTGTGTATGTGTTTGTGTGCGCACGTGGGTATGCATGATTTGGGAACAAAAATGTATGGCGTAAATATAATAGGGGAAATGTCTGCGTGGTGACGTGAAGATATGTGCCAATGTTGTCCGGAAGGCCGTACAAGTGAGCATTATTATTGTTGCATTATTAACTGTACGAAAATCGCTGCGCTGTTCTATATCATTGATTATACCAGTATTTTTATAGGTTCGTTTGTACAGTCCCCTCTATCTGTCTATTATCTTCGCGTTACATATTTTTTTTCCGTTGATCCTTATACGCATGATATACGCCTATATCAATATTGTGTAGTATAGTATAACGTGTTCACAAAAAGAGAGAAAAAAAAAGAAAACTGATATCTCTGCATCCCGCGTGTGATACTGCTCGCTTCTACGTCTTCTAATTTATCAAACGAACGTATATAAAAAACTTTTGCAATCAATCACAACTTTCTCTTGGCGTAAAAGAGACGTTTTTTAAAGTAACGAAAAATAATAAAATAAAATAATAAGCCGAAAGCGAAAGAACCAAAAAGTCGTAAAGTTTCTAGAAAGATCGATCTTCGCTGTACGTCGAAGGATTGTCGTCGCGTCTTTGTATTTTAAAGCGAAAAAAGAAATTTAACAGAAAAAAAATATACTTTTAATCATCATTCTTCGTTCGAGAAACCAAGATCGATATTCACTCTTTCATTATACGTGATTTAGCGTCAAAAAATTAATGGATTTTGCATTTTTCTATGTATACCGCAAGAACGGCTTTCGCTGTTATGGGGACATTTGTTGCGCCGCTTGTCATTCATTCGGAGAAATGGAGGTTGTACTTGTAAAATTTAGAATTTCGGCTTGTCCTGTGCAATATAAACAAACAAGTGGTTCAGTTTGTGTTCTTCTTTTAAGGGATGATTGGTATAGCAGCTCGTTTTTAGAGTTTTTTAAATGTATATCGTAAAATATCCGCGCAATGCTCTCGATGTTACTCTACGTTTTTTTTTAGACGCGGGCTTCTTACGAAATAAAACAAATAATAACACGAAAAGAAAAAAAAATTGGTTATCATCGCGAACCTGTGATATCGGCTGAATTTGATTATAGTACACACACACACACGCACACACGCGCACGCACGCACGCACGCACACAAACACACAAACAGAGACACATACAGAACATACACTTACACATGCACATGCATAAAAGAAACAAACAAATATACATACCAATAAACACACATGCACGCGAGCGAAGCGACTTTTTCCACTGATGTAATTTCACGAAAATGCGCAACGATTGCGTCTATTATTTTGTACTATAAAACAAGCGGTTCGAACGTTTGAATACTGCGCTGCGGAGAATCAATCAAACGGAAGTATTTTAAAAAGTTCTTAATTTTTGGTACTTAAGTACACTTGTTTGAGTACTTGCATGACAATGGCAGCGAGGCATTGGGGCGTTCGTATAACATTACGTTGCTCGTACAAACGAGTTGAAATCTACGAAATCGCGACATCAAACGTAATCTCAGCGCATTTTCGCAGGACTACGATATAAACTGTATATCAATTGCGTGGCGGCGTTAGTGCTTTTACTCTGCTGCGTGCTCGCGCTCTTGTCCGGTTGTTGGCATTTTGTTCCTTGTGTATAGTAAAATCAATGCAGAATTACTGCTTGGCGAGGCGATCAATTTTGACGGCTCCCTTCGCTCGGATGCACCCGCGAAAAAGCGTGAAAAGTCGCGCTGATGGCCCTTTCGAGCATTATATGCGCGTGCAAAGGATTATCAAGCGACAATCAGTCAATAAAATCATTAGAAGCACGTGCTGTTGCGAAGAACCTTCGGCTGTGAGAAGATGTATCGAAAAAAATAAGGGCACATATCAAAGAAACCTCACTTTGCCGAGGTTTTTGGTCGCTAATACTTCGACTGTACATCCGAAAAAGTAAAGAAAAAATAAATTACCGAGCACCAGCCAGAGAACTGGCACGCGCCAAAGAGACAGTAGTAGAACACCATCGATTTTTTTGTACATAAGTAATATAAATAAAAAGAAGGTATATTTGCGTGAGAGAGCATAAGTAATATACAATACAATGTATGTAAATGATTTTTTTGTTCTACTTCGATGCGCCTCGACGATCTTTTTTTTTATTTTTTAACCAGACGGCAAGGTAGTCGGAAGTCATTTGCTGCCCAGAAACACTGCTTCCTCTGTCAAAGTGCTCCCAAAGTTCTGTTTTGTAAACAGGCCTCATTGTTAAGATCTTTCAAACTCCGAAAAAAATCTCAAACCAAGAAAGTCGAGCGAAAACTTCTGTCGCCTTGCCCTGCGTCGAAATATTTTGTACATAGATAGGTTAGTTTTGTACTATAAATATATGATGCAAAATGGAAAATCTCGAATTTGTGCCTAAAGAAAAAACGTTATGAGAAAAAAAAACGAACAAACACCAATGGTTTTTTTTTTAAAAAAGGAAAAACATACCGCCGCGTCTTGTTCTGTAGGTCCAGTCTAGATGGACGTGCAAGTGTGATGAGATACAAGAAAACAAAAAAATTGCACTGAAATCGGTGCTATTGCACTGCGAACTTCGATGTAAAATATTTATAACCGTTTGTCTCTCTTTCTTTAGTCGCATCTCTCGCCGGACAAATCGAGAGACGACCAAAGATGGATAGCTTTATAGTTTCTCTTGTTGCGGATGATGTAAAATTTTCTGATTCTTTTTCTCAATAAAGTTTTTCTTCCATCAGTCGTTGCGTTATGATTGATTGTGTATCACGTTTGTTAGAGTTTTATAATCTGTTGATACCTCTATACCTATATACATAGTGTCTGTAATCACGTAAGATATATCCATCTTTGGAAAAATGATAAGAAAACTCGGAAAAATAACGCGTTCAAACAATACAATGTAAACACCACAGTCGTAAAAACTTTGCAATATTCAAGCGCATAATCATTGACATATACATAGCTCTGTATATATAATATATATATATATTTCTATTAAATATTGTATATATATACGCTATATGTATGAACGCGTGATTATATGCACCGTAGAGTCAACGTCCTAGGCGCGGCTCAGTACATTAAGTAATTACTAATGAACAGCAAAGTGTTGCGCGTACGATAAACTTACACAAGACGCATGATTTATATAGAAAAGTAACTGCCAAGCGATCAAAATTGATGATAATGTCATTAAGCTTCGCGAGTCTTTTGTAATATATCGCGAGAATACGTGAGGATCTGCGCTTGAATCTTCTGGAATTGTTATCGCTGTACCTATAGCGTGTTTTATAATTCTCGTTTTGTATACCGCGAACAATTAGGGACAATTAAATAGTGTACTGCAGTTTTCGCAGAGCCAAATTTTTTGCGTGAAGCTGTATTCTGTTCATTGATTGGCTGTACAAAATAATCTTGAGAATCCAACAATTTTTCGTCGTCCAAGAGAGCTATTACAAAACTTTGGGAACATTTTTTTTTTCCACAGTGAACAAAGAGAATGTACTTCGAATTTCAAAGCGCACATCTTCAAAATCAAAAGGCGAGAAAAAAAATGTTCCTGAACCTAACTGGCGATTCTCATTGGCGACGTTAAAAAGCCCAAACTTTCGCACAAGCCATCACGGCGTAATATATACAATTCGTAATTTTAGTGTCGTTTCGTATACAGTATCGTTCTGACGGCAAAAGAACAGAGTACATCGCGTTTACTATATACCTTTATTATACATATAATTAACAAGGTTTAAAAAAAATAACGATTTTATAGAGCTATTTTTTAACGTACTTTTTGTCGAGTATATTATACATATATATATACATAAATTATACAGACAAGCGTAACAGGAATAATGTAAAGAATTTTAAAGAGAGAATAGAAGGTTATTATTGGCATCTGCGCGTTCGTAAAGAAGGAAGAAAAGTACTAAAAAAAAGAAAAATAAAGTAAATAAATGAGCAAAGAGCAATTACTATACAACCTAAAGGTACTATAGGCCATAAGATAATATTTGGTTCTACCTGTGTGTGAAATCTATCGTACATGTGTAATGTATATGCATCACTGTCGCAAAATGTGTTTGTTGTGCCGGTAACGACGATAAAACGTAATGAGCCTATGCGTATGTATATACCTGTATATACGCATAGCAGTTGGAAAACTTGAAGTTACGTTGTTGCAGGTTTTTCCGACTGTCGTGATGCGTTGTTCCGGCGCGTCGACGAAACAACACGGAAAAAGAAAACGAGTCGACACGAAAGGATTGTAATTTCGGAGAAAATACGAGGCGAAGGTTGCGCGTAAACAAATTATAAATATAATATATATATATATATATATATATATATATATATATATATGTGAATGAGAATTTAGGGTGTATGGATGCGATGATTGTCCGATATACAGTTACCGAAATTGTGAAACTCTTAGAAATCGCGCACACTATCGTGTGCGATGTGTATATCCTTACGAGAAATAAATGGATTATTATTATTATTATTATTATTATTATTATTATTGTCGTTGTTATTGTTATTGTTATTGTCATTACCAAATTGGTAATTGTATTTGTTGATTTGCCCTGGTATTTTTTTCTCGGAAATTGGAAATTATACACAGCGCGAAATTTTCACTTATTTCGGTCAAGCGGTATTGCAAAACATTCGAACGTTCGGTTTTATCGGCAGCGTAAGAAAATATTCAGCGTCGTCCGCATTTATTCCAATTGCACGTGCTCCGAAAGACTGTAAACGAACTTTTTGAGATTATTTAGGAATTATTACGTGATATCTCGTTAAGATTATTTAAATAAGTGTTTACAAATAGTAACAAGTTCATTGATAATGTGTGGCAATGGTAATATCATCGTTAATTTAACTGTTATTTCGATTTATTTTGAACAAGAAATCACTGACTATATACGCTAATGGTAAATGTATACAGCATAAGTATATATTTTCTAGACGACAGTATCAATGTACAGGCGCTTATACCAATTTTAATTCACTAATTATGTGGAGATTAAAAAAATTGATTGCTTGTGTTTCAACGACGAATTCCGAGCTCGAAATCGAGCTTTTGCAAGTGTAATACAACCATAGCGTATCTCTGCAATTAGATGAACTCATAACGGCGTAACAGAAAACTTTTTCTCCCAGTCTGCATTGCACGTAACTACTCCAGAAGGTTTCATTACGCAACTCATCTTTCATCTCAAAGTGAAGAATAAATTGCTCATCTGCCTTGAATATTGTCTCTTCAACATTCCACACTGCCACCCAACTCAGCAATTTCAATATGTATACCAACGTTTTACAAAACAATTTAAAAATAACTGTAAGATTAAACTCTACAAGTATAACGTTATTCAACATTTTTAAAATTTCAATTTTATAAAAATGAACGTGCAGTCTCTCCACTGTCCAGAATACATGTGCATTTGCATACATATATTTATCCTAAAATACCACTCGCTGTTTCAAAACAGCCGGTCAGTTTGTTGGATCGTTGGAAACCAGCTCAGAGTACGTACTCGCTACCGTAAACTACGGTCACACACCGTCACAACTTGGTACTTTTCCATCTCTATACGACTCGCTGTACAATTCATTGCGCGGGTGAGCCTATCTATGCCTATATACCTTCATTAGTTTTAGTATGGGCCTGGGCCGCAACGGAGGAGGAGAGAAAGAGAGAGAGAGAGAGAGAGAGAGAGACCGAGAGAGGGAGAGATACTTAGAGTTAGCGAAGAACTGCTCCGATCGGCTACGCCGACAAGTAACGCAAAGCAGCACTGTGTTCTGTGAGCAGAGCAGTAGCCAAACAGCTCCCCTCCACCCTCCACCACGTTTACATGTCAAAGTCGGCGTAGAAGAGAGTGTCCGCGCACCTGCAGAGAGGCGAGACTAGACCAACCGAGAGAACGGGAGAGCGAGAGAGAGCCAGGGAAGAGGAGACGAGAGAGAGGCATCGAGTCCGGCTGTGCTTCCGCGGTGCAGCTTGGATTAAAGGGTTACTCGATACAACACACACACACACACACACATCGAGGCGTAAACTCTCTTTCTGGTAAAGCAACAAACTGCCAAGATGCTGGCGCTCATCAACCGTATCCTCGACTGGTTCAAGTCGCTCTTCTGGAAGGAGGAGATGGAGTTGACCCTCGTCGGACTCCAGTTCAGCGGCAAGACTACCTTCGTCAACGTCATCGCGGTACAGCAACCACCTCTATGTGTCTTCCCCTGTATCGCGTAGTTTTCCAGCCCTCGTATACACTGTGTTTCACACCTGCGATTCTACGCAACTTCTGCGTGTCGTCCCGAGCTTTTAAGGTTACCTGCCCCTCCCCCCTATGCAGTCCCAACACTGTGCGTGCATCAGCTCAGTAATGCGGATTTTCGATCGGCGATGTACACCTTCCTTCCTCATCCCTTTTGGCTTTCGGGCTTCACTCCTTTTTCCTCCAGACTATCTAACGATCTTTCGCTCGCTTTCCCGAGTTCCGCGGACGATTGTCTCTTGGTCGGCAGTGAGTCATCGCTCTAGCTTTATGAGTGCATATACATGCAGAGTTAATTGTTTCCTTTTTGCTTGGCTTTTGTAATCTTTGCTGGCCCTGTTTTCTTTCTAAGTGCTAGAACAGAAATTGTGATCATCGCAGTCATCTGAGGTTTTGGAGCGAAAGGGAAAGTTACAAGCATAATATTAATCTGTGTGCTTGCTGCGTGACTGTTTGTTGATAATTGTTTATCAGTGAGTTAGCCTTATAAAGCAATTTTTCTGTGGCTAAATTAATAATAATATGTATATTTATTGTTTTGCTGTACACGTCAAGTATATCAAATTATCTGAACATAATATTTCATTATAATGCAGCATTAGAATTGAATCAATCATCGCAATTGTGTTAGTAACTTTGTGTTTCAAACTTTATGGCATTGTTTGAATTGCTCTAACTTTAACTTTTAAAAAACAGCTGTGGCTCTTATTTCTTTGTTTGTCATATTTTAAGCTTTGATGATAATATAGTTGTTGTGCTTTTAAAGAAAGCAAAGGAGTTCTTTTTATTAAATTATCTGTAGTAATCAACTAAAGTCATTATTGTTAATTTTAATTATTAATTTTCATAGTGTAAGGCTTACAAGAAGAGATAAATGAAAAAGTATATATATTTTTTATCATTGAATGCATTTTTGCCATTATTTTATTTACTTTATCATCATTGCTATTAAACTATATACTTAGTAAAGTATACCAATCATGTATAAGAATTATATTAATTATAATTTAAAAGAAAAAACTACTTGTATAGGCTTGGCTTTTATTCACTTCATAAAAAATTGTTAAAGTTACGATTAATTCAAATGAATATCTGATAATATTCTAAAGAACTAGTATATCAAATGAGAATAGTTGTAACTTGCATGGAAGGTACAAAAATATTAATTATTTTTTGTTTATTTTCAGTCTGGACAGTTCAGCGAAGACATGATCCCAACTGTTGGCTTCAACATGCGTAAAATTACAAAGGGCAATGTAACCATTAAAGTTTGGGACATTGGTGGTCAGCCAAGATTTAGATCAATGTGGGAGCGCTACTGCAGAGGTGTTAATGCCATAGTCTATATGGTGGATGCTGCTGATCCAGAGAAAATTGAAGCAAGTCGTAATGAACTGCACAATTTATTAGATAAGCCGCAACTTGCTGGAATACCAGTGTTGGTTTTGGGAAATAAAAGGGATTTGCCTCATGCATATGATGAAAATGGTCTTATAGATAGAATGTAAGTTCTGTTCCTGCATAAAGAAAAAATCTTTTATACTACTTCAACATAACAAATATTTTAATGCAATTGATTTTTATTTGACAGGAATCTTTCTGCGATTCAAGATCGTGAGATATGCTGTTACAGCATTTCCTGCAAAGAAAAAGACAATATAGATATTACGTTGCAATGGCTCATAGCACATTCAAAGAGCGGAGTTCGCTAATAATCAGTGGGGTGTGCGATGTCTCGAATAAAAAAAAATATAACAGTCTGAGACAATTCAAAAAAAAAATTAATAATATTAACAGAATCGTTATTGATGATTTGTGAGCCAGAGAAAAGGAACTTTCTTTATGATTCCATACTGGAATCAAGTCATTAAAGTAGAAATTCCTTATCCCTAAAAGCTTCAGCCCAACTGGAATGAATTGGTGTGATGGAAAAGATATATGGAGATATGATTAAAAGAAAACTATAACTACTACCAACTAAGCTTACGCATGAAGACTTTTTATGCGACTACGAGTTTAAGGCACATTAAATGCGAGCACGTAAAGTTAAGAAGGAGAAATTTTTATATTTCTGTTTATAAGTATATTGAACCTAGCGTACCAGTAAAATCTTTTTTTTTTGCAACAAAAATGTATAATGGAGTACAGGAGAACAGTATAAGAGATATGAGAATATAATTAGAGATACAACGGTAGCTATTTGCAAATACCAAATTGAATTTTTATGCAAAGTATGAATTATAAACAATTGCTGTTACATACGCGGATGTCATTATTCTTTTTCTACCGGTACTTCAATTTTTGCAGTATACCTTGATGATTTTTACAGATCTATAATTCTCTAACACTTTGATAGCATATTTACAATTTGCAGCTAAAGAAATTGATTCTGGGTGCTTTTATTTGACAACCATTTTAGATTAGACTATATGAAATCAATATCTAACCTTTGGGCCATCATAAAATTTAAATTTTGAAAAAAGAATTATGGCTTTGTCTAAATGTTTTTTTATTTAAATCCTTTAATGTAAGTTTGAAGTAGCGGTACTAAAAGGTATGTAATATGCCTTCGGGAGCCTCTTAATCATATGTCACTAGAGCAGCTAGGTAACGTGTTCACTGTTCACGTGACTTAGGAAATAAATCGTCGTAAAACTTTATGATCTGCAAAAATGTCTTAAGACCGTTGTGTTGTGTATATACATATATATATATTATATATATATATGAGAAACAAAATAAAAAATTCTGTAGACCATTTTTTTTAAATGGAATAATAAGAAATATTGTGCGGCTGTTTTTATTATTAAATGCATTTTTTGTTTATAATCATGTGTTTATTGATATAATTAATTATTATGTGAATTATAATTATGATTTTAATTAAATTATTAAGAATTTTTGATAAGGTTATTTTTTATTTGCATTGCAATTTAACCTTTCATAGCCATGTGCCACAGATATTATATATTTTTATATTTGTATCTTTAAATTTTAATTTATGAATATTTTATTTTCTAATAATGAAGATGGGCAACACTTGAATCCTTACACATGTTGGCCTTCCTTTCACATATTCACAAATGTGCGATTCAATCGAATTAATTAAGAATAAAATTTAATAAAACCAATCATGTTTTATTTTTAACATTAGAACTATTTTTAAAAATCAGTGTTTGCTATTTTTATTTATTTACAGCAAAATAAAAATTTTTCTATACTAATTTTCTAAAACCAACATTCAAAAATTGTTCTTGATCCACCATTTTGTTGAGGCATGCGCACTTGGTTAAGTTCTGATGCGTCGAGTCAGTCGAATCGGTCGGGTCGAATCGAATGGCGGATTTGACGCGTTTAGTCATTTAGTGCGGAACTTTCGTTGCACGCCGATTAGTTTTTATTGATGTAAAATGGTTAAATTAACTCCAGATTTGATACAACAATCAATGCAATATATTAATCCAGTCAGGGATCGTGAATTAGATCTCAGAGGTAAGCAAACATCGTGATATATGGAGATATAACCGTATTTTACCAACGTAACCTATAAAACTTTCATTTCTTCTGTTAGAATTTACATTGATTTTTTATGTTTGTAATCTTTCAGGTTACAAGATACCAGCAATAGAGAATTTGGGAGCTACTTTGGTATGTGAATAACAAAACTTGTTTTTATACATTCTAAGGTTATAGCTAGAGATAATATTGAATATTAAATGTATAATATTTTATTATAGGATCAATTTGACACAATAGACTTTTCTGATAATGACATAAGAAAGCTTGATGGATTCCCATTATTAAAGCGCATCAAAACACTTTTCTTTAACAATAATCGCATTGTTAGAATAGCTGAGGGTTTAGAATTCTGTATACCCAATTTGGACACACTCATGCTTACTGGAAACATGATTCAAGAACTTGGAGATATAGAATCCCTTATTCCAATGGAAAAGTTAAGCAATCTATGCCTTTTGCAGAATCCAATTACAGCGAAACCTTATTATAGGCAGTACCTTGTGTATAAACTTCCACAGTTGAGATTATTGGATTTTAAGAAAATAAAACAGAAGGAACGTCAAGAAGCAATAGCATTTTTCAAGAGTCAAAAGGGCAAAGAAATAGCCAAAGAAATATCAAAGAAGGCTAAAGCACAAGCTCAAGGATCCAATGGAATGGACCGACCTACTATGAGTATAAATGAACGGGAAAAGATCAAAGAAGCTATTTCAAATGCGACGTCACTTGAAGAAGTACAAAGGCTTAGCAAATTACTACAATCAGGACATATTCCAGGCGATAATAGACATCAGAATGGTATTTAAATTAACTTTCTTAATTTTAGATTTTCTTATCTCTAAGTGATGCAAACCATATGTAATTTATTTCTCTTATTAGCTGTTAGTCATTGTACTTGGTACTTGATGATTTATATTTTATTCTGTTATTTTACAGGGCTGGAACGTATGCAATCTATCATTGAGCCTCATGACTCATTTAGAAAAAATTATAGATTTTTTGAAAACTTTTTTTTAAAACAAACTTTATAAATACCTTTTGATGATTTTTGAATCCCAAGTGATAAATAACTCAAATTTTTTTTTAAATGAAATTTACTTATTTCATGCTAAACAGTATTAATGATATATTTTAATTTTTTGCAGTTGCAATTACCTGTTCTGAGAAAAAGATTTTGATTCTTTCCAATTTTTGTCCAGCCCTGATCAATAATATTTCTTATTTACTAATTATTTCTGCTTTTGAATGTTTAGGAAACTCAAGCATGGATGCAATGGAAGAAGATGATGACTAAAGTGTATTCAGATTTACTTTAAGCATATTAATTAAGGCATTAATATAAGTATTTACAACTGATAGAAATCTGGTAATCTGACTCAAATATCAAGCTCATACAGATTGGTTTACTACACAAATGATTATTTAATTAACAAAATTTTGAGTCAAATGGTTGCTTTCTCTGACTATTAGCTTATGTATGTAAATAATATTGTAAAATAAATGAAAAAATCCAAAGCTGTCACGTCTGGAAGCGAACTAAAATTAGATATCACGAAAACACATCTAATGCGGTGGTTTCTCTTATTTCAGCTGGATTACAATAAACTTTTGATATTCATGTTTAATTGTATTCATTCATTAATACCAAACCAACTCAAACCAGTGGTTCCTCAATGATTCAAAAGTATCATAATTTCAGACGTCGTACATGTTTCTAAATCTTAAGAGGTTTTCAAAGAAATTTTTCTACAAATTACGTCTATTCAAACAGGCGACGAGTCCGTTGAAAATTAAAAAAATCTTTCACAAAAAAGTGTACTTACTTTTAACTTTAGCTTTAGCACTTTAGCTTGATTGCATTGCATAGCAATTCGCTTTATACGGTTATGTAATGCGAGATGCGTCGTCAGATGTCAGCACACGTATACGGTACGCTGCACAATAACTTGCTCTTCTGCAAGGATCGGAAGATCGTTTGCAGAAGGTAAAAGAGTTAGAGAATAACGGCCCTTCGAGATGGGGAATATGCTGGCGCGTTCCTGGGATACGTTTTGGGAACCGGAGTTAAATCCGGTACCCTACGGCCCGACCACCTTCGACCCATTCTACGGAATTGGACCGCGAAAGGAAAGAGGTAAGTCAGGGAATCTAACCTCATAGCTATGTTTTTGTAGAACGTTCCAAAGTTGTTTTCGTATTGTTACTTAAAGCAATCTAGACGTCCGGACTATTGTGACAGTTTTAGGGCGGACGGAAGGTTTTTGTTTAAAGGGAATTTCGAGCCGCGTTGTTTTGAAACATTTGCAGTGTTATGACATAATCATTATCAGCTGGTGATAGGCATTTACTTGTACCATGGGAAATAAAACAATGTATTTTTAGATGTTAAATGTGAAAGTCTTGGTAAATATTCGTATTGAAGGGAAAATAATTTTTATGCTCAAAGGTTTTATTGTAAAATTAAATTGTCTACCTACAAATTTGAAGAATAAATTTGATGTTTAGAGTTGATTACTTACTGGACAGTCTCTGAACATATTTGGAAAGCAATGCATTATAATCAATTCAGATGCATGTTGTATTAATAAAATGGCAGTATTGCTCTTTTCTAAAGTAAATTTTGTTTTGATCTTCAGTTATGATTGCAACCGAACAAGAACTTAGAGCTGTTAAACTGCCAAAAGATAAGTGGGACTTTTGTGCGCACACACTTCTTGAAGTTGAGAGATGTAGAGCCGATAACTTTCCATTTCTATGGAGGTGTAAAGCAGAAGCTCATGCCGCCAGTATGTGTAATTTTCAAGAGTAAGTTTAATTGGATTTAAAATTAAATATTTATAAACATATTTGATAGTGTACTGTGGTTAATATCGCTAATACATTGAATAAAATTTACAGCTATGTACTGAGAATGAAGGAGTATGAAAGAGAGCGCAGATTACTTCAAAGGAGGCACCGTATCGAACAGGCTAAAAAAGCTTCAGAAGCAGCATAAACTTTTTAGCATATAAATTTTTAAGTGATCAATTGTTTAATAAAAATTTAGAAGAAATAAAAGACGGGGATCGATTTTCTCCAGTCACTGTATATAAATCAATGTTATTCAAGAATAAATTCCTGGAGTGAAATTGCACTCTGTTTAGTAATCATATTTTCATCATAATTTGTGATTATAATTTCACTGCAAAACTGTAAGTAGTCTTAAGTTTCAGTTAATTTCTTTTTATTTATAACTATATTCATATTATAATTTTAATTTTCTTTTTATGTACAATTTGAAAATACCTCACAGTTTTTATACTTCATTCTTTTAACACTACAGTGGTTTTTTTCATTCATCATTAATTTATTTTCACCAATGTAGTGCAAATTAACGGGCAGCAATTTCATCACGTTTCACTTTGTTTAAAATAATCCCACTTTCAATTTATCGAATTTGAAACTCTTCATTCTTCGCGCAAAGTTTTCTTATCCATAAAACTGGTAAACATCTATAAAAAAAAAACTAATAAAATTTTGTCAATCCTATTGTCAAAAATTCATGGATTCATCTCTCGGCTATTAATCTTCAACAAAAAAAAAAAAAAAGAAAATCCATCATAATTTTAAGTCAACAAACAATAGAGTCTCGATCGACCCCCGATGACTTGGCTGAGAATGGGGTCGACGAAATGAGCGTCACTGCATCGCGCGGACCACCCTCGCACACATTGCGGCAGTCGAGAGTGAGACGGCAGAGACGTGTCAGCCGCCCGCGGCCGAGACATCGAGAGAGGATCGATAACTCTACCCACGGTGCACGCGCTTACCCAGCTGCATTTCTGCATCAACAATTCGCGTATCGCGACGAGCAAGAGTCGCCTCAGATAAAGGCCTAAATTATTATTGTTGTATTATTGTCTTTGTGCAAGTTGTCAGGCGTTTCTTAGTGGCGTTTGAAATTCCGATGATGTCTTCGTGATGAGAGGCCTGAGAGGCCGTGGCTTTAAAGATTCGAGGGAACCGGAAGTACTGTGAGGGGGTGGAGATTCTATTGTAGATTATTACACAGTGCTGATGGTTGGAAAAGTGGTTATGGTGGGAGTGAGAGGTTGAAAGGGCTTCTAAGTATAACGTCCTCGTAGGAGTTTTTTGACCCCGTTTGCGTTTTGATGCGCTTGACAGCTGATCTTTCATTACGAGCTTTATAAGTAAGTATATACTTATAGAGCTAATGGAAAAAAAATTGTACATCTGCAGGTGTGTTTCGGTATATCAGGAAGGAGACTGCACTTTTCGATTTGTAACATTTTTTAATTAAATTCTAGAAAATACATACAAAAATTTAATAAAATCATTGGCTATCAGATACATATTGACACTCGCGTAATCTGCATCGCAAATACATCTGAACACATTTCCCATCAGCATGAAAAATACATACACGAGGATGATATCACTTCCAAGCGCGCTGAGCAAAAAATAATGTCGCAACACATTATGCAGATGCATTATTTTTATAAGAATCAGTGTAGCATATAATTCATGTTAAATTTATCGTATTATTGCTCTAATTATTATCCTCAAAAGTTATTACAGTTTCGTTTATGTACACTATGTATAATATATACGTCATCTGTATCATTGCATAACTTAGTTTGGTTTTTATGGTGACGTTGTATGATAATACATTGGATTGATTATGAACGCATTTAAAAGTATTGTGGATAATTTTTTTCTCTTTCTCTCTCAAAATTTTTAATTTCCTTGACTTAAGTATTGCAGTGTACACACATCTGTATGCACATTAATAATACGCATTAAACACATTGTACGTAAAATTGCACAATCCAAACTCATTGCATATTAGTACATATGAGTATAGGAGGATGTTGCCTCACACTACAAAAAAAACCGCTAGCCTGCAATCGCGACGAAGAATTTCATTTAGCGTAGCGATCCCCAAAAATTAAGTGACCCAAAACAAAATTTATCCTAACTGATTATAAATGTGCATCATAATATGCAGTTTATTGTCAATGAGACACAACACTTTTAATGGTATTGCATTCCATTACTTAATATTTACGATATTGTATGTACTACATCAATATCGACTTTCATGACTTACATCGAAAGAAAATTAATTTATTGATCATAATGTGAACTTTCACGACTTACATAGAAAGAAAATGAATTTATTGGTCATAATGTGAATTTTTATGAGGAAATGCGAAATCTCGAAAATTCTACGAGATTCGTATGTTTAAAATTTCTCTTTTAATCTGAGGTGTAAATTAACGAAAACTAATTGTGTTGTGATCAATGATAATTTGTATGCTCATCGAGAATTTTATCTCTCTACTCTTTTTTCCAAAAACGCACAACACCCGGAAAAAGGAAATCTGTCCGTGGAATTGACAAAATCATTGGTAAACAAACAATAAATATTTTTTTCATATATATTGGCTTTGATATCCTCTATATAACATTTTATGCATAAATTTATATTCTCTTACATCGCTATATGTATGATAATATATATTTGATAATATAGATTAAAATAGTATAAACTTTGTAAACTTTGTCGTGATTATTATAATATTATGTTGACATTAAATTTGAGTACTACTTTTGTAGTAATTAATTTAGAAGCTTATTTGAGCTTAATCAAATTCGACGATTCTTTAAACGTGGTGTTGCTCTGTGAAATCTAAAGTTTACACATAAAATAATAAATAGTATTCCTCAAATATTCTAATATTTTACTTAAAACTGAGTATGCTTAAAAATCTCTCCAGATAATATCCCTATAAGTTAATATCGTACAAAATTTTTTGAAAATATAAAGCTAATTTATTCTAATAAAAACATCAAACTCTCCTTATCTTCTATTTACATTGTATTAAGAAAAAGTATGGACAAAAATCTGTACTCTACGCCAAAAGAAGCATCGTAATACGCGTTTTTGAAATTTCTCAGCCGAATCCTTTCGTTTGATAATATATATAATAGGTATCGTATATTGGTATACGCGTCTTGATGTGTACGTCAAATGCATGATCGGTAAAG
This sequence comes from Philotrypesis tridentata, assembly GCA_018906965.1. Taxonomy (NCBI): domain Eukaryota; kingdom Metazoa; phylum Arthropoda; class Insecta; order Hymenoptera; family Pteromalidae; genus Philotrypesis; species Philotrypesis tridentata. The sequence goes on along the minus strand of JACCIB010000011.1, from coordinate 4,391,449 downwards.
CAGAATGTACACGAATTCACGAATTCTGGTCTGTCTTACTTTACCGATGCTTATTTATTGATTGACATTCGACAGACACAGCTGACAATGTGAGATTATTTGGTTTCTACAAATAATTTCCATTGCCTCCCACGCAGCAACGACTCGTGCTTTTTCACAACATAATATCTGTCGTAAAAAACTGTCGTACAGATGACGTATTTTGATGCAAGAAATTTGTTGCCAAAAAGTAATAAAAAAGACGCGCGATGTAACGAAACTTCCATATAAAGAGTGAAAAATTGTATGAAAAGAAAAGCTTGAAAAAGATCATCAGTGCGAACGCGAGGACCCCTGCCACTCCTTCGCGCTCTCCGTATGGTTCCTCCTTAATATCCCCCCTTTAATATACGTGTCTACATTAATACACATACACAAAAAAGATAAACACAGAAATTCGCGAGCTCTCCGACGCGCCCCCCTTCGTACAGAAAAAAAATCGCGCCGGCGCGAGGACTAGATTGCACGCGAACGAAAAAAGCAAAAAAAAAACCCGCGCGTGGTCCCGTCCCTCATCGCTGCGAACGTAACCTCGCAAAGTACCGTTATTCAACTGGATCGTTTTTACCGACAGCGGGCCGTCGACGGGACCGATCGATGGAGTTATCGTGGCTCTCCATAATTTCTTTTTTTCATATATAACTGTCACGTCATTTTGTTTTCTTCTCTTTTGTCTTGTTTCCGCTTGGTCTGGTCTCGGCTCGGTCGATAAAGTGACGCTCTACTCGGACTTGACCTGCTTGTCGGGGACTTGCCGACTCCTGCGGTAGGCCTGCAGGTAGAAGTTGTAGAAGAGGATGAAGAAGATCGTCGAGTGCAGGAGGAGGAGGGCAGCTACCAGCTTCGGATAGCCACAGTCGAAGACCAAAGCTTGGGCGCTGTGCACGAATACCAGGAAGAATTGCACCTGCGAATCGTACAATTTTCTCAAGGTTAGTTATTTTAAACGTTTCCTTTCATTATTGCTTAAATAGAGATGTAAAAGATTATTTTCTTTTTATACATTTTTATGGAAATTTTTCATGCAAAAGTTTGAGGAGGCGAATTAGAAATTTGGTATGCGGCAATAGTACCGACATTCTGTTTTATTGACTGAATCAATAGCTTAGGGGGAGTACAGATGTCGGTAAAGAACTAAATATCACATGGTCTTTTAAAATAATTGTCTTTCCATATACTGAAAAGTTGCATTGAAACGTATTGACAATTGCTAATTTGCTATAAACAATCGTTCGTTATTATATTCATACATAAGTCGGAGGTATCGAGCAATGAAGATACACTTTTTTGAAAAAAATATTTTTTCACGGTGACAATTCACTTCTTTTACATCCTATTAAAAAATCAGTATAATAAAAAAAGGGTTTTGATGATCCTTTGTAAATAGTGGTGATTGTCGTCTACAGATTATACGTTGACTGGTTACTGAAAATATATACAACAGACTTTTTAAGAAAATTTAGAATTATTAGTAAAATTGATTTAAAAACTTAGAAGGTTACTAATACAAGATATTTTTTACGTGAGTATAGTAGATAAAATTTCAAACATTAAGTACTGTGAGGATTCGTAAATTAATGTAAGCACCTGTTATTCCCATGAATCCCATCATGCAAATTTCATTGCTTAATGACTAGTTGTTGATAACGTAATTTCATAAATTTAAAACATTTAGTTAGTACATATTATACAGTAAGATTAATAAAAATTGATTATATTAAAAATAAATTAATGGAAAATAGCGCATATTTTTGAATAATAACTGTAATAACGCACGCATTGCACATAGTCAAAGCGCGGATCAATTGTTAGTTATACACGAGTGACAGGTGCTTGCTTTACCAATTGCGAAAGTCACGAATTCTTATTTAATGAACGAATGCGCGACATGCGTGCAGAAACCGATTATCGCTCATTAAATACTTGTGCGCACCGGATTAAAATAAAAATCATACTTGTTCAATGCTCTCTTGATGAAAACTACTTCGGTGAAAAGTAAAGGCTTGACTATTATGAGGAATAAAGAGGCTTGGAAATTGGCTAATAACCATTGCAAAAACGTGTACGCGCAGCTGAACAGTTGATACACTTAAAAATTTTACAACAATTACACATCCATGTTATCCATAGAAAATGTTTGACACATCTTTCATCGGTATGCCTGAATACCTATCTATACATTATGGCCAACACGGTTTCTCCCTATTAAACACTTGTCCATAAGCAATAATTAATTCCAATATCGCGTTAGGCATCGATGCAACATAAATAGCCTCATTGAATTTTCGAGCCTTTTTCAACTTCAGCGTAATACAGTGTGTAAATGCAAGTATACTCATGTATGCATATACGTATATCTGCATATATAATAAAATGCGAAGATCCATAGAGAGTGAGAGAGAGAGAGAGAGAGAGAGAGAGAGAGAGAGAGAGAGAGAGAAACTGCACGTGAATGCAAAGCACGGGAAAGCGATTTCTTCACCTCCTTGCCACTGTATGTGTACTTATACATGCCGCGCGGAGAAGAAAAACATCGTTGTTGCAGTAGCCGCAATTTATTCATCGTCAAATCGACGCGTTCCTATATATATCTATATTCTTCGAGCGCACGCAGTCGCACCTGCAAGAGCTCTTCTAACAGACTCCGTCTAGTATAATCGGCTAAACTTTCCGTTCTTCGCGAAACGAGCCGATCGTTATGGGGCTTTTTTTTCTCGGAAAACAACCGCGCGTTTTCCCGTAAAAAAAAGTGTATCAAACAATGTTCAAACATCTCATCATCGGCTCGTACACTTCCCAAAGCAAGAATGCCGCGCGCTCACAATCCTAGCGGCAATTAGCCCTCCTATATATCCTCGAGTTAACGAACCGCCAGCGCCGATTTCCATCGACGATATATATATACCCATTTGTGCACAAATCCCTCGATCTCTATAGCTCGTTCGCGCATGCGTGTCTGTGCGTGTGTGTGTGTGTGTGACTATACACACAAGCACAGGCATATATAGCTTGGAATGCCAAATTGTTGCGCCACTTGCAGTCCGGTCGGCGCAAGAGCCGATATACCCGTTGAGCTCGAACTGCTCCAAGGAAAGAGACAGACGACGCAGCGCGAATTGCCCAACGCGACTATGTGTGCGCGTGTGCGTGTGTACCTATGTGTATACGCGATAGCGCACTTTTCACTTTTCCCCCCTCTGGAAAATTCAGCAGCCCCCTCGCGGGGTGTGCTGTGCGCGATTGTTTGCGAATGAGTGAGAGAGAGAGAAGGATAGTGCGGTGAAGGCCATTGCGCGCGCTTTTTTCTTCTTTCCCTCCTGTACGCGCGCGCGTATGTACATATACACTGCACCGGCTTGTTTGGGCTTCGAACTCTGCTCTCCCGCGGTATTTTAATCGGCTTCTCTCTGTTGTTTTTTTCCCTCGAAATTTTATGGGCACGCGCGCCGGCGATTGCTATCTCTCTGAGCGAGCAGATTTTCTTTTGCTCGTCTCTCTCCCTCCCACTTTCGTGATTCGATTGTGAAAATCGGCGATGCACGTGTATTAAAGGACGTTTTTCTAATCACCATGTGAAAGACCATATTGAATTGTATGTCTGCGCCGATATTGAGAAATTTCATTTCCGCGCGCGCGCGAGTCCGAGGATATTGAGAGTATAAAAAAAGAATAGACAACGACGCTCTGCGTCCGTTGTATATAGGTATATGTATATATATGCGCACATATCGCGGGAGAAAAAAAAATTTATGCTCTCATGTGCGTATATTACGAATCGTTGCTCAAGACACGTGCGTCTAACCTTTCGCATTTCACGCGATACATAAGTTACTCAAAAGCCGGGGTTTCGATTAAGTAAATCGGCGCGCGCGCGCGCGCGCGTGTGGAGGGATCGAGAGAGCGAGAGAGAAAAAAAAAGTGAAATTCACCGCGCAGTGCACACGTGAAGTGTAATTAAGCTCCTGTATATCGTGCATTAGAGACTCGTATAGATAGAGTTCGTATATATGTGTACAATATACATATCGCTATCTCTCGCCTGGGCGACTTCGCAAGTCCAAGTTCCGCAATATAATAAAAGGCTGTGCGTGCACAGCATGGATTCGAGAGCAGCGGCTTTAATCAAAGTCGAGTCGACGCCCCGAGGAAATTCGGCGTTGCGCGATATTTGGAAAATTGCAAGCGCGCGACTACTGACACACATTTATATAGGTATATATATATATATATTTACGAGTATGTTCGTATACAAGCTTACGAACCTATTGCCTATATATGCGTACGCGTTTCGATACATACACACGTCGGCCTACACACGAGAGGGCCGTTCACTTTTCGCGAGCGCGCATGTGTGCAGCTTGAATTATAGACGCACAGTCCTTGCACAATTTTTCGTTTTGTTGTCCGTGATATAGAGCGATCGCACGCTGTACACGTTAAATTCTCTTTAAAAAATGCACTTTTCGGGGGTCCAAAAATCGAAAAAGTTCGGACCGACCGGACTTTCTTCGGTAAGTCAAAGGATGATAAAAACTGCCGAGGAACATGGGAAACATATGCAACAAAAATTTAACGAGGATGAAAATGGAGATCGAGGTATATAGAGAAAAAAGGGAAAATTGGCTATTCGGATTTTTATTATTTTTTTTTAACGGACACAACTTTTGATCAGAGCATCGATTTTGGGCATATTTTTAAATTAAAGCTTTATTGATCAATTCGAAATTTTATTTGTGCGTCGGGAACATTATTATTAATCGGGACGCATTATTTTTTTGCAAAAAAAAAAAGAAAAATGTCTGAAAATTGTGGTTGCCAGTAATTTTTCCCGTATATTCCTCTACATATTTTACCCATATATTTCGGCTCACAGAAGAAAGTTTGACCAGGCCGAAACGTCTAGCTTGAAATAAAAATTTTCGATTTCTAGACCCCCGAAAAGTGCAATTTTTTTCGGAGAATTCGACGTGTCTGCGTATTTCGTAGTACAGCTCTTTCTCGCGAGGAGCTTACGTGTACATATTTATTATTTATACACCTAGTAAGTGCACTCGTTGTGCTTGGCGCTCTTGCGACGAAATCCGAGAGAGATCGTCGGCGCGCGAGCGGAGAGCGAGAGTAGCGCACGCCGGCGATATCATATGGGGGGTAGTGTGTTTTGCAACGCAGCTGTCATACCGGCTAACCGAGGCGCGCGCGAGATAAATGGGTCAGCAGGTGCGCGCGCTTGAATAGAGGCGCGATCGAAGTGACGCTGCGAATTCTCGGGAGGATTTGCCGAAGAAAAGCGTGGAAAGTGGAGTAGGAGCTGCTGCGCGCGATTTCTTTGCCGATTTTTCGCGTCCCTCTCTCCCTCTCTCTCTGCTTCGCTCTGCTCTGCTCCGCTCTGCTGGCAGGAAGTCTCCAGCGCGTTGTATGCATATATATATATAGGCGTATAACACTCGGACAACGTTTTCGACCGAACGAGAAACCGTATATATGTATTTTTCGTTTACGAGGGAGAAAACTTTTCTCAATTTATATATAGAGTGATTGCATGCTTCCAACACTTTATCATCGGCGCTTTCATAACGCTTTCAGTCGTACGCGTAGGTGTGAGAATATACGCTATATGTACCGCATTTTTTCTCCATTAAATATAACAGAGCGGCCGTGTGTGTGACGCAACCGCGCGAGATGGAAACGCGTTACAGTCGAGCTATTAATTTGCCAAATGCAAGATTTAATATCGCGTATGCGTAGTGCGCAACTGCGCTCGCATATCATATATGTAGTGGAAGCTGATGGAGCATGACAGAATGTCATTGAACTTCGTAGAAACATTTTAAAATTGATGCGGGAGAGGGAGTACGAGTGACCAGAATAGCGAAATAACCAGATTCAAGCAAGTATACGCGCGAGATCTCGTCTTATCTGAAACCTTCATCGTGAGAGATCGCGTAAACTCGTTTCATTTTTAATCCTTCTCGCGCGCGCATGAGTGGATGAACTTTTAATCGTGCATATAATACGTGCGCGCGCATATATGCGTCAACGAAATAGCTATAAGCATATTTTGTAAGATTAACGGCTTCGGCTTGCGCAACGTATAATCAAATTATCCGCGCGATTTACCGCGACTAAGCATTTAATTAACAACAAAATGCCGATTCGGCTACGGGCGCGCGCGAGCGCGAGTGTGTCACGTGCGCGGCCTGTATATATAATATACATGTTTTGCTTCGTATTTCGTAATCCAGCTGTATAATATACCTGTGCCTATACCACCTATTCGCATTGATTTATCTTCAGCATACAATCAGCCGTCCAAATGTTTCTTTATTGATTCGCGTGCACAGTAGAGACGCAAGCGTTAGTCGGGCCATATCGTCGTGTACAATGTGTGTATATATATATATATGGAGAGGAGACAAAGGAAAGCCGCAGCCCGCATGCAAAAGCAACGAAAGTAAAAACGAGTATGTACACAATCCCGTTTCATCGTGATTCGCGCAATCTAAAAGACGCGATCGTCCTTGCGCTCGCCGAGAGCCGATCTCAATCTCGGGCTCGCCGCGCAACACTGCCGCGCGCGAGCCGCTCTCGTCGTCGCGCGCTCAGGAAGTGCGCGATAGACGACGAAAATGCGAATGAACTTTGCAACTCTCTCGTATGGACTGCCCCGTTGGGCAATCGCTCGCGCCATTCTTTAATTACGAGGTGTCGAAAGCCGTCGACGCGCGAAACTTACCAGCTGAACGGTCGTCAGGTGCTTCTTCCACCAGAGGTACTTCTGGTACTCGGGGCCGGCGGCGGCGAGCATGTAGTAAAAGTACATGACCACGTGGACGGCGTTGTTGATGAGATTGCCGAGGGTGCCGTGACCGCCGGCGATGAATTTCACGCAGATCCAGGTCTCGAGGGGCGTCAGCGAGTGGTGGTAGAGGTGCAGGAATGTCACCTGGGTGTCCTTCTTCCGCAGGACGAAGAAAATCTGAGCAGGGGGACGGAGAAAGACTTTCTCAGTAATGTTTCATTATATTGCAGAACTGCAGTATACGTTTGAGTTTGATCGTTTCCACGCGCATTGCTCAATAAGTCGTGTCGCTGCAGATAATCACACTTTAAACTTTGTAAACAGTCGTTCTAAACACGACAGAGTTACTATCTTACATACTTTTGCTACGGGCATTATTACTCTTTTTTTATAGTCTGCTAAATTACGGCGGGAAATTTGAATTCCTAATCGTATAGCATTCAAATTTATACTCATTGCACTATAACATACCGCGTCAGTGAGTTGAAAAAGCAATTTACCAATCAATTTTTTTTCCCTCGCGCTTATAATTACTGCAGCTTTCGTATCGAATTACCGACTCGGCTCGTCGGCGCGCGCGCGCGCGCATACGACTTCTAAAAATAAAAATCAATCAAAATAAATTCATCAAAGCGCTGCAGATCGAACGCCAAATAAACCTTGACATATACCAAACCCCATGTAATAAGCGCGCGTTAATATCTCGCAGCAATTGCGCGCGCGCGCGTGCGTGTGTCGTAAAAAAAGAAAGGTGCACAAAAGGTCGACTTTCGCAATTGATACATCTCTCTCCGCGTCTCGCGAGTCGCTCGTCGACGAGACAGACGATCGTGAAAATCGCTTCGCATTAAGCTTCGCGTACACACATACACATCATGTGCGCGCTGGGCAGTAGTCGTCGAAAGCCGCGCACAATGTCGCCCGAGCCGCGGCGCGCGAGAATTTCGCGAAAGGAGAGATAGATAAACTCGCGCGAGCGTTGTCGCAACGGCGGCGAATGAAATGACCGATTAGCGATTGGATATAGCGCGCGCGTGTGTGTGTGTGTGTGTGCATAAACGCTGTGTACACCTCTGCGGATTTGAAGTGCGCGCGTAACTATATATATGTGTATATATACACGCGCGCGCACACATCGCGCGTATGTGTAGGACACGCGCGAATTATCGTTAGCGGCGTTATTTGCTGCGCGCGCGTGCTTGGCTAAAGCGCGAGTGAAATAGTGGCTCTTTTGCTAGCCTGTTTTTCAGTGAAAGGATCATTACCGCGCGTGCGAGAGCACGTGGACAACCTTCAAAATAACTCGACTGCTGCGCGCGCTGCGGACTTTCGCGTTTGCGCATAGCAGAAGAGCTTTTCGATTTCGCGACGACGACATACGGCGATGTGTATATGGACGCGCGAGAAGGGAGTTAATACGATAACAATTTAGATGATTAATCGAGTGTGATTTCGTGTTTATACCTCGAGGATTTACGCTTTCTCGTTTTTATAACGGCGCGCTTCATTAGATTTAAACTCCGCGAGATTTGCGTGCGCGCGCGGCGTGTGTATAATATCGCGTTGTTTCGTACGCGGCTGAATTATTTCGAGATGCATCTGATACACGAGGCTTTATGTACGTATAAGTGTAGTGTGCCCGTAGAGACGCACTTGCTCAATGCAACTCGAATCGGCTCTATATCGTTGTTGCAATACAAGTATGTTTATGCGAAGGCAGACTTTATTGGCAATAGCTTCGATTGAGCTTCAAGTCGCGAGTGTGTTAAGCATTCTTTTTCTCCTTGATTTAGTACATCGCGATCGATAATCGATCGATTTCGGCATTATGGTTTCCTCATTTTTTCGTGTACACATACACACATACACACACAGCTTAATCAACGCCCAATAATTTATGTTGCGCACGGAATGATAAAACAAAATTATTTTTAATCGCCGCATTCGTTGCGATATCGGACAATCCAATATAGCTTCGATCATCAATCTCGGGACTTTACAACGGGCGGCCTAATAGACTTGGCATATACGAGTACAAACGATTCCGGAGTCAATTCATCATCCAGGTGGAAGAGCGCAGTTAAATCTTGTGTACACGATTTACAATTACACGTGTTTCATCGCTCGCCTTCCGATCATAAACGCCGATGTGTATAGATGTATATATAAGAAATGAAAGTCACGACTCACGGTATCAGCGAACTCGGTGAACTTGCTGATGAAGTACCACCAGCACAGATTGGCCATCCTCAGAGCCGAGGGATTGTGCGAGTAGTCGACCGGCTGGCACTTGTAGCTGTAGTCCAACAGCCATCCCGACATGAGATGCTGAAAAGAAAGAGAAGAAAAAAAAAGGAAATTTAGCTCGTACACGTAATATACAAGAATATAAAACGTGCATTGTATGCATCGATGTCTGCGTATTACACGTATTATACGTGTAATATAAAGGTGCATAATGCGTATCGAGGTCAAGGTACTGTTATGGTTTCGGCGTGATTCTCGCTTTCGTCGATATCGTCCTTTCGTAAGAGCGAAATACCGGTGTAATTAATAAGATCGTAAAAGAGTCGGCCTGCGCGTACATATACATATATGTATATACGTGTACGTCGATCGAGCCGACTACTGTGCGTGCGCGCGAGGCGTGTTCCTTTTTTTGTTCTCCGGTCGTTGAACAATCTCTCTCTCTCTCTCTCTCTCTCTCTCTCACTCTCTCACTCTCGCAATTCGCCCTTGAGATTTAACCGCTTTTCTTTCGGAAATTTTCAGATGTCGATATTTTCGGTGACGATATAATTCAGACGGCTGTATTATATACGTGTAACGTATGGGATATAAGTGATTACACGCGTTGGGAATGCAGTTTTTGCCCGTATGGAAGGTTTTGCAAGACTCGCAGGTGTCTGTGGGCTTTTGCTGAATTATGAATTGAACGAGAGTGTTTTGAAATGTCTTATCTTGGCTATATTGAATCTGATGTTAAGACGTGGGAATAAACGTGATAAATATATTGTATCATCGACGTTACTTCGTTAGGGAAAGATTGTAGGCGTATCAAAAGAGCTTTCGTTCTTCAATTACGATAGAATCGATGACAGTGTTATTCATACCGTCATCGTCGCTCACGTACTTTCAAATGAAAGTATATCATAATTTTCGTGAAATTGAGTAATTAATCTTCTGCGCAACGAACGAGTTTCGACCGCAAGCTCAAAGGCCGACGTATAATACACAGTGTATAATACATTCGTTATAATTGATCCGTATAAATATCGGAAGAATCTTGGCTTTTCTCCACGGAAAATCACGCCAGAAACGCGGTTTGCCCAACGAAATAACGACAGATTGGTGTCGAACGATTTAGTGCAAGAAACGCAGCCGATAATTCTTTAGCACACTTGCGCGAACGACACCCCGTATACTATACGCGCGAGTCGCCGCGTTCGAATCTTCGCGCGAAACGGCACTTGCGCGCTTTCTATGAATTTTCAGTGAAGTTTCACTTCAGGAATTCAATAAGACCGAAAAGGCGAATGGAGCAAACGACCTCGTACGTGGCTCTGTTTATTCAAATTGACAGTGAAAGTGTCGGAGTTAAACGGCAATTGATTCACATGTGTACATATATATATATAATCGCCGCGCGAGCACAATAATCGTCAAAGTCAATCCGCTTACGCCGAGAGAGTCCATCGGCTATTCCATCGCCCCTGTATTTTCTCAACCCGAATTTCGCACACAGCAACCGAGTGAGTGCATAGCGTGTGTAGATTCCATAAAAAATTATCTTTGTACAGGATGCCATAGATCATGGCTACGACTGCGTACACACACGCGAATCGGTCGAGCAGCCGCGTTAGGCAATTACAATAGCTGTCGACGACGAAACAGGTGGTAGCAAGCAAACGCGTGTGTGTAATTCGAATTTTTTTTTCTCGTATAACACAAAACACATTTTTATACACACGTTATCCTTTCTCCCGCGAAATCGGCCGCGAGCACACGTGTATATTGACGAAATTAAGGAAAACTGGCGCGACGAGCCGTGCAATTATTACCTCGAGTGTCTCGCGAGAGCTGCGAACTTCTGTGAACACAGTGTATAAATTAATTGCGCGTAATACGCGCATACGCTTGGATTTGGCTCCTCTCATCTTCGAAACAACGCGGATACCCGTTGGAATTCGAATATATAGCTTCGGATATATCTCGTACAATGCGACGATTAATCGAGCGTGAAGCGGGAAAGTCGGCTCTGCGTATAAGAGTGTACTTGTGTGATGATTTAGCGGCCGAGAGCTGCTGCTGCTGCTGCTGCTGCTGCTGCTGCTGTTTTCGCGAGAGCGATAGGGAAAAGTTTTATGCGGCTGTTAAAACGAGCTTTTTACGGGCCGCTCTCCTTCGCGGCGCGCGCGAGAGAGAGATAGAGACTTCTTCGACTGATAGGCGAGCTGCATTTCGTGCATTTCCGTTTGATTTACGAACTCGCGTGTTTTTGAGAATTTTCGACATTGCCAAAGTGTATATAATAACGTAGCTTTGTTCCAGGCCCGCTCTCGGAAAAGCGTACATATATATATATATATAAAGTACAGCGCAGACTCCGCGAGAGATAGACATCGGTTTTTGCGCTGTATATGGAATCTTCGCGGCGTCGGCTCTAAGGTAATACACTCGGGAAAATTACAGTGATTAAGCGTAAACGGCTCTGTATGTGTATAATTAAGTCGGTGCAGACATATAGGCTCTCACTCCGCACCTGCCGCTTCGCCGATAAATCCAGCTAAACTCACAAACTTTTTTGCGATCATCCTCTATATCCACATTGTGTATTTGTCTCTCTCTCTTTCTCTCTCTCTCTCTCTCTCTCTTTTCTGATTTCTGATGTAACTCGCGCATCATTTACGCGGAGAGGAAAGAATAAACACGAAAAGAAACGAAAACGTGTATAAACTCTCTCGTCGCGGGTGTGTGTGTAAGTGTATGTGTGTGTGTGAGGGGGGGGGGGATAAAAAACTTCAGGGAAGTTGGTAACGAACGCGCGCGCCGAAACTCGGAAGAAGAGCCGCGGGACTTTCATTTTTTACGGATTTCTCCGGTCTGCGCGACGATCCTCTGTACACACCGCCGCCTCGTATAAGGTGTCCCATCCTCTCTCTCTCTCTCTCTCTTTCTCATTTCGCGCTCGCGATCGCGTGAGTATCGGCAAAACTCGTGGCCTACTTTCGTTTACACGCATCGCGCAAAAGCAGTCCGACCGGCTGCCACCACCGCAGCCGCAGCAGCTGTGTATAGCTCGAGAAAGAAGCTATTCCGAGCATCTCGGATCTCTTCGATTTTAAGCGGTGGGAAAGGAGAGGGGGGGGGGCATCATAAACGATAATTCGCGATTATGGCTCGACTTGTCCAGTTGACGTAAGGGGTGTGTGTTGGGTCGGGGAAAAGTGTTTTACCGCGCTCGTCTTTCTCTCCTCGTTTTCGAGGAAAAACATCGCGGGGAGAGCTAATCTCGCGATTATAAAAGTAGAAAATAGAAAACGGTCGTGAACGAGAGAAGGCGGTAGGAGGGGGGGGGGAGGGACGCAGAGATTTAGTTTTCTAATTAAAATTGTTGCGGGTAATTGTATATATGGCTTTTGAAAATACGTCTATCCCGCGGCTGTTAGTCAGACGAGTATCTATAATAAGTCGTAATTGGAGGAAAAAGGACGTTCATTGAGGTGGATATATAGAGTAGTGAGCGCATGAAAAACGGGGGGGGGGGGCGGAGAGGGAAAAAAGGAAGGCTGTAAAAGAGCGCGTGCTTTCCTTTCGGCTCTGCGGCGCGAGCGGCGGGTTACGATATGTACTTCATTTCGAGATCGTTGATCTGAATTTTTTAACGCGCGCGAGCGGTGCATCGACTCATACATAAGGTATGTGGCATTTGAAAACTGCGACAATTATTTACTGCCGTAGAAAGCCGGAGAGGCAGAAAATAATAATCGAGCGGCGAGCGATCCTTGAAAAAGTCCAATAAATTCAAATCGTCGTGGAAGTGCATGGCGCGCGGCGGGATCGGGCTGCGGCAGTTGCGACGACGGCGGCGGCGGCGGCGGCGTCACGTGGCAGGAAATTCTTTTTTTATTATAGAAAACGAAAGTGCAAGTGTGATTTTATAGATGGAAATGTTTCGAAATTCCGCGCGGCAGCCGTAAAACGCCGACTCTTACCGGCCGTAATACCTTCATTGTTTATTCACGGTCGGTAGAGGCAAGGCTAGCGGAGAACACTATATGTGTGGCGAACTCGAGCGTAGTGTCGATGACCCCCGCAGCCGAGAGTCACATCCGCGAACGCCGTGTCCTTGACCTCTGCGCGGGATTATTTTTTCTTATCCGAAAACTCACCTCGTACAGCATTCCCAAGGAGAAGATCACCTGGAACGCATTGTAAGCGACCAGAATATTCCTCAGCTGGAAGGGTTTGCGGTTGGCCATAAGTCTAGGTCCCAAGAGGGTCACGCTGTACAGGTAGAGTAGGACTATGAGGAAGGTCGGTATGGGCGAGTCCATGAGTGGCCAGTCGCTCACTCGGGGATCGGAGACCGTCGTCAGGATCTCGGTATACTGGTCCAGGGCCATACGGACCAGACCCTCCGCGCCGATGAACGTTCGGTTCGCCTCGACCACGAGGATGCCGCTGTCCACTCGTGGTTCTGGCTCCCGCTCCACCACCAATTCCGCTGCTGCTGACGCCATTCTCGAGTTTCTTGATTCAGTGGATTATCTGGAAGTTGGGGATTGAGAAAATTTAGATTTTATTCGGGAAAGCTTCGCTCTGTATGTCTATAATATTATAACTGGTAGAAAATTGGTAGAAAATAAATGTAGCCCATAATGTCATTACAAACCCTACTCCCATTAGTACGTAATATGATTAGTTATGATTATATCGTGATCATATAGTAACATGATATGATCATAGTTATGATTATATTATATGATATAATAAAACTCGTCATAAATTATAACAATATTGTTTGTAGTCCCACTACAATTTATGGTACAATTTCTACCAGGTATAATATACTGATAATACATATTTTTCCTCATAATATCAAGGCCCTCCTCCCCTCCTCCTACTCCCCAAAAAAAGTAGTAATAATTCAATAGCGAAAGGATTAATAAACGACCGACTACAAACAAAGACATATACGAGAAGGTTATATTGCTTTCGCCCCCCGTCGATATATAATACGCGCTTTTGATTGCTTATCATTTGAGCTAATGGACCGACACGTTCAATGAACCTTTTTTTTCTGCGTAATTCGCTATTCGTATATTCTTTTGTCATGGCCTTTCTCCGGCTGCATTTCTCGCTCGCTCGCTCGCGCCTTTAACTACTATCTCGAGTTATTAGGCGCACCTACTTAAAGCTGATTCTGTTAGAAAAGCAAATCTAACAGCATCGTACACGTGACCCACTTGTAGATATTCACTTGATTGGCAAATGGCTCGAGCGCAAACTTTAGTGTTGTTACGCGCGTCAACTTTATGTATGAAATTTCTATCGTCACATACATATGTTCAATCTCGCGTGTGTCGTGCGCGTTATTACAATAAATTTAACGCAACTTTTGACGGGATAACTGCCGCTTCCGGGTGAACGATTAAAAACACGGATCGGAGAAATCGGATGTGCTCGAAGGAATTAACTATCAACGTTATTACACTGAGCTCGAAGCGCACCGAAGTACCCTTGTAAAATTTACTGTGTATTTGATCCAGATTTTCGCGAGTATTCCAATGGCTTTTGTCACAATTATCACGAACGATCGTCGTAAAACGTCGAAAAAATGCACTCAGAACGCAAATGCGAGTACATCTTCTGCAGTTGTACTCAAGAAACGACGATTTTCATTAGCTAATTTTCCTCAGTTTACGGGTACTTAAACAATACCAGTGCGATCTTTAGCAAAAATGCTACAAATCGCCGAGTCGAAGCTATGCATTTGCGTGGCGATTTTGTTGCGCGCATCCGATCTGCTCGGATGGAAAAAAAATCCAGTCGAGATCGCTCGGCACCGACTAATGGCTCCGTAGAAAACTCGAAAGCCGCGCGCGCGCGTTGTTACAAATTACGAAATAGTTTAGAAAGTGCGTACATATATACACATTTATGAATTTGCGCGGTAAATATAGTCAATCCCATTGACTATCGCTCGTAATTAGTTCTCCCGCGCTGGTGATTTACACTCGACATTTTTTCCCCCCGTAAATGTACCAAAATTCATCGGCGCGTCGCTCTGTCCCGTCTGCCGTTACTTTCAAAATCAATGTCTAAAACCATTTCCCGTTTACTCGTGGCCGTTTACATGTACACAGGATCGCCTCCGACGAGCACTATATATATACATATACACGCCGCGCATATATTTCTCGCTCCGCTGCTGGACTCATCCTCTTTTCGAAAAGTGTATAATATCCTTCGCTCAAAAGGTCTCCGCCTCTCTCGCGCTCGCCGCGGCTCGAACCGCTGCACACATTCTCTTTTCGCGCCGCGCGACGTTTCGGCGACTCGCGACCTGATTTTCAGCGATCGGCTGGTCGTTTTCGCGGCGCGCGCGAATCGACGCGTCTCTGCCTACACACGCTGCAAGGGTGGGGGGGGGGGGAAGTCGAGAAAATTGTAGCTTAGCTCGTGTGAAGCCACGGACGCGGAGCGTTTGAATATTGGCGCGTAGCGATTTTCGATATAGGCGCACTTCCCTCGACAATCAAGAGGGAAAGGAATCGACAATCGGGAGTTAACGATCGAGAAAGTCCAAGCGGTATAGCGGTGCACGTAACGTTGAAGGACGATTTAAGCCGTAAACGACCTCGTGAATCAACAAAACTGACAGATTGGAGGAAGGAACCTTCGATAAACCTGTTTCTCCGAAAGTGTGTATGTGAGAGAGAGAGAGAGATATGATTTAATATACGTCGCGAGGCAACGGTTGCGTTTTTGCGGACTTGAAGTATCGCACACTGAAGGTACGATATGCCTTAAGAGACTGCTTATTACAAATTTTTTCCAACGCAGTGTACGTCTTTGTTCGTATGCGGTGGAGGGCGAATGTGCGTAAAAGGGAAAGTATTTGCGCTTGTGTGTAATGTGTGGGCATTGCTTACGGGAAAGAATGATTAAAGTGTTTTTTGCATCCGGGGACGAAAAAAAATCGGAAGAGCACGGCTCGCAATAAAAATGAGAACAAGGTGTTTATGGAGCGAAAAGAACGTACGGCGCGAAGTGAAACATTGAAAAATTTGTACGTAAAAGATGTAGCCTGAATCGGCCCCACACGAAATTGCTTCGTCATTTATTGCTCGTTAATACACTTCGAATTCGCCAATAAAACGACTGCATCGATTTTTCGATTCTCGGCGTTGTCGCGAATAAATTACGCTAATCGCGCTTCAAAGTGAAAACAATAAAGTTCCATTAAATGCGACGCTCGGCGCCGCAGCGAAATTGTGCAATATAACCCTGTATCCGCACTGCAGAAACGGCGGTAAGCAGCTCTAATGGATAATTGACATTGCACAACATGTCTCGCGATTCACTGCCTCTTACTACTGAGCCGCGCGCGCGCGCTGCCCATATCTCGCTCTGCGGCTTTGGCGAAAATAAAATTCTGTGTTTACGCTCTTGTAAGGTAACGCGGGTATATTGACCGTCTGGCACGTCTCAAGGTCATCGTTTATTTTGGTTCCAAGTGCGAACCGCCGATAATATCTCGCACCTCCCCGCGCAATTACATAATCCTGCGTATGTGTACAGTGCTTCGCTCTCCCGAGGTATACATATATATATATGTATTATATCCACGCAATAATTTATCGTCGTCGCATCGACGCAGGTGCGCGGCGGATCTTTTAATCCTTCGAAAATATATAAGGATCGTTCATATTTTCCTAAAGTGTATAACACGCACTTGTTTACTACGTGCAAGAATGTGAGGTAATCTCGCTGGCACGCGCGACGGATCTGGGCTTCGACCTTTACAGGTATATACGCATATAATACCGCGCGACTGAAGGAAAAAAAAATCGAGTCGTTGCACCTTGATATACACACGTCTACACATGTATAGGTTGGGCAATTCGAGGGAACGTGGGAACTTGCGTGCGGCGATACATATAGCGTACACGACTATAACACATGGTTATCGGTTATAGTCAACGCGCGTAATGGTGTGTGTGTGTGTGTATACCGAGCCGCGATGTCTTGTGAAAACTCACAGTTGCCCGGATTTCCCAATTTTCGCGAAATTTCTCTCTCTCTCTCTCTCTCTCTCTCCCTCTCTCGCCCGTATTGTAAGATCCTGCGCCGATCATCTCGTCGAAAATGCAAACGAGCAGACGGCCTATTCCGGGAAGAGCCTCCGCCGCCGCCGCCACCGCCGCGCGATGGATAAGCCAAAAGTAGATCGTCGACGCCGACCTGTGCCGATTTCACGCGGCAGTTCAGCCAACAGTAAGCAAAAGTCATCGCCGGTCGAAAGTGTCGGCTCACGCGGGCTTTACGACGTCCTCGCGCGTCGCTTTTTCTATGTACATCTCTGTATAGTCTCTCGAGCAGAGACGCGCGGCGGATCACTCTCCGCGCGCGGAGACTTTCGAGCGACGCGGCGCGCGAGGCATTAAATGCCAATTCCATCCAGCGCTACGGTTAGAGGCCGAATATGGGCCGCGATTTGGATTTTTACGCTTGACGCGATAGGCCGCGCACATTTTTAACGGGAAAGTCGAGGAGCGCTATGGCTCGCTCCTCCGGCTTGATGGATTTTTAAAAATGCGTACTTTATGTTAACCAAGGCGCTGGCTTTTTTTTACGCCGGTGTAATTGAACGGAACATGGCCTTTTTTAAATTGGAAAGAGCAGAAGGAACGGACGCGTTTTACGCTTTACAGCCCAGCAGAAAAATCGGTATGAGCGAGAGGCGATGCGCGCGCGCGGGATGACCCATTAATGCAAAGGAAGACGCTCTGCCACACAGGGAATTATTCGTTGTTTCTTGTTTGGCAACTGCGGTGTGTTCCATAAGAGCGGCTCGATTGCTTGATGCTAGAAATCACGCGCTTTCCGCGATTTATACCCCCCCGACGCCCAAACCAGTTTCACCATCGCGCGGCATAAGGAGATTTTAATTGCGGCTCGTATTATATGCGAAGCCGATTCTGTCTATCGGCAACTCGCTCGCTTTGTAAGGCCTTAGTCGGCGCAGCAGTTGCTTCGATCGCGGTTGCAAATTACGGCGAGTCGGTTCAATGATTTATAAATAGGGATTGAATTTTTCATCATTTTCAACGATCTCAGCAGCCGACACGCTACATTTTGAATAAAAGAACTGCGCGTGCGTCGATGTGGATAATAGTTATCGCATTGATTTACAGTATCTGGATGTATATTTGGTATCTAACTAGATGTATGTCGGTTTATCAATTGCAATTGCGAACTATAGAATTCAGAACTATACATCGATCACCTCGCGGGGATTTGAAGAAAAATAAGGGAAAAACCGGTTATGGCGTTGTCAAAACCCGAGGTGCTTGAGATTTTTTCCTTCGTTTACGAGTTTGATCAGCAAGTTTGTATCTACAATTTTAGCAACGGTTAATAACAAATCTGCATTTATTCTCGATCAATTACTCGCACCTCACTTTTACGAAACTTGGCGAATTCCACCACTTTTTTCATATAAAAAAGTGAGTCGCAACTTTCGAAGAAAAAAACGATGAAAAAAACATGATATATCATTCGTTATACTTTTTTTTCCTCATCCAGCTATAAGACGTATAGTCGAAATTTGCACGTTAGCGTGTGCGCATTAGGCGAAAAACTCTAGACTACGTATTTCTTCTCTCGTATATATCCGAATCGAAAAGAAGTCCGTCGAGTTTTAGAAAATGCGCACACACAGAAGCTCCTATCGAGATATATCGAGATCTCGCGAACGAACGTTTATATTATCGGGTGAGTTGCAGTTGCGTGCACTTCACGGCGTGTGCTCCATTTTCTCGCCTCTGCGCTACTCAAAAAGCATATGCGTGCACACAGCCGCACACACACACACACACACACACACTCCTGGCGAAACTTTGCCAATTTCTTCTATTAACATTAGGAAAGAAGCCTGTGCAAAGCCTTGGAAAATGTTCAGCTCTGTACAGACTCGGTGCGACGAGAGAACCGGCCTTGCTTCTCGTCTTCTTGTTAAATTGTTACGCACGCAGCTGTGGCGAGAAGAAGGAGTGCAAGCTGTAAAGTTCTGAGCTGCCCTCGAAACGGCTATTGCGCATGGCTTGGGGTACGGATGGATGAGTTTTAGATTTTTAATAAGAGCTGGCTTTTCGAGGCTGTTTTGTCTGGTATACCAAAATTATTCATCGGCAGACATTTTTTCGCAAAGTTTTTAAATGAAAATTTTTAAATTTAACGATACGTTGACAACTGCGGGGAAGAGAGAATTGCTTTGAAAAAAAAAACGTGAATCAGAAAGTGTGCTCTTGTGCGTAAATTGTTTTACGAAAATTTTGTTAAAAAGTCACATGTGCTTAACAGTGCAAAAGAAACTGTGCAATTAACTAGTAAAAGATTGGTAATTTTTTTTTGAGAATTTTGAGGAAACAATTCGTTCGTAAAAGAAGCACGCTTTAAAACTGTGTTGTTTTAGCAGTTTTCGTGGTTTACGTCCTTTTAAAAGCAGGTTCCGAGTTACGTCCTTTTAATGATGGGCTTCGAATTAGGTCCTTTAAAAGCCGGTTTACGTGACGTCCTTCTCGTTCTCTCCTTCTCTCTTTCTCTCTCTCTTTCTCCCTCCCTCTGTCTCTCAGCAGTCAACGTGATGGACTAATTTACCTTTTTTCCTGCTCGCGTTTTCTGATCTCTATAATTTGCCAGCAATTCACATATTTCTCGATAGTATAATCAATACTTTTAAGGGTTGGCTTACACCGATGATTTCACCATTTCATTAAAAACCGATAACGAGCTTAATTTCTCAATATCCCACATCAGGAGCTACGTGCCCGGAAAAAAATAAACAATTTTCCAGCTCCTCCTTCGGACGACATTCCATTGCTTTTAAATATGCCGAGAATTATCTATACGTGAACGAAAAACAGCAGTGATTTCGCCGCGACAATGTGAAAATCGACCCCTTGATCGTCGCCTCGCTCACGTCTCATTAGCATTAATCGACAGTTATTGGACTTTCCTCGTAGGCCATACGCTCAGGTCTATATATAAACTCGTAAAATATGTGGACAAGATTGCCGTGGCCAGCGGCAATTATTCAGGAGAGCGATACGGACGCGAACAAGACGCATCGAAATTCTCGTTTTTTGAAAGCGAAAGATACACACACGCGCGCGCACACACACACAGCACGCGCAAGAGTACTTTCGATTTTTTGTACTTCCAAAGAGTCTCTCTCCCGATATATACCCACTAAGTTTCGCGCGTGAGTCATTCGCCGATATCTCGGAAGACAGTTGCCCTGAAAACAAGGTCATTTTCACATTCTCGTGCGCACACACGCGCGCGCCCGCGTATCAAATTGAACGTAACTCGAAATTATTATAGAAAACCACGGCGGTGGCGGCGGCGGCAGCGGCAGCAGCAGCAGCGTGAAATTTATTACGAATAATTAGTAGTGCTCCTTCGGGTTTACGTCCGATTGTTACGCGCTATAAATCTGGCGTACGCACTTGTCCGATATAAATCAAAATTGGCGAGCTTCTCCTCGCTCGTAAACATTCCCGGCGATAGCGCGCGCAGAAATTAGTTCGGATGTCCGCCGTAAACCGTGTATACACACACAGCGTTTGATTTACAATGGATCGCTCTAAGGTATAAATGGTATACGTATAATGATATGCATCGTCGACGCTCTGTTTGCAAAACCGCATCAGCTGCGAAAGTGATTCGAGCGAGCAGATTATGACGCGTGAGTATGTATTATTCGCAAAAGTCGTGCAACAATAATTTCGTCGTTTTTTTTTTTGCCAATTAAAAAGTTTCTCATCTACGAGGTCATCGCGGAGACGTTCCACTTCTGCGCGGCCGCGGCTCCTCTCGGCGCGCACCACGTTCTATACGTATAGCATACACACATAAAGGATCCTCTCCATCCTTTCTCCCTCCCGAGAGCGTCCATGTGGCCTCTCCTTCGTCGTTGCTTTCACGCTCTCGATCGCTTCCACGATCTTTCATCCCGATTTATAAACGTCGGGCGAACGCTAAGTATTTCGATAGTGCACTGGGACATCGGATATACTCGGCGTCGAGGGATAGGCGCGAATATGTATGTTCCGAGACGAAAGACTGTACGGCCTTTGAGACGATGATGAATTGTCGGGTTATCTTTTCAACAATAGTAATTGCAATTATAAGCTTATATATTTACTTGTGCAGTATCGAAGCATAAAGTCAGATATGGATAAAGTGTTTTCACTTATATATCTATATGTACTTGAATAATAATCATTTTCTTTTAAAGACAATATGAGCCACTTATCGCTGGGAACGTCTGGGAGAGACTGGTTTACACCCAAGGTCGCTGCGTGAAAAATTGGAAAAGTTTGCAGCCGCGTAAAGTTTGCTCAAGAAAGCACATAGTTAGGAGCGGATCGTAAATCATACTCCTAATTGGGAGCAGGTGAATAATTTGTCATTTGTGGTCTATTAACCGTCGATTTTCTCAGAACGAATGGTTGGCTCTTTTCGAAAAGACGAATCGCCCATAATTATCCTTATGCAATTTCAGAGAATAATTCTTCAAAGCTCGATCATGCAGGCATATAATATAGAAACGGAGAAACCGCCGTACACTACGCGTTCAATTATTATCTCCACACAATATCCGACACACATCCGCGACGAAAATTATTAATCCTCTCGCCGGCATTGATCCTTTTCTCGCTTCACTTTCTCCGCTGCCGCCGCCGATCCGTCAATTTTCTCCTTTTCTCTTCTGTTTATACAGAAAAAACCCACATTCCGTCGTATTGGCATATGCACTAGCGAAGCACTACGATGGCGCCAGAGTGACGACACGCGCGAGACTCTTCTTTCTTCGTTATAGCTGCTCAGTCAACGAGGCATAAAAATCGATTTCCGGGTGCGCATAAACGTCAGAGCCGCGCGCGTGATTTGGTCCTCTCGGCCGATGAGGCACGGAAAACTCATGCTGAAAATTACGCGAGAGCCGCGTGCACGCGTTACGCGACGACAACGACGTGGAAAACGTAATATCCGAACTTTTTCACACATAGGATGATGCGTCGATGCAACGGTTGCGTTATGCGTCCCCCCCCCCCCGTATGTACTTGCATAACAAAGGGTTTTCAGTATAAGCTCGCGCTGTTTTATCAAGCAATTCGCATGCGCGACTCTTATGCGATGGCTTGTGCACCGGGAGAAATTGTATAATAAATATTGCTAAAATTCTAAGAAAAATTGTTTAGTTACATAGTAAGGAAGATGCGTAAGTGGATTTTAAGAAATTTTACTAATTTCTGTCACAATTGAAAGATTTTAAAAATTTAATTTCTTTTATTACTATTAATGATAATTATCCATTCACGGGTTATTTATAATTTATTATTTGTGAAATAATTTAAAAAAATTGAAAATAATTAAATTAACATGGACATTTTTTTTAACCGCGACGGGAACTGAACCTTTCAATATCGCATGAAAGAATCACATTCTTAAAATATATACGGACTATGTGACACGTTATCTTTATTAATACGTCTTATGAACGTCGAACTTCATCTGTGTGAAAATAAAAATTGTTTCATTTGTTAATAAATATTATACCGAGTACATATAAAAAATAACTATGTTACATAGCAAAATTATAGAAAGGATAACAGAAATTATATAAAAACATAGCAAATTTTGTCATAATCCCAGTATGTCTCTGCTTTACTCTGTAACTTGATAATATTTGGTATGCGAGTTCTAGTGGTATTTGTTATACCATTTCTCTCAGCTGTGTGTGACTGTATATACGAGCGACTTGAGTGCGTCCGCATAGGAAGACACTGTGCAGTCGAAGACGCTGGAACGTAAGCGACTTGCACTTTTGGCGACTATGTACTCGTCGTAATCACGGCTGATTAAAGAGTCGTTGGATAATCGAAAATTATGTCCTTTGTTCGGCGCGTTGCGAAATCTCGTTGGGCTTTCTTAAGATTCTATTTTTCCTATATACGAGGTTCTAAAGTAGGTCTCCAATTGGCTGTCATTATACAAGCGAGACGTTTCTCGGGAGATGGCGAAGGACATTTAATGAGGATTATCCTTTTAATAAGCACTTCTAATGAGCGTTATCATGAAATTCTGTCCTATACACTATACAGCTATAGGCTTCGAGCGCACGGGGTATACAACTTGCGCTGAGAGGTGCGAAAAACGTCATTACCCAACAGACTCTCGTTCCGAAGACTCTATGTCATTTCAAAAACTCGGCGTTCGCCAGTTCCAGTTGGCGCTGTAGTACTGCATATACATTGCGCGTAACCTTCTTAAATATATGTAAGGAACCTGTTATAGAGACGTATATACATATATATGCATAGGTCTCGGCAGGAAAATATACGTATATAGCGACTCGGCGAATAGCGATTATCGGCAGACGGGCCACGTGTTTCTCTTTCCACTTGCTATACGTGTGTGTGTGTGTAAGTATATATATATAACGAGGGAAGCCACGAGTGCAGGTGGCAGACGAAACGGTACTCGTTACGGAGAAAGTTCTCTCTGCAGTCGAGAGCTGCTGCTGCTGCTGTTGCACGGCTGCGGGGACATCTTTCTTCGTCTATACTCGTTTTCTTATCGGTCGGAACGCGCGGCTTTCGCGCTGTATGCACATGCCTCCCGCCGTCTTTCATCCTCGGTTTGTATATACATATACATATATACTTTAGCTCGCATCGAGTCGTTATATACTATGCGAAAATCTCATTGTATCTCATGCGGAACTTCGCGGGTCTGAAGTTGAATCTTAGGCACACCAGAATTGGCTCGATAGTTTAATTACTTTATTTTTCACAATTTGTAAATACATGAGGATAATATTAATAATATTATGCTTTACAACTTTAGACTTCTCGTTCGATCGGCACCTATAAGGTCGCGTTTTTCAGCCTTGTGTACCGGTATACGCCCATATGCCCCATGTGCCCAAAAAATGTAAATCCACATGTGGCACAGAGATGAAGATATATAGATATATACTACGCATATGGATATATAAAATCACAATGGAATCCAAACTTGCCTCTTTGTTAACGCCAAGATCTCAAAGGAGATTCGCCGTCGGTGTTTTACTCGCTCCGTTCTTTACGGTCATTACTTTGTCGTGGATAGCGAAAGTTTCGATTAGGCGGGAGTAACGGGAAACGTTAGATGCTGTACATAAGAAAAGCATAGTGGGTAACTCTGATGAATCGTCGAGTACATACATATGCATACACATACGCTTGTGAGTATCTGTGTGTGCGAGTGAGTATATAGATATACGTACACGCTTCTGACTTTATCCGAAAGGAGAGAGGAGAAATTTTATTTCACAGCAGGAAAATTAGCACGAAATTTCCATTTTCATGGGTGATAAGCGAAAACTTACGCTACAACTCCGCTTAATTATGACAAATCAAAGCTAAACCGCTCAATATCAATTGCCCCCGAATAAGGAAACAATTTACAAGGACGATCGTATATAGCCTATAGGAAATCGATGTCAGTGCGGTGCTCGCGATCGAAAACTATATGCATGAAAATTCGCCCATCGTCCACAGAAATAAAATGTAAAATTACGACGGCAATCAAACATCGACGAGTCACGCTCGCTTCCAAATTCGTCTCGTATCTCTGGCTTTCGCGGGCTCCTCTCGGCTGCTTTCACAGGATCATCCTCGCGATGCAACCGCGCGCGCGGCTTCTATACTTATAAAGCGCGCGCATGTGCACACACGTGCGCAAGTGTAGCGCACACAACGGCATGTATATACATGTACAGCCGAGATTTTCTCTCGTCGAGAGACGCGCGAGCGGAACTACGCGCCAGGAAGATCTTGTTATTGTTCGGCGCCTCCGATCGCGAGCCTATACGGTAGTTTTACCGTCGAAACGGCCGAGCAATGTATATCGCTGGTCTGAAAAAAGCGAAGAAAAAAAAAACGGAACGTTCGCGCGCAATTATAATTTCCCAGTGAGGAGATGGATCGCGCGCTTGCGTCTAAAAGAGTCCGATGTAATTCATAAGCGCAATTAGGCCGATAAAAATGCTTATTAAAACGAGTGTCTGCGCGAGATCGCTTCGCGGCGCGGCGGGGCTTTAATGGAGTATCGCGCTAAGTGCTGTGTTTATTGGCGACGATATATACACGAACACTGTGTTTTACGAGGGAGAAAACGTCGCGATGGTTTCTTAAGTATACAGGAGGGGGGGGGGGGCGCAATAAAAGTCAACGGGGTAGAGTCGCGACGGAGAATGAAATTTTTTAGCTTTCTTTGGCGCGAGCGCGCGGACAGGCCGGAAAATTATGCATTTTTGTTGCGGCTAACGAGTTAATTAAACAGGAGTATATTTCACGTAGTGTACAGAGAGAGGCAGTACATATAATAATGTGTAACTAACGCGAATCGAAATAGAATTTATCGTAATATAAAGTTAACCAAGAAACATTAGCCAACAGATCGTAAACTCGCGAGACTTTTTCGAATATGAATTTTGCTATCGATAGCGCGCTGCCATGATGGATGTATAATTTCATATACATATAGGTTTCTCGTTATGAGCTAATCGCGGGCAATTACTTGGAGGCTTGACCAACACGTATACATACGTGTACACGCGCTTTTCAATTGGACACGCACGCATATGCACGTCGTAGAAATCGCTCATTATTGCACTTTATATGTACAAAACCCGATCGCTCGAGATGGGAGGGGGGAATAAACGGGCTGAGAGTGACGAAAATTCATAAACATAAAGTTGGCAATAGCGCCGAAATAATTTATATCTCGTTATAATTTATGCATGGATCAGAGTGTGTACACGTGTGTGCGCGTGTCCGCGCGCGCGCGCGTGTGTTGTCTATACATGTATATCTCCGTTCCAAAACTCAAATTTCCTCCTTTCTCCAATCAGCTGATCATCCCATAGCCAAGAGCCGAGAGCCGACCTTTCATTTTACCGATCTTCCCCCCGAGTCAGTCATCGCATCTACTTCAATGTACCTATAGCTCTACGAGCATCGCCTATAGAGGAATCTCTATATTCGTATATATATATATATTTCTCTCTATCTTCTTATACCACGCGCGGCGCTATCCGGGGGCCGTTAGTGGGTAAGTGGGTCGCTGCTCGCGCCGGCGCGCTTAATTATCAATCGGATGCTGCGTTGTTGCCGGTACCATTGACTCTCGCCGCGTATGTCCTCCCGTTCTTACTCCAGCTGTGTGTGTGTGTGTGTGTGCGTGTGTGTGTGTGTGTGTGTGAGCGCGTGTGCCCGCGCGGCTCACTTACTCTCTTTCTCCGCGATCCGGCCGAGCGAGTCGCAGTCTCTGTCGCTTCTTTACTTTCGAATTCAATGGTACCTGCATGCATGCGCCGCAGCCGCGCAGGAAGAGATCACGTGTGGACAGCTATGTCTGTGTGTGTGTGTGTGTGTGTGTGTGTGTGTATGTATATGAACGCGCGCGAAAGTGTGCGCGCGCGGGGCCTTCCTTGTGTAAACGATCTTTCTCTTTCTCTCTCTCTCTCTCTCTCTCTCTCGCTCCCATCCATTTTTCCTTCTCGTTGAGCGATGACAACGAGCTTTTCGTGAGGTTATCGAGTACCGTACGGCGCTTGAGGTTTTCACGCTTGGTTTTCCATTTTTCACACTACTTGTTCGGCTGTGAGATCGATCGACATTTTTTTACGTTTAGCTGCGTGACATTATTTTTTCTCATTGTTGTTGTTTACGGATACTTGGCTAGGGAGGGAATTCGATTGTTACAAGATTTTATTGGTCGAGAGCCTGGGAACGGTGAATTATTATTTTGGAATTTACCGAGAGAAAATTTACGATTTGGTGCGGTGAACTTTTCATTGGTTTGAAATATTGCTAGTGTAGAATTAGTTGATTTCACACGAATAAGTTGGAAAAATGCACAGTAATATACTCAAATAGTATAAAGAATAACAAGTGCAATCCTGAATATAGTAAAGGCAAAATGTACTCCTACGAAATTCATAAACTTCACGTATATTTGCTCAGCTTGTAACATGCTATTTGCAAGATTCCTGGGGGCATAGCGGAAAGGTGACTAGTGCTTTTTGTTTATGGTACTTGTACTTGATTATTTCCGTTGCATTTGAAGATTAGTCAACGTTCCGGTACAGAAGTGTGAAGTCACTAGTAATAAACTCGTTAGTATGCTACATTGTCGATGATTGTACAAATTTACAATTTACTTTCAGTTGACTGACTGTTTTCGAGCAAACTTTTGTCGAAGCAATGGTATACATGTAAAATGATTGTTTTTGTTCTTGGCTTTTACAGCCTTTTCAAATGGTTGTTGTATCCTAAATGAAATAATCAATTAAATGGACAAATTTCATTAAATTGAAAAGAAATATTTCAGTAAACCTGTTTAATTATTGCTGAACCAAATATCTATATACCATGTAAACAGAAGATTCAAGTGTTCCTAGAAGATCGCGGCGATTTTGTAATTTTCTTTGACGGTTATGCCCACCAAATTGCCGAACCGATGTTATTTTATACATTAAACTGGCCGCACGCGATAAAAGTAAATAAACGTTTTGCACGACTATCGTCAGTCGAGATTAATGACCCGTCGGTATTTCCGAGGCTGTAAGATTGATACTTTCAAAAGCGCGCGCGGAGCCGCCTGCAGAGCATAGGCTCGATTTAAAAGTTATACTTACGGAAAATATACCTGTCCATGAAAATTTTATGCTCCAGAGGAAGATTCGAAAGGAAGGAATTCGTCTTTCGTATAGACTCTACTACCGGCTCCTATCGCGCGACTCGGCGCTTTTTCGAAACGATACTTGCGAATGAATTTTAGAAAGTTTTATCTAACATTACTATAGAAACTCGTTTGTATAAACTGTAACTCCTGCATATAATTACGTTCCGCGCTATACGAGGCAAGATTCACCTAGATTTGTAAACAAAGTTTCCAGATTGCACTGCGGCGAATTACGAGCCGAGCGAGAGAGCCGTGAATAATAGCTATACAGTATCGATAGTAATACAGACGAGCACATCGAGTTCTCTGAAAAAAAGTCCTCAAAAGCCTAAAATTCCTCGAAAATTTTCGGTACCATTCTCTCTCTCTCTCTCTCTCTCTCTCTCTCTCTCTTTCTCTATCTCTGCCCTCACTCGTTTCAACGGAGCCACATGGAAAGAAGCTCTTAACCTACTTGGCCATATACACTCGCGTCTATGGATGCATCGGCTCTGCTCCGCGGCTCTCGGTCACGTCAAATGCCTTGCGGTGTGTTGCATTTTAAAGGGGGTACACGCGCGCGTGCGCAGCACTCTCTGCGCCTGCGGAAGTCGCGTCGCGTGCAACGGCGCGCTTTGCTTACATTGGCTAATGCCATTTTGAGGTGTCGCTATTATCCGGCGTTTACCGCAAATTGCGGAAGTTATAGGATTAAAGAGGATATACTGGCTGCTGCTGCTACTGCTGCTGTAGGCAGGCGATTTTTGGCCGGCGAAACGTCAAGGCCGGTCAAGGTCTCTTTGTATATATATGTGCATATCCAGCCTATTTCGAAAAAAATTCACTCGAGCAAGTCGCAAAAAATTTTCTTGAAGGCACACCTACCAGACCTGATTTTTCTCGTTCCCTAGGTCATTCTGAAGGAGAAAAACCTCGCGTACATGGTCGATCGAAGGGTATACCTTTTCCGGAGCAAAAGCGACTCGAAAAAACGAGAAATAATTGACAAAAAAAGAATTTATAGATTGTTTCCTCGAAAACTATGGACTTTTATAAAAATTATTTCATTAGAACAAATATGTCTTAAATAAATTCATTAAAGAAT
Organism: Philotrypesis tridentata; assembly: GCA_018906965.1. NCBI lineage: Eukaryota > Metazoa > Arthropoda > Insecta > Hymenoptera > Pteromalidae > Philotrypesis > Philotrypesis tridentata. Next base: position 4,362,497 of record JACCIB010000011.1, on the reverse strand, counting down.
GCTCGCGCATTTTTTCAGATTGATCCGACACAATTTTTTATTTTTCGGAAATGTCAAGAAAACCAAAATTTAGAAAATCGTCATTTAAAAATCTGAAAAAATTCCAGAGTATTCTTTAATCAATTTTAAGTCATTATTGTTGTAATGGAATATTTTTAAAAGTCCATAGTTTAAAAAAACTGTAAATTATTGTTTTTTAATTATATTTCTCGTTTTTTTAATCATTTTTGCTCCAAAAAAAGTATACCCTTCGATCGGCCATGTACATGAGGTTTTTCTCTTTGAGAATGATCTAAGGAACGAGAAAAATCAGGTCTGGTAGGTGTGTCTTCCAGAAAAAATTTTGCGACATGCTCGTGTGAGTTGTTTCCGAAATAGGATGGATATGCACATATGTACGGGACGGGCGACTTTTGCCTGCGCAACGCGATGCGATCGAGAGAGAGTTTTGTCGATATTATGCGAATTCGGCGGATTTTCAAGTGTAACGCCACCGCCTCGCTTTCACGGCGGAAACGCGTCCTCCGGGTAAAAGCTTATAGTTCTGCGGATCGCGGGATTTGAATTTATAAAACGCGACGCGATCGATTCCCAACTTTCTATGCGTACAGACTAATGGGAGGAGCGTGAATTTCTATACCGGACAGCGTATTTTACTGTTTTGAATAATTCAGCCGGCAAAGATCAGCCGATCTTTCTTACATTTCAAGTATCTATTTTTTTTATGCGCCGCAGCGGCAGCAATAGTTCCTGGTACGTTTAACCGTATTCCGCGCGCTATAGTCATTCTCGTTGCCGCGAGAGAGTAATAATAAAATTCAAGGATAGCCGCGCGAGCAATTGAAGAGTAACGAACTTGCACTCTGTGTGTGAATCACACGCGACGAGCGTGTGCGTCCATCAGGAAAGCAAAATTTATTCCTGTGCAAACACAGACACACGTGTGTGTGTGGCGCGAGAGGAAAAAACGTTTGCACAACTGTAAACTTCTTTATTACCTCACATGTCCCCTGCGCGCACGCGCGCGCGCGAGTTTTTCTCTCTATCTCTCTCCTCGACCGATCAGACTCGCTTTTTCCGCGGCGATGACACGCCGAAAATTATAAATAGACTCGAGGATTTCCGCTTTCTTCGTCGAATCCCCATCAATTCTCTCCCCCCAAGTGCTTATATGCGCATATATTTATCAGCGACTAGTCGGACGTGTGTACTATAGCCTCGACTCGACGGTTCAAAATTCTCGTTATGTGGAGAACGTTCGGATTTGCCGAAAAATCGGATAGAGAGAGATATATAGATTGCCTTCATTTGATGTTTCATAGCAAAAATTAAAATGCAGAAGTAAAATATTAAAATACAAGGAAAACAGTACAAGAAATAAAATAAATACTAAATTATAACTAGTACTGTGATAAATACGAATAATACAAATAATGATAGTACTTTACATTTGATCAAGGCCTTGTTAGATATCACAGATAAAAAAACACAAGTACTTTCAATTAAAATTGATCACAGACTGCGTTACGAAGTTATAAGAATCAAGAGTATTTGCTCTGTACATCGCTGCTCTAGTGGTCAACGTTTAATGAGACTAATAGGAGGGAAGATTTCGGAGAGAAAGGAAACGGGAATTCCAGAAATGAGCCCCATGAACCTGAAAGCCTCAGTCACAGTACTCACTCCTGGAATATAGAGTTCAGGGGAGCTTCTCTAATGGAGGGTCTGGGAACGTGCTTGTTTAACTATAGTAAATAGGTAGCCAGTCTTGTGCAACCTGATGCCCTTATATAATAGGATGTCTTCAAAATAAAGACGTTGCGAATCCTTAAGTATCCAAGTCAGACGCCTCCAATAGGGGGAAATGTGAACATCCCTCCTCACACCAAAAATATACCTCAGACATGAGTTGCTCAATTTCTGCAGTTTGCATCGAAGTTCATCCGACGCGTCTAGGCAAACTACAGCATAAAATAGTCCAGACGTGGTTGGACTAATGACTCGACAAGTCGTCTGCGGAGAGCCACGATGGTACAGTCCCTGATAAACCGCAAGCTATACAAGGCTTTATTTACTTTTTTTATGACGGAATAAACTTGCGGCTTCCATGTGAGCTTACTGTCAAAAGTAACACCGAGACTCACGACTGAATCTTCAAAGGGGACGATCCGTCAGTCCGGTATCTCAACACCAGGAGAGTTCCAAGATTTGATGTCGTTTGCATTCATCATGGATCTGAAGACTATCGCCTTGGTCTTACTAGTACTTACTGCAGAGATCAATCGTGCTGCTTCAGACAGTCGAGCCAATCCTTCATGAAATCTATTCTTCGTGGTATGAAGGTAGATCTGAAGGTCATCGATGTAAAAAAGATGTTTAGTCTATTTTTCATCCAGTACGTCCGGTAGGTCATTAATGTACAGGCTGAAGAGTAGAGGCCCCAGGACAGAGCCCTGTGGCACTCTCAGGTTCGTTTCCCACCAGTCAGAATTTCCGCTGTTCCCAGAGATTACTATCTGGGTGTCGCCATGTAAATAGGATTTAACCCATTGAAGAACCATCCCAGATAAATCCAGACTCTTTAGCTTCTACAGCAGTTTAGATGGTGATACTGTGCAGAACGCCTTACTGAAGTTGAACAGCAGCAAGAGCATTACTTTTCTATCATCAATGGCCATACGTATGTCATAAGTCAATTTAATTAATGCCGTCTGTGTACTGTGCTTTTTTCTAAATCCGGCCTGGAAGGGATCCAAGATACTATTTGTATTGAGATACTTCGTGTTTTGGGCATGGGCAATTTTCTCGAGCACCTCTGAGAGGCACCTTAACGGTGGAAGGAGAGAGAAGAGAGGGAACCGCCGAATTTTTTCAACTCTACTCTCCCTCCTCCCCGTCGGCACACTCGAAAATTTCTCCTCTTTTCTCCTCTAATTCCTCGCGCCGCGGACTCGCGCTACAGGCGCGTCGACGTTTACTTTCAAAGCGTTCTCCCACGGCGTGAAACGGAACACGCTTCGCGTCCTCCTTCGGCGCGAGCGCGAGAGGCTGAGTTTTCTAGCCGAGAGTATAAGTATGCGCGAGCTTGACCTTTATTTTAAGATTTTCGGTGTCTCTCTTTCTCTCTCTCTCTCCGGCGATGGTGCGATGGCACGGTGACGCGCCAGCCGAAACGCGTTTATACATATATATATACGTACAGAGAGTGGAAGAGCTCGTCGTCGCTCTCCTCTCATTGAGGGATGGACGATGGACTGGCTTTGGAACGGTGTTTTGCGTTTAGAAAGCTGCTGGAATGCGACGTTTCTGTATGTAATTATACGCCAGTGGTTGAGTTGAGGATTGATTATTTTTTTTTTCGGCATTTTCGGCGGAATCGAATTTTCGTCCCAAGAGCGCGCGCGTTATATATCGGATGAGAAAATTCGAAAGCTTGATGGATCGCACGCGCGATTAACGACACTCGTCGTCGTCGAAAAACAAATTTGAATTCTCGCAGGCCCGCCGATACGCGCGAGTTTTCGAAAATTAAAATTCAATCTTAGTAGGTTAAACAGTCCTATAACAAGCCGAATTTTTTTTACACACACTCGCGCATCTCTCTCAGTGTATTCCGATTCCCAAGATCGCGCGCGCGAGGTTAGAACAAAAACAGGCATACCATTACAAACACGACTGGCTGCTGCGGTAGCTTCATTAAGCTACATTAAGTCAAACAAAAAAAGACTCTGACTGTTCTCCGAAGCGTTGGACTTTAAAAACTTCTCAATTAAAGTGAAATCCTATACTCAGCCGCGCGCTCGTTTACGCAGGAGTAGCCGCGCGGAGAGGCTGCGCGGAATAAAAATTCCGCGTCTTAAAGACAACGAACAACTCGCTCATAAATGCCGCACTTGCGTTTTTCGTTTTTCGCTCCACGCAAAGCACAGCGTGTATCCACAAAAACACGAGATTTGTCCCGATGTGAAACTCGGAAAGTCCCAGTACAGGGAAATATCTATCGCGGCAAAGCGGAAAAAGACACGGCGAATCGCCGATTCAGCGGACGCTCGACGCCACAGAGTAAATGAGTTGATTTGAATTTCGCGCGCGGACGAACGATTTGTAAGAGGGCGCGAGCGAGCGAGCAAGCATGCGATATATCACGCAAAAGTCGTGTAATTGCGTGATTAGCGTAAAAGAGCGATCTAGTCGAAATGTAATGCGTGCGAGCGAGAGACGCCGCGTCAGTACAGAGTCAGTATAGAGTATTCTCTGGGCCAGTGAGCATCGAAGCAGGAGGAGCATTCAGCAGATTCCCTCCGTATTCACATGTTAGCTTTCCGGCAGTTTTTCCTCTGCGTTTTACGCCGCGCGAATTTTTAGGGCACAAGGCATCATCAGTACGCGAGGAAGAGCAGATCAAGAGAACAGCCAGGTAGACAATTTCGAAAATAATTTGTCAGTGCGCGCTCGCGAATCATGGACGGTCGCGAGTCGCCCGTTATTCTTTTTGTGTTTTAAATAAACGCCAGGCAGTTAAAGTTAATCCTGTAAGTAGTTATTTCGCGTACATTCCCTATTCCCCTTTTTCGTAATCCGCAGCCCGGGAAGCAGCCTCCACCACCGCTGAGCAGCCGGCGAAGCGAGTATAAGTGGACCGGGCGTCCAACATTATTGTTAATTTAAAATACGGTTCATCGAGGCAACAGGGTGCGTTCGCGTTAAAGATTTCGTTATAATCTTGGCGAGAAATCTACAACGTCACAATATATATATATATATATATTTTTTTTTAAACGTATTGCATTTAAATAAATAACTAAAACGCCGTTCCACGAGATACTTATAAGTTTGTGCATAAGCTTCAAGCTTTGGAAAACATATAATCAAGGGGGAGGGCAGCCAAGTGGTGGCGGGAAAATTCGAATTTCGATTTAACGCAGCAGCAGCGCGCGCATCAGCCTCAGTTCATTTGGACTCTCTCGAGCGTCGTTGCAGCGTGCGCAGTGTGTCAACACCAGTGAAAATCTTGCTTTCGGACGTTGCGTCGCCTCAGCCGTGCGCAGAGATTTTTGCAAGATCAATCCCCTCCCCACCACAAGTGCTCTTATAGAAGAGGATTTTGTGCAACCCGTTTGTTCGACGATCATCTTCGACTTCCTTATGCACCGACGATTTTGCGCAAAGGCTCATTTGAATGTCCCCGTTTAATTGGGCAATCCGATTGTCGGCGCCACGGCGACGCGCGTGCCTGTACGCACGTCTTTTCTTTGGTTCTAAATCGAAAATATCCAGGAGAATGGAAAAAACGTCGTGGCGGTGAAAAATTCTCGCAATCGACGCGTGTACAGAACTCGAGCGCTCGGGGCTCTCGAAACGTTAGACAAAACCAGTTCTCCTCCGCGGCGGCGTTTTTCTCCTCTACGCGCGTGTAAAAGGGCGCCATCCCGCCACAAGACGCGAGTGAAAATCATTTGCGCGACTCGCTTGCGTTTCTCGCCTGTACACTAGTGCTCAGTAGCTTTTTATATAAATCGCATCGAGTGACATAACGCTGTGTGTGTGTGTGTGTGTGTGTGTCGCGCGATGTCGCGCATTATGTCACTACGTTGGATCTGGGTCGGATTCCTCCCCCTCCCCTCCTTCTCCCCCTTCCGTTGGACTGGATTGTTATTGTTTTGGAAAATATCGTCCGAATGCGGAATAAAGAGAGCACTTTCGTCGAGAGATTCGTTTTCATGGAGATGCGACGTGGAGCCGCTCGAGTGTGTAAACCCAGTCAAAAGTAAAAGTTGCATCCCATGTATTTGGAATAAAAGAAACCTGACGTATGGAGCAAGGCTATGGGGGCCGCCTCCCGCGTGGATTTCCTATGGGGGAATTAATTTGTTCGGTTTCGTTTCCGACTGCGCGGCTGCGCAGTGCATATATATATATATATATATATATATATATAAAGGTTGTAATTTCAAGACGGACTTTTATATACGCAGCTCTCCGCGGAAATTTATACTTTTTCGAACGAGCAAAAAAAGCAAAATCGACCGTTAAATTTCGCGTTTTTACAATACAACGTCACATTCGACTCGCGCGCGTATACGCCGTGCGTCGATCATTAAAGTTTCACTTGGATGTACGCGTGTATAACATTTAATGCTCATATGTGTGTATAAGCGTTCGTGCAATTAAGCCTTAGATCATAACCGCGATGGGACTGTTCTTCGGGACTTTGCCGGCAAAGCAAGTTTACGACGAGTGCAGAGCTCTGCTTTTTCATTGCTAATGCGTATGAGTGAAATTTCCTTATCTCTCGTTTAGCGTATACCCCCAACTGCACGAGAGCGTCAATTAGAAATTTTAGTCGCGATCGAACGGAACGAGCCTACCGATTGCTTGACCCTTATTAAATTCAGAAAGAGTATATGGTTTGAAATTGTGGCAATAATGAAAAAATTTACGTGTACGTGTGTAAAAGGACCAGTTCGCGGTGTCGACCTTGTGCCGAATATACGTACTGGTTTTCGTGTATATATGCTTGTACGTATAATGAACTTGCGAAATCCGGGAGCCCGCCACAGGAATGCCCGAGAATCGAGACGGCCGGAAACTTTTCACGGTCTTTGTTGTTGGGAGCGACTTGGAAAGCATTTTTTTTTTCTTATTTTCTATGGATGCCCGTCGACGTTGATTACGTTTCGCGAGCTTCATTGATTTCATTGTATTAATTATCTTATTTTTGTCAATCATCGGACTACAATAAATTATCAATTGAAACTAAGAGATTTACGCGGAATAAACCAGAAGATCCGATTATAAAAATGTTCCGATCGCGTACCCTTGATAAAGTACCCCCTCTACAGTACTATACATCAGTAGACGTTCGATAATAATTAAGCTTTTATATGAAAAATTAGCGCCGTGTCGTTGGTGCACAGAGCACCATGAATTCGATACTGTCGCAGTCGTGTGCAAATGTGGCAAGCTTCACAAAATTGCTTTCGAAACCCTCTCGCCATTGTATTTGCTCTCAACGCAACGCTACATCTGTAACGACCGCACATTGACAAACTTTCATGCGAATAATTTTCTACGAAAAATATGCATTATCCGCCGAGGCCTCGATTAATAATGCATTGGTTAATTGCTGCAAGCTTTCCTTCGGACGTTTATCGAGTTCGCGACTCGATCTTCGTCTTGCGCGTGTATAGCCAGTACGTTTTCACACTTTTATTGGGATTATATATCTGTGGCTTGCAGGAAGAACCACTTAAGTGACATTTTGCGAAAAATTTTTTTATGTCGAATTCGAGGTGCTCTTAGTACCCTTTTCCATTGTACAATAGTAGGTTTTCCGAAATGCACAAATATTTTAAATGCCAGCCGATTGGATAATCACTTAACTGCGTCTCTCGTAAAAATGTTACCGCAGAACCACTTAAGTGCACTGGTTTTGTTTATTTTTGTGCGAGATACACCGCGTGGAGTACATTAAAGCGGTATAATATATATCTAATTACCTATACCGATGTATTCGTCGGTTTTTTTAAATTAAAAAAAATTTTTTTAACGTTTTTAAATTTTTCAAAAATTGTCAATTTGCAAAACCAAAAAAGTGACTGGAATCGCTCTGATAAAATTCATACGTATTCCTTAGCTGATTCTAAGAACTTATTACTCTTGAAAATTTTTTCCAAAAGTTTGTGGTTTCTGAATAAAAAATTCGTAAAAGTCTTCGTAAAAAATTTTCAATTATAATATGCGCCAGTTTGACCACACCGAGGTTCAAAATCAATCCCCAAATCACGTATCTTTTAGGTTTGGACATTTATCCCATTGGTTAGAGGGGTTCCAGATACATTGCAAATGAAAACGTTCTTGAAATCTCGAATTAAAACAAAAAATTGTGGAAAAACCATGCTTTTTTCCTTTAAACCGTTTTTTCTCATAGTTAATAACAATTTTCGAAAATTTTAATTATACCATTGGAAAGGGCATGAGTTAAACTTTAAAAATATGCCCCGCCCGAATTTTTTTAATCGCAAATTACATTAGTTACGAGCCCTCAAAGAAAGTGACTGCATAACCACTTATCTGCAAAGTTCCCGCAGAACCACTTAACTCGAGTAATTTGTTTAGCTTGAGCGTCGAGAAAGAAACTATTTACAAATGTAATACTACGGTTGTATCCGTATCAGATATATAATCAAATGAGCCAATACTTAGATCTTTTCTCTGACATTTCGATCTTACATATTACTCCAAACATTGAAATCACTTTTTCTCGAAAACACGAAAATGTCACTTAAGTGGTTCTTCCTGTAAGCCACAGATATATACCCACACGGCCAAAGTGTGACAAGCACTTACGCGTCTCTTTCCCCGTGTTTACACGGGCTTTACTTTCGAAATTTATATGCACGAAAAGACGACTTGTCCGAAATTGTTACTTCGTTGCTAAAAACAAGCATCGCTGCGCATGCGCGTATAAATCGGGAACGAGCGTACGAAAAACCGATAAAAGTTATATGTGCAAGGCAAAATTATCAGGTGCAGCTCCGGGAGCCGAAAAAGAATTTCGCAAAGCTCGTAGGTTCGGGTTAGCCTTCAAATCGTTTTAGTTGAGTTGCATATATCAACATTATAAATGCCATGTAAACACAATTGAGCAACGCGAGCGTTTTCAATGGGAACGCGTTCGCTCATATACTTACAGCCGCGCGCGCTCGCTCGAGTAGCTAATTTTTCTTTTTCTCTCTCCCCCCCCCCCTTCCTCCACACTTTTTTTTCGTCAATTTCAAAATATGCATCTGCACGACAATCGAGCGGAATGCCAAGCGAAGCTCGCTTGCACGTATATATACACGTACACGCATCCGAAGTGAGAAAAAAATAGGAACGAGAAAATTTATACTCGGTCGTAAATTTCGAGCCGGTAATTTTTATCCTTTTCAAGCGCGCGCGCGCGGCGGCGGCGGCTAAAGGAATAATTTATTTAATATTTCGTCACCGCGCACTCCGATCGGACACACGCATTGTAAACGGGAGGCCCGAGCGAGAGCGATGCTTGGTTTTTAATGGTACAGGCATAGCTGAGAAGGAGAGAGAGAGAGAGAGAGAGAGAAAGAGAGAGAGAGAGAGAGCACGAGATGCTTGTTAATTAAGTAGGCCAATCAAAAGTGAAATTGGTCTCCGATTAGCCTGTTTATTATACGGGCGCGCGAGCGTTTCGTTTATTCCGCATAATATAGAACGTTATAAGGATTTCCGAGTGACCTACAATCCCCGCGCGCGCTCGTTTTTCCCCGTTAATTCAGTATATATATAGAATTATATCGATCCAAGTGCGCTGCGGCTTGCGAAATCGGATCGGCGTGCGCGCGCGCGAAATTCCACGGGTTCAGCGTAATATACACATTACATATCTAAATACACGCGGCGCGTAGCTGAACGATCGGCGCGGATTCTCCCAATTTTCGCTCGACGCAGGATGCAGGAGGAAAGAAGAAAAATAACGTATCCGTATGAGTAACGGCGCTCGTGCGATTTCCGCCGGCCCGCGAACGGAAATTCGCTTTCTGCGGTGCGTGCGCGCGCGCGCGCTCTGTCTCTCTCTCTCTCTCTCTCTCTCTCACACTCTGCTCTCGAGATATCGTCCGCACTCCAATTTCACCTCGCACACATGCACGCTCGCTCTCTTCTCTTACCTTGCTCAGGAAACCGGCCGCACGTACGTCAGCAGCCTCCCGTCTCTCTCTCTCTCTCTCTCTCTTTCTCGCTCTCTGTCTTGGGTCTGACGACGAGCGCCCGGCAAACGGTCACCGCAATTTTTCTATGATGTACAATTAAAATTACAACACTTGTCACTGGTCCGCGCGCCGGCCTTAAAACTTCAGAGTCCCTCTCGGTCTCACAGGCTCTCTCTCTCTCTCTCGCGCGCAGCTTCCCGTTGATTTGCCGTCGATGTTAGACGGGCGAGAGAGATGAAGAAGTAGAAGACGAAGAAGAAGACGAGAAAAACACTGTGTGCGTGGTCGTCGACACTGAACTGATTTGTTTATGCGAGCGTGTGTATGTACGGATGGAAGTAGTTGGTGAACCGGTGGCAGGCGCAGGACGAACGCGACTAGGAACGTCCGGGACGACGACGATGCTGCTGCTGCATTAGAGAGCGAGATGCGGTATGTCTTGTTTTGTTTGTAAGTGTGCGTGTGCGGGGCAGGTGTACGTAGTGTGGGCAGGTGTGCGTGTGTGGGGGGATGTGTGGATACAAGCGCGTTGTTGTCTCTCGGACGCGATGCGATGCTGCGCGAATAGTGCGCCGGGGCCGCGAGTGAGCCGAGGCTTTAAGCGCCGAGTGACTGGGGGGCCCCCGCTCCTGGGCCCGCGGGAGGACTAGCCGATCGGGAGAGGAGTTGGGCTTGCGGACCGAGGAAAAAAGAGTGGGGGACTACGGATGCTGACCGTCTGGCTTTTCCGACAGACACAGCGCGGGCTCGGGGGGCTTCTGCTACTCGGCAGAGAGACACACGGGGATGGGGTTTCTTCGAGGGTTGAGGCCCTGGCTTCGTTGTATTAAAAGAAATTACGCCCCGATTAAAAGTTTACAGTTAATTACATTTAAATTAAATTTAAATTAGTTTGGCTTACATTACGTCTCAAGTGTATTTTATTTTATTTTCATCACTTCGATACCTGATAAAATTTTTATCAGGCATTCCCATACCAGATGAACGTCATAACAGAAAAATGTTGTTTTAATTTTAAAGTGACCGCACGCACGTATTCTTCAAATTAGTGATTACGTATTATGTACGATTAAATGGAGCATTGCTCGGGTGAATCTGTCATCTCATCCCGTCGCCTTTGGGAATTAAAAAGGTCTCAGACAAGGTGCGTCCTATTTCGAAAATCGCGATTCAGAATGAGGCAGCAGTTTTTAGCTCACATTGCATCTTCCTTATCGAAACAATTTGTCAATTTCACCGTCTGCAGCCGTTACATCATACCCTTTATCGACTGCACGCTGCCACTTTTTCGGGGATTGAAAGTCAAGGTCGCACGGTACGAAGGTGTAACGATCGAGTCAAGAGGTAGTGCGGACACACAGATTGCCATACTTTTTTTGCTCTTCCTTTTTTTCTTCTAAATCGTAGAAAAGTTTTTGCGGCAGTGTTGATTAGTTCTGGTGATTGCTTTTTGGCGAAAACAAGATTGGCCCAACGTCAGCTTTGGCGCACAATTAAAAGTCGCAAAAAAGCAGTTAACTGATTGGGTTCGATTGGGACTTTTGTAATTGACTAGTAGAGAAAAAGCGCGATTGTTGAGTGTTAGACACTGAAAAAAAGGGACTGCATCACTTTTGGGGTTTACCATTGAATGTCTGACGAAAATTTTGGCTGGTAGTAACTCTGTGTTCCTCTAGGCATATAAATGTTAAATCTGTAGCTATAATATATCCAGCTTCAGTTGCACATAATTTTTGTATTCCTGCTATTGTTGAACAAAAAATGTTTTGATTAATAGTTACTAATTATTGTTTGTTATGATGTTAATGCATTCGATCATTTATTGAATCATTTATCTGTCGATTACGACATCAGATATCATTTAATTAGAATGTTTACTCTTTGAAAACTTTTAACGTCATTTATTCGGTGTTTTCAATTATCCTTAATTGGCCAGCTTGACAGATGAGCAGTGAGCGTAAAGTAGGTTTCACGAAATAAAGTGATTTATTAGGTTATATAAATAGAAAATCGTAAACAGATGATAAACTCACAGCAGATTTAGCAAGAAATGTCTAACAGAATGCAAACATTGCTGTAGTACCTAATTCTAAGATTCCGACATTAAATTTAATTAAATTCGTTATTCAATTTAGACTTTGCTGATGCACCGAATTTCATTACGATAATGCTCAATCAATAATATTACGCTACCTAAGGTAACTGAAAATCTCATTTATTATGCAACGAAAGCGCCTTTTGGTGACTGAAAAGAAATGTCATCGTCGCCTAGACTTCCGCGCAATTAAGTACAAGTTAATGGCAAAATTTCCTGCGCATAAGTCGTCATCGTAGCCCTGAGTTTCATTCAGATTTCTTCTGTTGCTCAGTAGATTAAGGCCGAGTTGAGTCGGACAAACGCGCAAAATCTTTCTTCTTGTCGACTAGCGTGCCATCGTGACGTGCGAACCGATTCTCATAATCACAAACACGTATACGAGATGTCCTAAAGGTTTTTCTCCTTTCGAGTTTAAATTTTAGAATGTTATTCTTTGATAGATCGTACTGACATCGGTAATTGAATGATTTTTCGAAACTTGTATTGGTTTCTTTTGTTGTAAATTTTTTCCTTATGCGATAACCATAATTTTTAATATCTAAAAGAAAGTTATTCTATTATTCGTCTGATTACTACATTATTTCGATTTATAACCAAAATTTTGCCAGAAGATACCTTGAAGAATTTGCATGTAAATGTGAGAATATTTCGAAACAGCTGAAATATACTTTCCATCAATTAAAATACCATCAATTCTTATTGCTTAGACAAGCTAGGACTTAACACCAAGAAAAGAATTTCACATATTGTTATATTAATACAGACGTTAAAACTCTACTTGCACAACTGTGACACCTAGTCTTCTGCTAAGAAACGATCTTCAAATGGGAAAAGACTTTTGACCTGATGAAATGTTCAAGGCAAACTCGGAAGCTAATAACTTGTATCAAGAGAGCAAGAATACAAAGATTGTCTAAACCTGATGAGACGGATAAAAATTAAACCTTAAAAGTACTCGGAATTTAAATGACGAGTGGAGCAATAGTGTCGCGTATACTTGGATGCGGTGAACAGATGGTATTATGTTTGATTTGAGCTCGGATTTTAGGAATTAGAGGGTCACACACTGAGGATTTTAAAAGAACTGACGCAATTTATTGCAGATTCATAATTGTTTTATTGGATGTCAAATTTCTTAATACAAGCTGTACCACATATTTACCAATAGATATTAATTGAATTTTTATTCGTGTAGTAAAAATTGCTCAATTAAAAAATATTCTGTCGTCGTTTATTGCTAAATATTTATTATTAACATATCACTCACTTTATGGTACATGAATGCATATAGAAGTTACTTATGTATGTCTCAATTCATGTTAAAATATTTCTAACGATAAAATTGAACAAATACTGATGTACTTTCATAACACGAGTATATTATTTTCATGTTGATAATGCGTCTACTATTAAGTAAAATTAGCTGTAAATTTCATTTTAATGCGACAAACCTTGTCCATCCAAAACTTTCTTACATTTTGCGCTTCTGTCATTAAAGTATGATTTTGGAGGATGTATATTAAAGTGATAAATAATGATGCATCGTGCGATCCTTGAAATGCAAGCGATTGGTACCTTTCTTTTTCATCTTTCATTTTTTCGTGAGTTCTTTCCAAAGGTTACAATGAAATAAAAATCTCGAAGGACACCCGAACAATCATCTCCTCAATTGTGTAGAACAGGTTCATGCGATTAATATCCTCAGTAAAATGTTTTCTGTATGAAGAAATAATAGATATAAACATTTAATTTTCATGGAAAACTGTGTCAATTTTTTTTAATGAGGATGCACACGAAGGTACTGTCATGCTCTGTAACTCAGATTTTCTGTTCCGGAAATATAGTCATAAACTTCACGTGAACGTGACTTGAGTAGAAAATATCGTGTCACTTCGCTTAATAAGTTATAAAGATATTTTTGTATCAAACGAGAAACTAGAGGCTAATGAAATTTATACAGCCTTGCTTAGCTCGTCGCATCATCTTTTAAGACACTGTGCTTTATTCCATTGAATGTTGTGAAAAACAAGTTGTTAAACATTTGATATGTAATTTAAATATTTTGAAATTTTCAAAACAATATTATTTTTATCACTCGTGAAACAATTTATAATTTAATATACGTCTATTCCATATTACCAATAAATACACCGGTTACGTTATAAAAAGTTCGAAAACAACTCATTCAATTCGCTGATAAGTATTTTTGTTACTTTTTATCTTCTCGAAAACATTGAATGTGTGAAATGTGTATCAGTGTATATAATGATTTTTCATTTTAAGTAGTTTAATTTTGATTTCGTTATAACTTCTAAGACATATTAAAATGAGCCAAAAAATATATTTATGAGTTAATACATTATATATTACATCATGGCAATATATAAATGTAGAACGATGATTCTTATAAATAATGTTCGAAAGAAAAACATTTATAAATTTATTTTATTGAGTATTCAACAACACAGAAATTGATTTAATTTTCTGTCAGAAATTCTAAATTTCCAGAACTTTCGAAAGATAAAACTGTTGCAGCTTGATTTTACAAAAATCATGAAAGTTGACAAATCCAACAATAACAATCTTGATATATATTATATTTAGTTTATAATTAAACGACTACACTAGATCCGCCCTAAGTATAGAGCTGAATGGACTTTGTCGAAGGTCAGGAACATCTGCTTACCTGTCTGGAAATGTCGAGTACGCACTTACGAATGTCTCGAAGTGAAAGTCCAATTTTTTTTTTCTCGCGGGGCAGAGTATCGACAAGGCCTCGTCGATCGCATTACTTGGTAATTATTATGCATCGGGCTCTGAGCTCATTTTTTTCTTAAATCCGTGCGGTCTTTCTGCGAGTATGTGAAAGGTTATCACAATTGCGCAAACCTTCTCGAGAGATCAAAATTATAGCGAGGATTTAGCCTTATCTTATATGAAGATGCAGGTATTCAAGGTTAATTCGTGGCCTTTAATTAATTTATTGTGGAATATATCACTTTGAATTATGAAAATATTTATCAGTCGAAATCAAATTAACGATGGGGTCAATGCCAATTTTCAATTTATAGGTAGCAAAAGTTCATCACGTGTGCACAACTATGTAATTGCTCAATAAAACAGAAATTTATTATGAGTTAAAAAAAGGTCACACTAAAAAACACTAAAAACTCATCGATTGAAGATTCGAATGCTCGAAGCCTGTTTATATTATGTATACTATGATCTGCAATGACGTTTTGGTTTGCCCGGAACACTTTTTTCCCTCAACACATCATTAACGCCTCTTTATTACGCTATTATCATTAACTTTCTTGATAAAAAAAAAACAAAAAAATGATCACCGCTTATTCACAATAGCTATGCACGCAAGTAATGTTTTCAACTTGTTTGTCGCTGACAGTTCGAAACCATCACTTTTTTTCAATCAACAGTAAATTAAGTCTGTTTTTAATACTGATTAGTCGATTGTGTCAACGTATAAGGAAATTTGGTTGTTATCCGAAAATAGCTTCTCCAGCAAGATCCTGCGCAGTTTGGGCCAGGGTTTTCACACTGATATTTTTTATAGCAAAGTGCGGTGTTCGAGGATGCATCGATTACCTTTTTTCTTGCATTATTCTTCAGCTCATTGTACCAGGGACTGTTTCCTCGAAAAATACTTTAATGGTCCGCGGGTAGTGTTAAGGCAAGGTACCCGATAACAAGAGAACGAGAAAGTTTGTATTCGTTTTATTTATAAAAAGTTGTAGTATCATTGTTGGTGTCAGTTCAGTCACCTGTCTTTGTTAGGACATATAATTTGGTAATTTTTTTTTGTAAGAAATAAACATTTAGGTGCAATGTTGAAAATAAAATCAGAAAAATACGAGGTATTAAAAATGTATAGATGATAGATATGAACGAGCTTACAACTTTTTATTGCACCCGGAATAAAGGCCGAGCAGATTCCCACTGATGACTAATTTGGGATTCCTTTGAAAAAAAATTATCCTCTGTTTACAGGTCCTTGCTATTTTAAAACATGATTCAATATATTAGTGGCTTCTTTTGTTTAGGTCGAAAAAAATTTCTTATCGTTTTATAGATATTTTGAGTTTAATTTATAGTTATTTTATTAAGAATAACAAATATTGCGTAATATTGAGATAATTCTATTATGTCATAGAGAACTGCAAACAGAGAATATATGTGTGTGTGTGTGTGTGTGTGTGTGTGTGTGTGTGTGTGTATATATGTTTAAGGACTAATTTAATGAAATAATTGATTTTAATTAAAAGTTTGATGTTTAACAATACTTTTTCTGAATTAACCGCGAGAAGATTACAAGGTTTAAAATATTAATATTAATTACTTTCTGCTAACTCTTTATTAATTATTGTTTAATTAATATTACTGAATAAATGACTGAAAGAATATTCTCTTGCTCTTTTGTTCTTTCATACGTACACTGCACGTGGGAGGAAAGTAAATGAATATGGATCTCCGAAAATTATAATATCTGATATAAGTCGATGGCGGAGACAATAAATTGATATCAGATCTGATTACTTGTAAAAACACTAATGATTGGCATTCCAATTTTTGGGATAAATAAATAGTAAATTATATGTTCTTTATCGTAAATATGAACAATTATTCTTAGATTTTTTCATTACGCAGTTGTAAAATTTGTTTTGTAAACAGACAAATTTGTATTATGCAAAGTATTTTTTTTGATCACACTATATTTTGTATATACTACTGATATGCGACTCATCTTCATATACATTAACTAAGTTTTATCACATATTTTTATTGGTGGTAGCATCAGCCATTCCTCACGTTGCAGCATTTTTCGCTATAAAAATACAGTTGACCGATGCTCTTCCGGGGTTGACATAAGATGCTCGTAATTATTGTTGCATTGACTTACGATAAACTTTTCAGTGTCGATTTGAGATCATTACTGTATCGTAATTTTTTATATCATTCATATTTATTGTATTATTTACATATTTGTTGTATTAACCCTGTGATATCCAATGGTATATTAAAGCTGTAAGCTTGCAGGTCAGGGATTATATTAATTCTGGAATATACTGGGCTTGTTTAACCCTGAATATAATCCAGAATAAATTACAAATTATAAAGCTGTCAATTACCATCATTATCATTAAAAACTAATAGAGGACCAGTCTCAGATCTTTGAAGTTTTTAATACCGCAATCATCAAGGGTATTTAGTGAAAAGGATTCTTTATCATAGTTAAAAGAGAAAGAGTGATACGTAAATAGTAAACAAAGCAGGCGTTGGGTCCTTGAAATCCGGCAAGTCTCACGCACAGTTAAGAACCTGCACGCGGAGATTCAGAATGAGTATGGGGCACCGAGAAAGAGAAGAGAAGAGAAGAGAGAGACTAAAGAAAGGCATTAATGCAGATTGACCTTGAGCAAAGTTCACAGATTTTTATGGAAATCTATGATATAAACGTGGGAGTGCCATATTAAAATGCCTTATTAATTGATAATTTTAAAAAAATTCAACATTCTGATTAAGAAATCTTGAAATAAGTAACGAAAATCAAAAATTTTTTTGAATAGAATTTCAACCATTAAAATTTTTCTTCGAGAAACTCAAAAACTTGTCTTTATTTAGATAAACGAAATTCGAAATTTAGCCTCGCAGATTTTTTTTTTACACGAATGAAACGATAATAGATGGTAATGTAAAGCTATTATAAGAAATCTACGTAGCTTTGCACTTTTGATTTAAGCAAATGTAAAATCTGTTAACTATAAACTAGAATGTACTTGTCTATATGTATATATTTGACCTTATACGAGTATTATTCAAAAATGATAAAAAAATCTTTTAAATATCTCGAAACTTACTACTAAAAATTTTACTACTTTAGTAATATTGAAATTGAAATTTTCGCCATTAAAAAGCTTCCTTTGAAAGAAGATGAAAAATAAAATCATTTTCACTAAATTTTTCAGTTTTAATATTTATAACAAAATACATTTAAACTTAGCATTACATTATTAAATAGCCTTAATGAGCGTAGAGTTTCACAAGATTGAAAGTATCTAGAGAGCGAAACGTAAAATCCAGCACCTGATGTACGGCAACCAAACATGACTTCGTGCATTTTGCATTTTATCTTATAATTTTTCCGTCTATTCTTTTCTTTATTTTTAGTTTATTTACACATTACACAACTTTAGTTTTGTTATACACTCATTTTAAAAAAATCAATTTATGAGGGTGTGTTAGAAGGCGCAAACAACGTTTTTTTCATACAAAAAGATAGCAATTCTAGATATATTCAGGAATTGATTAATTCAGGAATCAAAGTTTTTGCTTAACTTATATAGGATTGTTTTTAAAAGATTTTATGAATTTTCATAGGATTGTTCTAGAATGCGGCTAGTTTGATACAGCTATATATAATTGATTTTATAATTACAGAGACTCTATACCTTTCCATGGCTAAAAAAGAAAATTTGCATGGCTAGTGTCATTCATTAATTGTTTATATTTTTTCACACGTCCTTAGAATAAATTTTATATCGGCGCATCTAATAATAAATAAATAAAAAAGCACAAAGTATGTGACTAACATGTTTTTTTTCTATTTATCTTAACAGCTAGACGTAATAGACGTAATAGACGATTGTCGTAGAATAATGTAATGAATAGCCGAAGCATAAAACAATAATTTGTCGTTCAATCGATTACTCTAAGTCTTTAATCGCTTACGGCATTGGCCAAACATAAATGACTCACTCGTCTCTCGACAAACGCAGCATTTCTCCTCTTTTTGTTATTACCTTCATAATTATGCCCTCGTACAGCGATAAACGTGCAACAACAATTCACAGCCTAGACGTTAACAACTTAATTGCGAGTAATTAAATGCTCGTTTTATGAGATACACCTCCGAAATTAGCTTAGCTTTCATATCATTTCACGCGTCTTACATAATTTAACAATCGCGTTTTCAAGCCCATAAACTTCTCGCAGCTCGGAAAGATACACCTCAGTTTCAAATGCTTAAAAGTACCAAATTCATCGAAATCGTATCACAAAAAGAGATGTTATTTCAACAAGACAATGGCTTCACTTTGTTTAACGCTCGGCAAAATTTTATTTTTATCGAGAAATTCGCGAGAGTACAGAATTTTAATTCTAAACCTCGTAAAACCGTATCTATAATCATACAGGTATGGTCCGTAAAAAACCCAATGAATAGATATAATCAACCCATTAACTGTTTTTTTTATCATTCTAGTAGTACTCGCAGCTGTTTTGAGCGAATATTTGATAATTCCATTCGGTATACTAGAACCAGCAATATTCAACTTCTCGCGGTTACTATTTGCATCTAAAATTACCTAATCGAAAACAAACGGTATATTAATCTCCGTCCCCATCAAATAAGTATATTTACAATTAGTCACCGTGCACTCATAGCAAAAAGAAATTGACGCGAATCCTTAAATCGTAGTCTCTCTCTCAACTCTCGGTTATCCGCACGCGCGTAAGAATTCGCGCGCAGGAATTTCGTTTCGCCACTTATATGCGCGTTCGTCGATTAACAAATCCCTGCGCGCGCGCAAACTTATATGTATATATAGTATATACGCATACGTCACACGCGCGCAACAACTTTGAGCGAGAGAGCTGAAAAACTTGTAAAGTATCGCTGCACTTTTTGATGCTATCTTGACTTTTCTTTACTCGTCCACATGGGAGGCGTGCTTGGGATGTTCATATTTTTCCCGGGGCAATGCGCCTTTTTTTTCTTTACGACGAGAAGCGGTTAATGCGTCATGCGGGCTTTTGCAAGAGTTTAAGGAACGTGTACTTTGGAAATGAAAGATTCATTGAGACGACGAATAAGTATGCGATGGATGATACCTTTTATGTTTGGAGGATCGGTGCGCGTTCCTTTCGTCATTTTTCTATTTTTTACGACCGTGTGACTTTGGGTGATTATTAAAAAAAAAAAAAAAAAAAAAAATGACACCGTCGAGAAGACACTGAAATGAAAGTAGTGAAAAGTAGACAGGAGGTTTCATTGTAAGAAGTCGTCACTGAAATACGACGACTGGATACGGTAATAAAGTTGTCAGGGTTACACGTTACGAGCTATCCTTTTGTATTCAACATTTTGTCTGAACCTTGAAATTATGGCGCTATACTGCGTAACTAAACGGTTTTGTAATGGATCACGAGTGCTAATTGGCTAAACGTTTGATATGATTGGCATTTGCCATTCGAGTTAAGAAATTACTATTAAAACAAAAAATCGCATTTTGTTAATAAAAGCATATTTTATATTCACAAATAAAGTGAAAAATATACGCAAATGAGTAATTAATGATCAATACATATAATTTTCATCTGAACGGTTAATTCTGCTACAGATTTACCGAAAATGTACATACAAAATAAAGTAGTGTAAAAACGATCAGCATATTTCATGTAATTATCTTATTTACGAAAAACTTTGACTCGCACCAAAACACTTACATTTTTTTTACTGCACTTTAAATTCTTGAAGCCACACAGAAGGCAGCAGTGCAGTTACAGTATCATAAAAGATCTTAAACAGGTAGGCTGAGGATATATGATTTCATCTTCCCAAGACGTGCGCACATTCGCGTTATGCTCAGTTTGGTAAAGACTCATAGCTCCCCGTTTACGAGATCAAGATCTGGTCCATGTCTGATTAATCGCGGAATTTAAGAGTTGAAAGATGTTAATGATATTTAGCGTTGTAAATCTGACCATTAAAATTAATTAATATGCTCTTCGCCAGAGACGAGATTCTGCTTTATATTCACAAAAGAGCAACTCAACGCTGCACTACAAGGATGTGTCCTCTTGTCTCGTCTTTTCCTGTTTCTTGCAAAAGCTCGTGCACGAAAACATATTTTTAGATTGTCGAAGACGAAGAAAAAGGTAGGAATTCCCCATCACGTGTCACCAAATACAATATCGCCTCTCGGAATATATTACATATGCATAACTACTTTACCGAACCCGATACTTGTCCGACAACTCGATATACCCGTAAATCTCATCCCATACATGGTGTTCATACAGACATTTAGGAAATATCGAATTTTCTTCTCGTTTTCGTACGAAAGAGACATTGTTTTATCAGAACATTTGTATGGTTCACTGTTGTAAAAGTCATGGGTCTTTTCATTCAAGACTATACCTTCATATTAAAACTACGGTTTGTTTATATGGATAATGACATTTCCATAATTACGTATGATGAGTACGTAAAAACAATTCTTATATACTATACTAATCAAAAGATCAAAATTGTAAAACAGCATCGTCTTGTTCAGTCAAATGACAGGCAGGGCGAATAGAGCAGTAAATCCAAACAACATTGCTACGATTTTCAACCACACGTCCAATTAATTGGCAGTCTTAACAAGAACAAAAAAAAAACTTGTTTATCATTATGCCCACGTGACGTGAACTCGGCTACGTCCATATCCGTCGGCAGGCTCATTGAGATCGTTTTGGCGAGTTGTGAAATCTGTCTAATGCAGCATCAAGTCTCTTACTAAATGGCAATAGCCAGCTGCAGCAGCCCTGTCTTTCTCTTTCTCCATAGATTCGCACTTTTCATCGCTCAGTGCGGTTTCCACGAGTAACCTTTTCTTTTTTTTCACAGCCAATACATCCGAGACGATTTTTCGATCATCAATACTATCTTTGTAATGAAATTCCACGACTCGTACGTTACACACGTAAGTTGAACCGTAAGCTCATTCGCTGCATCTGAAACACAACAGCAGTCTCTCGTTCCACTATACGATCAATCGGAAATGGTGAAGGTTCGGAACGCGAGCCATGAGCGAGTATGCTTGCGCGCGCGCGCGCGCCAAATCAATCGGCTTTATAATAATAATCGGCAAGTTCCGAGCGCACACGCGGCTTTTTTGCACAAGAGCCTATACTCGCGAGTGTATATACTTGCCGCGCACTCTCGCGAGAGTGTCGCAAGCGCCTCGCGCGCGCACAACTTGCTTGACCTGCTGCTTACGCGCCTCGGATTTTTCTGGTGCGCGCATAATATTGCACCGAGTGCCGCGAACCGCACCGCGCATACGCAGTCTTAAAAGTGGCTTTATAGTTCGCTCCCGTAGACGACTGGACTTTGCGAGAAAGCTTACATATAGTTGATCGTAGATAAGTCTTCTTATGCTATGTTGCCTGAGATTCACCTTGACGATCAAGCCGACGATTTTGAGGAAAGCAAGACTTGCCGATAAGCGACGAATATTCCGGTTTTCGAATTATAATTATTTATTCGAAACGTTTCGGATGTATCGACGACCGTTGGCTCGCGGTCTCGAGTCAAGATAATCCAAAGTGCTGGGGCGCGAGTATATGCGGTACACGACTGTGTGTATATATGTATAGGTAACGCACGCGAAGGTGACCGGTTTGGAGAATTGGAGAACGGATTGTTGTGACCAGTGTGCGAGCGAATGACCCGCATTTTGTACTTCTCGCCTTCATCGCTATAGAGAGGAGAGAGAAAGACCGAGCGCGAGAAAACGAATGCGAGTTTGCCACGGATGAAGAGAGTGACTGGATAGCGATAGATGCTCCTAACTGATGTAGAGTCACTGGTTTTCGGATTTCATATTGAACGGGAGAATGATTTTGACACTAAATTTCTGTTTGTTCGTGCGTTTGCTTTACGACATTGAGTTACCGCGTCGAGGAGCGAAATCAATAGCGAAATTGTCGTTCTTTGTTCTTTCGTTTGTGAGGAAATGACCATTACTGATGTTCGATTACATAAATTTATATTCTGTGATCAAATAAAACGGTTGTGCATTAAATTTCAAATATAAAGCTTCCTTTCTTGAAGGATCGGGGCAGTAAATCGGTTTAGCGGTGCAATAATAATAAAAAGTGGATTACGGAATGGTAAACTATAAAGATATACGTCGAGTAACGAATCACTACGGGAATGTTGAGAGCACACGATTTCAAACAAGTCGGCAAATTCAATATGAAATTGAAACAATTATCGTGGAATATGCGTAATGACTCGTTATGTGGTGCTGCTACTTTCAGTGTCAGGAAGCGAATGATAGCAGCATAGTTGCTGTTTACCTATTTGCAAACTCAGCTTTTTAAGCGCTTGTCTGTTGAAGGCTAAGGGAAGAATGTCACCTTCAATCAGAGAAAGAATTGTCTAAAAATTAGCTTTACTACTTGTAAACAATAATTTAGAATATTGATTCTTTTCAAGATACTTTTTTTAAAGATTTTAATATTTGTACGAAATAATACTAGGGCGATGAATAAATATTAAATTTCTTTTGAACGGAAAAATATTAACAATCTTAGTTTTCTTTATTGAAAAATTCACGCAGTCACGCTAAAGTATGCATACTTAGGAAGCAAAACGCAGTAAAACTACATTATTTTTCTGATCTATGCACTGTATGATTCTCGACTCTCTTTTATATTTCTATTGAATTTTTATTAATTTATCAACATTCTGCCAATCATTTCACAAACATACATAATAGACAGATAATATCCCCTTGCATTGTTGCTGCCTGCAGGCGCTATTCGATTCAAATTATTCCCAGAGATCGTATTCTCGCCATGAAATTGCATCCTACCACATGCACTACAGTCTTCAATTATTGAAACGTCTCCTCAGCTGAAAATACATACAATTCTCTAACACCCTATTCGCACGTTTTGCGTAAACAAACTCATTAAAATTTCAGTGTTAAAATTCTGGAAAGTAAGTCGCATCGTTTCTCCGAGTGAAATTTGCGTAACCACCAGCTTCATTCAGCGGTCGACGAAATTGCCGGGGCTGCTCTACAGAGATGTGATGTAAAGTGGATTAGCGCGTGCGGCGCGCGCAGGACACACCGTGCGACGATTGTCTCTCGGGTCGTGTCTCGGGTCTTTGCGGCTGATCTTGAGCGATCCAGGATGAAGGTCCTTCAAGGCCGTCTAGCGAATTTTATGGAGGTCAAGATCGCGAGTCGGAGATGAGATTCGCGATTCGAGATGTCATACACTTTGAATAATTTTCTTTTCTTCCCAGAAAATTAATCTAGTTATGAAGATTCCTCGTAAGTACGGCGTGTTGCGAATATTTCATGTTTATCCTTTGATGTTGTACGACAGGTTTAAAACCTCTTCTCAAGCAATTATTTTTCTGGATTAAAACTTTTGATATCTTCATTGATCTAATTCTTTTTTGTTTAAAACCAAATTATATTTTTATTACGTAATATAACTTATGTTCTGTTCCACGAAACGTATTCTAGAACTGATTTTTTATAACAATTTCTATTGTTTATTACACCGATACAGATTTATTTAATCTATATTTAAAATTTTCAGATTTAGTATTACTTTATATTGGTTTATGCTAAAAAGAGTTTATTAAGAATACCTGATTAATTATCAACATCGGGTTAAGTAACAGTGAATATCCTTTAATCTTTTCCTATCGATTTTATGTATTTCTTAATTTGTGATGTTTGCAATTACAGTAGGCTTTAAGCTAAGGAAACTAAGATAACGTAATTAAGATAATGCAATTAAGATAATGCCGTAAACCAAAGATTTCAATTCATATTTCCATATATTCAATATAGCAATAAAAATCCAAGATATCATGTACCGATCTATAAATAAATCGTATAGACGAGCCTCTCTCGGTGATTTCGTCACATTGCGAAAAGGCACTGAGGCGAAAGAACTGGACCGGATCATCGCGATCGCCACTTGCGGCCTCGGACTCCATCGGGCGCAATTCCATAACTAGCCATATGTATTCGCAGGGATTGTCGGTTATAGGTCCCCAGTTTCCAAGTTTTAGCACGATGGCGCCAGCTGTCGGGGTCCGTGCGATTTCTCCGGCGCGGCTGACCTTATAATGCCGACAGCGCGCAGAGTATCTCGAGGCACGCGAGTGCAAGCGCTTGTTTATGTTTTCTTTTTTTTTTGTATCAAATGACCAGCGCAGAAAGATCGACAACAATATCGGACTCCGCCATTAGTTTTAACGCAGCTTATCGAGGGGTTTTACGAGTCCGGGTGACAGTTCCAACCGATTTCATGAATATATTGACGCACTCGTCGAAGAAGTGCGCGCCGCGTATTATTATATAGCCCGCTTTTTATTTACTGCATAGCTTAAGTAGGCTAATAAAACCTTGTTTACGAGACGCGTCGAGTATTAACGTCTCTTGCGCATCCTTCGCTCCTACGAGGCATACCTTGACGTCATCCGCGTGACTTTTTCACTCGTTCTAAAGTCGACAGGAGCCGCGTGACAGTATACACAGTACTTATATTTATACACAGTACTTATATTTATACAGCTTCCATGTATATAAAACGAGCTTCTCGCGCTCATCCGCGAAGCTCGCGATGTGACGGCGCGAAGGTGGAAAAAAGGCGAAGAAAGTGAGGTCTCCTAAGAGAGAAAAACGGTGTCGCGAGCACGTTTCCTTCGGCCGCACGATCTAGTTCGGACACGACGTTGCGGGAGAAAGTGCGCGCCGCGACGTATATCCTCGAATCGGTTCGATCGCCTCGGAGATATCGGTATTTCAGAGATGATTTTCGGGTGGCGAGATATTGTATATTCCGACGTGAAAGGATCGCTCTTCGACCCGAGAGAGCCTGCGTACATATTATACACGCACACACATCGGATTACATATCTCCCTGCCGTCGCCGCATCCTGCAGTACATAATAAACGTAATTGCTTATGCTTTCGGGGTATCGGGCTTTACCAGTGAAATTTCTCCAATTAATGTATACGAATGAAATTTTTTGCAAGACACTTCCAGCGAGCGCGTGCTCGTAACGGTGTACATTTTACTTGGAGCCGCGCGTCTTATCGATCCGCAGCGTTCAAGCTCCGCAGCTTGAATAAGTATGTTGATCGGCGAGTCGGCTCCTTTATAAATCCCTCCGGGAGCACTCGCGCCGTGCGCGCGCGGAGAGAAAGAGACTCTCCGCACCGCGGTGGGGAGCATTCTACTAAATACCTCGCGAGTGTATTGCGAGCGAAAGAGATCTCTGCGGCTTGTGAATTTGCGACGGGAGGGGGGATGGGGGGGGGGGCTGGAATGAGACACGTACGCGAGAAGTGCTGCCGCGCGTACAGAAAGCAGACGCACGTGTATATAGATATAAGTCAGTGTACGTGTGTGTGGTGTTGAGATGATGCTCGCGACGAGTCGATCGATTGATTAGGTGGCGCACGTATACAACTCTTTCGGAGGAACTCGTCGGATGAATCGGGAGTCGGTGATTCGGTCGATTGGCAGTGAAATCACGGAGCGCGCGCTTGAACGAGCGATGATTTCGCGGGTAATGAGGTGTCGTTACGCAGCTTAATGGGCGTTTATGCATTGATTTATTGACACTGATAAGATCGATCGTACGCCTTATTACATTAGATTCGGAGCTGGACTTTCGGTGTGAGGCTTTAATATTTTCATGTTATGGATTGATGTCTCCATGAATATTGGTGAATTGTCGAGTAGGAAAAAGTTTGTACTAGATATTGTTGTTGACTTCATGTTTTCGTAAAAAGTTTTCTTTCTTCGATTTCTATAACATAAGACTGTTACAAGACTGCGCGTATTGTAACGAGAAGGTTAAACATTTAAAAGGAAAACTCGGCTGGCATACATTCCACGAATTAACTAAAAAAAGACATATCATTTCTTGGTGCATAAATACTGATGTAGTCGAAATCGATTTGTATTTAAAACTTGTTGACTGTGCTCGGATAAATTATTATTGAGTAGAAAAGAAGAAAATCTATGACATTGTTGTTTGCTTCGACAGGCTTGCATAAATCCACTGCTTTTTTTCACTGAAAGGAATGAATTTTAATCCGAGACGTCAGAGCCATTGGTAATCGAAACTTTTTGTCACTGGAAAACATTATTAAACTTGTTGGGAAATGACAGAGGGGAAATTTCATGTATTCATAATGAGCAACACAAATTTATTCAACCGCCGATTCTCTCCTGGGAAACGGGCGTTTTCACTTACAACTGAAGCTCAACCAAATGGAAAAATCTATATTGTTTCCCAACCAAACGGAAACCTATATTGTTTTCCGACTCGAAATAGTTCTATTTGCGTTTGTCGTTATAATGTAATCTTTAATGTAAAAAACATGAAACGGCTAATCAAGTCGTGAACTCTTCTTACGCACAATGCGAAATTATCAATCTGCTATTCTCGATGAGATCGGAAGTTATACACGCAGCAAATTATAAGATCCGGAAGAAAGACGCAGCGCCGACAGACTACAGAGCGCTGCCGAAGGTTAATGTGATAATTTAAAGTCTCTTCCGCTCTCAAAGTACATCGCGACCATCACTGTCGTAACCGCATCTTTTTGATATCAAAATCATAGTCAGTTGAGATCTTTGGAAGTTATAATGGTCGTACGTTGTTGGGTGGCTATTCGAGGCGTGAATTTTGTTGGAGAATACTTTGCATGTGTCTAATTTTTATTTTTCAAAATATATGGAAACATTAAAATTCACTATAAAGCTTTAAAAGTATACTAATTTACATGAAAATTTTAATACTATGCTGAATTCTTTTTCAATATAAGCGTTTGTGAAACAATAATGTATTTGTCAATAACTTATTTTATTTTAATTTTCGTTGAATCGATTCAGAATTACGTCAAAGAAGCTAGTACATTGCACCTCAATGACAATATATCGAAATATGATAGAGAAACATGTTGCTATCGATTTACCTACACCACAAGCGTTTGATTAAAATGTTTGAATTTCTAAATATATTGTTTGCTTTCTTATGTACA
Organism: Philotrypesis tridentata; assembly: GCA_018906965.1. Classification (NCBI taxonomy): domain Eukaryota; kingdom Metazoa; phylum Arthropoda; class Insecta; order Hymenoptera; family Pteromalidae; genus Philotrypesis; species Philotrypesis tridentata. Next base: position 4,334,799 of record JACCIB010000011.1, on the reverse strand, counting down.
GTTTTGTATACATTCTGTTCAGAATTTTGGGAATACGTGTACTTATAGAGTTTTCTAAATTTTATATTTATGAATATATTTCCATATAAATATATCTTAAATTTAAGCAGTATATTACATGTAAGAAAGGTAAGTTAGTTCAAAGATAGCTACCTATATCAATAAATCAGTAAGAGGTATTTCTATAAAGCAGTTATACGTGCATAGAATTACGCAATTGCGCCTTTAGAGTAACATACAATTAAATATCTTATAAGCCATTTCAATTAGAATTTCTCGAATTTCCCGAAAGTTTTCGATTTTAATTGTCGTTGTCGATGTGAGGTTACACGCGTTCGCGCATCACAGATATCTTCAAACACAAAAAAAGTCGTCGAGACACACTACATCTTCACCATTAAAATCTTTGTTTTTTCTTTTAATTTCTTTTGATTTCTCACCTCGCGACTTTCATTTCTGCAGAAAGCATATCTCCGAAACTCCAGCAGTCTACATTTAAAAATCGAATCCTGTTCCCTTTCTTATCTCTGGCAAGTACCCCCCCACACCTCTCTTTCTCTCGAAACCGCACAACTCGTTAAGAAATTCCCCCCCGTAAATTTAATCTTCCGCACGCGGTCCACGCAGCAGCAGCAGCTGCAACGACAAGGCATAACCCCACCACCCTTTGATCCCCGTCAACCTGGAGGCCGCGGCGGTGTGTATACACGCGACGGGCCCCACTTCTCCGGCTCTGCCGGGCGCGCATCGCGGAGGGGCAAAGGAGCGCAGGCGCTGCCGAGTCCAACGAGATTGCGAGGGACCCAGTTATCGAGGAAACGCCGTCGACGGACGAGCGTGCGGCCAGTCGACCGAAAACATTGTCTCTCTTTTCTTTTTCCTCGTGTGCGTTATATCCATACACCTCTGCGCAGCCATCGCCGCCGAACGGGCCGCTCGAGCGAATCTCTCGTCGGTTTTCGTCGAGTTTCTCTCTCATATACAGCTCAGGTAAACGCTGGAGGGTGCGCAACACCGATAGTAGTCCTGTCGCTCTTCTTTTTTTCCCGCTTCGCCTTTTTGCCGCGCGCGACGAAGATAATTCGCGCGGACGAAACCGTAATTCTCGCGCGATCGCTCGGCACCACGAAAAAAAACTTCGGAGCGGTGCAAACAAAACCGCTACGTCCGTCTATATATACCCTGTAGAGAAGCGGAGCGACTCTTGGCACGCCTGACTAACTCGGCCCTTTTCTACTTGTTGCAGCGCCCGCGACAGCTCTGCGTTGCCCTTCCCTTGCGCTCACACAGTCGGAGGCTGCGGAAGCTCAGCGGTGGAAGCTCGTTTTCTTCGAAAATAGAAGATAGCAGGTGGAGACAGAGCGACGGGGTGGAGGAGGCGGTGGAGGAGGCTGCCAGAGCTTTTTGCCCGTGAGAACGCGGTATAATCGAGTTGGTTGCGCGCTTGGCGTAGCGGTAAACATCGCTGTGAGAGATTGAGAGATTACTTGTTATTGCAATCTGCTGAGTGAGAGGAGAGGGTTAACGTTTGTTTTGTGCTCGCGGATCTGCTCCTCGTGGCGTTAGCTTCGTAAAGGTGAGTTGGTTCTTGCTTTTTTAATTTATTGAATTATTATATTTTTTTTTTTTAAATTAGAAAGTCTAAAGGCAGTCGGAAAGTCAATTGATAATTTTAACGTCACGTGTATCTGAAAAAAATTCAACTGAAAGCTCGAAACCTTGTAAATTGATCGCTGTCAGAGATTAAATTGACTTTTCAGACTAGAGCACCAAACTGTTGGGCGATCACGAACTTTTTTTCTCTTCTTCCGACATTCACGAACCAATATAATCACAATCGCTCGACTTTCCACAAGCCGACTGCAATAAGCTTCGTACAGCCACGTGTGAACGCACCCAAAGTTTCTAAAAGTGACCGCTCAAGCCTTATAAACGCCGCTGAAAAATGAAAGTACAATCTTGCTGCGCAAAGCCTAGCCGCTGCGCTTATAAAAAGCCGATTACACGTACATTACAATTGACTCCTCGCCCGCACTGCCCTTTTTACAACACGAAGCGTTACACAAAACTGCGCGCGTCTACAATACGGACGCCCGAGTTCGTCGACACAGATACTCGCTCTCCTTAACCAGCACTAATCAGCGAAAAAATACGAGCGTCGCACACTACGGCAGCATAGCAGCAGTGGCAGCGACGATCTCGGCTCCTATAAAAGTCCAAGATTCGCGATCTGGAAAAGTCGCCGAAAAGAAAGGCGCGAGTGTATAATACAGAGAGAGAGAGAGAGAGAGAGAGAGAGAGAGAGAGAGAGAGAGAGAACCTCGGACTTCATCGCGTATTTTCCTCGTCGCGCTCTTCATTACGCTCTCCGGGGCTTTTATGTATTACGCGAACAGGCCAGTCGCCCGTCGACTTCTCGTCTCGAGGAACTGCCGCGGCGGTCGCGAATTATATTATCGCACACAGAGCGCGCTCGTTTCCGCGTGAGCGCAACGACGCACGTGACTACGTGTGTATATAGAAATATATACCTGTCTGTATATCTGTATATATAACGGACCGCTGCGGCGTTCGGACGCTTTGACGTAACTCGCGTGCAGTATAGTGTGCCGAGGAAATCGCGGGAGATCTCACTTTCTTTGTTGGATTTTTCTAGGAGAGATTAGAGATGTGTATTATACATGTAACTAGACGGATCCTCGCTCCTTCGAAGGCGTGAGACGGAGTAAATATTTTGATTCTTGCGCTTGCACGACAACTTCGAGCTTCGATTTGGAAGTTTCCAAGCGTTTGCACTACATATATCGAATGATCGATATTGTGTGGATATAAACGGAATTGGCTAAGGTGCGGTTTTGCCCGCGGAGATTCGAAAGTGAAATGGTCGTTAATGCGTCGCTTGTGGCGTAACGAAAGGCCTATGCGAATTCGCGAGCTCGCAGCTATGAGTTACGAGGTATTTCAATGTTTTCGAGCTGAGATGAGGTGAAGGTCTCGCGTTTGTCATTTAAGATTCCGGAGGATATAATAACCTGTTTGTGCAAGCATAAGCAGATCGACGAGTGTCTAGTCGTACGGCCTTTAAATTTTTCCTCGCGACGATCGCGTCGAATCGCGACAATATTTCAAGCGGTGTACGACGTTCGATGGATTCATTTTGTCTGCGAGAGCGGTTGGAAGAATTGAATTTCTGTAAACTCGGATACACAATGGGAATGTTAAACATTTACAATGAGTTGTTGCGTGAAAAAAATTCAATTTCGCCGTTCTCGGGCTGCTATACCCGAACTTTCCCTGTTCCGAAGTGCGAAGATAATGCGCAATCTCGCGGTTTCGGGTGGGATTATGTAAAATTCCGAGGAGGAAGCTTTTACGCCGAGCGTTTGTCTTTGATTGTCGAAAAACCGAAAAGGCACGTCAATTCCACAATCGAAGTAGAAAAAGTTTATTACAGCGATTGCGGAATGTCCAGTGCATTCTCATCGATTTAGATGACCATAGCTTTTCGCCGGTACAGAGTTGAGAAAACGTTGGCTTCGGCTGGAATACTGTGTATCCGAAAAAACAACGCGACTCCGACTAAAAAACGAACTGTTGCATTGCCGCGTTGTTAAAAATCGTTAGTCGCCTCGACCGATTCGACTATTTCTCGACGAACATCCCCCAGAAACGAGAGAAAGAACGACGATGTACACGACGAAGCGTCGCAACGTTAACGAGACGTGTTCAATCAAAGAGCGCGTAAATCACAAGAAATCAATATTTTTCTCTTTTCTCACGACTTTCATATCACGCGTAATGTTTGCTCTGCGCTCACGCAGACGAATCGAAATTGAAAAATCTCAGCATTGATTTCATTCGACGTGAAGTTTACAACCGCGCGTTTCTTTTCAATTCAACGCGAATAAATTCAGCGGCGCGGCGCAACACGAGAAAACAGAAAGCCGTCTCGTAACAAATTAAAAATCAGGGTCGACCGAATTGGGATGAGGCTTTTAAATCGCGAGAGTCTCCCGCGGAAGAACGAGGGAAAGATATCTCTTAAGAATAAAATGCTCGCGCAGTTCTGTTAGCTTCGTCGCGTTTTTGCAAGTTTAATGAGCTATAATTGTCTATAGGGAAAAACTGCTCAATATGCATGCGGCTCTCGGAAAGCCTATAAGTATACCCGCGCGCGCGCGCGATATTGTTCGCGAAGATGCGACACACTTGCATATACAGCTCGAAAGTAAAAGAAAAGAAAAATGAAGAAGGAGAATTAAGGCAAACGGTAACGCGCGCGGGCGCTTTGTAGAGCGCGGGGTAAAAGTATCACTGAATAATTGCGCGGCGTACACGACGACCAAATTTTATTGCGCAATTTTAATGATCAATCCTCCGCTTTCTCGCATACACACGTGAGAATTAGCACGAATTACGCGTCCGCGATATTGGCCGTATAGCGCGACTACAGTAAAGTTTTCGATTGCCGTAGAATCGGCGCAAAAAAGAAACAGCGAATAACCGTTACCATTCAAGATTTAGGCTGTACACGGCCGTATCCACGAAAAAAATAACGCTAATAAGCGCGAACTCTCTCGCTCGGATCGCGCGGCTGTACCTGCATTAATACGCATGTGTCGCCGGCGCCTCGTTTCGCAATGTCTCGGCCGCAGCGGGAGCCTCTCGCTTCTGCAGTATGGACCGCGCGCGCACTTTCGATTCTGAGCGCGCGTTTCGGTGGCACGCACCGGGTGCAGGCCGAGTGACGCCGCGTCGGCTCGCTAGAGACGAGGGATTTTTTTTCTCTCTCGCGCCGAGAGAAATACGAGGTTACGGGGACACCGCACGAGACGTGTATTATACGCTCGTGTGTGACACTGAGAGTTGAACTTTGCGGGATATGTAATCTTCTAAATAATTATCGATACACGCATGTATACGGCGTAAAAACTCGCATACATGTATACTCGCGGATGGCAGAACGCGTCGCTTATTGAGGATCTTGGATAACAGGAGCAGTCGATGATACTGACCCAGATTTATTGGGCCGGGGCGAGTTTCGATCGCTGATTCGTATGCAGTCGGTGTCGCGCCGGTTTACTGCATACATGTGGGAGCACGTGTGTGCACGCGTGTGTTTACATAGTGTATACACTCTTGCCTCGGCGAGAAACAGGTATCGCGCGCGTATTTTACGAACCAGTTTGTCAACTCGAGCGTCGTCGTCGTCGTCGTCGTCGTCGTCGTATCAAAATAATCAATTACGAAATAGGCATTATAGTCGCGCTCGCGCGCGGGAATTCGCGATACGCGAGATGCTTTTAGAAAGTGTTTCAAATACATCGCGACAGGAGCGACCGCGGCGTTGTTGCTGCCGGTGGCGGGGGCATTAAAATTGAAAGCATAATACACCGCAGCAGGCTTTCGGAATTAATTTTTTTTTTCTTTTTTGCGCTCATCGCGCGCACGCAAATTATTTTCTACGCCGCGCGCGGCGGAGGCCGTCCGGTGCGCGTATACACACGCTTGTAAGAGCCGCATAAGCGAGTGTCGATTCTCCGCGCGACGCTAATGCTTACGCAAAATATCATCTGCGCGAAAGACGTGGCGTGTCGTCATTATTCGACCTCTGCGCGTTTGCGGGTTCGTGGCGAGAGAGAGGCGAGTTGCAGTGGAGCGGTTTAATTTTCGTTAATTAGACCTGGTTCGGATTGAAGATCGAAGGTTAAAGCCCTTACTTACTGCTGGGGAAATTATCGATTTTTAATTGCGATTTATTTCGATCGATTCATCTATTTTGCGGAAAATTCGTTTGTTAATAGATACGCTGACCGAAAATAGATCGGGTTTATGATGATAATTTTAATATTATGATGCCAGTTATGTTATAGTAGTACAATATGATTAGTTATGATTATATTATGTTATAACAGCACTCGTCATAAATTATGATGGTATTATGATAGCCACACCATATTTTACAGCAAAATTTCCACCAGGATAAACAACATCTGTAAAACATTGCCTGCACAAGACAATTGAAAATTATTGCGTGCCCCGCTCGCCAACACGAAACCCATCAAGTTTTTCGTGAAAAAGTCAGCGACGATCCACATATCCACGAGGCGATCATCGCGCGCGCGCATACATATACGCACGCAACACTTGTAATTTTCTGCGCGAACACTCGACTATATATACGTGTACATACAGCCGGCAATAGCGTATATATATATATACGCGACTCGATAGAGCCAGTCGCCAGTCTTCCGACCCGCAGCTGGCGGAATATAGAGAAATGACAGTGAAGAAAGCGTGGCGGCGGTCTCTTTCCGAGTAATAATCAAGAGAACGCACGTCGGCTTTGTAGGCTCGGGAATGTAGACATTGCCAACGGAAAAATGCCACATCGCGCGCGCCGACAAGGCTCGCGGCTATCTTTATTATAACAAACTTGTCGCGCTTGTGCGCCTTCGATTGCCAATTAGCTGTGTGTGTGTGTGTGTCTGTGTTTTTTAACCTCTCACCCCCCCCCCCTCCCCCTTCCGTGATAAAAACTTTTTCAACGTCGACACTACGCGACATTCCCGTGCCCGAGGGTAGAGAAAAAAAATACGGAATAGTTTAGAGGCAATTTATGTACGGTGATAAAAACAGAAAACGAGTCTTTATATTTTTGGAATCGACGTGTGTATGTGTGTGTGTGTGTGTGTGCGTGTGAGTGTGTGCATAGAAGAATTAGATTAGCAGGGATACAGGCATGTGTTTTCTGGTTAAGCATATGCTTAAATGAGTGTGAAACTATCGCTTGGAAATTTAGCGACTACACCGAGCCATCTCGGAATAAATTCCTTATAGATCTCAAGTTCAACCGCTCACTTCTGCTCGCCGGGGTAATTTGTCTGTGTAGTGTGCTACACGTCGTCGCGAACGATTTGAATTTATACGCTTATCCGGGATCGTTGCGTCGATCCTCCTCGCGTGGCTTCGCTTCTGGCGAATCCGCATCGGGAGAATGAATATGATAATGAGATTTTTCATTCTCGTTCTCGATTAATGATCGTCTACCGCGCGGCTACGCCGTTGAAAACTCGTTGGAGAACGCGGTATAGTCGTTGTTTGGGAAAGAACGTGTCTCGCGGCGCACCGGCGTACAAATCAGCATTTTTCTCCGGGTTACTCGATTCGCGTAATTTATAGAGTGGCATAAGCTCGAACAATTATACTCGGAAATCTTATTCCAGCGCGTAGATATGGGAATCGAAAAAACGCTCCTCGACGCGCCGCCGAGACCAGCTGAGGCCGTATATGCGTACACGCCTTGCAATTTCACGCTCCTCGGCTGTTTGAGAGCATTTTTCCTTAAGCCGCGATACACTTGCCCGTCGGTTCCATGAAACGCGCGTGTACCAGAAATATTACTTATCCCGACGTCACGTAACCTAATTACAATCATCGGCTCTGCATATACGGTTACCGAACCCATACTAAATTCTTCGAATCAAATGCATAACGTTTGACTTGAGGAAAAATGATTTTAAATTTATATAAAAACGGGATACGTTCGAGGGATAATTAGAATCTAGAGAAAGAGAGAGAAAGAGAGAAAAGGGATATTTTAATCTCGACTGTCCGATATCTACTCCGTCATGCTAATTAGTCAAATTCTAACCGAGCAACCGCGAGCTTCCGTTACTCTGACTTCACTTCGGGTTCGCATTCTTGTCTTTAATTATACTTTGATTCAAAATTAATAATTCCATTGCCATCATCCCCTAATACAGGTAAAAAATTAATCAACGATTGTACGATTTGCAGGACTCCTGCCTTTTTTCTCGATGAAACACTCGAGCGATCACAGCGAACTGTCTCCATTCATACGCTTGTACCGTGTCAGAGTTCACCTCTCGGTTCACCTAATTTCGCAAAGAAGCCGTCGTAATCCTTCCCCTCTTCCCTTTGCTCGATGCACTCGATGCGCAAAAGGAGCGAGGCATGAATTTTCTAATAAATTACGGCTGATTGCGATGCGCGGCTTTTTTCTCCCGTGCTCAAAGTGATTGATGAGAGACGACGATGGCGACTGCGAAATTGCTCAAGTTACTTTTTTCCCCACCTCGTGAAGTTTCGCGCGTTTTGCGCGAGGAGAGGTGAAGAAAATCGGCTTTGAATAATTCAAACAGTGCGCAGCGCTAATGCATACAATTTTGCCGTGCAGCGAGAAACAAAGTGATCGATCGATGCGTAAAGAAAAAAATAGTCACCTAATTCCCGCCCTCCCCCCACCCACCTCCTGGTACCGAAACGTTGTGTCGACTTCTTTTATTGGGTAATGTAAGTATGTGTGTCACGGAGCGCCGTAGTACGCGATTTTTTATTAACAGTTCCGTTAAACTTTCCGGGAGGCGCTCGACAGCAGCAGCAGCAGCAGCAGCAGTAGCAACAGCAGTATAAGTCATTGAATTCGCAATTTCGTGAAACGTAGGAGATGCAGAACGTTCCACGAAGCCAACTGCGGTCTAATAAATATGACGGGCTTTCATTTTCTCAGTGGTCTCACTGCTGCCGCTGTGTACAAGCGAGCATCGGAGCAGTGGTGGAACTGCAGCGCGCACGAAGAGCTGTCGATTTATGAGTAGACAATTAGCGGAGTAGTCTTGCGATCGAAGCGTGCGTAACAGCAGCTCCGCTGCGGTTTACGCGCGTATAGAGCCGCGTCTCTGGCTTTCACTGCGCGCGCGACGATTCTTCTCTTCGCCTGTACTCGCCTCTCCCGCGGCTCTCAGCCCATGCTCAAATATTTTTACGAGCTCCGCGCGCGATCGATGCCCGATGCCTATATCGTCGTAACGAATTTTTCCTCTCGAGCCTGTGTAAATATATATATATATATGCATATATGTGTGTAGGCGTTGCGTTTCCCTTTATGGAATTTTGGAAAACAAACATTGTTTCTTAGTTTGAGCGGTTTTACGCGCGCGGCTGAATTTAAATACCACTCGAACGCGCTGTGTAGTTGTAAAATAACGATTAGGGTTATTTGGCTAAGCGCTGTAAACCGAGAGCGCGCGGCGTTTTCCTTTTCCGACACCGGTTAGTCGACCAATGAGATTCGTTTTTCTTGGACTACTTTTTTTGTCCGATCGCGCAGCGCCTGCGTTTTGTAGGATGAGACGCGAGCTTGTCGGTGACTGAAAGTTTTCGCTTGCAATTAGTTTTTAATGGAGCTTCGAAAGCTTAGAAATCTTCTAATGGCTGAAGTTTGAATATTTGAATGATCAATTTTCAAATGGAAGAAAGCGATGGGAAAGATGACGAAGCGCGTTATAAGATGCAGCTCTTATTTTTTTTCGTTTACTACCCTGGTAGAGTAGAAAATATGGCGCGACTATCATAATATCATAATTTATGACGATTGTTATTGTAACATAATATAATTATTTTAGGTATGTCACCATGATCATATTACAGTTATAACTGATCATATTATGTTACTGTATGATCATATTATAATCATAACTGGTCATATTATGTTACCATGCATGAGCATATCATAATCGTAGTTGACCATGTTATGTTACCATAATATATAACTCATCATATTTTGTGTAATAATGGAAGCAGGGTTTATAATGACATTATAGGCTATTCCACGATCATTCGACATGAATTACAGCGTATTATGGTCATAAACACTATCTATTTTCTACCAGGATATCTATCATTTGCATTGTGTTCCGGCAATTAAAAAAAAAAGTGCGACAAGCGATGACAGAACCCGGTAACTCAGCCGAAACTCGGAACTTTTTCGGGAAGTGCTGACGCGATCTTCACCTTTGCCATGATTGCATTTCACTGTTGAATGACTTGCTTGGCTACGCTCGCGAAATTCCTGCGGCGGCGGCGGCTAACCTTTCGCATCCGCTGCGGATAGGTGACGCTGTGCGCCGCCACCGTCTCGTCGTCGACGGTGATGCATGCATTATGCATGTGTGTCCACGAATTGCGCAACATCCTACTTCTTCTCGGAGAAAGAGAAAAACGAAGATCGCTGACACCCGCTCAACGAGATATGCAAATTTCGCGCGAATTGGAAATTCGCAGATGTATACGCACCGCGAGAGAGTCAGGGCGTTATACGTCGATGTCACATCGAAGAGACAGAGGCTACATACACCTATATCGATATCCCGCCGACTGATTGATGGTTTGCTAATTTTTCTATGCCGCCGGTTCGCAGCGCGCGGCTGATTGGCAATTATTATTTTTCTCTCTAATGATGCAACGTAATGAAGACAGACGCCGCGGTATTATACACCTGCCCACTGCATTACGCGATACGTCAATCGGCGCTGTCCGCGTGTGTTACGATCGATAAATCATCTACACGTTTTGTTTGCCTACTTACTGATTGATATTTATAGGTTAATACCAGACGTGCAATTTCCAAAGGATACGACGGTCAAGCGTTGATTCATTACCGTCTCTCTTTGTCGTGCAATTTTCTCGGTGTGCTAAATACTCCTCGCGGGTCAGAGACGCATCGTCGCACTCGATATACAAAAGCGAGAAATCGCGATGTTCTCCCGAAGTTCCCGAGGGTTATACACCCGAGCTAAAAGAAAAAGGAAAATCCACACGAGCAACGATCCCCTCTGGTGTACGCACCACACGCTGACGCGTAAGTATGCAATTACGCGAGCGCTGAGCGCCAACCGATCGCGTTCCGCGACGGAAAAATCGCGCAACGCTCCCTTTCGCGCGCGCGCGCCATTGACTAAACAGCCGTGATAGGCACAGCGACATACGCGAGGGGGAAGGAAGGAAAGAAAGGGGGGGTGGGAATAGTGGCGCACAGAAAGAAACGCTAGAAACTTTTTGCGAAACCGGACGACGTCGAAATCGTCCGATTAGGCCGCAATAATATTCCCCCGAGTATAGCATGTATATATATATTGCGCTCGCGGTGCTTTTCGCGCATTATGAAATTGTCCCGCGATACATGCATATATACATGCATACGTACAGTATACGCTCATGTGTTTCCCGGTGTTAATTGAGGCTGGCAGTATTTGTGCGGACGGTGCAGTTGACGATGAGCACGGCACACCGAGCTGCTGTTACTGCTGCTTGTGGGGAAAGTGCTAATTGAATGATAAATTGCTTTTACGCCGCGAGGAGTTTACACTGCCGCCTCTCAACTATACTGCTATACTGCTATACTACTTTTGTCTCGACGCTATACATTTTTCACCTCTTTTTATTTTGGCTTTCGATTTCGTCGGCGCAGAACTGGCCGATTGTTCTATTTGCTCGCGAAAATTACTCGCGGTAATTATGGTTTGTGTACTTTTGACGGTAATGAGAGCTATACAATGTCTGTGTACCGCGGATCAAAACGTCTAATTTTATGCGCTAATCGAAACTTTTAGCACCTGCGCGCGCGTTTGATTTCCGTGCGCGCTTTCTCGACTTTTCTTCTTCTTGTAATCTCGCGGCTCTAGACTAGTTTATTGTCGTCGTAAAATTAGTGGCGTTTAGAGCCCAATCTGAGTACACGAGTACGCTGCTGCAGGTGCGGTAAAATATTGATTTACGTAAAGATTAAGTTGATGGCCCGAGACGCGCAGATTAGGTAGAGATCGTCCTTACATAAAATCTTGATTGAATAACTAAGTCAAAATCCATTGAGTATACGAGTATACCCTGGAAATTTCGGAAACAACTCGGATGAAAAAGTTGAAAAAAATTTCTCGTTCCTTAGGTCATTCTGAAAGAGAAAAAACTCGCGTACCTAGCCGATCATAGGGTGTACTTTTTTCCGGAGCACAAACGACTCGAAAAACGAGAAATAATTGAAAAATAAGAATTCATAGATTTTTTTCTCGAAAACTATGGACTTCTAAAAATATTTCATTAGAACAAAAATGTCTTAAAATTTATCAAAGAATACTTCAAAATTTTCGTCGTTTTTCGAAATTTCGAGTTTTTGGATTTTCGAAAAATCCAAAATTGTATCGGATCAATCTGTAAAAATTTCAGAGCATTCTTTGATGAACGCAAAAATATTTTTGTTCTAATGAAATTTTTATAAAATTCTCTTTTTCTTAATTATTTCTCATTTATTCCAGTCGGTTTTTGCTCCGGAAAAAAAGGAACGAGAAAAGACAGGTCTGATAGGTGTGCCTTCAAGAAAATTTTATGCAACTTTTCCGTTCGCGTTGTTTCCGAAATTTCCAGGATATGCTCATATCCGCCCGCACTATTATTCCTAGCGCGATGCGCGAGCTCCAGCCCAAGAAGGAACAAAGCGGTTTTTTTCGTCTGCGGACCGTTAATCGCGCGCCGAATAAACTCGTCAACATACCGCCGAATCAACGAACCGACGCTGAATCCTTAAAATCCCTTTCCCCCTCGCGGAGCAGGCCCGCACATCTCCATTACGAGATCCCAAGAGCAAATAAGTGCCTGATGTGTACACATGATATTCATACATCCGACGCAGCCGTAAGTGCTTCCCATCGAGCGGAATGCAACGAATGGCTTACTTGCGAACCGGTATCTCGTTCGGCGCTCGAGAAGAAGGTCCATAGCCGACGCCTGACACACATTCGGTATATATATGTACACATGCACTACAGAACACGTACCATTTCGTGCGCGGGTTCTCGCGCGCGAGGTCGTATTCTGATACGGGATCGAGTAGGCAAAAGGCCGCGACCGATATGCGGTGCACTCGTCGCTCTGCATTGCCGATCAACGACGACGAGTTATGTGTGTATGTGTGAGTGTGTGTGTGTGTGTCTATATATATATAAACTGTAAGCGAGTGACAGAAGCTCGTAAATATCCCTGGAAAGTTTAATAAGCTTTTCTTCGTAAGACGAGTCAAGCGGACGTATAAATGCTCGGCGAAGATGATGTTTTCGTGATTTATTGGAGGTTGCAGACGGTTTTTCGATCAACTGCGGTAGTGCAGCCTTATACGTCGTTTTATTCACTTTGGAGGAAGAGTAGGGTAACTCGAGATGATTTCATAATCGCTAATTTAGTGTATAGTCGATTTTTCGTTTACCGATCGGACCGATAAACTCGCGAAACGATCGGCGATTCTCGGATACGTGACAAAAAAAAATGCGGTTCTCGATATGTGTCCGGCGCTGCTCGTTTCGTACATTGGAAATTGTCGCTCGAGGGGCTGCGCTGTAAAAAGCTGCGGTGGACTCGATTCGAGGAAAAAAAAAGAAGAAAACTACCGGGCTCTCGTGCGTAAGAAACGAGCAGCTTTCACGCTCGTTTCGCCGTATTGCGATTCGATTAATCAGGCGGAGGCGCTGAGAGAGGAGCAGCTGTTTCTCCAAATCTTGCATGGGTACCGAATGTCCGACCCTCAAAAGCATCTACGGAATTACGTCAACGCAACAACTCCACCCATTCGTCCGGCAACCTAAAAACACACTATCGCGCCAATGTCCACAATGGAAAACACACACGGCTTTCGCAACAACCGACGCCTGAGTACACACGCGCCGTGAAATTATATCCCCCTAATAGTCGGCTCCGCAGACATTGACAGCCGGTATATACGCAGCCGACGGCTCGAACTGAGCTGTCAGAGCAAAAAAAATCGCAAAGCCAGGCTCTCGCGATGCCCTGCCGATGCGCCGGACGATCGCGCTCGCGAAGGAGACGCTGCTGGATCGGGAGATTCGCTGGTTGGGTCGTCGCGAGGCTCTTCACGAAGACGCGGCTGGGCTGGATCCTGTTGAGATTCGGGATTGGGAGGAGGTATCGGAGCTACGGCTATTACGGTTCTGTAAGTCCTATCGCGAAATGTCAGTGTTGAAATGCTCGTAACGAGCGAGACATTTCGACTGGAAAATTGCAGGACAATTCGATCGGCTTCGCGAAGAGAGCGAACGCCGACAGCGAGCGCGGGCGGCTATGAAGAAAAACAACGAAAAAACCCACGCGCGCCTCTTGAAGCCGGCGTTGCGCGCTCGGTTGATTCCGGTAATGAGAGCCAGCGTCTATATTCGCTGCGGCCAGCCTCTATAGCCGGGAATCAGCGGCAGTCTCGGCTGCTATCCGGTCGCGAGCGGGCTTTTCCATCCTTTCGGCCGCGTCGTTTCCGTCTCTCCGTGCGTCAGTCGATAGAGAACGATCGTCTCGAGCGAAGAGTGCGCAGTGGCTTCTCCGGCTCCGTTGAATTATTTTCGATTGTTGTGATAGAGGTGTCGGTTGGGCGTTGTTGTGGTGTTGTTGAATGAAGTGCGGCATAGGTGGATGTCGTCTCTCGGTGACGATATAGGGAACGCTTTTCTTTTAATTTGTGGTCATTTGTAGAAAAGAGAGGAGAATGAAGGAGGAACTAATGCAAGAGTACATGGTTCGTTCGAATGTGATTTCAGACGACTTGGCAACGATGAACACGAGCAGTTTGCGTTACGGCGATCTCGCCAGCGCGACCAACAATTCGCTGGTCAAGTTCTACCACAAGGTCTTCTGGGATCTGTCTGGTGAGTCGGTTGTAGTCGACAAAAAAATTAAAATTTCAAGTGCGAGCTTGAGGGGGTAGTGTTTAATCTCGATTCGAAATTCAAATTTCCCGCCGTTATAGTATAGCAGCAGATGATCATTACGTAGTTACTAAATGTGAATAAGACTTAAAGCTACTTGTAAATCGATAAACAAAAATATGTGAAAAGTATCTATTGTCTCGTTGTAATTTAATATCTACTTACTTTGACTTCTGCGCCTCATTTTGGCGCGAATTTTTAATTTTCAAATTGACTGCAAAACCTGCCCCCACGAAGCATTGGAAATAAATAAACACGACGTAAATGCACAAGGAACATTCGATCTCGTGCGCACTGCTTACGTAAGACACTATTGCACATCAGATCCTAGAACGAGGGACTGGTTCCTGCTGACGTCGCCGGTTCCCGGTTTGGGCATAATGGCCGCCTACTTGTACTTCGTCCTCTTGTGGGGACCACGTCACATGGAGCACCGCAAGCCCTTCGTACTCAAGCACACTCTAGTCATCTACAACTTCTTGCAAGTCCTCTTGAGCGTCTGGCTGTTCTACGAAGGTCTCGCGGGCGCTTGGCTCTGGGACTACAGCTGGAAGTGCGAGCCCGTCGACTTCTCCAACACACCGCACGCGCTCAGGGTATTTACGCTTTTTGCATCCCTCATTTCAATGTAGCGTTACAAGGTTCAGCGGATTTATCGAATTACTAAAATTGATGTGAACTTGAAACTTTGTAAAACGATCGATATAATTTCGTGAGAGAAGGCAACTTTTTCACGAATCAATTTAATTAGATTTTTCTTGTACGATAGCTGTTAATCGGTTACCGTTTGTTTTTCGCTTTTCTAAACGGCCACCTTTTAGTTTTTAATTAACTTTCAGAACTCCATAATCGTTAGACGAGTTTCCACGACCGAGAAATTATTCGTTTCATTTCACAGCGGGCGTACGAGTTGAACTAATTAATTTGAAATTTTTCTGCTCATCAGGTGGCGAGAGCCGTATATGTGTATTTCCTAGCAAAACTCACCGAACTCCTCGACACGGTGTTCTTTGTTCTTCGCAAGAAGGACAAGCAAATCACGTTCCTGCACATGTATCATCACACTGTGATGCCAATGATCTCCTGGGGAGCTGCCAAGTACTATCCAGGTGGCCACGGTACATTCATAGGTGAGCATGATCGTTTGTTTTTACTTTTTATACGTATACGTTTTCTGGCTCTTTACTTACGTTCCGTGCGAAATTTCATGAAGACTCTTTTCATTTAAAAAAGCCTCTTTTCAAAAGGTTATTTCTAATGGAATAGAAGCATTAGTTGTATGCACTGGTTAATTCTTGATGGATTTTGAAGCTAAATATGTCGTGAAAGTCATTAGTGGAATTTCTGATCCATAGCTAGAATATTCCAAATGTACTTTTAATGCTATAGTGATTTCTACATAACGAAATCATTAGCCTTGCTTCAATTCTTTTGTGCAAAGAAATCAATACGTAATAAGGAAAATCGAAAAATGTAAAAAATACACAGAACGAAAAAATCCTTCCACGATTCAAAAAGACAATTGAATTACCTCCTTCACAAATCGCACATCGATAAGTCTCACAAATCGAACGACATAAGAACGAACCGCCGCATGCAAAAACGTCGAGCGAACGAGAATCGAGCTGTCATCGCGTAGTCGAGTGTGCATCAGTTGGAAAGTGCAGGTACAGCTGCGGAAAAGACCATGACATAAGAGTCGTTCGAGGTACACAACGAGCCCGCACGCGCCCGCAATCGTTTATGTCACACCGGCCACGGAGCCGACGACTGTATACATATCGAGGCGACTCGCGAACTTTCCGCGAAATCGTGACTCTGCAGCAGCGCGTATTCGCGACTTTTCAATAATTGGTCCTCTCTGTCTTCGCAGGTGTCATCAACAGCTTCGTGCACATCATCATGTACTCGTACTACATGCTCGCAGCCGTCGGGCCTCAGTTGCAGAAGTACCTTTGGTGGAAGAAGTACATCACGACGCTGCAGATGGTAATTGTTTTATGCATATTAGGCGATGATGCGTTGTTTAGTGAGCTAATTGTACGCTTTCGATTGGAGAGCTGGAATTTTGCGGTGTCGCTTTGAAAATTGAATGACTTTTGCCTGCGATATTGAAATAACGGAAATTCGTAACGATAACAATGACAGATAGATTTCTACGGCTTTCTAGACTTTTCTTCGATCGTAAACTCAGGAGAAGTATTTTTGAATACTTGGTAGTACTAGTGGTAATTACGTAAATACTGCACTTGTTACGGTACTTGTATTTTTTAACAACAAATGTCTGCTACTCGGACCACAGAGTCGACTAAAATTTCAGAGATTTACCTTGCTTTATATTAGTAATTATTACTCTTTACACAAAATTAGAAGTTACGTAATTTTTTTTGTTTACCTTAGTAAGTAATGTAATCTTGTGCACATTCAAAATAGTAAATACATGCATAATATAGATGATTCTACATGCAAAGAGAAATAGGCATATAATCAAATAAAAAAAATACGTGTCTTCTTATTTTGTAAAATAAATAAGAAATTACAATAACTCTCGTTGTAAGTACATAATATTTGACCGAGAATTAAATTCTTTGCTTCGATTTCGTCTTGAGCCATGAATACATTGGTTTCGAATAATTCCCATTACGAAATCGCATCAATCCCCACTTATGCCGGAACGAATAGCATAATTCGTAAAAATTGCTTGTGCCCACACGAGCGAGAAACAACATCAATGAAAAATAGACGGCGACGACGACGACGACGCCGACGATGACGACCGACGCGAAATTCTCGCGCGCGTTGCATAATTTCCGAGCTATGCTCGCAGAGTATTCACAATCGCATCGTCCCTCTCTCTAATCCACGAGCGCCACGAGGCCGGAATACTAAAACTCGCCAAATTTCTGCCAAATTCCAGGGTCAGTTCTGCCTCGCCTTTCTCCACAACTTCCAGCTTCTGTTCTACGACTGCGAGTATCCGAGGTGGTCGATGCTCCTCATTCTTCCCAACGCCATGTTCTTCTACTTCCTCTTCAACGAGTTCTACAACAAGGCCTACACGCCGGAGCAGCAGGCCGCCTACGACGCGGCCAAGAAGAAGAAGAAGGACGACGACGCGGCGGCTGCCGCTGCCCTCGTCGGCGGCAAGGCCTGCAACGGCCCCCCTGCGAACGGCAAGATCATCGAGAACGGCAGCTGCGGCGCCTTGGCCAACGACAAGTCCACGGCTGCCAGTGGCAAAGCCAAATTGGCCTAGAGAGCTACGACGGAGCTTCAGCGAGGAATTGTAAATAAAAGATTCGATTCGAGTATAATAACGTACAAACGGAGAGAAGAGGATGTCTTTCTTTCTTTCTTTTGCGTTTCTTTTTTTTTAGAGCATATTTATGTGTAGAAAATTTAGCTGCGCTCTGTTTTTTTTAGTTGTCGCGATGTTATTAATTGAATTTTTATTGTAGGGTAGGAATTCGACTGTAGATATATATGTGTATTTTATAGATAAGACGAGGAATTATGGGTACACCGAGTGCTCGAGAGTTTTTATACCGTAGAGAAGTTTTGTTTTTCTCGTTAGAATTTCATTTTTTTGCTCTGAACAATATTGCTCGTCAGATTTTCTATTCCGAAAAAAAAATACGATGTCTCGTGTATCAATCTTCCTGTTTGAGCGTTGCGAACCTGCGTGATAAAGTCGGTTGGGTTGTGATCGGCTTCGCCGGCAATGCGATGAGAAAGTTTAGAGAAAGGACGAATGGTATAGCGTTTCCGACAAAGGAAAGCAGAGCCAAGGACGTTCATTTTGTGTGACTATTTGTTCGCAAAAGCAACGTAATTCCACTGTAAGAATATAGGGACGAAGTATAAATTTGACAGACAGGTGTGTTGTCTCGGAAGATGATCGATAAGAGTACGTGCTTCCGTAATGTTGTTAAGATACTGATGAGGAAACAGATAAACGGTTTACAGTTACCGTGTATTTAGATGTAATTGTGAGCATTGCGTTGTTTACAAATTGTTATGCATAGACTTTGAGTAAATATTTAAGAAATGAGCAGAGTACGCGATTTCAGGCGAATGGTACTGACGACAATTCAATTAGTACATGTAATCCATAAGCATAGAGTACACGTGAAACCGCGTTAAACGGGTCAATTATATAGTATTGTTGATGATAAATCTTTAGATATTAAACGAGACGATGTAAAAAATGTTCTTTATGTTTGAATGCGGGAGCTATATTTGCATAGTTCGCATCAAGTATACGAATCCTAGATTACTGATGACAATCGTCGTTACATTTAAGTATATTTTTTATTTCATTTTTTTTAATGTTGTTTATTGTTGTATGGAATATATATTGTTGAGAATTTTCGAGGATTATTATCGAGGCTTTTTTGTAACGAGGTAAAATATTATAAAGCGTTAAATAAACAACTTTTTAAACAAATTTTTAAATTTAGAACGTATATTTGAATTGAACCTATTCCTAGAATTTTGAAGCACTATATTTTTTTGTAAACATACAAAAAGTGGCTTAAACTTCAGGCTGATTTCGTAATATAATTATTTTAGAGAAGATTTTAAAATAAAGTTATTGCACGTTACTGTTAGTCTTAAGGGGACAAAATATCTTTATAAATTAACAAATTTTGAAATATTAGTGTTTTTTGATTAATCCATAATTTATTTACTTAATATTAAAACTTCTACTTTGAACTTGCTAAGTATATATTTGTGCTATCAGTGGCATCTGCTATGCGTACACTACCTAGTAGGATTCTAGACAAACAAATGGATGAAATTGACTCATACTTTTTGGAAAATGTTTCAAATACTTGTCATTTCAAGATGACTGTAGAGATTTAAATTTGAATACTTCGAAAATATTTTAGTGATGTATCTCCATAATTCATTATGATTGATGAACAGAAATATTCAGTTTTTTCTCTGTAGAAAATTGTAATAAAGTATTCAAATTGAATACTTTATATCTACATACTTCATGTTGAAATGACAAGTACTTAAAACATTTTCCAAAAGAAATGAGTCGACTTCATTCATTTCTTTATTTGGAATTCTAAGCACAATGCAAAAATCTGTTTGTCCCACTGTACCTGCTCAATAGATGTTACCAAAAGCCCAAATACGTACTAAGCATGTTTAAATTCGAGGTCATGCTATTTAATTTAAGTGGTAAATTCCTGCTTTACGAGAATTTGTTTGTAAACAGTAACGTTAATATTTCTATATAAAAATTGTCAGATCATAGAGGTGCTTTATCACCTGGAACTTTTACTAAGAAAATAACTGCAGTTTTTGTTGATACATTTCTTGAGCTTCCTTAGAATGTAAATGTATAATGGAAACTTTTCAAAAGACTATGTACGAAATCTTAAGATAAATTTTGAAAGAAATTTGTGCGAAATCTGAAATTTTGGTGAAATATTATTGGTTAAGCAAGTCTCCGTTAAAAATTTACAACGTATACGATACAGGAGTCAAAATAGTCTTAATCTAAAATAAATTACCTAAATCGCTAAAATTCTGCAGTAACGACAGAAAGCTATACTTTGAATCGTTCAACTTTTGTATTACATACTCTTGATATATATGTTTAATATTGTGAATATTATCAATATTGTTAAATAAAATGGACGGATAGCCTATTATAATATGGAGTTTCTTTAGATTAGCTGGAAAATTGTAACGTTTATTGAAGCTAATGTATTTTTATGTACTCTATTCAGAAATTTGAAGTTGAATCCTTCATTGAAAAAATATTATAAGGTTATGTTGTAAAATTATGTTAATAAGAAATAGTATTCTAATATAAATGCTTTTTTTAGAACATAATTTTTTATTTACCTTGACGAAACAATGATGAAAAAGCTTTTCAAATTAATTCAGGTATAAAATTTACGTATTTATTTATTTACCTTAACATACGAACATACGTATAACGACACATTTTTTGTTTAGTTCTAAGGCATTACTCCAATCTTAAATAGTATTCTTAATTGTATGTCAAATGAGGCATCAAGCGAATTAACTAAAATTATTATCAGAGTACCTTAAATTGAATTTCGGTCGATGCCTATTTGATATATCCGCGTCTTGTTTTTCACAATTCTAATTACACACGATTTATACAAACCTAACATTATAGCAAAGGCATTGTAAGTCTCTTGCACTAAAAGGATTTGAAAAGAAATGGTTTTTCCGATCGCATTATAAAAAGTCATACAACGTCGATTACGCCTTTAAAATCTCTGATTCAAGTTAAAATCATGTAAAATCTTGCGTGGTTAATTGTCGCTTTCAAAGTGGTAACCTGTTTTGTCCGTAAAGTCTATTTACAAACTTGAACAAACTCGTAAGCTAAAAACTTTCGAATAAATATAACAAGCACTCGCAGCAATCGCGTCTTCCACTGGATAGGTAACGCAGTCCCGTGAAAGAGTGCGATTTACAAAAGTAAAAATTTATGTATAAATAAATATATATAATTTAATATATATTTCATCTATGAAAATCAGTTGGAACACTGGAAGTCGTGTGTGTGTGTGTGTGTGTGTGTGTGTGTGTGAGTGTGTGTATCGTGTCAACGATCGGTGTCTTACGTCTTTTTCGATTTAGCGTAGGTCTTTCGGTAAAAATCGCTGAACAGGTAGAGAAAGATAACGACATGCGTGAGGAAGAAGTAAGTAAGGGCTTTCGGCATGCGGCAGTCCACGGCGAGGGTGAACATCAGGTACACGAACATCATTCCGAATTGAGTCTGGAAAATTTTATTTAACGAATTTACTCAGCTGCACGATATTGATTACATGCCAGAAAATAAAAAAAAAAGAATAATTTAACAGTAACTTTCATTCGTCCTGTCAATGAAGATGGATATAGTAATTAGCTGCGCGAGACACAAGGTGCAAAGTACCGAATTTGCTGAAACGCGCGACAGCTGAAGCGACATAGTTCTATATATATATTCCAAACGACGGAATTCATTACCATGAAAACGAGAATCCTTCTTTCAAAGACTGAGCCGACTGCGTGCGGTACAAGTATACCTTTTTTTGCATATGAAAGCACTTGAAATTGCGCAACAAGACGAACTGAGTTTACTTACCAGCTGCATCCCAGTCATGTACTTCTTCCACCAGATGTACTTCTTATACTCGGGTCCGAGGGCGGCGATCAGGTAGTACGAGTACATCACGATGTGAACGAAGGAGTTGAGGGAGCCGATGAAGGCGCCTTGCTCACCGGGCAGAAACTTGAGGTAGCACCAGGAGAAGAAGGCCGTTATCGTGTGGTGGTACACGTGGAGGAAGGTGACCTGGTTGAACTTTTTGCGGAGAACGAAGAATACCTGGGTGGAGAGAGAGAGAAAACTTGTTAGAGATTGTGGTGGGACGCTGATTTTCAATGAAGGAATGTTAAAAAAAAACCAGAAAGCACGTACGAAGTTAGTCACACGTTTGTAATTGTCGATACTTTTGTCGATACTTTTTGTTTCAGACTGCCAGAGCATGTTGAATTTGCTCTGTTACTTACTGGAATTTGTTTGGATAATGTTCAACATAAATCGCTATATGACATTATACTTTGAGATGAAATCTCGATCGCATTACACGGCACTCATTAACTTACTGTTGTAGTAACATAAAATGAATTGACAGGTTTGATAATAACAATAATTTTCTGTTGGAGGCAATATAGATATTAGGAGGTAAAAGTAGACCGATCAAAGTATCAATTACAATAATATTGGTGCGGACGTGACAACGACGACCAATAAAACGCTGGCAGTGAACGGCTTACAAGAGACGATGCCGAAATTCATTTGGAGAAAGTATAATCTATCTCTACAAAAAAAAACTTTTAAAAGGTAAAATCTTTGCAACGTGTACGTAAGAGCAAGCTTGCTTATACTTGCCACCGCGCCCCTTGATAGAATTATGTATTTTTTTTTCAAGTAGCACGCAGCATTCGATCACGTCGATTCGAATTGAGAATTATTACTTTCTTCTATACTATACAAGGAATTAAGATCGGATTATGTTTTAGGTTCCATGTATATCAATCATAAACTATGAATTATGCTAACCATAAACAAATTTATTAGCATCACTTTTTTAAAGTGGACACTTCACGCGAGATTTGGGTTATGTTTTGCGAGTGCAAATAAGTGTGAGTAATATATCAGTCATGAACTATGAATGACGGTAACCAGTCATGTTTACTTAGCAACCAATCAGCATGTCGTATTAAATGCTTCACAACAAGAACACTTTTTTTAAAGAGAGAAAATGATAAATAAATAAATAAATGAGTTATGATATTTTCACTTTAAAAATTCAGTGTATTCAGTGGCTAACAAATATGTTGCACATTTCTACCAGGGTATGCGAAAACCGTTAGTGATGATCTTGATTTATAAATATTCTATGAGAAATACATACCGTATCTAAAAGTTCGGTAATCTTGGCGAAGAAGTACCACCATCCTCCAACTGACAGCTACAAGTAGAAATAAAAAAAAAACACAATTAAAAATCAATAAAACAAATTTTTAATTTGACGATATCAGAATAATTTATGCCATGAATATTGTAGTTTCGGTAAAAAACTTTTATACTTTTCGAAAAAAATATTTCGATTAAACGCATTCAATGCAATCGAGAATGCATGATTATAGTTTGTTGAATTTATATGAATTATGTATAAAATGTGAAGAATGTGCAAGTAGTACGAATATTACTGCGAAGTCATTCATGGCATTAATTAATCAGTCTGCATGAAAACGTCGAATTTAAATGAACATGCAGTGTGTATTAATTTCACGCAAATAGGCAATTTTACCGCGAAATTAAGCGATGTGTGATTGATAATGTTATTAAGGTTAAAATTTACCGCTCATAGACGAACGAAACTTGTTGAAAATGTAAATTTAGACATTCCACTAAGCGCGCTTAACGCTCGCGGCAATTATTAGGTTTAATAAGAAATTCTTTTATGTAATACTAATTAACGAGAGCTAGGTGCTACCGAATGGTAACTCGAACACAGAAAAATTTTAATAACATTGCACGCAGTGGTTTCCAAATAAATCATGTTCTTTTAAAGTCTGGTTAATGAAAATACATTGCCGCTCTGTAAAAAAGGCAAAAAAAGAAAAAAGAAGAAAAAGAAAAACTAAACTAATCCAAAACAAGGCAGTTATACACTGAAACAGATACAGCGTAATCAGAACAGCCTAAATGCCATGAAACAGTCGATTTCTTTTACAGGCTCAACGCACAGCGGAATCCCGCTCTCATATCCATACTCTCCCAAGTAAGCCGGCGATAAAACGTCCACGCGCGGGAATAATTTAAAATTCATAGAAAAAAACCGCTAGCCCGCGAGAAAGTCCCGATCTTAGCATAAGGAACGGAACCGGCCGACATTGCAGCTCTAAAATATCATAAATTTAATCATAAATAATCTTCGGTATCGAAGGCCAGAGAAGCGTAGACGAGTGGGGGGGAAGAAACACAAATCCGCGCGCGCCGCCGCCGCCAGCGAGTTTATACATATAGTGGTTCTCACCGTGTTCTGCATCTTGCTGCTGATCACCGGGGCTTTTTCCTTGTTGCAAGTGTCGGCGAAGACTAGGAAGACCACGTCGATGTTGAACGCCTGTGTGCGAAAAAAGTGGAACGTGCCTTTAAATATTTTGCGCCGGCCTGCGAGTCTGCGGCTGTATACAGCGCCGCGAGACGCTCGTAAAAAAGTCCGAGAGGCATTTATCGAAAAAGTGGGTGAACGCTTCCTACCAATATCGTAAGCCAAATGCTGAAGAGTACTTGGAAGGCGTTGTAAGCGATGATGACGTTCTTGAGTTCGTAGGCCGGTCGGTTGGCCATCATCTTCGGGCCGATTTTCAGGACGAATATGAGGTAGCAGCTGAGAATCACGAGGAGCGGCACGGGCGAGCCCATCAGCGGCCACGTGTCGACTTTTGGATCTGGAGCGATACGATCAAATTAGACTAATTAGAGTTGGAATTATTTTCGAGGCGCTTTCAATTTCTTGTTTTTCTTTTTTTTTGCGCGCGCGCGCGCGTCCGTGGCACTAAACGACACTTTTTAAATGCTCCAATTCTTTTTACTGGAACTTTTTTTTTCTACAAAATCTTGCGACACTAAACGTTAAGTAATCCGTAAACGGGCACAAAGAAATCGCAATTTTAGCATAAAAGCCTCTGTGCGCTAAAGCCGCAAAAAGTTAAAGCATTAAATCCTCGACCTACAAGTACCGAAGCTTTCTGAAAATTTATGTAGGTATAATTTCAAGGTATGCGTAAACCCCGTTTAAAATTCAGAAATATTTTTTGGTGTTATACGTACTCGTTCAACATTGACAGTCGACGAGGTACGTCAGTGAAACCTGACGTAAAAAGCATAAATAACTATCTAGATCCCCTGGTATAAAATTGATTTACGGTAATAGTATGGTATATTTTACGTTGAATGATCGTAATACAACTTATAATGTCATTATAAACCTTGCATCCATTAACACATAATATGGTCAGTTCTGACAATATATTATGTTACAACAATACTCATCAAAAATTATGGTGTTATTATGCTAGCCCCGCCATGTTTCGCGGCAAAATTTTTACAAGGGCGACAAAAGCATAGAAAAATTAAATTTCATCTAGAACCTCCAACGAAACTGGCTATATACCCACGTATCGAATTCAACGAGAGATCGGCTCGTCCCCAAAGCACAAAGTATCACAAGTGCGCAATCATCCACTCGTACGTGTAAGTACTCGAACCGGCGGCCGCCGCGGCGAAGCCGACTCGTTCATTATATCCTTGTGCGGCTACTCAGACGGACGTTCGTCGCGCTCAACGAAGCATCAGCCGTAAATCCATGTATACATACGTGCTCGCGGTTAAGCGCGCGAAACGGCCGTCCGAAACTTCGATTTCCCGCGAGCATAAGCACATTCCGCCCTATTTTACGTATTACGATACACGCGCGAGCACATTGCGCACGAGCTTCTTCTTTGTCAACACTCTTTTCTGCCACGTCTGCACATTGCTTTTACGCGAAAAGTGTATGGTATGGGAAAATCCAGAAAATTCGTTTGGCTTTTCTCGATCTGTATATATAAGGCGCGACCCACTCGTTGCGCGCAAAGAGCCAGTGCTCCCACAAAATCAGAGGAGCGACGTCGATTTTTTCGCTTTTCTCTATAAATAATATATCCGTGGATTCGCAATTTATGTGTATGCAAAGTTTATGTAAATTAAAAAAAAAGTTTAAAAAAAAGCGATGTCGCTCCTTCGTGGGAATACTATTTTTGTTTTCATATTCCGGGGCTCCCTTATCAAACAATACATACAAAAGTGCGTATTGTTCTTTTGAAAACTGAATTAATTTCCCGGATTTTCCTGTGCGCACTCATAAATTAATTTTCTCTCTCTCTCTCTCTCTGTCGGTCTGCCTTCCTCGCAAACTCGCCCCGTGGCTCAACTTTCCGAGCTATCGAAGGTCCTCGAGAGGATAGTTCACGTGCGTTGCTCAGGATATATCTTGACACCCATGACCTACAATGCGAGGCTGGCGAGCTTTCGAGCAGGTGATTCCACACAAGCGGCCCTGCTCTGCGTCCTCGATGACACAAGAGAGGCGATTGACGAGAGGAAAATATAACCATTCTTGTTTTTCTTGACTTTTCGAAGGCGTTCGATCTAATTCGGCTAAGCCGGTTCCTTCAAAAATTGCGTTCGGCAAATGTCAGACCATGCCCTTCTTCAGTTATACCTCGCCGACCGAGGGCGACGGCAAAATTTCCGAGTGGTTCGCAAGTTGGCTCCGGAGTCCTCCAGGCCAGCGCACCTGGACCCCTATTGTTCTCAGTCTTGATTATAAACGATCTTTCTCGCTTGAGATTCGCTTTGCACGGTATATGATGTTTCCTATACATCCATTGCTATCCTAGCGAACTTGTCTCTGCCTATGACGATCATACTTGGTAGCCAACAGTATCTGACCTCGATCGATCTCTCCAGATCGTCGCATCATTGCTCCCTCACTAAATTGGTAGTTGCGATCCAAGTATGTTACTAGAAGACTCTACTCGGCTCTGCGTTCTCTCAAATTTCAGGGCATGCCCTACCCAAAGCTCCTCAGAATCGTGTTACTGCAATCGCTCATTTGCCCCCGTCTTCGAATTTATAATACGTGCAGCCCTCGTGGATGTCGATGCGTGAGCCGTTCTCCAAATTTTTCTTGGACGCGCCAAGCAACGTCCTGCGTAGCGCGCACGTCACCCCCTAATGCGTCGGAGCTTAAACTTTGTAAATTCATTATCGTTCCTGTACTATTGCGCCTGTACTATACCTCGAGTGCGCAATCAATAAACTACGTCTATCATACCTATCTATCTATATCTCTCTCGTTCACGGTAATCTACGAGCGATTCGATTATAATGGTCTATTTACTCGCGATTTACAGCCGTTAATTATAGCGCGATGAAAATTTTTGTAAAAAAGCGCAGTAAGCTTCGCGCTGTATACGCGCATACATTACACGCGTGCGCGTCCATCGTAAAATTCGAACGACGCCACGAGAAAGTAAGATCCTCGCGCGCGCGCGCGCGCGCACGCGGTGAAGCAGATGACGCCCGTAAACGCCACTGGAGGAATTATTAAATTCACGCCGTAAATCCTCATTGCAAGTGGCGGAAAAAAAAGAGAGAGAGAAAAAAAGTGCAATTATACACGCGTGTTCCCGTTTCTGCTGGAGGAAAAACCAGCCCTGTTTCTATGACCCTCATCAACAAGAGACGGTGAAAGTACAAACGAAAGACTGTCCAGCCGATGCATATATAGATGTGTACGCGAACTGGGTCAGTTATCCTGCTGATTTTAGCGCGCGATTTCGACTGTTATAAAGGGGCTAAGCGCTCTTTTGTGCGCAGCGCCTCGGGAACAGAGGTATCGCCTTTCAAACTGCGCGAGGATAACTTTGATTGCGCGCCGTTGAGATTTTTTTCACCTTTCAATCGCGCACCTCGCTTCGTATACATCTGGATTCCAAGAGTTTTATCGCTTGCAAGCTGACTATATGTCTGATGTTCAGATTAAAGATTCGGGATTAAAACTTTAGAGATTCGCTCTTTATACGAAATACGGAAACGCGTATTTTTATACGCCCGAATAGATTCTGCCCAATTGATTGTATGCGTAGAATGTTTGGCTATAAATATTGAAAGAAGTATTTATAGAATATATTCCAAGTGAGTGGACGTAGATAAACATCTTGGATTGCCACACTTATTCACACGATGAAAAAGTATGTATGTTCCTTAAGTTGGATAAAGAACAGATCACTCAAGTTTCAGCCGAATCTGGGGAGCTGAACATCAGACACTCTTCCCATCGTTGAAGCGATGATTTTAATTCGATATATATACTCGCTTGCAAGGCGTCATAAAAGCGTGTAACATATACATTAACGTAGCAGTTAACGCAGTAATAAAATTTACGACGCTTCTTCAATAAACGAACTCCATCAGATGTTTCGAAGCTGGTACCGATTAAACCGCTAGACCCTATTTCAGTAGCCCAATTTTCGTACAGCAATTACGTACACCGATTGTCGCGCGTATATAACAGTCCGCACATAACTCATCGAAAAGACATATATTATTTACTGTTAATAGAAAGTCGACCTGCTTTATACCGAGTCTACCGGACTGTCATTGATTTACTGCTTATTATAAGCATCTCGCGCCGACGAGGAACAACGGAATATGCTTTTCGGTCGAAATCCAGCGTACATCAGAATTTCGAGGCTGATATATACGTGTCTTTTCAGCGATGCGGTTCGCGCAGGAATCTACGGAAGCGCTACGGATAAATTGGAATTCTTTTTGTCATTTCTGACCTAATTCTGTCCTCGCGCTTTTGACGCGCGCGAGCGCACTTGTCACCGCGGCTACAGGTGGTGTAACTGGTGAATCGATGATTTTACGGTCAGAGTCTTTCAGGCCGATGAATTCTCAACGCGTGATTGTGTCGGGAGAAGAAATCCACGGAAACGTGTACGCGTCCACTGTAGCAAAGCAGTCCCGGGGCATTATTTTTTTCCGCACGATTTTTCGGCGGATCGGCCAGCGATGTCGCGCGTCTTTTGCAATTTATAGATTAGCGCTCGTCCGAGTGAAAGTCGAAGAAAGAGAGAAGAAAAAAGAGCCGAGGTGTCGAACGACTGTGTATGAATATTCATGCGGCTCGGCAGCTCGGAGTGTCGACTCTGATGGATCTCGAAATCTAGGATCCTGACCCCTTTTTTCGAAACGAACATGCCTACGCGCACTGCGCGGAGAAAGCTAACGAAAAAAAAAAACTTGAATTTCCGCAAATCAAAGCTCGAAGGTGACGACGCACTGTTCCAGCAGCACAATAGCACACATCGGATACTCAATCGCAGACGGACTTCATCCGGAGCCGTACATCCACATTGATAATTTATCGCTCACGAGCGTTGCACCAAAAACACGTTGCACATAATATAGCCTTTTCTTGAAAAGCTGCAGCGGACGCGCATTGTTGTCTCGGCTTATTGTGCGCGCGCTTTCCGATCGGCTTTTTCCCATGCGAGCGCGGAGAATAGCTCAAGACGCAGAGTCGTGCGTCTAATTGGTTTCGAGAAATCGACGATGAATGTTTAATGAGACGGCTTTTTACATGATTTACGGTGAGGAGGACGCTGCGTTTTGCCTTGCTAATTTCGCACAATGGGCATGTGCCGTTCAAACGCGGCAAATCAAAAGACTCGAGCGCGCGCGCGCGCGCGCCGGGAGAAAAGGAGGCATATATGTATATAATATCCTCGCGAGGCTCTCTCGGTTTATCGTGGGTAAACACATATATTTTGGAGTATTTACGTACTCGTTCTTTCGGCGTGTAGCACACTTTTTTCGGAGAACGATGAAGGGAGAGAGAGAGAGAGAGAGAGAGAGAGAATTTTTTTCGGACCCGTTTGACAAGGCGAACTTGCGGAGAGGCTGTGCGCGTGTAACGTAACGATTGATCGGTCACCTTTGGTCTGCTCCAAGATCTCGTTGTAATTGCTGACGACGTGCCCGATTATGCTGGCCATTTTGCTGGGGTTGCGCTCGAAGTGGGGCGGTGAGACTGTGGCTGAAAGGAAGAATCGCCGTTAAATACTGCCGAGTCGGCGAGACACTTTGAGCGAAAAAATTCGCTGCTCGATGTTTACACTCGCGAGGTTCGCCGAGGACAGACCTCATTTCGGTGGCGCGAGACCCCGGGGTTATTTATTTACGTCTAACGTAACGTTCGAAAATATTTTAGCGCATAGAACTCGAGTATTTTAATTTACATCGAGTTTCGCAATCGACGCGGCTTCGAATTTCAGACTCGAGAGAATTAATGGCTTCGTATCGAGGCTCGCGAGACACACTACACCGATCTCATTTGCATGAAATTACACCGAAAGGACTCGCCACGTTATAGGATCGTCGCTTTGATCCAATAGAATTTAATTTTTCTCAAAGAGCTGACCGCATTTTTGTTGAGCTTTCGGTTAGAGCGTATAGGCGGAGGATCGCTAGGTCCATTCGGTGAAGTAGCGCTACAGGTACCGTTTTATTTTTGACCGGTACTCGTTTCGTTCGATTGTATACGTTAGCGCCTAGGAGTTATGTAAATTGTTATAATGACATCCTCGAAGCGCGATGTTTATCCGCGATAAGTAAGCGCTCGTGTAGTTATCGCTGCTTACGCAAATGAAATTTCAAGTTAGTAAAATTCGTATAAGAAGCGAGCGATACGGTGTGACTTCAGTCACCTCTTAATTTTAATAATATTTTTAGAAAGTCACGGATAATGTCTAAATGCGGCTATAGATCTTCAAAGCCGCTAAATAGCATTATTTTTCACTAATTAATTTATAGATCACGTAAGGAAAAACTGCTATAAAAAGCTTACGACTAAGCTTGAAAAGCACTTCCAAGTTCGACCACAGAATCGTTGAGAAATCGCAAAAGGACTGGAGCACGAAACTGCCGGAAAATCAAAGTTCACCGACAAAGGAAACGAAAATTCCGAAGAAAACTCACTGCAAATCGGGATCTCCAGCACGTTAATAAATACCTGAACAATGCCGAGTGTCAGCTCGCTGGGGCTGCTCTCCGGCTTACAACTGAGCTCTCCTAAATACTTTAATCTAGAAAGAGAGCGAGAGACTGAGAGAGACAGAGCAAGCAGAATAGCTGTTAGCAAACGATGGTCCGAGCGCGTGTCAAAAACTGACGGTTTTGAAAGAAGAGCCAGTCGGCCGGCGGCCGCGGGCTCCGCTGGCGCAGGAGAGAGGGATCCTTCTCCCTCCCCCGGCATATCGTCTCGCGCCTCCGCATAGACACCTGTACAGCTGCGCCTATACGTATGCACGCGTATAACAGCTATGTACACCGCGGGCTCTCCCGACGCATAGAATGCCTGTTGTGAGCCTAACCGAGTCTCCTCTCCGCGCGTCTGCGTCTGCGCAGCTCCTTGCCGATTATGTCGCCGAGCCGGCAGGAGCTCTGCGGAGTAGAGCAAATCGGCGAACGCGAGCGTGCCGCTCGCTTCGATGGGATGCCAAGGATGCGGGGAGGACTTTCTTGCGCATCAGCGCGCGATTAGGCGTAAAATAACGAGTTCTATAGTATGTGCGCAGTATAGAAGAGATAACGGCCGTCATCCGCGAGAGCGAAGGTAAAACAGTTGCCGATTTTTTTTAACAGCTTCATTAATATACGCTGATCGCGCAGTCGCGAGTTTCTATTGTGGATCGTCATTATGTGAATGCGCGAACAATGAGCGCGTCGTTATTATGCCGTTTTTCTTCTGATTTTTTATTTCCTATCATTTGAATGACAGAATTGTAGGGGTCAAAGGTTTGCACGTGTCTCTGTACAGGTCGGCAGCGGTCTAGCATTCTTCGGGCTTGAATCGCGCATACGATTTTCGATTTGGAAATTCAAAGCGCAGAAAAAGTGCAGCGCCGGAAAATTCCGTTAATTGATAAGAATTTCAAATTCGCCGCTGCCGTATATAGCTGCAACCAGGACTTGCCGATGGTAAATCAAGTTTAGAGCCCGCAACACACGCGCGCGCGCAACTGAAATAATTCATAACGGCGCTTTACAATACGTCATAAAGATACGCACGGATCAATGAGCCGAGCGTGACTTTTGACGGAGAGAAAGGGAGCAACGAAAAATAAGAACCAGGTTTCTAGCTCGCTCGTTCGCTAATGCGCTTCTCGTAAACTTTGGCGGCTTTGACGAGAGCGCATCGGTTAGTGCTTTTTCAGAGTCGCGCTCGCGAGCAACTGGTCGAGAGTTTATACGAGGACGCTTCGCGATCTTGAACTTATGGTCGACGCGAGCTTTGTAAATCTGTGCCGTGCCGGCGAATCCGAGAGCTCTGCAACCGAAATATCAGGGGCTCACGTACACGCGCCTTTCTGCGGGAACTTTTTATAACTCAAGTAAATGCTCTCTTTCAATAATAATGCGCGTATAGAATTACTGAGATATTTTGCTTTATAAATTTAGTTTCAATTTTACATAAGATCTTTTATACATATATCCAGGAAAATATTTCCTTAATTCAAAACGTGTCTTTAATACTAATCTTAATTCAAGCGAACATCAAAGTTTTAATTTACAACTTTAATTTCACAATAGTGTCTTTAAGTCATCTCTGGTACTTTGGTAGAAATTTCGCTATAAAATATATCATAATATCATCATAATTTATGATGAGTATTGTTATAACATAATATAATCATAACTGATCATATTACATTAGGATGATCATATTATAATCGTAACTAATCATACTATGTTACCACATAGCATAATTGATTATATTTAATACTAATGGGAGCGGGATTTATAATGACATTATGGGCTGTATTATACCTATTCACCATAAAATATAGTATATTATTGGGATAAATCCGTTCTATTTTCTATAACAGAGAAGTTTTTATAAATAAAGTTCATCGAAGAAATCATGCTTTTAAATTTATTTTATTCTTTCTTATTTATTAGTTTTTTTATTAAAACAAAAATATTTTCTAAAAACGAATAATTTTTTTTATTTCAGCGAGCGGACGATCACAAAGCCTCCTCTGAATCTTGCGCCTGTTCGCAGCCACGCGGTAGCGCTTTCAAAGAGTCATAAAGACGCGCATAGGCGTAAATCATAAGCCAGTGATAGTCTGCCGACCCCCTCGAGTTTACTGTAAGTACACTGTATCAAATAGGACGTGAGCCGTGGAGGCAGTCCCTCTTCCCCCCCCCCCTCTCTCCCATATTAACTGGTCGAAAACGAAACCGGATTCTCAAGCCGAGAGAAAAAGTTGAGGAGCTCGCGTCTATAACGGCACACCACCTCAAACGGGATCGGCTACATCTCCAAAAATGTAGGCGAGTCCATGACTTCCTCGATAGTCAACAAAAAGTGGAACAACTGAGTCTAGACTTTCCTCAACCATATACAATTTGTGGGTCAGGGTCGAGATGAGTCGTCGCGCTAATGAATCGCCGATATGTATAGGCGAAATTCGATTTCAGTGGGTGGACCAAACACGTGAAAGCATTTTCATAGAGTTTCTGGCCCAGTTTCGATTATGCTGTAGTTTCGGCATTGCAGTCGCCAAAACTTATTATTTCTACTGACGTGTTTTAGAGCCGATCGGTAATATAGTCTGGGAGTCCTGGCACTTTTACTCCACTCGCAGTTAACTGGTCGAGTTTTGTTTTCAAAAAAATGTATTGAATTAACTGATCGAACATTCGAAATATTCTTTGAATCAAGTAATATATATAAATAAAAATTATTAGTTTCCGAATTTTTCCTGTGCAAATTCATTAGATGATGACGGTTGAAACTTTGGTGTCGAACTTTATCCTTCAGGGTGTTAATGGAAACTGCACGTAATTCATTTTCGCTCCGGAAAAAGTATACCCTGTTATTGGCATTGGTATGCGAGATTTTTCTCTTTCAGAATGACCTAAGGAACAAGAAAAAGAAGTAGGTGTACTTTCAATAAAAATGCTTGCAATTTCAGGAGAGAGTTGTTTCCGAAATTTGGTGGATTTGCGCATGTACACCTTATGATTATAAATATTTATACGCGTTAACTTTAATTTTAAAGAAATCCTTTGCTGTAAACGTTTTTAGCGCGGTGCAATAAGAAACTGAATTAATCACATTACCATTTGCCAATTAATGCTTTTCTATCCTATTCATATTGAAATTAAAAACACGATATATCTGCTGTTAATCCGATCAGTTTTCTCCTAGCTAATTTATCATAAAGTTTTTTCATGAACCGTATCACCGCTCCTCTGGATTAGCACAACTTAGAATCTTAGCGAAGTTTGATTTGAGACAGTTTGAATGTTTTTTTTCACGGATAGATTCTTTTTTATGGCAGAATATCGATATATATACGTTTAAAACGTTCAATATATTTTTATTAAGTTTTCAAAGAATTTAAAAAAAAAATTTGAAATCTACAGATTTATCAGTTTATTTTCAATTCCACACGAATAAATCAAAAAGAATCTATCCATCAAACATTAATTGAATCATTATCGTTTTCCACCTCGAAATACTGACAGTGCTAATCGTTCCAAGGAATCTCGACTTCGTTAATCTTTGCACTATGCAAATGCAGTATGTTGCATTCTTTTTATTTAGATACACTATTATACATAATATTATCAATTTCTGATTGTATAATATAACCAGTAATATTAATACAATGATAAACAGACAGTCGTGTTTGTCACGTCTTGAGATGTTTCAGTATTTTGAAAAAGAAACTTTAATGTCGTCTGATACAGACGTGACCAACCTGAAAGGAAAACCGGTGTACGCGAGTCCGAAGAGTAAGCGAGAGCGAGGCAGATAGTCCTATCACAAAACTCTTGAGCTGTGCGTATCAGGAAGAAGCATCGCTGAATACATGGGTAGCCATTGGTTATTGTTAATTTTATTACTCGCTAGAACTAATTTTCGAAATAATTCATACAACAATCTTTTTACAATCACATTATTAAAATATTTTTTGGTTCTCTTACATAATCGATATTACAACATTTTTTAAATCTGTTTATGTATATAAAAAAAACATATTCCTGTCCGCCAAAAGATATTTTTCCCTGGTTTAAAATGACGGAAAATCGATGTTATTTCTATATAACATCATCGATTCTTGGTCATTTTGAGTTAGGCAATTCGTGATTATATTAAATAAGTAAATTAATAACAATGTAAACCATCTTTGAAAATTAATTGACATACGTAATTACTGTTCTATGCATCTATTTGTGCACAAAAAAACTTAAATTAATTAAAGCTGACAAGTATAAATATATGATGTAAGGTCATTAACATTTATTTTAATTAGAGTTGACTTATAAAAATAGAATAATTGCAGATTTTTTTCTGCATATCTATTTGAATTAGTATATTGTCGTTATTACATATTGTTTTTAACAAACCAGTATTTTGCTTTTCATTTATTATAATACGAATGGTTTCTAGAGACACGAAAATGACACTTGATATTAATTAATTAGAGATTCATTGACTCGACGCCTACTTTACGTTTAACTTTATTCAAACACATTCGAGGAATAAAAATAACTATTATTGAGCAATATTTGCATGTTAAAAAACTATACAATCTTATTATGATCATCATTTGAATTTCAAACTAACTTGAATTAAAATTAGCGTGAGCTTTGCACAAAGCGAATGCATAATGGGTACATACATGTTTAGTAAATCAATGCAAACAATCAGTGTAAAAAGTCATATTACACACAATGTATATTGTGCATTTAAATGGATCATTGGTATCGTTATCAGTCTAGTGTTCCAGAATTATACACTCTATACGAAGATTCTTTAAGACAATTGCAAAATAGTCTTTAATTCCGAAAAAGTTGACTTATTGGTCGGTATTACGAAACTATTCAGAAATGAATTAACGAATGAAGCATCTTGGGTGAAATTCGTAACTAACTATGAAAATTGTCGATGGCTACACTTCCGTTACTTAGGATTACATCAAGTTGATGAAATAATAAATGGGTTAGTTTACAAAATTATTGAAACTTAATTCATTGATCGCAATATAAGTTATTGTATTCAGAATCTGTGGTTCAGAGCAGTAAGTTTGGAAAAGTTGTTCAAGCAACTTGATCTTCCCGAAAGTCAACAATCTGGAACTCATTATTGAAATCCGTAGTTCAACTGTAGCTGTACATATTTTCAAATTACTGCATTTTCGATTTGCCATGGGGCACTTCGTTATTATTCTGTTCATTTTGTTCGACCTTCATGTTCGGCTTCTTCTTGACATAAGTTTTGTAGTAGAACTCTCCAAAGAGAATTATCATAAAGAGGTTCTGAGGTATGAAGATACCTGCCGTCCAACGTGGGAAACCACAGTCTTCGGTCCAAAGTAACTGCGAGAAGTGTATCAGGATCAGGAAGAACTGGCCTAGCTGGAGCTGTGTAATGTACTTTTTCCACCACGGATCCGCGATTTTGAATGAACTTACCAGGTAGTGTGTGTACATGACTACGTGGACGAATGAATTTACTAGACCTGAGAACATTAAAGAAGTGGCTTGAATTTGATATCAAATCGATGAATCGGCAAATGCTTCTTAATAAATAATTCAAATCGAGGCATCGAATTATTGATTGTTGACGAACTTTGTAAGTGTATGCGTTCATGCATTTTAAAAACAGTTTATATTCTCGAGAATTTGGTACACAATTGCCATCATACATAATTTCTTTAAATATTAAATATCTAAATTTTGATTTCTGTTTCTACAATGTGTCCAATAGATGGCGACATGCCTCTTTCTGTATGCGAGAGTACACTCCTGCAAGAGAAAGACGCACGCCGAGATCATATAAATACCGCTTCCTTTGGAAGTGGCGGACGTCTAAGAAGGCTGTCAGAGCCTTACTGAGGAGTCCACTCTGACAGCTCGGATGTACAGTGCAGAGCCTATAATTGAAAATTAATTTTGTGGCTCGAGGAGAACGATAGAGTTCTTTTCCATTAAATCATTTCTTTAAACCTTGAAACTCAGTGATTGGCTAAGAATCAAAAAGAAAATATGCAAGAATCGTTGCATACTTTTTTAAGTTTAATTTTATTCTTGCGAGTAATGTATGCACGTGCACAATCACAGGAATTTAATCAATATTGAAAACTAAAAAACTATGTGTAGAGAATCCTGAAAAATTGGTAATTCATCTGCCAAATATATTATTAATTTTTATTTTTTTAACTATACTTTTAAAGTATATTTAATCACAATTTAAAACGTGAAAAAATAGTAAAAAATTAATTCCTTAATCACAATATGAATTTGACAACTACAAGGCATTAAAAAAAATTTTATATCGTACGGCTTACTGACACACAAAAAATAAAATTATTTTTTCTTAAATTTCATATCTTGAAAAACACAATTTAACAAGAATCTCCTTTCCTAAAAAAGTGATGACCGGAAGTTCTGAAGCCTAAAAATGAAGTTAGTTAACAAACAAATATTCGATCTGAATAAGGTCTACATTTCAATTACTTTCAATCCTGTACAAGTATTAAAGTAGACTTGAATTCCGAAATTTATGTAAAGCAAGTAATATAATTGTTTTATATGAATTAAATACAGACTCAAATTTTATTCTAAATACAAAAATTAAAATCAATATATTCTAATTATTGAAAACTAAATTTTAATTATTTAAGGGGATCCGATAGTCACTAATGATCCGTCACTAACGGTACGATCAAGAAGTACTGAGATCGAATAAATATAAGGAATTACGCAAATTCAAGAGATACTTGCCCTTCGTCTCGGTATTACCTATCGGAATCAAAATGTTCAGGTATTGGGTATTTTCAATTTCAATTCCCGATATTCAATTTTATTAATCGATGGAACTTTATAGTTAATCTATAGCGTGTGATTTGCGTTTCTTAATGATTCTTTTTTTTTCATAAAGAATTGTAGTTTAACTAATTTTTTAAATCAAAATTTTATTTTGCGGAGAAAAATTTTTATTGCAGATAAACTGCCGTTTTACCCATTTACTGTACCCATATTTTAGTCGTACTTTGATCGCATGTGAAGCGGGATCATAATTTTAGTCCTTAACGTAAAAAACAAGAGAAAAAACGAATTCGTCGTGTCACCGTTCTACACTATCGACCAATAAAATTTTTGGATAACGCTCTGAATTGGCTCATAAGCACTCTGAATTGGCTCTATTCGACGTATAATCTCTATCTCCTTTTTATAGAGTGATTTATTTATATGATGAACGCATAGTTTAAAATTTGAAGTAGAACAAACCGACAAAATTAAAATTGGGAGAAAAATGCGAACGAAAATCAGTTACGTCAGGTTACGGCTACTGATTTTCGTTCGCATTTTTCTCCCCAATACCTGAACATTTTGATTCCAAACCGTGTATGCCGACAGGTAATACCGAGACGAAGGGCAAGTATCTCTTGAATTTGCGTAATTCCCTATATTTATTCGATCTCAGCACTTCTTTATCGTACCGTTAGTGACGGGTCATTAGTGGCTATCGGATCCCCTTAAAACTAATGAATCGATGCAATGTTTACCTATAAATGTACCGTGACCACCAGCTATAAATTTAACGCCAGCCCAGGTGCACAGAACCATACCAGCATGATGATAAACATGAAGGAAGGAGATTTGATTATGTTTTTTTCGAAGAACAAAAAAGACCGTATCAAGAAGGTCAATAATTTTCACGATGAAATACATATATACGGTGAAGGCGATCTAGAATATAAAAAATAAAAATAGTTATAATCTTTTCTTAATATTTAAATATTATGATTGAATTAACTGTAAGTACGAATAAATGCAAGTGTCATCTATATTTAGTCCAAACTTTTTTGTAAATCTAGCATTGACTTATTCTAGACATTTAAATGTAAAATTACAAAACAGATTATAAAAAAGTTTTACCGCTATAGCTCTCGGAGTGTTTGAGTAGTCAACTGGTTCACATGTAAAGCTGTAATCGGTCAGCCATCCTAGGACGCAGGCCTTAAATTGTAAAATAGATGTAGAAACGAATTGTCAAGGTACTAGTTAAAAAGTTGTAAATTACCAGCTCACCTTGTAAAAAAGATAACTACTCATGATTATTTGTACAACATTGTATATTTGCATGATTAACTCTAGTTTCATTGGTGGCCTATTAGCCATCAAGCTCGGACCCAGTCTGTAGACAAAGTGCAAGTAAAATGCTACAAGTCCTAGAACTAACCATGGTGATGACATCAAGGGCAGAACATTCGTTCTGGGATCTGTAATGCAACACGAATTGAAAATGATTTTCGTAGTGGGTGGTTTTTACATAATTCAAATTTATCTATTATTATGATTTTTTATCAAGAGAATTTTCAAATTCTAATTGCTAATAATAAAACGTTAGATGTTGAACCTTTACTTTACT
The DNA here is from genome assembly GCA_018906965.1 of Philotrypesis tridentata. Taxonomy (NCBI): domain Eukaryota; kingdom Metazoa; phylum Arthropoda; class Insecta; order Hymenoptera; family Pteromalidae; genus Philotrypesis; species Philotrypesis tridentata. The sequence goes on along the minus strand of JACCIB010000011.1, from coordinate 4,295,612 downwards.
TTGTTGTTCAATCTCGTTGATTGTACACACAAATTTCTAATCTAAAAAAGTGAAAAGAAAGAAAGATAAGCAAATGTGTGAAGCGTCTGAAATGCCCGAAGTAACGATTTTTTTACAAATGTTTCAGATAAAGTATTCTTAGTGAAAATTAGTTCTGAAAGAACATCTTTTGATTTGCCAATCGCACTGCACGACTCCATTAAATTTAAAAAAAGAACATTTTGAAAACATTCATTCAAATTTAACTACCATCGAGTGTACGTCTCGTGCGAGTTATTTGAGAAATTCGCTGAGCTATCAGAAAGTTTTTTGTGCGTGCTAAATCTTAAGAAATGTCAATTGATATCGCTCAAAAGCAATCAGATCATCATCTCGTAATCACCCGCTTGTTGGTATTCTCATAATCGTCCAACGGTAAGAAGAAACAAAAGTCGTTCAACGTTACCTGATATCTCATCATTTATGTATCGATATCCACGAACAATTTCTTTGATAATTGTTCCCATTTTGTCTGACAATCTGCGCGAGCTCCACTCGAAAGTCTTGTGATTTGCGCACTCTTTTAATGTCAAGTCCAGGTCGCACTATAAGTTTAGCAGTGAATTCAACGCGCAGGCAATTCCATCCACGCTAGAGCTCTGAGCCAGCTACTGGAGCAATTTTGAGATTTCGGCAGCCCTCCGACCCGCCCAACCACCACAGAATACCAACTGCAACTAACAGACTTTTCTGTTGGCTTCTAGCACCTATCAAATTATTCCACCTATTGTATTGTAATTATGTTACGCTATCACATTCTCCGCTTAAGTTATGTACACTTAAATCGATACCTTTCTTCGCTGAGCTTTAGAAAAAAATTGGATTGAAACAGCCGTAGATAGCAGATACGACTATAGCTGCCGACTGACCGCTTTCGTGGTACCTATATAAGACACGACTCCCTCTCCGTCGGCTCGAAAATTCTATAATGCAAAGTATATCATGGCTATAGAGATCTCTGCATTTTTACGTTGCCTGTTGCGGGTATAGCGCGCATCAACTTCTGTTTCTCATGACCAATTGATCTTTTATTTTCTTACCTTTTTTATTTTCGCAGGTCGTTCTCAAAAATAATGTTGCTGTAACTAATCTTTTACTAAATCCTCTATTAATACAGGAATCATATTCTTAGGTTATGCACTAAATCCTCTATTCATGGAAGAATCATATTGGTAACACTAAATTTTCTGTTCATACAATAATTATACTTGTAAATTTTGCACACAGTAGGTATGCCATATGTAGCTCCATAACTGTGGCCGTTTTAGTACAGTATTTTTGTATAGTCATTCGGCTTGTGTCACAAAGTTGGAAGCGATAGAATTTTGTTTTGAGACATGATTATTCAATCGAGGATGTATTGATGCTCTTCAGTAAGCAAATTTAAACAAAGTATAGTAATTTTAAGACCGGATGTTATGAAGCCAAAATTCGCTGTAGCATGGTTCGTAAATTCAGTGCGCTTGCATTGTAAATGTCATTTGTAAAATTCTAATGTAATTCACATTTTGATTTTTAGTTTTTGATTTTTTATTTTGTACGTATAAGCATAGTAAAATAATTATTGATATAATTCTACTCTGTAAATAAACTTAAGTAAAAAACAGCTGTTTCATAGTGAATATTCACTATTGTATTAAGTGAAAAGCTTTTCACTGCGAAATAGTGAGTATACGCTGCGCAATCTAGCAGAAAATCGCTATTTAAATAACTAATTTTTAATTTTTCAATAAGCGATTAAACGCTATTTCCACAGTGCATATTCATTTTTATAAAAATTGATACCCTGTGCCATCTTCTAGAATTCCACCAATTAAATAACTAATTTAAAACTTTTCAATAAGCGAATAAACGCTGGTTCCTTTAGCAAATATACATTTTTATAAATGTTTAATACAAAAAAAATACTTATATTTCCATAATTAGTTTACATGTATAAACATATATACATATATATATATATATATATGGGTGATTCTTTGACAAATCGAGCGCGCCATTTTTTATCCCCCCCCCCCAAATATTTTTAAAACATTCTTTACGAACCTATGAGTGCCTCTGAATTTTTTCAGATTTTTCCCATCACTTTTATTGAAGTTACAGAGGCTCAAAGTTGGCATTGTAAGCAGTATTTGCATTTTTTGCCTATTTTCGTTGTTTTGTAGCTCCTCAGGGAAACATTTTTAACGATAAAGGCATACAACATTTTTTTTAGTAAATTTGCTCTAGTTTAAGGCAAAAATATTGCCAAAGTCATATATATATGTTTGCTTCTACGTATAAACCTTTAAACCTTAAATTCAAGTTTTCAGCTTGATCGATCATCAATATCGAAGCCACAAAAATTTGAAAAAATAGTTTAACTCATAATAAAAGAACCTGTGAAAGTCCCAGACTGTCAGAGACCTTGGTTTCTCTGTGAGAAATAAATATAACAGCTCATTTATTAAAAAACACAAGTTTATTAAAAATGACTTGTTTGACGCATCAAAAATTTAGGTAAAACAGTGAAATATTAGCCTAATTCATCGAAATTTTGTTGCACTATACTATAAAAATGCTATAGAATATCCCCATACAATCAGTTCTAACATTTATAATAATTAAAATAAACTAAATAAGATTTTATACTTTGAAAAGTGCACCCGGTGCCATATACTCCATATATAATAGTTTCAAGGATATTTGACTTATATAAAAGTCAATAAACCATTAATTATAATGAATACATCCATGCTCATTATTCATTTTTATTTAGTTTTATTTAAAAACAAATTTTAAAAAGCATTTTTTAACAGAGAGCAAATTAAGCTCTAGCAGATAAGGAATTATCTTTCCATCTCTCTCTAATAAATGCATAAATGTACCAAAATTAGACTTTAGAACAAATAAAAAATGTTTAGGAAAGATTGACGGTAAAAAAAGTAGATGAGAATATTCTATGGGATCTAATGAACAAACCAGAGTAGGTCAGAAAAGCCAAAAAACATTTATTATATACAAAAATAATGTTGTAAAACAAAAAAATATAGCAACGGGAAAAAACGAAGCGAAATTAAGAAAAATCTCAAGAATACTTTTTGTCTTAGAATTTTTTTTACTATTTAAATATATTTTTTTCAGATAGGAAATCCAATTTTTTGTTTTGACAAGTGATTTTTTTATTTTTTTAGCTTACCATAGTAGCTCCATCTTGTTCTAGGAGTTTGGCAGGCACTTTTGTACTGAAAAAAGGTAGCTTCAGGAATTTTTTGGTACTCATAATCCGAAGTGAACTTTCACTTTTGCTACTATTAAGGCATAAATGTATTATAACATAGTTGCCCCATATATATAACTTTTGAAAGTATTTTTTTGAAAATTAGATAAAATTTCTTTAAAAACTCCTATCCATGTCTATAGTGAAAAATGCTTCCCTGAGAAGCTATGAATTTTTTAAAATTAGCAAAAAATCCAAAAAAACCTAATCTGACCAACATTGACCTCCTGTAGCTCAGAGATAATCGATGCAAAAAGTCTGAAAAAATTAAGGGAAGTTATTTCATCAAGTTGAAGTGATTTAATATGGTTAGAAAAAAATTTTAATTTTGATCGGTCGATTTGAGAATCACCCATTATATATAATTTAATTACGGAAATAATAAAGTATTTATTAATAATAATTCCATTACTAATTGTTAAAAAATGGATCTAGCAATTGATCACAATTTCGTCTAATTATGAAATTAATGAAAAGGATAAATAATAATAGAATTTCGGTAAAAATGTTTTTACAGCTTTTTTATTCAATTAACACTGAAAGAATAACAGCAAGTAAAACCATAAAGTTTGTTTTTAGAAGATGCAATCCTATAGTGTTATTACTGCAAACCAAAGCAATTATTATTCAATTATTACCAGATGGTGATGTGATACCTTCGTGGAAAAAGTGTTGGTCATTGTCTAAACTGGCGTATCCCAGTATAAATCTTAAGGATAGATGTTAGAATAATTTATATTAATTATAAGCCCTGATGAGGAGTCGGAACGACTCGAAACGTCGGTAATTTTGAATAAATATATTTTACTGGCTCGAAGAGATGCATATTGGTTTTTTCTATTATTAATTTATTATGTTCTTATACGACAAAGTCCATACTTATTGATATAGTGAATATTCACTGGATGATTATTGTACTAGCACCATTTTATAAACTCTACGTCACTATAATAGGCAGTGCATACTCACTAATTATTTAAGCCACTATAGTTTACTTTCAAATTAGTGAACATTCACTATTTTGAAAAGTAAAATTAATATCATGAAATTTTTCAGTTTCTAAATAGTGAGTTACAACTTTGCAATAAAAAAACTTTGATTTCGCTTATTTAATAGTAAAAATTTCACTATTCTGAAACTTATAAACGGTTTACTCATTCAAATAGTGAAAATTTCACTCAAATTGTTTTAGAGAGTAAGCCTCATAAGTACATAGAATTTTGTGTATAACAATATTTGTTTGCACTAAGTAAGTGTCATTATGGAATCATTTCCAGTGGCGCATGAAGCGTTGCATTCGTGCGTAGACTGCTACACATGCATGAGTCGTCGATCGTCAAAGCATAACCCCAGTACGTATATCTGTTAATGTTGCACCACAATCAACGTTTTGACAAAATTCAAACGAGTAGTTTACTTACGCGTTCAGTGTACAACATTTAAAAACAATAGTTTTTAATGTTTTACAAATTAAGTAAGCTTGAACAGTCGTTTCAGAGATGGAATTGGAAGACGCGATCAATAAATAATTTCATATTGTTGTTGAAAACTACAATACTATGTAAAGAAAAAATACCGACTCGCCACAGAGACTATCGCTTATGCAAAGAATTTTTGTTGCGTGTTGATTTTATTGCGTAGTCTAAAATTCACACTATTTGCAATTATAATACAATTATAATATGTCTATTTATTCACGGAAAGTTCGCCTGGTTGTATGAAATAAAGATATTTGCATCTGCGACACTTTCGAGCCTATTCGTGAGCATCGGGGAGGGTGGGAGTAAAAGCGAAGAAGTCCTTTGCGAAAGTGTGCCCATCCTTCTTGCTATAAGGATTCCCTCTCACCGATAAATAGTATTAAAGCTCGGTTGGTTCTGCAAATAAGCTAAGTTTTCAAACGTTCATCACCGTAAATAGTGAAACGTGCTATTTATTTACTCCCTGTAATCTCGCTTTGGATTTTAAACTTGTACGTTGTTTTGTTAAAGTTTTTTTTCATGAAGACAGATTTAGCAATAATAAATCTCTTGAATCCGCGCTGCTAACTTTAGAGTTTTATAGCAGTACACTAGTTCTTATAAACTAATAAATAATGGAGAGCACTGGAATTTACGGATCGTGAGGGTTACAGTGATGGGACATCGGGTTTGTATTACCGTAGATACAGTTGTTTGGAAACCGAAACCTTCATCATTAATCGCCGATGGTTCATTCATTCCTTTAATTCCACTAATTTTTTTCACTTGTTGCATGTATACGTAATTTTATGTAACATAAAAAATTATACCGTGGATTAAAAATTTAATTTATCAGGCACAGTCGTCTTCGACAAGTTCCGAAAAGGAACTAAAATAAAGTAAAAATTACACAACGCGCAGTGCCATTGTTATCCATGACTCATAATACAAATTTTAATAATCGTTTTGTAGTGTCTTCCCCCAGTTTACTACATTATTGTTTATTAGTATATTTATCTAATTATTGTTTATTTATTTAATTATCGTTGTTTTATTTATTTAATTATTTAAGAATTAGAACAAAAAAGTTCTTCGGCGTTTCTTTGAAATAAGATACAAAATTTACTAGAATATCTCATAAAAAATCGAAGACGGGCACTAAACTCCTAAAACCCACTCCCGCATAATACGAGCGTGAAAGCAACGAGTTGAGCGCATATAATCATGCGGTGACTTATAGCCTTGGCTGCGAAGAACCAGGAAAGTTCGCTATTAATTGAAATACCGAATTTTCAAAGTCCAATTTCACGTTATTGAGATTTCGCGATGGTTTAGCAGGCAAAATAACCCAACATCTTCTCAACCGATTCAATGAGGAAAGAAAAAAATATATAATTATAGTTACACTTTTTCTTAAGTATACGTGGTTTACACTGTAGCGTGATCGATGTCTAATGGAATTAATTAGTGTTTCAGAATTGATTTGATAAAAAAAATTATTTGGCTTGTACTAATATTTGCCGAAATTATGTGATCAATACTAATTGACTAGTGTTTTCATAATATGAGAACAACAGGTTAGAAACAAACCAAATATCGAGATCTTCAATTATATCTGTTTTTCACGAAGAGCCTCGATACCGGCTAAATGCTCAAATAGCACCGGATTCCAACTCTTTCTGGGGGGAGGGGGGAGGGTATAATATTTAAATAAATTCACCGTCACTCCTCAATTATTCCGCCCACAATCAATGTAAGTTTGAAGGCACACTTCGAATTTTTAACAGATTTTATAACCGTATATGTAATTTTAAATTATAAATTAAATTTGCAGTTTAGAAATCGAAACGAACTGCAGTTGAATATATATTCTATAGTATGAACGGTCAAAGAATTTGACCTAGAAAAAAAAATCGGTGTAAATAGCAACAAGCCGACGCGACGAGTGCAAAACAGCTCTGAACAGTAATTCGCAACTATCGCACTCTCATTTTTCTAGGCGGGGAGACTGACATTTTTCCCGAATATTTAATCGCGTCTAATTAGTGAAAGTCAAAACATAAATTGCGATGGGTAGTTTTGAAACGGATGCGAGATAGGATCTTCAAACTTCCACTGAAATAGAACCGTCTTCAAGCCTCCCCGAAGTAGGCTATTTTCTCTCTCGGCCGTCAATGTTTAAATAAACAGATGTAACGAAACGAAATAAAATACTGCAGCGCAGATCCTCCTATATCTAATTACAAAAATTTGTAAAGTGGTATACATAGTATGGGCATATAGGTGCATAGGCAGATTGGGCTCACAACATAAATAAAATTACCTCGATAAAATTTTACGACTCAATTATTACGAGATAGAATCACAAAATGGTTAGACTATATAGAATTTCAATAAATTATTCGCTAAGTAGATCTGGTGCAAACGGATTTTCCTGCTACTAGATAGTGCATTTTATACTTTCCCCATCCGACTCCGTGCAGACAAAAATTCTTAATTAGTTCTACAACTGCATTTAAAATTACCTGGAGAGTAAATAGCAAGTATCGATGATTTCTCCGGTTAAAAGAATAGCCAGAGTAAAGTACTCCATTATTTTCCATTCATGAGCCAGAGAGCCCAGTCGTCGATGCTATATCGTCGATATAACACAAAAGTATAATCGGCTATTAAGTAATGAAGGTAGCGAGTTTTGCAATGAATTTTATTATCGAAATTTTTACAAAAATTTCAGTGGTACGCGTGCAACAATTAAGGATGAAATTCGTAGTACCCATCAAAATTTCTGCGGAGTCGGAGTATCTTGGTCACAAAAAAGCTTACACTATCATTGCGACTAAACGACCACAAAGCGAGAAAATGCGCTATTTACGTCTTTTCTAGCTCTGCGGTATAGTTCGAGCATCATCGCTGCCTCGTGGCGCGTTGATCTCGCGATATTAACATACAATGGGTAGCCATTGACCGAGGCGCAATGAGGAAGTTTTTAGATCCTTGGCTACGTTATTGTAATGGAAAATTACGGCTGCCTAAAGTTCAAGTATTTCTCAAATCTGTGCCCGCACGAACAGTGAATAAAGTAAATAAATAAATTAAACGACCGAAGGGGCAGTAACGTTCGGGGTACCGACCGAACACGATCTTATCGCGATTTTCTGAAAAGCTTATCATCGGTATTGCTCGCGTTTAACATTAATAGCGCGCCGTTGATTATTCGAGGCAGAAAAAGTGCTCTGTAATGCAGCTTGCTGTGCAGAAACTGACGCGCACAAGCCAAACCGTATAAGCATGCGGCACGTTTATTATCATTTTCAGCATACGAAGCTCCCAGGAGATTTTTAGACTAGAACACATTTTCTCCGTCGTCGAATCAGTCAAGTTGCAAACTGGCTGTATGTCAAACATGTTATATCAAAGATAGCATCGCGTACACGCGCCTGTACCCCTCCCTCCCGCCGCGAGCCTATGCAGAAAAATCAATTCGCCTCATTTAATGACATGTTAATGAACCTGTGTTTCATTTAGCTTGAAGTTCAGGGAACTCGCGGACTCTCTTCCGTCACTTGCACTCGGCGATGACGAACCGACTGATAACGCACGCGCGCTGGGCCGCGCGCCGTGAAAATCGCACGGCTCGGCCACGAATCTTATCGCGCGGTCGCAGTTACCGAACACGAGCGGAGGTAGAGACGCCAATTTAACATTGTAATTAAGAGGAAGCGAACAGAGAAAATTGATGCAGTTCAACTGAATCAATCTGGTATACCCACGTGTCGAATTCATTGTGAATATTGACCTACTATTTTGTATACATGCGTATGAGCAGCCGGGAATTTCTCGGCAAAGTTGAAATATTATCGAGAGAGGCAAGATTTTGAAAAATCTGGTCTTCGAAGATCCGGTACACGCACACGCGTGTCGATTGATTTATTTAAGACGCGCGATTTTATCCTCGATCCCTACGGCATCAGATCGCCAATGTACACTTATACCGCTTATCTTTCTACATGTATATACCGACGACTATTATCAAATTTTTCCGGGTTGCGAGTATGCACGTGTGCGCAGAGTCTATTAAGCTCTAGCACCGATGAATTGCGGTGCAGCTGCGCAAATGGAATTCCTTCTTTAAGCTGTCATCGTTTCCATCATCATTACTTCCTTCATTATCTGCCTACCCATTTACGATTTCTTCCCCATATCGTTAACGGATAAAAGGAACCGAGTAAAATCATCTGTTAAATGTATGATTCTCTCAATGTACTTATCAACTGTATTGTTAACTGAATTATTTTGAATTCTTCAATTCCAACGATAGAAAGTTAACAAATTAAACATTGTAAAAGCAAAGTGCGATGAATCTGTTAAAATTCTTCGTCGCATTAATCTTCGAGCAAATTGCCACGTGAACTGGATATGCATGTAACTCTGAAACCGCAACTAAATCACTTTATTATCTATCGATTAATCAGAGCTTCAAAACATCCGGCCATCGTTTTAAAAGAGGATAAATACAAAATCCAAAGAAATACCGATTTCACTTATACTCTTACTTTTTGTAAATCAGAACCACTTTGCGATAAAAGAAAACATAATTTCAGAGTTTAGTGCAAAAAATCTATCTTTTATTGAACATATATACACTGACCTTCCAAAATAATCTTTTTACGAATACATAATATATGCTGTTTGTTTATTACCGCAATGTCTACAATGCTAATCAGTTTCCGGGCTTCGAATATTGTATAGTTCCTTCCATAAGTTTACATACCAAACTACTTAGCGAATTTAATTTTACCACTTATTGTGTTCGTATTTTCTTACTCGCAGAATAATTCCTTTTATTCTGATCAATATATGTACATTGTATAATTTTGTTATCGATAATCATCAAAATCTATCGTTGTCGAACTCTTCAGAATTATTTATGAAATAGCTATCAATGAATATGTATAATTTTAATTATAAATTTTAATGCATCCATTAATGTAAGATAAAGAGTTTGGAAACAGCACATCAATGGGTTATTAATACACAGTTGATTAAGTGGCCTATTATTGCACGTGTGCCATCCTTACTCTGGAATAGATCAATGAAGATATTAGCATAGTACATGCTATTTTTTAGCACAATTTTTCAAATCCACAGTCTCGTTTTTCTGTGATACAAGCAGCCCATTTTCGCACCGTATTTATTCACGCATTCGCGAGGTATTCATGGTGATGTAATCGGCTACTTGGGTCGCGGATTATATGCGTGACTAAAATACGGATTTAGGTCTCGCTGTGCTATAACAGTATGCGATTCGATACGGGTGCGGAAGGTGGTTATTTAGTTCATAAAACGTTTTCTGCATTCGTGTGAGAAAGTTACATGAGCTAAAAATTGTCATCATCAGTATCGAGCTGTATTTACCACGAATGTCTAATCTTGCTAAAAATGCGATTTTTAGATAAGAGAGACACAAAAGAATAAACATAAATAAATACGTAAAATAAAAAAATAACGTTATTGGCGAGAGCTACATCTTTATAGTTCTTTTTCCATACTGTTTCTTACGACTGATTATACATTGTATCCAAAAAATAACTCAAATCGCGCGCGGAGCACGTGCTGAATTCCTTGCACAGAAAAATTACTTAATTCATATCTATCCAATTTGAAATGGCAGTTCTTGGAGAGGGTCAAAGTAACAAGTATACTATGATTGTTGAGATATTTCATATCTTTGTTTTTATTTCAAATAGAAAAAACTTACAGGATACTACATTGTACTGCCGTAAATAAAGTCAAACGCAACTGGATGTTGTGCAGCGATGCACACGTGTAGTCGATCGGTTCGAGAATAGGAGCAAATGTCTGCAAATTTGTCTATATACTCGTGGCTATGTGTGTGTACGTGCATTCACGTGTATTTGTATAGGAAGGTTCATACTCATTTCAATAGATTTATACATATACGTAGGTATCAATTTTCTTCGAAATGTAATTATAATATACTAATCTACGTTCTGACTTGAAGAAAAAAAGGTACTTATGCTTAAAATATATACTTTAAGAACTTAAAGAAAGTATTTAAATATTTTTTAGTTAAACATTTAATTTTATAGTGCTTGTACTTTGTTAAATATTGTACTTACAGACGCTAAATAAACTCTACAAAAAATACCCCTACGCAAACGTATTTTACTGCACAAAAGTTTATCCTACACAAATATTAGCTTCACGGTAATTTTATATTTTTTAAGTTGTATTACAAAAAATTTTTTTACATATTTTCGATTATTTTCAGTAAATGCACGACGAAAATAACTGTATAGCTAATAATTGTCTAGTGTTTATTTACAGTTAATTTTTCAAGTACCAATTACTCATTTACCTTTTTCATCATGATTTCGATAATATCCTTTCCTCTTAACCGTCACAAGTAAAAACAGGCGTTGGTAACTATCTTTAGTAAAGTATTTCGCATGCCACTGAAATTATTTGTATAATGTCCATAAAAATAATCAATTTCTACCCTCTCAGAGATCTGAACTAATCGAACCTATGAATATGCTAAAATATGCATAATTGACTGTAATTGAGTTACAAACTTCGTAACTGTTGACGCCACCTTTTTAAAGTATTGAATCAATTAGATAATTCGGAGTACAACTTTGTTATTTTGCTGAGCAATCGCTACGTGATATACTCACAAAGTATTCTTAGTTTATCATAACATTTGTATAAATCAATATTGATGTTTAATATTTATGTAAAATTCTTATTTTGAATTGTAACCACATATATGATTAAAAATAATTAAAAGGTGAATTTTTTGTCAAATAACGACAATAATAATCCATATCTTCCTGTAAATAACTTTTTTCTACCAGGATATATGTTTATCAATCTTATACTCATTATTTATTGTTCTAGCATCCAAAAATTAATATTGTGTAACTTTTTGATTAGCGTATTGAATTTTTCCCAATAATCTGTACAATAATAAGGTACATAGCACCAAAAAACATTTTTCTGCCCTCCCCCCAGTCGGAAAGCTTCAACTTTCTGGCCAGTGCGGTGATTTAAGTTACCGCTTTCCGACGCCGTCGAGTAGAAAAATAGTACACAAACCATAGACAGTAAAGAAAAGCCTCGGATCACATGTGATTGTGATCCGAGACATTGCTTGTTTTACTGGCCTTGGGTAGTAATATACTAATGATTTCCAAATTTCTAGACTACGTTCAGATATGGAATCATAAATACTTTAATAGTAAAGTAAAATTAAAAAAAATCCTTGTATGTTATACTTAACGTAGTACGATTGGTAAGACTATAAAAAAAAAATATTGACCGATGCAGATTCTTGAGTCTACTCGATCCAAGTGTCTGTAATTAATTAAGGCACTTCTAGTTATTTAACAGGTATTGTTAAATTTAAGACTGCATTTAGATAGCGCAATATTTTTTATAAATTTGTGGTTACAATACAAATTTGTATTATGAAAATATGTTTGGCTATGAGATTAATAGTAAACAATATCTTAAAATACGATGTTTAAACAAAAAAATTTTAAACTTATCAGCGCCACCTAAATATAAACTTCTGTACATTGCACAGAAATGTACAGTACTCTATCGGTAACAGTCGTTAAAATCGGTAACCGATCGACCCATGCTACCAACGATCTTCTCAGTCTTTCTCTTACCGATCGAGTAAGGCTAGAGATTTTGGCTCCAATTATAAATCATCTGTCGATGAATCGTAAATTTTAACCCCTGGCTACAGGTAAACATTTTATCCTTAATTTTAACATATATAAATTCACTTTTCCATTCTAAACAACGTAACGTATTTTAAAGTAATATTATTATCACCCTCACGAAAGAGAACTTTATGTATAGATTTTTACTCCATCTTTTTGTCTACTTTCGTGTATCCATTAGCATGACCATTAGAATGACCATTGGCGTGACCATTAGTGTGACCATTGGTGTAACCATTGGTGTGCCCATTAGAGTGCCCATTCTTGTAGCCGTTTGAATGGCCGTTTGTGCACGCATTTCCATTGGAAAATCCGCCATTAGCCTTGAGTTTCTCCTGGACAGTCTTATCACTTTTCACGCTTGGTTTTTTATTGTAATTCGCGATGTAGAATGATCCGAAGAGATAGATGAAGAGCGCGGCGTTAACGAGGAGAAGACCTGACAGTGTCCTAGGGTAGTCGCAATCTCTCATTAGGACCTGTACAAAAATTAAATTATTTAATCTTATATCAATTAAATGTAAAAATACCATGTATACCAATACAGTGTAATGACGTTCGATTGCTACTTGTGCTCAATTTTTTTATCTCGACTGGAAAATAATACATTGAATAAGAACGACTAAAAATACATTTTTCCAGTCGAAGTGATGATTTTGTAATCTTATGGAGAAAATAATTATTTCGAAAGTGAAAAACCCCCCGGTATACATACCATATTTTTCATTACAAGGGCCGAAAAACCCATATATATTGTCAAGAGCGTAAAATTATAATTTAGCTTTAGTTATTTACCTGTGCATTGTGAATCAAGATAATTGTGAACTGGACTAGCTGGAGCGACGTGAGATGCTTTTTCCACCACAAATATTTTTGCATCTGAGGTCCGATGGCTGCGAGCATGTAGTAGGTATACATAAGAATATGGATGAAAGCATTAATAACTCCTAGAAGGGTTCCATTTCCACCGGCAACGAAATGAACACCGATCCACGCGCAAATTGGCATCATGGCGTGATGATATAGGTGGAGAAACGAAATTTGTCGGTCCTTCTTTCTCAACACAAAGAACACGGTGTCCAGAAGCTCAATTAGTTTACATATGAAGTACATGTAGACACCTCTGGCCATCTAAAAAATTGTGAATTTGTTTGGGTGAAATTGATGTAGTCGATGTGATATGATTGCAAAAGTTGAAGGATGAAAAGCTTACCCTCATAGCTTTTGGACTAGTGGAATAGTCAACGGGTTGACATGTGAAACTGTAGTCGTACAGCCAACCAGCCATTAGTCCCTCATAAAAAAGGTAAATGCTAAGCAATACCTGTATGAAATTGTAGACAATGAGAGTTTTCCTAAGGGTAAAAGGTTTTCTGTTCCTCATTATCATTGGACCCAACGATGTGCAGCAGTACAGGTACGAGAAAATGATCGTTAAAAGTGGAACAGGTCCGGATATCAGGAACCAGTTTTCCGTTCGTTTATCTGTTGGTTTGAATAAAGTAATTACATTAATACATTTATTGGTTCAATATAATAGTTGGATTGTTTTACTTTTAAAAGAATTATTAATTACCATTTCTATTATATACGAGATCGTTGTAATACTCCACAATGCCCGACATCTTAGTTTCTGTATTTGTACTAAGATCTGAAATAACAAAATCAAGAAAAATCTTTAATTTTTTTATACTTTTACCATATTAAAATAATCTCCGTTAAAAATATACAATTTTTCCCTCAGTTTAACAATACACTTGTATTGTATATTTGAACGAAGTACAGTGATGTTGTATTAAACACTCATTTGTTAATTTAAGCACTGATAAAGGTGGAAGAAATATGAATAAAGGACATTTTTATTTTTAATGTTAATATAATTCTAGATAGTTGTTGGTATATTTACACTTATCAACTAAATTGTTAAGTACATGATAATACAGCAGTAATATTCTTTTTGAAATATGATTGTCTGCTGATTATACATTAAAGTCAATTTTTTTTTCATTTCAAGCTCATTGTTCATTTGTCCAAGATTAGCCGTAATCCCATTAACTACTTTGTAGAGGAGATAGTAGACAAATTTTTCAAACGTTGAAAACTAGTTTTTATTATCAAAATATTCTGATAAGAAATGAAACGTATAAGTAATGAACAAAAATGTAAATGTAGTTGCTATATAATAACTAATAGCTATACATTATAATAATTAAAGGTTCTATTTTTATAAGCTTGCTAAACCAGAAAATTTCATAGCTGTTTGCATTTTCTATAGTAGTTTAGAATTTTGCAACATAGCTTGATATTCTACATGGAGCAATGCACTTATTATAAGACTTGTTTCTGGAAATTGTATTTTAGAAATTTTTGATTGCCTTTATATTTTCAATGTATCAACTTACTCAGTTTTTGTAATACTTAATGTCACTTTATCTTAAACAAGTTTGACATTACTTAAATTCGGCCCGAAAAATACAAATCTTTTGATATCATTTTATAAATCTATATACGATTTTCTATGACTACTGAAATTCTAATTTATAATGCGTAATCAAAATGCAAATAATGAAAGCACACTAAATAACTAAAATTTTATCATAAATAACAACAGAAAAATCTTCAGTAGACTACGATTAATAATGGAAGTAATATTCTCAGGTAGCAATTGATAAAATATTGTTTGACAAAACTTATGTGAATAAATGAAATCAAATTTTTAAATAAAAAAGTACTTCGCTTATGTATTAGTACAACTTTGAAGGAGTAAAATAAGATATTGAACATTTCGTTTCGTTCTCTCAGAGGCTCAAAATCGTGCACGTCGCTGAGAAATAAATTAGCTCTTTGACCAACGTATAACTGTAACTATACCATAGTAGTGCCTGAACATAATAGAATGAAAAAAAAATATTTATTTTTTTTATATTTGTATCCGACCATGTTCACGTAATATCTAATAGTCATAGCTAGGACTCATTTCACTCCAGTGCCACTAAAGGTGCTCTATATCAAGAAAACAGTAAATAATAAATTTCTAATATTTTTTTTCCTCAACGATAGAAAAAAAAGTTTTCATCCATGCAGTAATTATTGAAATGTATCTCAAAAACATTTCACTAGAAAGTTTTAAAATGATCACTGCATGTGGAGAAACCTTGTTGTTCTATTTTTGAAGATAACCAATATTATAAACTTATGCAAAGAGATAAAGAATAATAAAAAAAGTAGATAAAATAGGTAAAAGTGTAGATTAGAGACAGCTACTAGGGTTTATACAGTACTGTTAAAACATAGAGGCTGCATTTTTGTCAGATCGGCCAATATTCCTAAAAAGTAGTTTACTTACGTTAATATTTTATTATATATATAATATTATCTGATACTCATAGATTATATTTAAAGTATGGATGCTAATAAAAGTGTGAACAAAGCATTAATAATATGTCGTCGCTTCGTACGAAGACTAGCACCGTTCAGATTTCTATCGAAAATTAACACGGTTCATTTTATTAACGAAGACTAGCACAATTCAGATTATTGCCGGGAAGAGTAGCATGTTTCGAAAGTTCCGGTGAGAATAAATTCGAGAAATAATTAAAAACAAGGAATTCTCAGATTTTTTTCTCGAAAACTATGGATTTTATAAATATTTCATAACATAAAAAATGGCTTGGTATTTATCAAAGAATGCTCTTAATTTTTTTAGTCATTTAGAATGTTTTGAGAAATTTCAATTTCACGACTTTTCGAAAAATAAAAAATTGTACCGGTTCATTCTAAAAAAATTTGAGTGTTTTTTGAGTCATTCTAAGGTTTTTTATTCTTATGAAATTTTTATGAAATTTCAGTTTTCAAGAAAACTTCGTACGGAGCGACGATGTATACTATATCAATTGCAGTACAGCACTATACTGGTCAGTTGTTTTGTTACAACTCCCGTAGAAGTTTGACTCCCGTACTGTTATATCAACTAGTTATATAGATAAACAATCGGCACTACATATGCGTTTTCGAGCTTGTGTAAGTAGCCGTTCAAGTTCGTATCAAGGTGAGCAAGTTTTGCATGAAACGTGCGAATATCGTTTTATTCCCAACCTGATTACTCTTACTTTTATGCAATTAAAGTCTTATAGATTTACTATTCTTTGTGTTAACTTCTCCATCAATTGAGAATACGCGTTATTTTTATCATTTTATTCCGTACGCATTAATTATTTTTATAGCTTCAGTGTGACCTAAATCCACACATAAATTCGTAATTTAAGCACTTGATTATGTAACTCGCTACGTTCCTGCATTGACTTCGCGGTGAAGTAATCGATTGCTTATATTACGAATAATCGTGTACGGATTTGGGTAATCTTTAGGTATTATAAAATTATGTGCTATACTTGTGACCTGACTGTCCAACACACGAAGTGAATATCACCCTCACTACGTTCAGGTATTAACTATACGCTGTACAATAATGAGCTAAACTTAATTTACATGTATCGCAATATGCTATTTTTTATTATACTGTTAATACGAACCTAATAGTATTAAAATCATGCTATGATTCATAGCTAATTTCAAATTTATATTAAATAATAATAATAATAATAATAATAATAATAATATTAATAATAATAAAATTAATACTATAATCGTATTGAAAATTATCATAATTTTATAGTAATTAAAGAAGATGTTACATAATTATATAATGTTACAAAATGTTATCCTTATAATATGATTGATCAAAAAATGTTCTTACTATTGGAAAATGTCAGAACTACTCAGTGAACATAATTATGTTATATGAAAATACGAAAAAATGAAGGTTTGTTTATCACAGCGTTAAAAAAGCGAAAGTAAGTATAAAACTGGTTATGAGGCGAGGTCACATTTTTCTTACCTAATTTCGAAAATTTCTTGAAATTACATGCTTATGATAAAAAATGCATTCCATGCTAATTATTAATATAATCTTTTTTTGCTACACCTCACACGTACGTAATTATTTCTATAATTTTTGCTAAATGATCCAAACAATGCCGAATAAAAAGAAGATGAAACTAATAGTTCACGAGATAGCTGTTTCTTTCATGCAATATTTAAGAATTAATACACAAATAATGATCGATTATCAATAAACAATTAGAATGAAACTTGTGAAGGTACAATAGGTTACTATAACAGTATCTATTATAAAAATTTATGAGCCATTATAAAAGTTATCCCTGTATATACTTAGTCACACTTTATCGAAGATTTATTAAATTAATTATTGCATATATCTTATTTTAATATTCTTTCGTTGACTTATATCGATCTCTCCGAGGCAGTGGTTATGAAAGGGTTCAAGAAAACAAAATCCCTTTCTTACAAAACGACGTTTCGGCGATCATTGTCGCCCTCATCGCCCTGATCGCCGAAACGTCGTTTTGTAAGAAAGGGATATTGTTTTCTTAAACCCTTTCATAACCACTGCCTCGGAGAGATCGATATAAGTCAATGAAAGAATATTAAAAAATCACCGAGGGATAAAATCATATTAGATAGTGTATACACACTCATCTAAATACATTTATATCTTATTTTATTATCAAAAGAATGCTATACTAACGTTACTACCAGTGAATTGGTTTATATTTATTGTTTCCTTCTATTAATTTCTCGTATTTGTTACGTGCTAAACTCGCTAATAGTTCAAAGTAATACATAGCGAAAATAATTGAAACCTTTCCAAAACGTAGTACTATATTATGAAATACATCTTTGATTGTATATAATATAATTTTTGTTCTCTTTTTAGCAAATTTTGTTATTGTATGATTGCAATCTCAAATTGAGCTTTAATTGCATTAATCGAGAAGCAATCACCAGCACAATAAAACAATTAAAATAGATAAATATGTACCTATCCCCTGAATGGTGTATTTATATCGTTGTGATCACTTTTATGAATATTCATTAACCTCTATTCCCCCATACTTCATACTAAGGCAACAAAGAAACAAATGATAGGACGATATTAAATACAACTTTTTCATAACTAAAAAGAAATTCAGGTACCGTTAAATCTATTGATATTGATTTTACGTCTTAAATACCGATGTAAGACGTAAAAGCATGTTGAAGTTTAACAAAGAAGAAGCTCAAAATATGGCAAGCTCATCATACTCTAAATAGCAGTATTAATAGTAAAAAAGTAACCAATATTATCAAAATCAGAGTAATAGTATGCGTTGCAGATTAGTTGACGACAATACACCTACAGCCTAAAACAATAGATGGAATTGAACAAGGTACATATTCGTGACTTCCGCGATTTATATTCAAGTTTTTTCCTCACTCGATTGCGCGCATAATTATTTTCTGCGCAAAAAAATGACTATTTGAAGGTGGGTTATCAATTAGCAATGTAATTCATGAATATTGACATCTTTAATATACGATATCGTTATATGGACGCATTATGTTCAGCAATTGGCAAAGGCAACAAATATCGTAAATAGTTTAATCGAATAAAAAATAATCATTTACGATCAATTAGCGACTTCATCACTGCGCTGCTTGAGTAATACTGTATACATGTTTCGCGAGCGCTCTCGAAGCAGCGAATTCGGTTTCATAAAAGCGAGAAAAAAAAATTATTATCATCGTCGTAAGGAAACTCATTATTACAAAACGATGATTTCACATTTTCCACTCGATTGCCATAAATTTTCCCCGATAGAGGCTAATAATAATTGTCAATTCTTTAAAATCCTCCAGCTGCGTTGCAAACAGAAGAAGAAATCGATGCGCACGAAGCGACGAGCCGCGGCGGATTAATCAGCGGTGACCTGGCGCGTGGTGGTATGCCCGTGTGGATTTCCTGTTTATTGTCGATTACTGACTCGAGTTCACTAATATTTTTCGTCTGAACCTGTAATGGGCATTAATTTACGATAATTTTCATCGATTACAATATATAATGCGTGGTATGCGACGTTACAGCATGAGTATGTCGCAATGGACTCTTCGACCACGTTGATTGATAGTTTACGCCAAAGTCATCAATAATCCGGACGTGGATACAATGTAGGAGCTAAAAATAATTTTAATTATAATATTGAGAAAAAAAGCGAAAGATTGCGCGCGTGATTTCGAGAGCGAAATTTTGCATCCACGTGCGAATTTCGATGAGTCCAGAACGCTACTCTCTGGAACCTTGAAGTCTGCAATTCTGAGGAAAAAAAATACCTCATTTGTGTGAGGCACGTAGCTCCATTACACTGCGTTGAACAGAAAAGTGAGATATTAAAATTCACTTTTGAGGAATTCTTACGACGTGAATCGCTCGAATCGTATGATTTTTGTCAATTAGCAACTCGAGGATGTGATAATATGGAATATTATTATTTCTGGCGAGGAACATACGAGGTCAAATATTTATATATTTACTAAAAATAAAAATGAATTCAAATGAAGCATGGATTTAATTGACGTTCCTGCCATTGCAACTCCAGGCGATGGAATATTGCTTCAATTCCAGAAATATATGAACCACGTGCTTGGGTACTTTGCAAAAATTGAACGGCATCCATTACTAGCGCTAATAGCTATTAGAATAAAAAGATTTTAAAAAACGCAATTCGCAAATATTAGATGCAGAACATAGCGATCACTTTTTTAGTGTTCGAATTCCTATGTGTCGCCCAATTGCGTTGCGCAAAATGCTTTAAACCCAGGTGCGCGATCAGCTTCCGCAATGCAATCATTAAAATGTTTTGTTAGCGGCGTTACCAACAAGTTCACGTACATAGCAAAACTGCTTTTTTTCTTAATTAAAAAGGATCAGATTCGATATTTATCAGCGGTTGTTTATAGGTGTGTACCAAAGTACACAAGAATTTGGTAAACAAGATTTTCATGATAATAATTTTTAAATATACAAATGAGTCTTGATTGTCTTGGATATCAATACAGTGTAATTAAGTTGGTAAAAAGCAGAGGCCATGAAAGGATTATTATAGATTTCATTAAATTTCTTGGCAAATACGGCATTGATATATTAATGTAAGCAATACGGTTAGACTTCAATTACAGTATTTCCAGTTTTCGATATAAGTAAGTAGCGTGAATAAAGATGTAAATTATTGGGGTTGCCGATTTTTACTTAATATAAATAATATTTTTCATTTTAGAGCTCAACGCGTAGTTTTCTTAGAAAATAGTTTATGATTATGGGGTCGCGTGATAAAATGTTACGCGCGGAATCATCTAGTACACGTGAAGAGAAGATAGAAATCTTTGAATTTTCGACCCAGTTTTGGTATTTTAATCATACATACCATGAATATTCGTAAACAAGTTTTACTTTACGCTTATGAAACAAAGTTTCATTAAATTGCAAGTACATGCAATGTAATTGACATTTTATAGTTGAAAAAAAAACAATGATAATTTTTTGTTGATAGTGTGTTAGAATCATGTTTTAATCAATACAGATAATATTAATAGGCTGTATATAATTATATATATAGCCTTACCAAAGAAAGTAACGGTTACATACATATTTAGTCGCTGTGTAGCTAATAATATGTTTCCAAAAAGACCATATCACTTTGAGCCGAGTATTAAACAATTTTTAGTTTTATGATGAAGTTAATTTAAATATCTACATTATAGCTGTTATTTATCTGTTTATTCTATCGTCTGATTCCCCCTCTCTCGTCCCTTTATATTTTCTCTATTTTTATTTGTATCAATCTTTCTGTTAGACTTTTGTCAAACAGAAACAAAATGTTACAATCGACTAAAATATTAAATTTGGCATATTTGCCATAATGTTCTGCTCAATAACCTTCGTCACTAGATCGGTTCTCTAGATGGAATCCATCATAGAATTTGCGCACTGATTTGTAACTTTTGAAAAAATCTATCATACCTTGACAAATGCTTATTAAAAAAAATGTTAATAAGTTGGAGATAGCTTTTTATTTACAGCAGAGGAAGTCGAGCATGGCATTGCTTCATTAATACATATACGAAGATAAGTACGCAATGAAATTAAAAAAATTTCTTGAAAATTGCCGCAACAATGTTTACTACTAATATTACTTGCTAAAGAGGTACTATTTATGTTCATTTTTTGTGAACAAAAAAAAATGGAGGATGTTAACGCATCGATGCAATGAAAGTACGATTATCGCACTGCAGACATTACCAAGCGTTAATTACTGTTAATGACAAAAATGCAAATGTTTGGAAAAAAATTCACTTTTTTTTCAAAACTTCAATCGAAACGAATGACAAGCAGAATCGAAGGCAAAGAAATTTTCGGAAATGTCTTCACATCGTCCGACGAAGAACTACCACGATGTACAGGATCACTGCGGTACCTGTGAAAATTAGCGGTTTCATAATACGGAATTTATGTCGCTTACAAACTTAGTCAAACAGACTAGCCGGCAATTCGTTCCGGTGCGCGTCTACTTTGGCTATAACTCTGGAATACCATGAAAAAAAGAAGTGACAAGTTTGTGTACTACAAGTCCATTCAACTCGTTAGCTCGACGGGAATTTGCATTGTTAATCAGGGTAATATCGCGCTGTCAATTTTGAACTCGCGAGTTAATAAATGAGCGAGTGATCAGCGAGGCTCGCGGCAAAAACGCCTCGGAACCGAGTCTCACATTCGTGAATCTGTCTGACTAATCATCGCGATTTCGTAGACAAAGGAGAAGATTATGCGACGACATTGACATTGGCCTCCATTCCTCCGGAATATCGCGATAGATCGTGGATGCAACCACGACTTATCCGAAACTTATATGCAGAGTAATTGGGTTTTTATGTTTCCGCGAATCTTCCTTTGCGCGTATAGTGCAATCGCGAGAGCCTGAGCTCTCGAGAGGATGCATTGGACGCATCGCTGGGTTTCTCGGACGTCCGTGAAAAAAAAAGAAAGAGAAAAACGACGTCTGCGCATGTATATATGATGTTTCTAAAGAGCTGTACATGCATCATACAGTCGTTTAGAAAAACATCAGTAATTAAAATTATCCTTTCCTAATCGAGAAATTCCATGTGTTTTGTACTGAAACTGTCAATTGAATCACATGACAGTTATGTGAAGCGTTTCGTTTCAATAATTTTAATTACCCTTTTCTAATAGAAAAATTCCATGCGTTTTACTGAAACTGTCAATTCTACTCGCACGACAGTAGCGATTCGCAAACCTCCTATTTTTCTCGCGTAAAGCCCTTGTTAGAGCGCTCGCCATTATTGTCTAGTCACAGAATTTCTCACGCCTACAACGGATAATGCTATGCTTCTCAGTGTAGACTTTCCCGGCAATTTTATCCCATATACGTCACAGTCATCTACACAGAGAATTGTATATTGCAAATACCCTTCGTAAATTAATGAATAATAAATTGTGTGCAACAGTATGCGCGTTTCGTCCAACCGATTTATTGCACAAACCCGCGATTCGGCCAGCGTTCGGTCAGTCCGCGAGTGAAACGCAAATTGCGTGCGTTAGTCAGTGAGAGCTAGGGATCAACCGCAGTCCTAGCAAAAAAAGAAGAAATGGCCGGCCGGCGCTCGCTAGACTTGCAACACACGATCCTTCGCGCACACGATTTTAACGCTTTGGATCTATCGATCGGTATACGCGTTGCTGCGAGCTCGCGATAATGAAGGCGAAGGAAATAAGGAAGCGGGGTAAAAAGAAAAACATGTTAAACTAAACGAGCTTCTGGAATGAAATAAGGCTCAGCTCTCTGAAATCTGAAAATACGTTTTTGCAATTTCCGTTGAATGAAGAATGGTGCTTTACAGAAGCAGTGATTGACGGTTTGTTCGTTGATTAATCAGTGGCCTGCACAAAGATGAATGAAAAATTGTGATTCCCCTTTTTTTATGAATGAGCCTCGCGTATTGATGTTTTCATGGCTTATTTCTACAGATTGTTATAGTTATTTAAGAAGTTTAGGAATGCAGATGTTTTGCCCAAGAAACATAATTGTTAATTTAATGAATTTTATTGGATTCATCATTTTAAAATAAAAAAAATTGTTCAACTTCAAATTTTCTCAGAATTAATATCCACCGTTTTCGCTGGTTTTCACTACAGCTTCATATAAAATATTTTTCCATCCCATATAGCGTGCTTCCATTTACGTCTACAACCTAACGAAAGCGTAACGATAATTGCGCACTGATGAAATCGAGTTAATTTTAATATTCTTTTTTATATACATTAACAGTAAAATTTAATTCGATTAAACTTTATTATAAAGCAAATTTTCCTGAATACATTTTTCGTTTTTTATTGTCATATGTCCACTTTTGGTGGGCATTTGAAACTAAAACGTCTTTTATAAGTACATACCAGTCATCACGTAAACCTAAATAAAGTTCGAAACCGTTCGAATTTCTTTTGATAAAATCATAATGAGAATTTCTGGTCTAAGGGTTATGAATGTAAATTTTGGTTCTTTGAAAAAAAATGGTAGTTTCAAAATGGTTCTGAAAACAAAATTTTGTAATTAAATAAAAAAAAATTTTTTGTTCAAAATAAAATAAAATTAACTAATTGTTTTGTTCATTCAAAAAGATTTTTCTTTCGGATGACATACATTTTCACCAAAAACCTTTCTTTTGTTTCGACAATATTACTTCTCTTAGTACAAAAATTACAAAAATAAACTGATACTATTTAAAAGTTTCTATTGAAATAATAATATTGAAATAATAATTAGATATGCGAAATAGTATTAATCTCATGTACACTTTTGTTAGAAATGTTGATTTTCCTTATGCTTACCATCAATAGATAGTGAAAGTGGATTATTTTTATTATTTGCGTAGCTAAACATCAACCATCAGCATCACATTATTATATTTCACATGATTGTAGAGAAATTGTTGCTTCGTCATTAAAATGCACAAGAAAGTATACCTAAATTGTTGAGAGTATTAGCTGTATACATACGAACATACGACGATAGATCATTTGCCTATCGCAATTTGTTGATTTTCCCTAACAACCAAAATGGCAACCATAACCATTATATTTAGCACCTAATGCCATAATTTGACAATATAACAGCCCTTCTCAGATTGTGATTTCCAAAAAGAAAATTTACTCTGACCTACCGTTTCGACAAAAAGTGGAATCAAAGCATGCCCTGAATCAATTTTAGAATTATTGTGCGAAAATTTACGTGAAAAAAGCGAACAAAGCATCGTGAGCGATTCTATGAATATCACAAGCTTTTTTTGCTTTCATAATTACGTAAACCACATCAGCCTATGCACAATGAATAAATCTCTCAATTTCATAAAACGAAGCTTTTTTCCATGTATAGCACAGTATTTGCAAAACCATGTAATTTTCCAGATTAATTTTCTCACGTATAAACACGATCATTTTCGTAGAGACTTGCTTTTCACGATCTATATGCCCTACAGACCCAGACAGAAATGGGCTCGTAAATTTAGCACGGCTCTTCTTTCAATTTTCCAATCCGATACACGCAACTGAAGAGATCCAAACGCAAAAAAAGTTATTTCACTCGTGACCGAAAAAATCATTTCACTCATCTCTAGAAGTTGAACTCACCTGCAGACGAAGAAATCTCTGTCCACCCTCCCGCCTCCCTCCTGTCGTGAAAAACTCCTCCTTGGACTCTTCAGCAGCCCCACGATTCCTAAGCCAACTAACCTCGACGTTCGATGGTCGGATGGGATGCGGCGGAAGGCAAAAAACGATGAATGGAAAAAAGAAAAATGTACGAGGCACGCGAGTCTGTACAGTCCGAGCACTGGACCACTGACTGACTGGATACTGCTACACCGGAGGCGATCGGCATACAGGCTCTCCGCGACGAGTCCCCCACACGGTGTACCACGTGCGAGTAAGTATATATATATATATAGATATGTATATATGGTATATGTACACGTATACGAGTGTAGTGTGCGTGCAGCACGTTAAAGTGACATGCGTCAGTGACTATACGTGCTCCAGGCGAGACAGACACTGCACTGGCCGATTTGTTCGCGACCGAAGCGAATTTAACCTTTCGGCAGGTATCGCGGAACGTTGGAGGACGCGATCGGTAGTAGGGGTTCGTGAATGACGAAGGGTAATCGAAAACTAAAATGTTGCACATTGCCAGTTGGAATGTCGGCGGATCGTTTAGCGGAATTTCTCCTGGCGGTTCCCAGTAGGATGGATCCTGCTCGCAGTTCGACAACTTTTTGGATTTTTGCAATTGGTCAAATTTTGTACAGCGATTCGAAAATCATTGGGACGTTAAATTTATGCAGTATGGCCTATTTGAAGAAGCTCATCGATGCTGCTTAGTTTTATTGAATTTTTTTTCTTATTCAAAGTTGACAAAGTGTGGGCTCATGCTCTTTAAACGCGTCGTCAATACCGCACCGCCAATATATAAATATTAATTGCTTCATTAATATACAGTGAATAAATTACATTGTGCACTTTGTGAATTATGGCTGTTCTGCTGTAGATCGGTGAAAATATTTACCTCGTGATTAATTCGCTTCGCTCGCCGAAATCGGCAAGGACGCGACGGATTTTAAGGTGCAAATTTCTCCGCGCAACATTTTCACCATTATTTTCAGGTGGATTTATTCCGCTAACGTACGTGACACTCGGAGCCAAATTATCCAACGACCTTGCCTTGCTACGTACATATTTCCTTTCCTTTCCTCTACATTTTTTTTCCCTCCAGCGCTGATTGTCATTTATATTCTTTGTCTTCTTCTTCTTATTCTTCTTCTTCTTCTTCTTCTTCTTCTTCTTCTTCTTCTTCTTTATTTCGCTCTTTCACACTCGCGCATTTCTATTTAGAAATTTGAAATCTCACGCGGAAAGAAACCGCTATTATCTGCCGTCATTTTCGCGCGAAATTTACTTTTGAAATGTTCTTCTGCCACTCGGCCGCTGGACCCTTTTTTTCTTTTATTAATTCCTATCCTTGAGTCGTAATAGACCCCATTCATTGTTTACTTTCGTTTTCGACGACTATACGTCCGAGTGCCGCGATTCCTCTGCGCAATACGACACTACAGAGCATAAAATAAAAATTAATGCACATTTCGAATCGTGAGGTCGTCTGCAGCACTTTCACAACTTCCACTCTCTAGTATCAGTCGAGAAAATTAAGCAATCGACTTTGAGACAATGCTATATGGATCTTTCCAAGAAACTGATTGAATAGTCACCTACTTCAAGGGGGGGGGGGTGTGATGTGTGTCTTACGAATAACCAGTCGATCGATAATGATCGATGCACGTCGACTGAATACAGGTGCTGGTGTGTGCTTGCTGCGAAATTGGGTCAGCGGAGGGCCGCGAGCGAACACTGTCTTATGCGTTTTATTGGACATTATGGGAAGGGATGTAAGAGTGGCTGGAACAACCTGGCTCGGTTGCCGTGAAGAATTTTATTGTTATAGAGGGCTGGAGAATCGCGTTGATCTTTTAAAAAGCTTGTAATATACATTATGCTCGAACGAGTGTATGAGCGACGCCATGTTGAAGATATTATTATTATTATTATTATTATTATTATTGTTATTATTATTATCATCATTATTGTTGTTGTTATTATTTTTATTATTAGATAACAATAATATTATGAATAATTAAAAAAAATGTAAGCAGAGAAATTTAAAAGTTACAGAAAATTAGAAAAAATTTAAATTTCACATTAAAACATCGCCGAGAAAACGTAATTAATATTCATTTATTTTTTTTAACATAATTTTACGGACAATTAATGTCGTTTATATAACAACACAATATAAAAAAATATAATTATAAACAAAGATACTTATATATAAAAAGAAAAACAATATCTAATGGAGTACTCTAGATAATAAAGTTTGTTTTCGACTATCCGAAATTTCGAATTCAATTTGGTTTAGCAAAGCGAACATAATTTGTGACGCAAATGAGACTAATTCACAGAATCGCGTAAAATAAATTGAATTCAAGTACCTTGCATATGAACCATAGATTAATGGTATTGTAGCGAATCAATGATGAAGCGGTAATAAAGCGATAGGAAATTTTAACTTGTAAATTTGGGTTCTCCCATTTCATATCGTAACTGGATTCACTGGATTTGAAAATTCTCTCAGTTAGTCCACGTTGCTTGAACAGAACGTAAGGGTCCAGCGTAGCGCATTAATGCATTCCAATTTCGTATTTTCTATAAAATTTTGATCGTGTATAATTGGTTCTTATTGTCGAGGGATTCGATCCACATGCGTAATGCACATCGTGTTTATTTAACTTAATATTTCGTTAGAGTCATCATAAAATTTATCTCTTCGAAACATCACCAGGAGTTTGCCCCTTAAACTCGATTGATAGAAGAGTTGAGAAAAAGCAGCCGTAAAACGGCACAGCATAGACTCGTAGTCTCATAGGAGAAGAAGAAAAGGAAAAGAGGCGGAGGTCGGCCAGTGAAGTGCAGGTCCGTAAACTGGAATTCGCAAGTCCGTGTTCTACACATAAGGAAAGAAAACGATGCATTGCCTATACGGTGAGGTAATCGCGTATTGCCTTAGAAACTCAATGGTGTTTACGCTTGAAGAAGAGTATACTTTTATGGATCAAGTTGAAGTTTTGTGTATTTGCTCGTTTGGTGTCATGTGATTATTGTATTCATCAAGATTTAAATATTTTTAACGATTGAATTTTTGTGAAGATCTTCTGTTATAAAATGTGACAGGCATAGCCTAAAATAATGAATAAGTCAAAGAATCCAATGTAGGTTATCAATGTTGAAAAATAAATTAGAAAAACCGACGAGATTTTAATACTCATTTGAATGAAACAATAGGAACGAGACGTTTTATCGCGATTCGACGATTCTTTAATTTTGTGCTTTACTTGACCTCTGACATCGCATCCTTATAAATGAAAATCTCATTAGGTAATTCCCTGGTAGAAACTTAACGATAATTTAGCTAAGTTCTTTATAAGTTAGCTAAGTTAAAATGAAATTAGCTAATTTATCGTTAAGATTCTACCAGGGTTGAAGTGGAAATTTTGAGACGATTCAAGGATAGACGTGCAGTGTGAAAAATGATTTTTTTTTAAATTTAGAAAGGTGAAATACTGCTTTGATGTGAGCAGGAAAAATATTTGGCATTGACACCTGCATCTGTCTACGTTAATATCGAGCTATCCACTTACTCTTCGTTGACGCAATACTTAAGTCCACGCATAAAATAAATAGGAGAAGAAAACGAGCGAATTCGAACAGCAGCTGTGACAAAATAATTAATATATATGACTCACTTTTTTATTCCAGTAACATAGTGTTTCATAGAATAGAAATTAAAGTGTGAAAAATCAACTGTCCTATTATTTATGTAACAAATATTCGATAACAAACCTTCAAAAATATATAGAAGAATATACAGAAACTTCATTGGTCCTTGGATGCGCTATGATCGTGTGCACCCTCATCGTGCAGTAACCTCGATTAATACATTACGTCGTCCCGTGAGACATTGTCTAGACGAGAAGATTGCTGTATCACTGCAAAGCGGTCATACTAGACTTATACAAATTATGCATTAGTTCTCTCGGTTTAGTGACGCACATATGACAGGTCGATCGGAATCTTAAATTTCCAATTTTAATTGGTCTTGGATGGGGGATGGGGGGATAAGTTTGATGTATAGATAAAACGGCATCATTTGCGATATAAATTCAAGGTGTTGTGTGCTATTGTTGTTATTCTTTTGCAATAAAGTTTATATCATTAACATTCTGGATATTTAATTCTATGTTTGAATAATTCATTATGTGCTAAATTGCACCACCATGTCACATCCTAGGCACGCCAGTGGATGTATGAGCATGATACGATGATTATGCAGTTTGTTAAGTTTGATCTTCATTCTATAGAACATAAATAAAAGATGAATAATTTCCGATAAATTTGGTATGCTACGAAACGTAAGATTGTCAGAAATGAGTAGTCAAATAATTTGTAGGTACAGATTATTTAATGTTTCCGCTTACGTGGCACAATACTTTTTATGCGCAAAGAATTTCCCCAAACGCCATCATTTTTACTACTAAGAAATTAAAAAAAAATTGATGATGACTTTGTTAGATTGCAAGGAAGAGAAGTTTATTTATTTTGTGTAAGTGAGATTTGTTTTCCACCAATATATTTTTTACTTTTTATGTCGCCTTTTTACGTATACGTACACTATTATACGCGCAAAGGAACAGTTGTAAAAGACATCGCTCGACTACTCATTATCGTTGACTGTTAAGAGCATGCAGTCTGTATAACCTTCACGCTCCCACACGCTAATGATTATAAGAGAGCGAAAGTGAGAGAGAGAGAGAGAGAGAGAGAGAGAGAGAGAGAGAGAGAGAGAGAATGTCTAGAACCTGTTCGCATTACTTCAATTTTTCATTTCTTAATCTCGATGATTTATTGGCTTTTTATATTCATACTATTATCGTTTTTTGCCGATTAAAAACTTGAGAATCTAATGAATCAGTAATTATTTCATCTCTCTAAGAGCCGTTGCATAAAATTCAGCTTATATCAAATGGTATTGAAGTAAATATCTGATCCATTGGACTGGAACAAATGGATTAATCTTAATAAGGCTGCGCCAAAATTATTACAATTAGCGTATTGCCGCACTATCGCAAATCGCGCAGTTCATGAGTCCGATTGGATTCATTGGTTTTTCCAGTGTTTGTGAAATAACCATATCATTACGATTTATCGACATCGTGGAATTTGTACGCATCGGAAAAAATTAGTTCTATCAAGCAAATTTTGTAAATCACGACAAACCCGAGAATAGTATGCAAATACATCCTATGAGATATATAAATGATTAAAAAATAATAATAACAATAATTTATTGAATAACTTGTTTATTATAATTAATTGTCTAGCTGGAATAATAAATTATGTATTTTATTGGATCAAGAAAATGTTTTGTTGGTCCAATCGCTTTTGCTATTCATATGTTTTTTTTACTAAAAATGTAACACCTTAAAGTAAAATTGTTTCTAATCTTATTAATCAAATTAGACTATAAGCAAGTATCCGCCAGCATGAAGTTGCACACTCATTGAAGCTAAAATACATTTGACACTGCATTTTGTTGCACATTCCCACATTCATTATGTGCTCACAGGCACAAGCTCGAACAGAATTATAGAGTTCAGCAAGACCTGCTTCAGACAAGAGGTTTAACTACATCATTAATAAACGACGCAACATCTCCAATACACTTTCTTGTAATTATTTCTCCACTTATTCCCACTCGAATTATTAATGGATGTCAGAGAGAATAAAACTCCACCTTCGAGATTCTTGTGTGACACAAGAAGTATAAAACGAATACGGCTGCGCGTAAAAAGATTTTTACATTGATAGGTGTAAATGAATTCGTGTGTTAGTATCAGCGGTGCAAAACGAATAAAATACGGAATGTAGATGGATGAAAAAGAGTGGGAAGACTTGCATGAAAGCTTTGGTTCCGGTGAACGATTAGCGGGAGATATTCAGGTGATAAGAGTTCTGCTGCATGCGTTCCGTGCTTTTCCTTGTTTTATACTTTTAATTTGTAATAGATTGTAAGACTTATTCTGCTCAGGACAGATGAAGTTTTGCTGAAAAAGTTAATGTATCAAGAAAGTATTTTGTTGAACACAAAGAATATTTATTGGGCGTTAAGAACAAAACTTTAAACTTTCACGTTGTATATTCACAAAATGAAAAAGAAATTTAAGGAGTTCAAAATATTTTAATGTCTGTGATTAATATTTTAATAAATGATTCACTAAGATTGTCTTTAATGATAATTAATGATAAATGGAGATTCGACTGAAATCTTTAATAAAATTGGGGAAATTCTTCAATGTCAAAAGAATTAAAGACTCATCATTTGTAATGTTTCATTTTTCTAGGATAGAATGGCTAATATACAATTATATGCTATAGGCTGAATCAGCGGGGACTTTTCTGCTGTTCATAGTATTTTTTGTGACGATTTATTTGTTAACGAATAGTGAATAGACCAGAATGTCACAGATTTTACAAATTATACAAGTTTTATACAAATTTTCAAACTATTCGAAACCTAATTCGTTCCTTTAATCGATAATAATAGAAAAATGTTTTTAATATATTCATCCCTCTTTTTTATGATTGTTTGAGAAATATTTGATCAAAAATATCTTATGCTGTAATGATTTTGTCAGTTAAAATGAGAAATAATTTCCCAATTTCCACTGTCTTCAAAGCATCTTTATGATGAGATGAACATCAACTAAATAGTGGCGTCTGATATATAAGATATAAATCAGATAAATTGTTGAGAAATGATTGAGAAACAACAGGAATTGAAATCTGTACGTACTTCAATTACGAGGTAAACGTTGACGGGTTCCAAGTATCACTTTAGAAAAATGTATTGATACATAATTCGTATAAGAGCGAGCTCCGGGGAGACTGAATTGCAGCAACGTATCAACTGTAAATTTTTTCTGGAAGAACTTTTAAATATTTCTAAACAGCAATTTTTTCCAAATTAATTCGTTAAAATCTAGCTTCAAAAACAGCTATAAAAACCATTTGTTTTTTTCATATCTGTCAAGCGAACTAAGGACAAGTTTGATACTACATGGCCAGATTATGTACCCAATATAATAAATAAATAATCAACATTGGCGACAAAACAGTTCATAACAAAACTTCAAGAAAAAAATATTTATTAATATGAATAATATTAATAATATTAAATATTATGAGCGACAGCGGTGTTCCATCTCCGTGATATTTATGTTATTTTTATTATTACACTTTTACGTATATGATGTTCACGAAAAGAAACTTTGTTTCTCTGTAAGCTTCGTCTTTTATACCAACTACTTTAGCATATCAAGAATATATTGCACAACTTGTTTTCTTGTTTTATCCAGACATACAATATCGTAGTAGTGTATTACATAAAAAAAAACTTTTTCTTCTTTTGCTGCTCGTAGACGTATCATTCACTGCACCTATTTAATCATTCATTTAAGTTGAACACAACTATAGGGATACGTATCTTTAAGAATTTGCGGGAGAACTGTACAAAGATCAATTTCAAAGGATAAGTTGCTTGGATAGAAGCACCTAGGCAATAATGATTTAAGCAGTGAAACTTGAAGATCATTAGTCAGCACTGAGTGTGAATGATGTTGCAAAGTACTAAATTACCGCATATAGTATCGAATTTAAGTGCTACAATGTTTGATATAAAGTTAATTGAAGTTGTTTGATATAAAGTCGATCATCTGATGAGAATTTTAAGAAGTATTTGAACTTTATTGTGAAGATGCCGATACAATTTTGGAAGAAAAATTAAATAAAGAAAAATGAAATGCAGCGATAGAGTCATGTTATTCTATGTAAAAATTAAATAACTTTGCAGTCATCCAGAAAAGCGGAATACTTTCTTTATTGTTTATAGTAGACCATTTTATCACTAAAATTCTTCTACAACTGTGCTCCAATATACTCAGAAAATTTTACCATGTTTAGTAATGCAGAGGTTTTATAATTAGTGGTTATTTATTTATTTTTTTGTTTTGTTTTATTATTTTTCATACACATTACTTAATACATATGTACTTAAATATTGACGTCAAAAAGGATAATATTAATTGGACGTGAAAAAGTCACGGACAAAACGATGCAAAAAGCTAACAGTAGTGCATTTTGTTGCACATTCCCACAAAAGTCAGCAGTAATAAACGCAATGATCTCAAGAAGAGTGAAAAAATTACCGTGGAATAATAAAAGAAATGTCTATACGAGGTCGTAAAACAAGAAGATTGTGACGATATTTTATGAGGAATAGTAGGATACCAATTGTTCAAAAAAGAAGAACTTAAAAAAGAATTTGTACTTATTTCCAATTGAAAGCTTGCCATGCAACCAAGGAATAATTAAGTATGCATTTTTAATATTATACTCGATCGTAATCCGACTATTCACGGTGAGAATAGTACACCATCGCTATACAGCAACCTTAACATAAGATATTTAAGATTAAATATTTTACGTAGGTTTCTACAATATTAAATATTAGAAAGATTTGCAGTTAATTAAGTTGATTATTGTTTCCGTTCATTATAAAGGTAAACACAGTAATTGCAATGCAGGTACCTTAATTGTGTTTAAATATTTTAATATATTCCTTAAAGCTACGTTTTAATGTAATGGTATATGTAGTAAACAAAAACTATTGCATCGAGTCTTTAGCTCTTCGCTTTTAGTCAATCAGCTTTGCACAAAATTAATGTTTACAAATTCTTTTTCATTTTAAACCAACTACAGCACTTACTATAGAAATAGTTTCATAAAAAAATGTTTAATTTTGGCAGGCAACAAGTCAAAATTAATTGACAATACAATTTCGAAAACGTTTGCAAGGAGGATCTAAAGTTTTTATCATATGTTGGTTTAAAGCGTAGCTATAAGGAAAAAATTACAAAACATAAGCTTTATCGGAGAATTCCAGCATACATGAACGCCTTGCAAGGAATCAAATTCTTTATATTCGTAGCTATACAAAGGTTTTGTTAACTGTCTGCTAATCTTCAAAGTGTGTGGAAGGTAGTAGAGTTTATCTTTATTCGAGCTATAGCTAATTAATATGGACATCAAAAAGTAGAAATCACATTTAATTCTTATTCAAGGGGGTTTGATTGACAAATGCAGTTCGTACGATGCATCAAATTTTTGAGAATTTGGACGTATGCTGTATTCGTCTGAAAATTTTACTTTTATATAATTATAGATTGCCGCTTTTTGTGCAAGTTAGGGTGAACGGATAAAATTGTAGACTATCAATCATTTCATGCCAACAACATGTTTTTAGGACCCTTTTCATCCAATATCTCAATCACAACGCAATCAATCACACATATGGTTACTCGGTCATGGTGTTGTATTTGAAGTATCCTTTCGAGATACATAACGTACCGATTTATATTTTACTGAATTTTCTATAAGGAGAAGCAGTATTGAAGTGGGCTCTGCTACATTGTCACTGCGATATTTTATTTGCTTAACTGACTACGCATGTTTCTGTGTAGTTTAAGGTAAGTCACTTAAAAAAACGCTGATTTTTATTATTACAGAAATTCTTGCTTTTTTATAGATATTGAAGTTTGATATAACAACAATATTTAACGATAATGTAACAAGAAATCGCTGTAAAACGTGCCCTTTCAATTATTAATGAATTAAATAACTGCAAATTATTAATTATAATAACGTTACTAAATATCTTTTTAATGGGAGGTTGAAGAGAAACCATACACAGAAGTAAAGCATGCATACACCATACCGAAAGTTTCTCTTCAACCTCCCATTACATTAATTTCTTAAGGATACATTTTTCACATCTATAATATATTTTTAGATAATTAATGCATCTTTTTCTTATTACACATACTGCTAAATACCTTTAGTTAAAGAATATTCTTGTAATAATGAAGTAGAGCAAAACAAAGTATAACAAATTATTACTAGAGACACCGTGTAATTTGTGCAATAAATATATTTTTTGTAAAACTATCATTCCATCTATTTTGAAATATATTTATTCAGATAAAACACAAATATTAGCGATAATAATCCTGAAATAGTACTGGCACAGGTGCACGCAAAGAAGAAGTATAGATATGCATACAATCTACAAAGTCTCTCCAAACGTCATCAAGGATCTTCAAGCTTATTTGCACTTCAATTTCGAAAGTTTGCTTTTTCCGCTAAATCGAAATCGATGAACACAACGTCCTTGTCGATGCCCTGCTGTTATTCTTGCCACTTACAAGAGATCAGAAAGTATTTCGGTCAAGCTGGCTTACGCAGTCAGTTGAGCAGACGCGGATGATTCAAATGAGATCGAGATTCGGTGTATGAATTTATACCTGGATTTTTGCTGCGTGCCTGGACTCGTTTTATCTTTATTGCGGGCGGTTTTTCTGCTTCTGGAGGACGTCTGCTGAAAGGCATAATGTTGTCAATCATTGAAAAGTATTGCGTGAGGTTTACCGATTTCGCGATTAATAAGACGCAGGTGAGCTATATTATTTGGGTGGGTTTGGCAATTGTGAGTTTTTTCTTTATTAAAAAAAAAGAGTAATATGTTTTATGTTCATTTTTATTATAGCCTTAATATATCTTCTTCCAAACTTTAATTTACATCTATTCCATGATTCTTTAGTTGTTTAATATAAGCATATTTTTTGATACGGCGATAATACATAATAGTTGAGGAAATTCAAGCGAAGAACCTTCAAATAGGGTATTCATGTAATATAGATTTTTTAATAAACGCAAATGAATCTAAATGTTGAAACTGACATCATCAGTAACGCGATCTTATGAAAACACGATGTGATTCATTTGGAATTGAGTCTTCAGCTTTTAGACGAGAACAACGGATAACAAATACCCGACAAAGAAAGATTGATAGAACATACATTATTACCTTTCATAGTGAACCATTGTTCTTCTCTTCTCTGGAAGCGTTCTGTTCATAATTTACGATTAGAAATTTAAAACTGAATCACTGTAAAGGGACTTTTAGAAATAATTCAACAAGGAATGATTCTGATTTGTCCAAATTTATTATAATCCTTTTTGTCCAATATTTTAAGCAATAAGCAGCTAATCATTTGTACGATTTATCTAGTTTATTGTAGTGCTTTTATTGAAGCTTTTCTTTGAAGCTACGAACTTATTTTTTGCAGAATTTTTCAGAAGCAACTTCGTAATTTACATGATTCTATTTACTAATAATTTTGATATTTTATTCAGTGAATTTAGAACTAAAGTTCGTACACAAGTCAATGTAAGCTGCCGCCAAAACTTTATAACGTATTGTAAGTGCAATTTACAGTGAATACATCGAGATCTATTAAGGGGTTATGAGAGGCATAAAATTTGAAAAAAAAAAGAAAAATTATTGGTGCTCTAAAAAATTAATATGTGTATGTCCTCTAAAATCTCTATTTTTCCTTCAAAATATAAGTATTATTGTGGGATTCAGGGTGCAGGCAGATCAAATGTGGTTAGTGACATTAGAGAATGTAATGATAACAATAACAATTTATTAATAACAACAGGAACAAGAAATAACGATGACGTTCACTCGGCTTTCACTCATAGCACTCGAACGTCCTCACTCGCCCACGTCCCAAATCCAACAGATACCGAGGCCTGATGCCCGCGCCGGATCTGTCCTTCCGCTCTCTCTCTCTCTCTCTCTCTCTCTCTCTCTCTCTCTCACGCATCCCTCTAGCGCACTTACTCTAACCTTCTCTCTAGGGTTACTTATAGGGAGAGGTTAGAGTAGTCTGTCTCTCTCACACTTACTCATACACTAACAATCCCACATTATACATCACTTTTATTCATTACAAATGTGCATTAAGTGAGTGTAATACTTTAAAATAGTTAGAGGTATTTCTTGCCAAAAAGCATAATTTTCATAACATTTTTGTACTTGTCGCAGCTTTCTGAAGGAATCGTACCATCAATCCTGATGAACCAGAGTGGAAAATCTTCCTTATGAGTCTCGTCACAAACTGAGTGGAACAGATTCCTGAAAAACACAAAATTAATACAATTAATTATACATATATTGACAATATTAGTAATTATAGTGAACTTTACATATGTAAATATACATAACATTCACTTTTAACTTATCTTTGCCAATTTTGCTCCGCTTAGTTTGTGAGGAAACCTATTCCGAAAGTTTCTTTAAAATTTCAGTCTAATTGGTCCATTCGTTGCTGAGAAAACCTGCGGCAAGTGAAAAAAAATCATGAAAAAATTAAACTGAGTAAAAGGCATTTGAAATTTATGATGTAAACTTCAAATATTAACTGTGCAAAAGTGAATAAAAAAATCGATATTTTCATAACTTTTTTTTATAATCCCTTAAGGTATACAGATTAATTGTAATTATAATTTTAAAATTGTAATAATTGGTTTTATTTGTATTATAATTTAATTTTTTTGTTGATATTAAGTGTTTTTAAATAATGTAAGTTTGTACAGCACGCTGCATGCAAATCTTGCAGGGAACAATCGTATATGTATATTTGGATCTGACTCGTAAGAACTTCCTATGGGTGTGGGTGTGTTGCTGTTATTGTGTGTATGTGTGTAAGTATGGGTATTGCAGTGGCTGCTGAATATGATAGCAATTGTCTTTCCTTTATAAGAAATAAATGCTCGTTTCTTTCTCATACAATTCTGTAGTCTAGCCGTAGCCATAGAAGGAACTACGTGACACAAATATATAATATATTTCAATTTGATAGTGGATTCTTCATCGAATTTTCCGATAAATATTTCAGCAAACTCATCTATCTTTGCATATTTTTTAGCTCTGCTAAGGAAAGCGCATATTCTAGCAATAATTTTCTTGTTTCTCTAAACGATGTATATTTTCAATTTGTGCTATATCGCAAAAAGTAATTCCCTCTATTCTGTAATATATACACATATCAGATGAACTTATGGGAAAAGTTTTATAGCCTCTACGGTCAAACAATGCACTGAGTTTTCTGAACAAATTATCAACGTTCAAGCGTAAAGAGACAATTCGTAACAATGTTTCTAACAGACGAAACAAGGGAATAAAATTATACTTAAATGAAAAGTACAATGATATATGTAATAAGCAGGTT
Organism: Philotrypesis tridentata; assembly: GCA_018906965.1. Classification (NCBI taxonomy): domain Eukaryota; kingdom Metazoa; phylum Arthropoda; class Insecta; order Hymenoptera; family Pteromalidae; genus Philotrypesis; species Philotrypesis tridentata. The sequence goes on along the minus strand of JACCIB010000011.1, from coordinate 4,257,333 downwards.
GCGAGTTCAGAATTCTGCGTATAATCATAGGATGAAGAAAACGCTATAAGAAAAAACTTGTCAACGATACTTTAGTTTCACAAGCAATGTATAGTATGTAATGCGCATTAAAAGAAAAAATTTGTAAACTTTCTTCACCTGCTCACATTTTCTTTGCATCTGCTGACACATTGAAACATATTTCACAACTTATTTTCTTGTTTTGATTCGGCATATAATTTTGTAGTACGTTATAAGAAAAACTATTCGTACGCTCAGTATACTTATATATGCGCGTTGTTCACTGCATGCTGATTAATTTATTTCACATGAATGCAACGATGGAAACTTGTATTCTTCCATACGACATCAACGAAGCAAAATATAGGGGGAAAGTACGTGCAAAAAGAGAGGGATATGGATAAGGTTATATATTAGGATATAGAATATAATTAAATATGCGTATTATTTTAACGATTTCTGGCTTTGATGCAAGCTCCTAGGTAGCTGTGACTGATCCTAAATCAAAAGAGAGGATAGTCTGTTAATAATGTTATAGAGTATTGTGTGTTGCAGAGTATCGAATTTAAACGTATCAATGCGACAATTTGAATTAACAGTTATAATCTTTGATTTGAATAATGAAGTTGGAAGACCTGTTGTGAGAACGTTAATGCCCTCTTAATCGTTATTAAGTTTCTGTATATATCATTCAAAATTATTATAAGCATCAAGTTCAGAATGGCAATATGGAGATGAGTGCATGAATTGAAAGACACAACTTGCAGTGTCAGTTATTATATTAAAAAAGATGCATTAAGAAAGCCATTCAACTCGTTGATGAGCAAATGTTTTTGATTTTTTGCTTCGAGGTTGATGTTTCATACCTTAAAAGATCTCGATATCGGCTGTATTAAATATAAATTTTTTTAAAAGAGGAGAAAATATTATTATCATTGAATTGAGAATTTATACGTTGAAAATATGTTCTTCAAGTTTTTGTAAGGTCAACTATGAAAACATATCGCTGTAAATTATGTTGAAAGGATTTCATAGAGGGTATATTAATATTACTTATGCAAATGCAAAAAAATTCTTCTACAAAATTGAGTAAAAAATAAATTTGATGCGAAATTTGAAAACAACTTGTGACGTGAAATCTATCGGATGTATGCAATTATAAGGAAATGGCATTTGATAAAAATATTTCAGAAGTTCTTATTTTTGTTTTGTTTTATGCGGACAATTTAGTCGATAACACTAGTTGAATGAAGACTGATCTGCAAGATTAGCCTAACTAAGTCTAGGACGAATAATTTAGCACAATGTAAATGAGTACATGTCAAAGATATTAAATAATGAATTTCAGTAGTACTACATTAAAAGCTCATATTTTGTTTGTTCGTGTGTATTTGCATACTTAAACTAGACTGTATAATTATAAAGATTATATTCAAAATGAAAATAATAAAAGTATGAAAATTTTTGTTTATAACAGAAGAACAATCAATATCATTAGAGTACAACATTGATAGCTATTTCAAGGAAGACTTAAAATTGTTGTCATATGCTGGTTTAAAATGTAGCTTTTAAAAAAACATGAGGAATTCAAGATTTATCATAAGCTACCACTCTACATGAATACAGCACAAGGATGTTTTTTTTAATATTCGAATTGTGCTTTATAAGAAGTGTGATTCGATCTGATTTTTAGATAGCTATACTAAGATTTTGTCAAGCATCTGCTAATATTTAATATATGTGGAAGATAATAGGATTTAAATTTATTTGACAGTAAATTTTTATCGTTGTTTCGACATGGAATGATTGATGTTGAAATCTCGTACAGGCTTTTCGAATAGCAAGTCCAATTTAGAAGCTGCAACAAATTTTTGAGAATTTAGGAAAATGTTGTAGTGATTGCAAGCCAAGTGAAGCTGTTCAGCCATTGATTGTGAAGACAGCCAATAAAGTTCAATTCATCTGTAAATTTTACTATTACATACTTATGGGCGTTGGTGTTACAATGCTGATGCCACCCTTTGTGTTAGTATAAGGATTATCGAATAAAATTACTTACCGATTATTTCATCATTTCTGAGAATACAATTTTTTAAGGACTCTTTTCATCCAATATCTCGATAGAAAAGCAATCAATCATACCTACGATTATTCTAGCGCGATGTTGTATGTAAAGTTTCCTTCTAAGATAACTACGTTACGGATGTATATGCTACTCAATCGCGTACAAACTGAAGTTTTATTTTATTTGTTGTGTGTTATATTGTCGTTGTGATATTTTATTCGTTAAATTGACAACAACCCATATTTGTTTACAATTCAAAATAAGTTCCTCTGAAAATTTCTACATTTAAGATTACTATAAAATATGTATAAAACGATAGCAGTTAAGTATAATAGGTATAGTGATTAGACATCGAGAACTTTTAAAGTAAAAAAGTTGATAAAACAAATTTTATAGTACATAAGAGAAAATAATTGGAGTAACTGTACATATATACTATACATCGATGTTGATATGAATTATAATTAAATAATGGACGATAATTAAAATATTTTAGACTGTGTTATTTGATAGAGGAGGTATTTGGCCCGATTATTTTATCAACGACATTGATATCGGCTATAAGCATATGCATCGACGCTATTGGTACTAGAGAGGTATTTAGAAAAGCTAATTACGTATAATGACGTTAATCTATTCTAATATTTTTCAGACAATTTCAAGCGAAACATCACCAAGAAGTAGGAATACATGTATTTCTTTCCTTCGGCATATTTTCACAGATCATAATGTATTGTGTATTCGGAGAATTTTTGACTGAACGGGTTATATTCTATTGATGAACTATTGCTAAATTGATATGCTATTTATATAAATTAATTCCAAATAAAATGATTAAAATTAGACTAAATAATTCTATGTTTGACCAGACAAGATCATGAGGTGATTCGGCATATAATTTGAAATGAACAACAAAAGGTTCTAGACTCAGATTTTATATTCAACTAATAATTCTGAGATCTCAAAAGCTATTTTATTGTACAGCATATGGATTTTTTCCAATGGGTCATAAGCAGCTTACATATCGGTAAACAATTAAAAGCCTTATTGATTAACACCCAAGCGCTTGTTCAAACACACTTTAGCCTTTTATATATGAAATTATAGATATGAAATAATTTATAAAATATAAATTAATCATTACAGGTTCTTTATTACAGAACTTTATTGCTTACTGGCAAAATTTCAAAGTTGAATATTCTAATTCAGGAAATTGAAATAGAGTGAAAAAGCGTTGGTTATTCAGTTATTCATAAATTAGCTACTGCATTAAATAATTAATAACAGTGAAATCTTAAAAAATTTTAGATAACTAAGGTATCTTTTTCTTACTATATGATGCTGAGTAACATCAGTTAAAGAACTTTCACTAAATATTCGAATTAAACGTAGCAAATGATATAAGATTGTTGCAAAAAAAGACACTGTAATTTACGTAATAAATATGTTTTCGTATTCAATGAACGCATCAAATTTAAATTAAAAAAAAATTGTACTCTCCTTTATATTTTCATTAAAGTCATACTTTTCTATCATTGAAATAGCGACGCAATAATTCTTAACTTCGAATTCTCTACAACAAAGTACTCGAAGTACGCGCATCATGACCCAGAAAATTCTAGAGCTAGTTTTTACGCACAGAGAAGACCTCAAACAATACAATTTCCGCCATCTCTCGCCTGCTCCTCAAAGCTCGGTACTTTTAGCGTTGCAAAAAGCCACCGCGCGAATAAGTACCAGTAGACTCAAACCGGCACCTCGAGCCGCAACAAAACAAAAAAGAGCAAAAGCGCAATAGCCGCTCGGATATGCCGTCGCGAAGAGACACAGTAGTCGTGTGCAGTGCGACGTACATAACGTATAAAGCGACAATCACAATGAAGCGGAGCAAGCAGACACTATGTGAAGTGCATTCTGGAGCCAGCAGCAGTGGTGGAATGCATTAAAGAACAAAGAGCGTCGAGGCAGAATGGAAGACATGGAAATGGAATATATGTTTCTTCTGTTGTTGTCGCGACTGTGCAAATAGAATATCGAGCGGTGGGAAATATCCGCTGGGTTTAAATATAAACCGACCGTTGATTTATCGCTGAAACTTTTCGATGAATCCCAAGGAGGTGCGTTGGATTTACGAAGATGAATGCGGTGTGGGCAGGAGGACTATAAATAATTTGATATAGAGTTTAATAATCGCAACAATGATTCAATAGGTATGTATAAATGAAGCCGCAGCCAACAATTGTCTTTCTGAAATTTCTCACCCCATTTCTCGGAAAATGTTTTCCATTTAGGAAAGATATGGGATCGAGCGCGAGTGCGGAATGAGCTGTAAAATTATATCGCGCGTGATAAAATTCGAATAATCCCGACACTCTATAGCAGCTGTAGAAGGGGTAAACTCGGTGGCACGCTGGGATGTTTCAACATGGATGAAAGGATAAACCGTCGTACCAACCTCTGAAAAACTTACTAGTTCGGCACATCATGGGACCCATCGGCGCTATACTTATTAAAGTTTTAAACGTTTTATGCATATATTAGTTGCTTCTACACAGTGCTGTTATAGATATTCAATATTAGCATTTAGGTAAAGCTTATGGAAATTAAAACTAATTAACTTTTTTTGTGGAACAATAATTGATTGCTTCCAGTACCATAAAAAAATTATGTTAATAAATGATTTCGATTAATCGTGATCACGTATCTGTAAAATTTTTTGTGTTACATAGTAATCGAATGACAATTTGATGTATTCTGATAATAGCAATTTACAAAGTGGCTCATACAGTCACACTAAAATTGCATTTTAGCATTAAATTAACCTCAGCATAGCTCTACAGGTATACCCTTAAAAACCAATGAATAATTCGTTGCACAGAATCAGTTTATCATAATTTTTATAAAAAATTCATTGAATCTGAGCCAAATCAGCAAAGTACTAATTTCCCCTTGAAAATTAAAAATTTCTTAGCCTTCGGCTTGTCATGACATGTGGCTCTCGCTCACATGTATATACAATATACATACATGCGAGCGTCATTCAGTATATGTGCGATACGCCGTGCGAAACGCGCAGCGCAGGCGATAGTAGTAGGGATGGCGCGACAGAGAAAGAGAGAGAGTGTGAGCGAGAGCAGTGGGGAGAGCGACGCGAACACAGCAGCTGCAACGCACAGTAGTAGTCCACCCGCGCGCTCTCTCCTGGCGTCGTCGTGGCTCTCTCGAGTCTCTTTCTCCTCTCGCCATCATCGGTGCGTCGAGGCGCATAGCTTCGTTTCTTTCGACGACGACGACGACGACGACGACGACGACGACAACGTCCCTGTCGAGGAGTACATACTGATCGCTGTCGCGAGTGAGACGGGACAATTTTTCGACGAAGAGAAAGGGGGGACACCGATGAGCCGTGCGCGTCCCGGCCGAAAACCGGCGTCTGTACAGAGACGTCTGCGGGGAGCAGAAGAGAGACGGACGACTGCTGTACATGTATAATACTGGGAGAGTGAGAGAGAAGGTTTAGACGCTCCGCGTTTGTAAGTAGTTATGCACGCGCGCGAGCGAGACTGAGTCAGACTTTTGACGCGGAGGGGGATTGGATACTTTTTTTCTTTTTCTTTGTTGGGGCTGTGCTATACTGGAAGACACGATGACGTCTATTATCGCCGAGTGCTACAGGAGGCTTACCGATTCCACGGCAAGTGAGAAGCCGGTGAGTTTTTATTGTTTTTCAGCCGCTTGCTTCTTAACTCTTTTATCTTTTCTTTTTTTTTTTGGTTGGGGGAGGGGGAAAGGTAGGAATTGATTTGAGTGACTGACAGTAATTTTTTTATGTGCATGATTTTTTGCACTTTGCAAAAAATTATTCGAAAGTTATATTTAATACTGCGGATTCGATGCTTTTCATAAAATGTACTCGGGACTGACTGGTCGGGCAAGCAATTAATTCGGATAAATCCAGTACAGCAGAATACAGTCTTCCTTAAAAGTGCAACAGGTAGAACGACGGCGCAATCAATAAGTTGAAAAGTTTTGTTCCACCAGTCAGAAATAATTTACAAAAGTCGTTTTATAATATTTGATATTGGCCGGGCAAACTGCTGCGACTATTCTTCTTTCTTCCTTTCTGAACCCAATTGCCGGAGAAGAGATGATAAAATTTGTTGCCGGGCGCAATCATGCTGTTAAAGCATAAAGATCGTAAATTAAAACAATACGCGCGAAATCCTTATTTTTTAATTTTTTTCGTCCCCCATTCATTTCATTTACGAGTTGTAAGCCGTAAGCTGCATAATTAAAAGCAAAAAGTGCGAACTCGCGTATCTGATCTCAAAAAGAAAGCGTAATATGCTCGCGCCCTCATTTCAATTCACACACATGCCGTAATAAATAAGCTTTCACGCACTATCCGCGTAAAATCGAGGCAGCTCCATTATTGTGAGCTAATGCACCTCTGGCGTAATTAAAAATTTCACACGGTGACTGGAAACTTATTTTTTTCTTTTTTCTCGCAGCCTCGCCGAGAGAATAAAAAATCTTCACTCTGCTCTCTAGAAAAAGCCGCGATTTCAATGAAAAAATTTACTGATGCCCTGATTGAAATTTCAAAAGGATTCGTTGTGTCAGGCGTAAAAATCGTGTACATACGTGAGTGTGTGCATGGGACGAGTTCTTTTTAAAATCACTGGTCAACACGGTTAGAACTCGGTGGAAAGGAGGCTTTTAAACTTCGTTCATTTAACGCATGTCCTACAACGTTGAAAAAATGAGAATTTTTATAGTTTTTAAAATACCGTTCATTTTAAATTTGAATAATTTTTTAAATGAATTTTGTTTTGCAATTAAAGCTCTCTATTTAAACTAAACTCTCTATCTAAACTATTTCAAGTTTCTTCTTATCTCATAATAATCCTGATAACGTCACGTGATGAATTTCATATATGCTTCTCAAAATCATAATCAATAGTTCTAATTCATTAAAAGAGAGGACGATTTGGGTCAACAGTTTATACGGGTCATTATGGAAATACGAAAACTTTTCGCTGAAATCGTCGTTTAGAACGATCTTTTGTTTCTTATAATTCGCAACGCCTAGCTCTCTCGCTGTATATTTTAATTTAAAACTTTCAAGTGCCTGAAAAAATAGTACAATCTTAAATCATTTGTCTCGTGTTCTCCTACGGCTTATCCTGCCCAGCAGGACATAATGAACGGAATAAATCAGACCTGGTAGGTGTGCTTCTTTCTCTTGAAAACTGAGCATTTTTCACGAGTCCTCTGAGGGGCGATTTTAAAAAGACGTATGAACAGAGCGACTGAGCCCTTTTTCAGTATGGAAGCGCTTGAAATCGTAAAACTTTTCCAGTTAAGGGGCTACAAAGTAACGGACGTGAACCGAACAAGGAAGATTGGAGTCGCCTGCCGCAACCTGCACGAGCTCAAGCGGAAGGCCTGTGCCAAACTTAACGTGAGTTATATATACAAGTTGCTCTTTATTTACGTCTCTTACTTTTGTGTAGAGCGTGCGCGTCCTTGCGCAGAATTTTTATTTACAAACGCGTATGGGCCATCGCATTTTTATGTCTCACCTTTTGTTTACCGTTCTAATGGCTTCTGAGCGTATCCTTCGTCGTCCTCCGGCTCTCTTTCTAATTTATTTAGCTTTTACCACGAAAAGGAAGCTTTGAATTGTGTATATTTATATTTTTATAACTAGTAAAATATATTTTCGAATGGTTGGAACGTTATTATTTGGAATTAAAACATTTTTTAATGATTGGTTTCCGTTTTATAACGATTATATCTTCAGATAAAAGTACATACACTTTATAACCGTATCTTAAATTTTATGATTCGTTTAATAAAATACTTTGAATGTATACTTAAATATTTTTAAGGGGATCCGATAGCCACTAATGATCCGTCACTAACGGTACGATCAAGAAGTGCTGAGATCGAATAAATATAAGGAATTACGCAAATTCAAGAGATACTTGCCCTTCGTCTCGGTATTACCTATCGGCATACACGGTTTGGAATCAAAATGTTCAGGTATTGGGGAGAAAAATGCGAACGAAAATCAGTAGCCGTAACCTGACGTAACACCGAGACGAAGGGCAAGTATCTCTTGAATTTGCGTAATTCCTTATATTTATTCGATCTCAGCACTTCTTGATCGTACCGTTAGTGACGGGTCATTAGTGGCTATCGGATCCCCTTAATAGGACAGATAAATTTGTTTGCACGATATTGGCTTAAACAGTTTTTGATTAATTTGGATTAATCGACTTTTATTCTATTTTTTATTATCAATATGGATTTAATATTGAAAAACATACGACGTAAAGGAATTTTGATAAATCAAATTTGAGAAAGAAAAGCGTCAACGAATTGACAGCGGTTCTTTTCAGACCTTTGTCTACATGTCAGGCAGCATTTACATATGAAAGCTCTCTTTTCTTTTAAATATAGTTGATTCATAGAGCTTTCGGAGTATGGCTGTCAAAGCACTGCATTGCGTCCTTGACACATACACTAGAGCTGCTCCTTTGAACGCTCAAAGGAAATTACCAACGAATATAATTTTATGTATGGGACAATTACGAAGAGCTCTTTTAAAATTCTGCTACTCCAGTAAAAACACAATCAGCTGGAAAAGTGCACCAATTCTAGTCACGAAGGAAAACTTCAGTTGCTTCTCACTTCAAATCTATTTTGAAAAAAAGTAAATACAGAGGAGACCTTGACCTGTTTTCTGCAAAGCACAAATCAAACAGACTATTGTTCGTTCGATTGTCGCAAAGGGAGACTATCGAATCGACCGATTAGTCTTGTGGGATTACTGGTACGTTATCGGTACAGTAAACAAATGTCAATATTCGTCGAATGGATTGTTTGCCTATAGTTGAACGAAGAGAAACTTAATCACTAGCCGTTGGTAATCAAAATCAATACATGCACATATAGGAGATAATCCATAAATTAATTTATTTTTAAAATTAAAAAATGTACATCTCTCGAGCCACTTTTTTCTTATTTTGTCTGGGAGCCATGGATAGTGAAAAAATAGTATTTCCTCGGAATGAAAGAGTGAAATATGGATTTTTTAAATTTACATACATTTTGTATGTATGCATTATAAGAATACTGAAATATTATTTATACAGGAATATAAAAGTTTGGAGAAACGCTACTACCTTTTCAAGCGCTCCGGATCCTATACACAGAACAAGAAAAAAGTATAGACCGAGAGATGTAGTATGAAATTTAATTTTGGAACTCCGAAAATTGAATTAATTTTATGGATTTTGCCATGCGCTAGATTCTCTCCCGGATACGTAAAAACTCATCCGCGTATTATAAGCGATAATACTGAATACAATGTATAACTTTGTGTGCATGTATCGAAGCTTTAAATTACAGTAACTTTTTCGCCTTAACGATCGCGTAAATTTGCCATCGCTACAACTCATTCTGTAATATGATAATCTCGCGGCGAGTAAAATTTTTTATATCAAAGGCGTCAAATGGATACCACAGCGACAAATGTAGACAACGGGAAAATTACGGTTTAAATACGACTCTCGAAAAAGGTCGCTCGAATCGCGTATACATAATATATTTTCCGGCGCCGGTGCGGCAATTCCTCTACATATACATCGCCGCTGCGCAAGTGTAAGATTATACGAGTTAATAAATTAAAACTCGCTGCAGCAGTCGTTAAATCCGGCAATAATACCGAAACCTGTATACGGACGTACAAAACTATAATTCGATTGCGAATTCAGCGCAGAGGCGAGTACACTTTACTTCCAAATGCAGAGCAGCGCGCAGCTGCCTTGGATTTAACTGTAATTTCATTCCGGCGTGAGAAACTCTTATTTTAATGAAAATGCCAGTGCAGCCTCGCCTTAACTGAATATTAATTCGACGCATGCGGAATGCGCGCGCAAAGAAACTTGCGGAAATCGAATTTTCGATGAGGGATGAAAAAATTCGCGCTGATCGCGAGCGCCGCGCGGAAAGCTCGGCGGCGCGAAAGAAAAAAAAAAGGTGTCGCGGTATGAAAGAGATCGAACTCGAAACAGGAGTGCATTATTCATGATATCGATATTGAATTTGTTTTCTCGTTCGAGCAACGGGAGGAGAATCACCTGGCGATGAAGTGCTTGCAATTTCTTCAATTGCAATTTCTATGCTACATGCATAGAAATTGCAAAGTAGATTTTGACTCACGATATTCTTCGATTTCGTTAAACTTAGTCTCTTAATGAAGGGTGGATATTGCAGTGAATATTGAATACCTTATGAGATTGGGATTGGGTTCGCGCGTTCTTTAATGGTCAATCGCGGATCCAATCGAATTCGAACGTATAGGAAGTTTAACGAATGGATGCGCAACGCGGGATAGTCCGAATGTTGCACGTGCAATTTCACGCACACGTGGAAACGGCTTGGAAGTGGAAAATTTGTCGAGAGGGCAAACCTACTGAATCATTGTTTTGAAGTATTGTTTAATTGATAAGATGAGGGTCGAGTTTTTGAAATTTTATGCAAATGGATGCTAAAATTGGCATGAATTTAAATCCACGTTTAAAACAGTAATCTGCATAGCTGTAAAATTTTCGACTTATGAGCTTAAAAAACTTTCTTTTTTTTGAATGAGATTTCCTTCTCATTAATTCTCTTCAATGAAAGCTCTTCCAGCAATATTTAACTTCAAAAACTTTTTTTATAATTGTCATTAACTATACTAAATGAAAGAGTAAAATAGTGTAAACATTAGAAACTCTATTATCTATGTATATTATACAAATAAACTAAACTATTTGAGATAATTGCTATTGCGTGAATGGAGTTTGCCTGTAGAATTAATTATATTATGCGATTTTAATAATACGTAAAAGTATGAATTTATATATTAGGAACAGATTGTGTTGATGTCAATAATTTTGAACAATTTTTCCCTACTTCGCATTTAAAATACAAAAATAACTGAAAATTGAATCGGCTTTGGAGCCTGCCCGGTTAACACCGCAACTGGAAGGAACATCCCGCTTGACGTCACTCGGCCCTTTGAATAGAAGTAATAAAACGAAATATCGAAGAAAATATACACTGTTATCTCGGTGCAAACTTCTAGCAAACCTCCCGCACGTGCATTACGGTTTTCTGTAAGCTGTATATTTTCTAATTTTAAAGCTAATGCTGCCACGTACGCAATCGATTGCGATTTCATTCGAAAGAAAAAAGGTACAAGAAAGAAAAAAGGTACAAGGAATAGACGACGTAATTTAATTTTCGATTTAGATTCAATAAAGCTGCGCGCGTGCAGTACAAAGTAATTTTTTGTTCTCATCTGCGAAATGAGATTATTTTCAGTTCCGTTGGGAGATCGTGTATACGCCGCGTGACAGACGAGTTCGCGGCATTTGGTTTATTGAATTTTCTTCGGATGTCACGCTAGATAATAATCCGAGACGGCACTTTTCGAAATTTCATCCTCACTTCTATTCCGAGTGGAAAATACCGAGTTTAATGATGAAATTCCTCTGACAAACACGCAACGCACATATAGGACCTTGTTTACTCGTCTTCGAAGCGCGCAACCAGTCCTTCAAAACTGCATTATGCTAATGACGAAATCCAGTTCACGCTGAATCTATTCGCTACATAGTCTAGAAACGACGAAAACTTCCTCATCTATCAATCGCTGTTACACTCCAACGTAATGCCCGAAAGCACGTGCAAGCTCCCGTCAGCCTTGTAAAAGTGGAAACAACCCAGCTGTCGCCGGTCCTAGTCGTCTTACTCCGTCGAGTCGAGACATGGACGACTACATCTGCAATTCGTCCCCGCGGCTAGAGCTTTACACGCGCAATCACATGGGAAAGCAAGCTTTCGGTGTAACACGGAGGCAGGGAAAGTTCGGAGCCTCGGCGACGCTCGGAGGGGCTTGTCTGCGCTTGATTGCGCGGCACGTCCTTGATGCGCGTCGCTCTATCGAACGGCGGCAGTGGGCTGCCGTGAGCCTGGGAAAAGTGGAGTCTGGCAAATCAGGCCAGGGCCACGTTGTTGTACCGGAGCACTCTCGGCGCCCCGTTGCAGCAGCCGTCCTTGGGAACCAACGCCCCCGTGCCACTTTTCAATGTCACGGTCAGAGGCGCGCATGTGCTGCCGCTTCTCCCGCTCTCTCTCTCTCTCTCTCTCTCTCTCTCTCTCTCTCTCTCTCTCTCTCTCTCTCTCTCTTTCCGCTACCATTCGTTCGTTCTGGGCTTATCTGCCCTCCAAGTTTATGGCCTTCCTGAGGACGTGAGATTCTTCGTTTGCGCGGAAAGCTCGGATCTCGAGCTGCGTCGAACAGGAAAGCTTTTTCAGACGAGGACTGGCGAATGAAAAGACTCGGATGTTTGCACAACTCGACGGGATGCAGCCTCGCGAAAACGATGCTATAACGCGACAGAGTGCGAGGCTATTTACTGCATCGTACTGACCTCAAAACAGAATCAGCAATCCCGTTTCCTCCGTCGCAAGCTCTCCGCGAGATTGCCTCGGGCGCCGCGCGCGCATAACGACTTTGAACTTGAGCGTCCTTGCCAGTTGCGCTGACGCGTAATCAACTTGGCGGTTCTCCCAAACCGCAGAGATGAGAGAGCCTTTCCGTATACCCCCCTGACCGACGCGATTCCGAGGCGAGGAAATCCCGTGGCGCTGCAAGCTCTCCGCGTTTCTATTTTTTGTGAATTTTCCCGATCGCAAGCTCTGCCCGTTTTTACACCGCTGTTGTCCTTCGCGATTATCGAGTACATCGACTGACTATGTGACGTTGAGTGGACAACGATATAACTATACCACGAAAGCATCACAGTATTTCTTTTTGATTGCGACTGCAGGCTTGATTGCGCTAATTAGGAAGGGAATCGTAGAGAATGAAAGCAATGTGTACTAATTGTCAATTAAGTGGAAATTCATGCTTCGATAAATGTCGAACCACGGATTTTTCGAAAAGCGAAACTCCATAATGTACAATTTTGGTATTTGGATATATTTAACTTATTTTGTTTAACTTTTAATGCGCCTGACCAATATTTCCAGAATTTCATTCTACATTCAACGTACGTGGAATGAAATCCATTTACGAAATTGATATAATATAAAAATCGAATATACAATTACAATATGCGATAAATGTTTACTCTTTCGATTATGTTGAGAGTTGAATAAACACTCAAATTAAACTGACACAGTTTCCCATACAATACTCTTTTTTCTAAGACTATAAATTGTTTTCATAACACCAACAAAGCCATGAATATTTTTATAGAATCGAAAATATTTTCTCCGCTATTCATTCGCTTGAATCTCAAGAGCCTAATACGAAATCCCGCGTTGGATAACTTGAAAAGAGAACGAGAGGAAGAGAGAGAGAGAGAGAGAGAGAGAGAGAGAGAGAGAGAGATTTCGTGAAGCTATCAAAAAATCCTCTTTGAATAATCCCTTCGTGCGCGTCGCTCTTTCTTAACGCTGCCTTATATGTGCACTCGGAGAAAAAAAAATCTTCATCCCTTTCCCTACGTCCCAATCTCATTAGCTGCGTTGGCAATCGGAATGCAAAAGACTGCCGAGCCAGTGGGGGAAGAAATCTCCTTGCAAGCTTCGACTGTACCCGCAGGGTCAAGGCTGGCAGCGTTGTCTTATCCGCATTATCTTTAGCTGCGGGGATATCAACGATCTTAATTCCTCTCTGCCTTTCTCTCTCTCTCCTCTCGTTACCGTCTGTAATTTCGAGCGAAATGTAGGTCCGGCTTTACGAGATCAGGAACGATGAAGATCCAAGGCCTCGCGGAGGAAGCAGTCGAGAGACGGTATCGAGGCCGGAAGTCTGTTATTGCGTAGCTATATAGATGCTCTATGTGTGTGTGTGTGTGTGTGTGTAGAGGATTCGCCGCAGAGCTGCTGCAGCTCGTATTTCTTCGGGGATTTCCGTGTGCCGGAGCTACCGAGATATTCTCTCTCTGCGAGGTATATATAAACAGGACTTTCGACTGGCGCGTTCATTTAGATAAGACGCTTCTTCTGTTCGGGAAAGCTCGACGTACTTTGTCGGGAGGCGATTTGTTATTCCGCGGGTGAATGGAATTCCGTCGTTGGTTTTCGAGTCGTTGAATATGCGAGAGACAGTGTCGATATGAAAGAGCCGAAAAGGTCGCTGGAAGAGGAAAAAAAATTGGAACAGAGCTTTTTCTTTTACTTTTCGCCGATCTATCTGCCGCGAAAATTGGGTTACATATATACGTTGCCTGCAGTACAGGCCCTGTACGGTGAGAGTTGCGTCGTGTATAACCTAATTTTCTAATGAGGGAAAACTTGGTAGGAAATTTGCGTAAATCAAAATGATGAAATATATAGGTATGCGAGATAAAGCTCCTGATGGAGTTCGCGTTATAGTCATGATTTATGTTATTTGTTTCCGCAAGCTCATCTCCCCGCGCCGACTTCGAGAGACGTAAGTGGATTTTTCTCTTTTCTTGAAATGTATTACGCGTACCTTCAGAAGTTTTTAACAAAACGTTCTTGTTCTGCAAGTTAAACACCTCCTGCGAATGCATTTATTCAACAAAATGCTACCAGCATAGTTTCAACAATATTGCTTCAAGCGTGAAGCCCGCCAATTTTTATATAGCGTTTGCTCACATTGGAAAAATGTGTATATATATATATATATATATATATATATATATCGATATATATATATATATCGATAATGTATATGCCTTTATTGAAAATTCTTCAATATATTCTACGCTATAACCACCGCATTCGATTCGCGTCCGGTTCTGCATGATAATGTACGCGTCGCTATCTCTCGCCAGTCCATTTAAATTTTCTCTTTTATTTCAATCCCTTATTGTTCTGGATAAAATGTCGACCTTCGTGCAGTATCGCTTTATTCATGCCACCACCAACTACTGCTGCTGCTGCTGCTGCTGCTACAGCGAACTACGATACGTATACACATGAACAAAAGCGTCGTTAAAGTTGTTCCGCAAAATCGATATAAAAACCCGCGCACGTATCGAGAGAGAGAGCGAAGTTACTGAAAAATGCACTCGACTATGCGAAATTTTGTTTCTCGGTCCATTTAAATGCAACTGTTGACGCGACTTGATGAATTTACGAAATTTCCAATAAGTTCTTTATGCGCATCGAACGTCGTGCAACTGAAAAGTTTGATATTTCTCAGTTTTCTACAAAAAGAGTGGTACATTGCAAGTGCCGACTTAGAGATAAGAGGCGAAGGGAGAGAATTAACGCTTCATCGCGAGACTTTAAAATTAATCCAGAAACTAATTTCCCGAGAATCCCCGAGGCCTCGACCTTTTCACTTTTCCAATATAGAGACTGCGCCATCCGATAGCTAATTCTAAGCTGTCGTGTAAATATAGGTGCCTGCGGTGAGCCGGGTATATCGAGATAAGACTTTTTTTCATTTTTATTCATAGACACGAGAGAAAGCATCGATTATGGAGAGTGAGCTTTTTCAAGGTCTCAATATACGGATAGTCCCCATATTATGTACACATATATCGGCAAATTTAATATTATACAAATCGAGAGATTTTAATAAATATCGCCTTCTTGTGATGATTTATAGGTGACGGACGATTTGGCGCGAATCGGGATGTTCCTGCTCGATGGCTCGGAGATCGACGAGGAATACTTTGCGACGCTGGAGCCGCAGACGACCCTCATACTTCGCCGACCCGGAGAAAAAGTTTTGACCGGTAAAGTGCATTTTCATTTGTTTTGCCTGCACCCTCGAGACTTTTCCGATATTTTTCAAAGAAAGTTCGAAAGCTGCTCACAAAAATAATCGCCCGCGCTCTAATGGAAAAGAAAGAGAAAATATAACTTTATATATAACTTTATATATAATACCACACCGAGCGCATAGGCATTATACTATACATCTGATTAAGATTATCGGAATTAAGCTCGAGCGTAAACGTTAAAATCGCCGGCTGTATATCGATTAAAATATTAAAAGACTGAAAAGTTAACAATTATATTCGAGTGTACTGCGAGTATAAACAAACGGACATACGTATTGTATAAGCGGAGTAAAGGGGCAGTAGGTCCCGTCCTTCGCTGTTTAACAGCCGTGTGGCTATAGATGTTTGCTCAATTAACGCATCCGGAATCATGTTTCTGTTTACGTGAAATTATGTCGTTGTAACAGAAGCGGATGTGCTTTACCAGATGCTGAGGACGGTGAACGAGAGTTTGCTCAAGGACGGGGAACGAGCCGCGGCATTTCTCACGGATAAGCTCAAAATAAAGATAGCCGTGCTCAACAGGGCGCTGAACAACGACGATGAGAAGACGCTGTGCAGCAGACGCGAGGATCATCCCGAGTGGTTCTTCGGGCTGGAAACCAACTCGGCAAGCAAGGTAGGCCGGATAAGTACGAAGATAATGAGGTGTATTTGGTGCGCTTATGCGTGATATGGATAACGAGCATTTGAGACTCTGGAGCTTTTGGTGAAGCGCGACAGTTCCTTTGTCTGAACTTCGTTTGTTTTAGTGCTGAGGAGATCTGAGAGTTGGTTGAGAATTCAACCGCTTTTGTTAATTTTTGTGAGAATACGCTGTAGGAAAGAGAAGCATTCGTATATGTAATATAATCAAACTTCCCACTACCGTATGATTTATTTTAAAAACAACTTGAAGTTTCTCATGGCAGTCCACTATCATAATTCTTTTCAAAATATTCCTACATTTACTTTTGAGCTGTAGCGCATTAAAAAAAAATCGTTTTTCAAAAAAGCATGTACGTTCAAAAAGTTTCACCGAGAAATGATAGATTCATTTAAACTTTTCAGGTGGATATTTTTGAATTTGTATTATAAATGAAGTCGTTGGGAAAGCGTGGTTAAAATGCATACACATACGTTTCTGACCCACTTTTAGCACATCTTAAAATTTGACTATTACAAAGCTTCTTAGGAAAAGAGCAAAAGTTTAAATTAGTCTAATTTGAATGAACGAGATTCTCGAGATGAAGCTTTCCAAAGTAAGCACATGCATTGTAAGTAAAAAAGTGGCTTAAATTTCAGTCTAACTTTTCCAGTTCGTTCTCAAACCAGCTTGTTCGGAGACGCTTGTAACCCACTCCATTCGAAAGATTATACAAATCCACTCCACAACAGTACTGCGTATTCAGTTTTGTCTATTGCGTTACGGCGCGAAATTTGAATTTTTAATCGACTTTCAGATATTCCGAAGTATAATCATACTTCCACGATAAAGATGAACTTCGCAATCATAAGTTTACCGTAAAGTAATTTTTAAATATATGTCGAATTAAAAAAAATGCATTTTTCTTTGGTCTAGAATTCGAAAAGAATTTTTTTAAGTTAGAGCATTCGGATCGATTGGATATTTTTCTGCAAGCTAAAAGAAGTTAAAAAACGCCAAGGAACATGGGAAAAGTTACCATATTTCTGAACCACCTTACGTTTTTTTTACAAAAAATTAATACATCAAAATACTGGAATAATAACATCTACGAATATTCCCGAGGCACCAATAAAATTTTGAATTACACTACAACAATATACTACGAAAGAGCTTTAATTTAAAAAAAAAAATATGTCCAGATTCAATTCTCCGATCAAAAGTTATGCCCGTTAAAAAAAATCAAATAAAAATCCGAATAGCCTATTTTTTTTCCTTTATATGCCTGGCCATGTTAAATTTTTATATTCTATACTATTTCCCATGTTCTTCGGCATTTTTTATGATCTTTTGGTTTACAGAAGAAAGTCCTATTGGTCCGAAAGCTCTAGCTTCAATACATTTTTTTTGAATTCTAGACCAAAGAAAAGTGCATTTTTTTTTTAAATTCGACATTTACGCACAACAACTCTTGCAATAAGTACGCATGTCGTTACACGGAACAGGAAGCTTACCTTCATCGCCGTTGCCAAGATCGCATCAGGGGTTACCTCTACAAGACCATCGAGCAGATCAGATCGTCGGAAGTGTACGACTCCGATGCCGTGGCTCGCCGGCAACTCGAGCTGGTGATCGTCTTCTTCAAACTGCAACTGAGAAAGGATCACTACTTCGGTCATTACTTCGATCGCAGCCGCTCCGTTACCAAGACGAAGTCCGAGGATGGAGTCGGCGGCAGTCAATCCGGAGACGAGACCGACAACGCCAACAGCTGTCCTTACGAGCACTGTCCCTGTAAACTGAGCATGTCGTCTTACGAGAGGTACGTCGGGTTGCTTGCTTCATGGGGGGCTCGAGAATTCGATACGGTATACTTTTATCGATGAAAAGTTCATAGCTGTTGAGGGGATACATTTTTATTCTAGAATATTGTAGTGTATGCCCTAAGGTTTAAACTCGAGACGTAATACCCCAGGGTTACCCTAGGATACTCAAATTTTCTCGCAACTGTATATTTTTAAAATTACTTATTCCATACATGCTGGCAGTAAAAATTCGCATATCGCTTATACAAACTCTACCAATAATAAGTTTATAGGTGGTTATTATGGTTAACAAAATTTATCATTATCTTCTATATTTTTAAAGTTAAAAATGTCGCACTAAAAATAATCAAAACAAATTCCCTTTCGAAGACGAACGTTCTTATTCAATAGTCGATCCCGTTATCATGATTACGAGTAATTTAAAATACAGCTCGAGTATCGATTCTGTCGACTTTTGCCGTGAAATGAATGCGGTTATTATTCAACCAGAGTGATAGATCGCTATGACGAACTCTCCCAGAAAAGCTCTCGTCCTTGCGCAACAAAAAGATTCAGCGATTAATAGTACTTCATTTATCACTAGGTACGTCTTGGGTTTGAGCGTCGACTCAGAGGAGGAGGAGGAGGAGGAGGAGGAGGAGGAGGAGGAAAAGGAGTATAATGAGGACGAAGTCGATGCGAAAAAGCTCATGCGAACGGCAGCTGAGCGAAAAGCCGAGGAAGCCGGGGTCGACGAGTTAAGCGATGATCCGAGAAAGAAGAGCAGAGAGCTGCAGCGGGAGGTGGCCCGAGAAAAATGTCCTTACAAGCTCGTGGAAAGAAGCAGGGAGGAAATGACGGCGCTGTGCGACGAAACGGGCGAGTTTCGCTGTCGCGGCGTCTGGAAGAACGACAAATGCCTCTACGCCGACAGGCACAAGATCAACCCGTACAGGTCCAAGGAGGAACTCGTGCTTTTCTCCACCTGGAATCTCGATCATAAGTGAGCTTAGTTGGAGAGGCCATAGTTTATTTTATTTTTATTTTATACGTCATAAGGGAGTCTGAAAAGCAGTTAAAAATTCAAATCAAAAGTAAAAAATATTGTTTGTTTGTTTTCGCAAGAATTGGCTTTCAAACCACCTTAATTACATTTCAGCTTACTCAGCTGATTGATGAATCTGCATAGCATGATGAAAATTTTTCTTTGTAGAATCGAAAGATCAAGGACTCTGGTACCGGAACTTTTGGCAGCTTCAAAGAAGGGCGATATAAACGAGGAAGACGTCTTGGAATTTTACAATAACCTCTTTACCGTGCAAAACTTGAGACTCGTTCACATCGTGTGCCACGATAAGGGCTCGCACAAACAAGGATAAGATAGGGCGTTTCACATGTTCTTAATGTACTGCTAACTCGATATTCGAGTGAAATGTAGGTATAGACTAAGATAGACGTTAACGCAATCTTTACACGCTACGAAATTTGCGAGAAACTTACAGAAGATATGTTATTATGAACTTACTGATGCAGAAGATATATTATACATGATAATTACTGCAAATGTAAGAAAAGATATATTAGATATACTTACGTTATGGTCGTTACTATTAGATAGATCTCATGGTTTAGCGAATTTTTAGTAGATACTGCGAACTAAATAAAATACATTTACGGACGTTATGTATGTGATGAATTCTGGACTGATCCTTGTGAATTTCTATTTTAATGGGATAAGCCAGCTAACCGCATTTCTTTTTTTATTGTCCTTTTTTTAGTCCAAACTCGATCGGAAAAAATCGTAACGCGAAAACGCTATTTTCCCGAAAAGCTCGTGAATCTCATCGCTCGTAATTGTCCTGTCCATTCGTTTATTTCCGAGCGCAACGTTTTACGAGTTGTTTACGACACAGTCGTGACATCACTTTCGAAAGCCAAATTGGGAATTCGATTACCGTCTAAATGTCACTTAACTTGTTCGATTCTGCGCTAATAGTGGCGGTCGTTTATCGATTAAATAAAAGTTTGCTCGCTATATGGTAAGCCGTATACGCTACTTCCTCGATTCACGCTTATGGTTCCAGGTTAATGTCCGATTCAAATCTTCGAAGAGTAGTACCTACTTTTTACGGCGCCGATAAAGCGCGATTTTTAAAATACGACACTTGCCCGAGTGTCTGCACGGGACGTCACATGTGTGTTTAAGATCGAATAGTATATTTTTTCCTTTTCAAGGAGAACTCTACGGATTACTATGAATTTTTTTGAACTTCATTGCTTTCATGAAGCTATTTTATTTGTAATTTTTCGAAAATATTGGTTTCACAAAGAATAATTTTTATCCTTGTAACTATAAACTGCAATAAATCTGAAACTTAGATCGAAAACTAAAGTAGATTATTCGCTATAAAGATTCAAAATTATTTTCAGTGTCATAGATTTTGAATGTTCAAAAATCAATCTTATTCAAAATAGCAGTTCTCCACCTTAATAAAAATGAATGGTACCTTTCAAGATCGTATACATAATAATTCAAAGGAGCTTAGGAAATCCGACAAAGCCAGCTTACGTAAACGAACGAATAAGAAGCTTAGGGATTCAAAAAATAAGAGAAAAGAAAGAAAAATTAACAGGAAACAAAACGCAATAAAATGTAGAAGTTCTGATGTAGACTCATAATTTCACGGATACCTGCAAGTGTGCGCACTTAGTCCCAGCGATAAGGTCAGTTCATCACTTTGAGAAAAAAAAGAAAGAAAAAGAAACGGGCGAAATGGTTCCCAAGTGCAAAATGCGTCGTTGATTTATGCTACACCCCTTGTACGCCTTAGTTCCTTGATCTACATTGCCTAGGATAATTCACTTCCCAGATATATAAAAAGAACCGAGGGTGGAGAGTCGAGGGTGGTTTTGTTCGTATTTCGCTGTAGGCATCGCCGATTGATCCACCGCAGAGCCACCGAGACAAACTCGTTAGATCTTTCCCCGTTCTGTCTCGTATCTGCTTTGCACATATGTTACACAAGTTTACCCTTTCGTTTGCTCTGTGCTCTTATTTTTCTCTTTTGCTCTGTTGTCAAACTGCATGATAATTAACATGTATATGGCAAATATTTTTATAAATTAGTTGAAGGCAAAGAGATGGTCCAGAATCGTGGATACGAATTTCGTTGTAACTTTGAGAAATGATTCTTTAAAAATTTATGGCTGTTAATTTTTGAAAAAATACAGCTATTCTACAGCTATTCTACAGCTTTTACCGATTTTCAAAAAAGCTTCAGAGAAGTGCGATATGTTTTACATCTAATACCGATACCAGATTCGTTTTCTGTACATAGGCGAGACTCTCTCCTTATTAAAAAATCTTTCATCCGCTAAAAAAAACTCCCCTCACACTCGGCTCGAGCCAGTGTCGGCACGCGGCGATTACTATAATAACGATAATAACTCTATAAACATCACGCAATATACCCCTCCGTCTATTCGAACGTTCGATAAAAGAAATGCACTGTCGCGTGCTGCACTGCGTCGACTGCGTCGTTATAACACAGACACACAGACAGGGTAAGCAGAGCGATTCCTAGAGAAACATATATTTATAGGCGCGATCAGTTGCGACGACCAAAACCGCCGACGAGTGTTGTGAAGCGATTTTTAGTTTCTCGGCATCTACTGTCCGAATCGCAATGCGTACATGAATCTGGTTGTATAATACGAACAGTTACGAAATTTTGACGACTGAAACTTTGAGCGATTAACGATTATCGATATTTTATCAGATTTGATTAGCTTGGAAATTCTTGATTATGGAGGATGTGAAAGTATGAATTCGGTGAAATTATTATATACAAAATACGTACACTTATACTTGCCATAGGGGCTCTACGGTGTCCCTTGTAATTGTTACTTAGTTTTGCATATACATCGGTCTCGATTCTTGAAAATAAAGTTATGGATGAAAATGAGAAAAGCTATTGCTGCTTAGACTTAAAGATATTTAATTTTTTTATACTAATCTATATTAAATTTAATCAAATTATAGTTATTTATTCTTCGTAAGATAATTACTTGAATAAATAATTTCTTGAAAAAGGAAATTACCTGAAGAGCTTTCCAGATATGAAAATAGCATAAATCTGATGTTTTAGAAGTATACATATATGTGGGTGTGTAAGCATAAATTAGATTGTTGTATTGGAAAATTTGTAGATGAATTAGTAGACAAATTATTGTTTAATCGTTGATGAAAACATTAAAAATTAATATCTTAATGTCACTCAATGCTGTGATAAAGAAATCATTTATTTCACTGTAACATACAGCTTTATTGCGATAAATGTTATTTCTGCTGATGAAATTGGGGCTATAGAAATGCGTAAAACTACTGTTTTTGGACTTTCAAAACTTTAACTTTTTATACTATTAACTGCGTTAAACATAATTAAATGATAATTGTTGGTTTGTTTGTTTGAAAATTACAATTATAAGTTTTCAAATATGTAAGTTTGAATAGTTCAAAGTTTATAACAGAAGTAAATCATTAAACGCATATATATAAAGAATAATAATAAGGAAACTACTTTTATGGATAATAATACATTAACTATTACTTAAATTCGTGTCATAATCGTCAAAGGCATTTCTGTAGAATATCCGGTGTAATTTAGGGCCAATTGAATTCATGTGATGCGCACCTCCAACAATGTCAAACTTTTGAGGTGCTTCTGTAATGCTCTTATGCAAATTTCATGCACTAGAGTAAGTTCAACAACTGTGGCAGACACGAAACCCGCGAAACTGTATGTACGTGTCCAAACATAAATTCATTATCGTAATAGCGAAACTTTTTTTCTTACTTTACATCTTCGAAGTCGTTTAAAATATATGTATTTACTATAACTTCATGATTCACGATGAAAAATATGTTTACTGTAACAATAATAGTGAGTAAAAATTATATATAAAAAGGCTACTATCAAAATGTGCGTGATATTACAAATTGACGAAACTTTGTGCATTCGCGTGTGTTCCTCGACTGGAGCGACGCATCTTCAAAAAGTGCATTGTAAACGTTTCTGAAAAGTTACGTAGGCTATAGAAGTGACTTTATAGTGAAACAAGTTGCGTGGATTAAAAGACGGATATTTTTGGAAGGACATGTTTGTACACTGTTAAGGATCTGGTAAAATTATAATCCAAGAATAAGGCAGAGAGAATCCACGCTGATCAAGGTATTTTTATATACAGGCGTTATTTTTGTCGTTGAACAATGTTTCAGAAGTGAGCGTTTATTTTGAAAAGTTTCTTTTATAAGATCAGATAAGCGTTTGCTCTGAATGGATGTCTTGCAGGTCTTTTTAACGAGGATCACGATAATGAGATTTATAATGATTAAGAATATTTTTCTTAAATGATACAAACATATATGTATGTGTACAGATGTACTCATTCCTATAACAGAAGATACTAGCTTAGAATCAATATTTTCAATGCAATTAATGTAAAATATAAATGCGTTTACGTTAATTTTTTGTAATACGTATACTCAATTTGTAGTACATAAAATATTGTATGTAGATAAATGCAAAATTTACATCGCAATGCTGATTATACTTTTAAATGTATAAATGGAAAGAACTTTATTAAAAATCAATAAAAATTGCTTTCAACAGTCTTTTCAAAAATTGGTACGATAATTTACACAGCCATAAAAACATAATTATGCAACGATATTAATCCATAACGAACATTTGTAATTATTCACCGATCTTCTTCAATTTCACGTACAAATCTTCTCCTGGAAGAGTCAAGAAACTTGTTGAATCTATTTTTGGAGGATAAGAAGTCCTCGGTGAAATTTCTACGACGTAATTCTTCATGATTGCAACTAAAACTGTCTTCACCGTCATTAAGCCATACCTCATGCCCACACACACCCGTGGTCCTTCACTAAACGGTAAAAATGAAAACTTTGTCGCATTCTTCTTTTCTTCATTAAATCTATCTGGATCAAAACTACGAGGATCTTTCCAGTACTCGACATCTGTATGCAAACCGAGAACAGGAACAACAACAATGTGACCTGGTTCCAAGCAACAACTTTGGGCATCAGAACCTTCGAATGTTATTTTCTTTGTACATATTTTGTAAGTCGCACCTAAAATAGGATACAGTCTTATAGTTTCGAGGACTACTTGCTCCAGATATTTCATGTCTTTCAGAGCTTCGTAACTCAACGTTCCTTCATATTTTTCTAGAATTTCCTTAATTTCTAAACGAGCTTTATTCTGAGCTTCTAAATTGTGCGACAGTTCGAAGCATGCGAAAGCTGCTATTGTAGCGCTTGTTTCAAATGCGTCAAAGTAGTACGCGCTCACTGTATCTGCAACGACTTTTGGATCTTGATTACCAGTTGCATCAATGATCATTTGTAGCAAGTCATCTACGATAAGTCCTTTTTCTTTTCTGTGATGCATAATTTTCTCTATGGTGTTAATAAAAAATTTTTCTAAGGAATTAGTCAGAAAACCAAATTTGAGAGATAAAGCTAGTTTTGGAAAATATATGGCCAGCATTTGCCTAAAGGCAGTAATAAACGTAGGTTGAAGCATTTTTTCGACTCTACCACTAAAACTGAGTGGATCGACGTGGACTTCGAAACTACCCCCTTCGACTCCAAAAGCTGTGTTAGCTACTAATTCACCAGTAAACCTTATCATAGCGCTTTTAATTTCAATTGACAAACTGTCACCCTTTTTCTCTAGTTTAGACAGATAATTTTCAAACCTAATAGAAACATGTTGCATTATTCCAAAAAGTATCTTCAACTTTCTCTGTGACATGTGATTAATTATATGAGATCTCGAGTCTTTCCACACTTTATCCCAGGCGAAGAAAGGATTCTTCGATAAAAATGTATCTATACTCGTGTCCAAATGGAAAAAGTTATTTTGGAAGCTTTGAAAGTCACTAACTAACACACGCTTCACTAATTCTGGTTCACGCACTAGCACAGCGGGTGTTCGAAAGAAGTACATTCCAACCATACTGGATTTCGGATAATTTCTGTAAACTTTGGTTAAAAGATCCGATGGACATTCACGCAGAAGTATAATTGGTAAGATATGTCCAAAACCTGGAATCGCCCCAGGAACACACTTTATTTTTTGTTTTATCCAATGAGAGTAAGGCCATTTTAGGTAATAGTAGATGAGAATGGCAATAGCAAATAATAATAGGTAAAATAAACCCATCATGCTTGAAGAGGCTGAAGACAGTGACTGAAACGTAATCGTTTATTATCTCTTATTTACATTACGTATTGTAGCTCTCGTTTTATCATTTTATCACTTGCTCAGTTAAGATTTGGCCACGTATGTGAGATATATTTATGTTGTTGTATTAAGATTCTTTTTATAACTACTAATGATAATTATGAGATTACAAATTTTTTTTTTAATTAAGGCTTGAATTCCATTGGAAAAATGTATTACTGCCGTCATCAAAATAACCACCTGTTTATTAATGGAAATCTGCTAATTTATTTTCCGAACATTCTAGTAAAAACATAGTTTCAGAGTATTGTTTGAGGACATGTACAGTACCTCTAGCTAGCATCTAATTGTTTTGCTTTTAATTTTATAAATATGCTTCATCCGATATCTTAATGACTCTGAATAAGTTTTTTGGTAACACATCTCACAAGTCTTCAACTTCCTAATTTACTCGGGTGTAAGATATTTCAAATTTATTTATGTATAAATAGAAATGACTCTATCACTCGTAGATGTTTGATACTGAAAAAAGACTCTATTGGTCTACACGAGTACAAAAATTCTTTCAAAATTTACAAACATTCTGTCTATTTGAAAAGATATACATAGGCGTTTCGTTCTTGCTATTGGAGAGGACTCCTCAGTGGGGCTCCGACAGCTTACCCTAGACACTCACCACTCGGATGATTAGCGGTTCTATAAGTAATATTTATTTATGTATATTGAATAATGGTAATAAATATCAGCTCCTACAGCTGTGGTGGTATAAAATTGCGCTGGAGTACCTTCAAACAATACTACTATCGCCATCTCTTGTCGGTTCTTCGAAGTCCTTCAGAGCTGGAAAAAGTTATCTCACGAATATAGCAGACTCGAACTGGCCCCACGATTGATAAAAAAAGAGGAGCAGACGATAGTGTCGATAATAATGAAGCACAGCAACCATATGCATTAGAGACGATAACAATGGTTGGTTAATTTCAAGTACATACCAAGGATCAATGGAAAATATAGAGATGGATTTTTTCTTGTGTTGCTGATGTGGATGTGCACTGGAATATCACGAGGTAAAATATCGGCTGCATTTAAATGATTTAAATCGATCGTTTATTTATCAGTAAAAGGACTTGGCGAATACCATGAAGTATAAATATAATCGTTTGTTAATTAGAAAGTAATTTATTCGAATTTGCAATAAGTATGCAAAAATCCATTCTAAACAATTGCACTCGATTTATTTTCATTGAAATTCAAACTTTTCAAAATATCACATCTAATATCAGAATAAGCCAAAACCACCTGCAAGCCGAAATACATTTTTAACCAAAGGATAAAAATTGAACAACCCTGGCTTACGTACACGTAAAAAAATAGAGGCGATGGTCGCATTAGCATCGAACATTTCAAATATGGGGGCATACGCATACAGATCACAACAGTCATAGTATAGGCGACCGAATTCGTGAAAGAGTAGTGGGGAACTGCCAACACTATAGCTGCAGCTCGTGAGCTGCCAATGCACAGTCCAGATCCTGAGGCTTGCCGATTGTAAACGATACTCAGTCTTCTTCAAACTTATGCAACTGAGCAAAGCCCTTATTTTCATCGCAACAGTTCCGTTATCAAGTCGAAATCAACGATGCAATCATCATCAGAAAAAATGAAGAATTGTCCATTTAAGTACTATCGTTATAAACTTGATGTGTTTTACGAAGGATACGTCAAAATTTATGCGTCACGTATGACTCTGGTGTGTATCATTGTTATATCTTATCATTGTTATAAACAATTAAAACGTTAAATATTATATCAACAAAATCCTTAGCTGTACCTTAATCAACATATTCAACATTTTATAGTAATTTTATTTATCCTTGGGTAGATTTGGGTCTCGAAGTTCATTCCGATAAGAGTTTGGGAATTTAATAATTGCAGCTTTCTGTTTGAAGATTAGTTTTAGTGTAGGAGAAGAACACGACTGCGAGAAAATCCCACACAAGGCTAACATCAAATTTTCCCACATTATGAAGCTGTATTTTTCGATACTATGTGCAGGAAACTTCATTTAGCGCAAGCTCGCTCGATGCAGTGTGCGCAAAATCGAGTTTTACACACACAGAGTATAGATAAAATTCAGATGAACGACTAGAGAGCATAAACACGAGGAAGTCGACGACGACAAGCTGAGAGATGATCTGAAGAGCAGCAACGAGTGGAAGCCAGAGAAAAATGTCCACGAGCCTGTGGAAGGGAGCAACGAGGAAATATGACAGAGGCGTCCGACGAAACGGGAAAGTTCCTCTGCAGAGGCGTCTGGAAGAGCGATAAATGCTTTTATGCTGACAGCCACAAGATCAAGCTCTATCGATCAAAGGAGGAACTTAAGCTTTTCTTTATCTGCAATTTTTATCGTAAGTTTAGTTGCAAAACTTTTTCTTTTTGCGCGATTATAAGAGCTCAAAAGTTAATTAAAAATTCAAATTTTGTGCCACAGCTAAATTGTTTGTAGAAAGCCTATAAATCAAGTTTGAAATTTCGAAAATATATAATATAAATATCGTAAAATAATACGTAATTAAAAGTAGATAGTAAATCTCGATTTATCATAATTCTGTTTTACTCTTTCGAAAGCAAATCGATTGTTTTTTTTTTATAGTTGTTCAGTTTATTTGTATAAGAACAATTTTTAAATGAAAATTTTTGTCGTAGAATCGGAATATAACACTAGACCTTATGAAAGCTTCGAAGAACGAGTAGAAAATAACATCCTGGAATTCTACAGTAATCTGTTGATATGAAGAAATTGCAGCTCATTTATATCATGTTCCACGGCATGGGTTCTAACAAATTACAAAACATAAAATATGGAAATACACGTGTACTAAATGTACTAACGGCCAACTCGAGAAAGCAAACGCAATATTCGAATCAAACAATATACCGTAGACAAAAAAATAATGTATAGACTCGGTTTTAAGGGGCTAAGTCTCTGCATGTTGAAATTTTTAAGAAGAATCTATTGTAAATGTAATTAATGTAATAAAAAAACAGTAAATATTTACCAATTGTAAGCTAGTTTTTTCAAAATTCAACTGCTGTTATAGTCAGGCCAAAATTCAATTTTAAAGTACAGTGAGGTACTGCAGAAAAACTTTATTTTCAAACTTATTTGTTCGCCAAACAATTTGTCTACGTATCTACTCATAATTTTCTATGAAATTAATGCATTGCATGGATTTTTTACAATGTACTCATATATAATGTATAATGTACTTTATATAAAATAATTTATAATTATTAACTTGAACTTCAGTTTATAAAAGTTAGTACCTCCCTAAAGTTGCAGACATGAACAAAATGCGTGAAAGACACAACATAATCTAGAGGCCTCAATATTTTTTAAATTATGAAAATGTGGTAAACGTGTCTCTTGCTTATGACGAATGTTTCTTCCGAGATCGTGAATACCGCGATTTAAAGCACTTTCGGAAGTTCGTGAAAGTGCGCGCATAAAAAGGAGGAGAGAAAAAAGCAAGAAAGTGAGAAAGCGAGAGCGATAGAAGGAAAAAATATGAGCAGAAATTGAAAACCTCTCAATACAGAAGTTCTGATATACAATCAAAGTTTTACAAGCATTTATACGTGCATTTATTTTTGCTATCCCTTTTGTACGCCTTCGTCCCTTGATCTACGTTGCCTAGGATAATTCAATTGCTATATAAAGGTATATAACTTGAGACAAGGGTTGCGGAATCGAGGGTTGCTTCGTTCGTATGCTGCTGCAGGCATCGCCGATTAATCCACCGCAGAATCGCCACGGCAAACTCGTTAGATCCTTTCCCACTTTCTTTTGTCGACTCATTCGCATCTGCTTTGCACAAGAGCTGTGAATTTACTCTTAGTCTGACTATATTAAAGTAGCTCATAACATGTACTGTAACAATATGTACTTTTAAGTAAACTAGTAATATCGACTAGGTTGTGAAGGTACAATTTCCAATTGTCCTTTATAGAATAACTAAAATCAGAAACTAATGTATTAAAGTCTTCTATAGAACGACTAAAATCAGAAAATAATGCATTAAAGATGATTTAAAAAGACATTTTAAAAAATAAGTTCTTATGCTATTAAAATTATAATTGTTTATTTATTCTTCATGCATCTATTTTACCACTTATTTATGATTACGACATAATTACCACAGGCATTTCTGTAGAATACCCGCCTGTAGATTAGGGCTAATTGAATTCAGGCGGTGCTCACCTCTGACAATGTTAAACTTTCGAGGTGCCTGTGTAACGTGCTTCTGCAAATGCTATTCATGCGCTGGGGCTAGTCTAATAGGTTAGCTTAACAACTGTGGTAGACGAGGTAGTAGACGCGACGTCCACAAAAGTATTTGTACGTGTCCAAGGATAAATTTAATACTGTAGCATTATAATTTTTTTCTGTTTTCTTTTTTCTAACTTTGTGCCTTTGAATACATGTAATATACAATAAATGTGCACTTACGTATTCTGTGAAGATGACTATGAAAATATTGACTAATTTGCGAAAGCATTTTATATCACATGTTGTCATCGCAGTTTGCAATCATTTTCTTCTTCAATTTCACATATAATCCTTCTGCTGGAAGAGTTAATGTATTTCCTGGATTTAGTTTTGGGGGATAAACACTTTTAGGCGAACCTTCAATTATGTAATTCTTCATTATTGTAACCAATATAGTCTTCACTGTCATCAATGCATATCTCGAACCCGCACATGCCCGTGGTCCATCGCTGAATGGTAAAAAGGTAAATTTGGTCGCATTCTTCCTTTCTTCGTTAAACCTATCTGGATTGAAACTTAGAGGGTCTATCCAGTATTCGGTATCAGTATGCAAACCGAGAATAGGTACAACTACAATGTGACCTGGCTCCAAGGAACAACTTTGTCCATCAGATCCTTCAAGTGTTATCTTCTGAGAACATAATTTATAACCTGCACCCAAGATGGGATAGAATCTTAAGGTTTCGAGTACTACCTGCTCAAGATATTTCATGTCTTTCAAAGCTTCATAATTCAACATTCCTTTGTACTGATCTAAAGTTTTCCGAATTTCCAAACGAACTTTATTCTGCGATGCTGAATTATGTGATAGTTCGAAGCAAGCAAAAGCTGCGACTGTAGCAGCAGTTTCGTAAGCATCGAAGTAGTATCCAGAGAGTTTACCTGTGACAATTTTTGGATCTAGATCATCAGAAGTTTCCATGATCATTTGCAGTAAATCATTTGCGACGATCCCATTTTCTTTTCTATGACGTATGATATTCTCAACTGTTTTAACAAAAAAATTCTCCAAAGAATTAGTGAGAAAACTTAGTTTGAAAGTCGAAGTAATTTTTGGCAAATATAGGCATAAATTTTGCCTGAAGACCGTGGTAAATGTAGGCTCCAGCATTTTCTCAACTTTGCCAGTAAAACTGTGTGGACTGATGTGAGTTTCGAAAGCACCGCCTTCGATTCCAAAAGCTGTGTTAGCAACCAACTCACTAGTGAATCTTAATATAACACTCTTAATTTCAATGTCATCATTTTCATTAGTTTCTACTAGTTTAGATAAATAATGTTCAAACTTGCCAGACACCTGTTGAATGATTCCAAAAAGTGTCTTCAATTTTTTCTGCGACATGGTACTGATTATTGTAGCTCTTAACTCTTTCCACTTATTAACTGAACTGGCAAAAAAAGGATTCTTTGATAAAAAAGCGTCTATTTCTGGGTCCAACTGAAGTAGATTGTCTGGGAAGCTTTGGAAATCTGTAACTAATACACGTTTCACTAATTCTGGTTCACGCACTAGTACAGCAGGAGTTCGAAAGAAGTACATTCCAACCATACTGGATTTTGGATAATTTCTGTAAACTTTGGTAAAGACATCCGATGGACACTCGCGCGAAAAAAGAACTGGTAAGATATGTCCAAAGCCCGGAATTGTGCCAGAAACGCACTTTACTTTTTGCTTCTTCCAGTAAGAGTAAGGCCATTTTAAGTAATAATAGATGATGCTCAAGACAACAACAAGAAAAGTTAATGCGTACAATGAATCCATTGTTTACCAGCAGGGCACTAAGATTCGTGATAATTTCTTCTCGTTACAAATAAATATGCTGCAATATTAATATTTCCAATGTTCATAGATTAAAGAGAAAAGTTATTGTTGTAAGTCACCTATCACTTAGGAGAATATACATATACAATATTGAGAATTTTATATTGATAAATGTGTTATCACCTTGAGATAGTATTATTACACAGTGATTTATACATACTTAAACTCTTTGCACTTTATCAATTGATTCATCAATTGATTATTTCGTTTTCGTAAGCTTCTGATTGAATAATTTAAAGTGCAGGCTGCTATTTCATGAATCCTCACTCTTGTATACTATTTATTTAACGTGCAAAGGCGCTCTGTAAAATACAAAACGAAACATGGAACATAAAATGTTATTAACACGAAATATAATACTAAAATAGAAACAGAAAATTGTAAACAGATGTTTGTTAGATACAAACAAAATTAGAATTACAGCATACATTTTCAATAAAAAACATTCACATAGATTTTATAAGATCCATTCATCATAGAATTATTTCATAAAATCTTTTTAAATTTCTTTAAAATCGAAATATCGTAAATCATCATTTTAAATGCTGAAGTAATGGAATAATGGAGTCTTTAATTATCACGTACTACGCAATAGAAAGTTTGAACTTACTTTTCTAATATAGTTTTACTTGACAGCTTGTATTTTCGTGTATTGTATGCGCTGAATGAAGTATTTAATATAAGTGAACTAATCCACTCGACGTGTTCTGACCTCACTGATAATATCACTATTTTAGTAAATATAGCATTTGCGCATCTTGTGTTAATGATCGTAGTATGTTATTGTTAGATTCCAGCGCCAATGCGTCACTATACATCCTTTTCAGTTGGTAATGCAATGATTGCTTGCTTTTTTTAACTTGAGTTTAAAAATTTCAAATTTAGTTTTATAATCTACACCTGTGTACGTATTCTATGATTAATCATTATTGTAAATTCTGCAAGCATTGTGATTTTTTTCTTACTAACAAAGCCACACCTTGTTCATCAAAAAATGGAAAAAATTAACGAAATCAATTTTGAACCATGTGAGAGTAATGTCAACCATTGAATTAATAAATAACCAACGTAGTTGCCGACCTTTTCAAGCTTTTATCAAAAAAATAATTCACTATTTTATTTAGATACATAAAAATACACAGCAATTAATGAAGAAGATTTTCATTTTATCAGCAAGCAATATTGTAGACACAAATTTATTTTAATAATGATTCTGTTTAAGTTGAGTTTTTAATAACTAGTCATTTAAAAAAAATCTTTCTGTGTCATATATTATATTAAGATTGGTTTAGTATTATTTTAATTTAAATTGTTTCAGCGGATACAACAGATTTCTATGTTATCTATATTACCTGTCTTCATATACAATAGCGGTTATAGATTATGTTATGCTTAGCACTCGATGACTGAATTTCCATTCATACACTAGAAGAGAGGAATTTTTTCCCTCCAAAGTTTTGATTATTGTCATGTTTTAATTATTGTATTATTGTTTTAATTATTATTATATATTTTCTGTTTATAAAATTATTGGAATATATTTATTTTAAATTATTTATATGTTACTACCGTATTATTGCTTTGTATTTATATATCTAAACTAGTTTATTATTACCTTTTTCGGTAATTAGATCGACGAAACCTTATTTGAGGAAGTTGTTTGTAGTTTATCAATTCAATACCTGGACCTACTCTCACTCGAATAAAAATAGATTTAGTTAATGTAAACATGAAAAGTACATTTCATATTAATTAAAAAAAAATCATTGTCAACGAACAAATAAATACTTACCAATTAATAAACTAAGAAACTGCATGCAAAAAAGACGACTCATTTCGACAGAAAATGCAAAAAGAATCGTTTTGTATTATCTTTCGCTTAGTCGCGTTGAAAGTGTCAGCTGCATGAATTCTGACAAATATGAGACGTCAGTGTATGCGTTGACGTTTCTCCTGCCGATTTTTTGCGAGCCCTCCCTATTCTAAATAAATTTTGATTTCGCAGCTCGCTGATTCGGCCCTTCGCAGCCGAGTGCGCCTCTATGGGTGTGCAGCAAATTATCCTGCAATATGTTGCCGATTCCGTCAAGCGACTCGTATATATCTACAGAAGGAATTCCATAAAAATGCGTTTTCCTTGCCAGCGTTTATTCAATCATTAAAAATTATTTCATTTATTAAAAACTGTAACTAACAAAAGAATTGCGCGAATATTCTTTGCAAAAGAAATCGTTTAAAGAATCAGTAGATCAGAAATGTTATGAGCATATTTTTGGATAAAAAAAATTTTTAACAAAGCTTAAGTTTGTTTCTTTTAGTAATAAAGTTCATGCATTAATATGGCCTTCTTCACTTTATGACTCATTGAACAGAGTGCAAATGGCAAAAAGATAGTCGAAACAGTAAAATTTTTTCCGTGGATTTTATCGTATACGTGGAACGTTGTTTGGAAGAGTTTAGCCGAGGGAATCGATGGATGCGTGTGCGGCGCGAGGAAACGCAATCGTTTGGCGATTATTTCGGATCAATCGCAGACTAACGCTGCGGTGGCGATGGCGACGTTTGATTTGAACGTGTACACTGGGGTCGGTGATTTATTTAGAATCGTTTCGATGGCTGTCGGCTCGAAATGACTGACTGTACTAATAACTTCGTATATTTACTTGTATTCCTTTTTTCTTTTAATTTTATATCGAAACAAATTAATTTACGCTTACAAGGAAGGACAAATTATTCCGAATACGGCCCGCTACCTGTCAATGAATAAATCTCTATTCCAAGCTCGACAGCCCCTCGTATCATTTGTGCAGGGATTGCGTTGATCGCGCGAATGTCTTTGTTTATCTACGGCGTCACCCCTCTTTTTCGTATCAATGAAATAGAGCTCGTCGATTGTACTGCCGGCCTATAATTATATGCACACGTGCAGCGTTTTTTTGTCATTCAAATGAAATATCAATATTTAGGTACATCCAATGAAACGAAGATGAGCATTATACGCCATTATGTGTCATAATACATTTTTACTGTTTACCCATCAATGGCATCGATGGTATTACAAACTCCTCTGTCTCATCACATCGCAGTGAAAAAAGCGCTGCCAAGTCCCTGTCACTTAGCTTCCTGCTAAACAGTTTTTTTCACATGCATAAATATATATCAAATTGTACATTGAAATATTAATAATATAAAAACTAATTAATCTTCAAATAATTACCGGGTAGTTGCTGAATTACGAATTTTTAAAAATGTATTCAAAAAAAGGAATGAACCTCAATATC
Organism: Philotrypesis tridentata; assembly: GCA_018906965.1. Lineage (NCBI taxonomy): Eukaryota > Metazoa > Arthropoda > Insecta > Hymenoptera > Pteromalidae > Philotrypesis > Philotrypesis tridentata. The sequence goes on along the minus strand of JACCIB010000011.1, from coordinate 4,222,299 downwards.
TCGTATCCTAATAAGTTTCATTAGTTGCGCAAACATGCAGTTTCAGACATTTTACTCGTGTAATCGTTGGAGAACCGAAAAACGTGTTTTTCAATTTTCTAAATAACCATTCTGGGAAATAGCGTAAAATTTTCCAACAATATGTCTCTAAAAATTCTACAGTAACATCATTTTTTTCAAAATACAAGGAACTTAGGGCGCGCTTTGCGCGCGATTTGGGTTATGTTTTGGTTTTATAAATATATATCAGTAATTAAACCATGAATATGGTAACCGTAATCATGTTTACTTAGCAACCAATCAGAATCCCGTATTAAATGCTTCACAACAAGGCCATCACTTTTTTTAAAGAGGATTGGTTGATTATTTTCCGAATTAGAAGAGTTTTTGCAGCGAAAAACACGTTTTCATTAATAACTCAAAATCTATAGCAGCTATCTGAAAACTTTTCGGGTTAAAATGTTGATATTTTAATTCTCTTAAAAATGGTTTTTGTACTATTTAAAAATGTGCAAAATTAATTTTAAAATACATCAGATAAAAATTTTACGAAAACATAAAATTGACTATGACTCAAAAAAGGATCAGTAAAATGAAAAATGTTTTCTTTGGCCGCTATCGGAATCCAATAACCACAAGCTGAGATCTAGCGGTATACATACGTTTATACATACATACATCCAGACGGACATTTTCTAAAAATGCTCAATTTCATTTCCCAACATCTTAGAATCTTATTTTAAGTGTTTTTAAGCAAACTTGTAAAAATCCTCTTGGAGGAAGCAATTATTAAACCGTTGAATAAGGAAAATCTATTGTATTCCGATTATTTAAAGCGCGAGAGTGTAAAAATATTCTTCCTAATCAAGAAATCACGTCAAATTAAATTTCAGCGCACTTATTTTCCTCTTAACACTGATGGACGTACCTCTTTCTCTTTTTCTCTCTGACCGCTTAAATCTGAATTGCTCGGCAGTTTGAAATTCGATCAAAGCGTGAGCTCCTTTTATCGCGTGCGACGATACACGGGATTTATCACATGCGCGATTTTATTCGCGATCTCGAATCTTTCCTTATTATTCGACGACATCACCAAACAAGGATGGTTAACTTCTGCGGTTTATCGGCACGGATTACTTGATGCGCATGACAATGAGATGCATTTTTCAGTGATAATAATAATAGGTCATTATTATACTTTACACATTAATATCATATCTATTAGATGAATAATTCGAAAAATGAATTATTTTAATTTTTAATAATAAAAAACGTTGTTAAATCTTTCATAATTTTGTTAATTAAAAATTGGTATTGTAGAACTCGCGTAAAATCGCAATTATTTATGGGTATCGATCAAATCAAGAAATTGTAGAAGACACTGTCGGTCAGCTCAGAAAAACTATAAAAAAATGTTCAAACATTTCCTTCGACTTTCAAAATGCCAGTGCATCTATGTATATGTTATGATAAAGAAAACGATCTCAACGCACACTACAAAGACGAAGAAAGCGGTCTAGCCAAGACACAATAACACAGCGATAGCGAACCTCATCTTATCACCGAGAGGACACTCGTCGCGGCATTAACAAGAAGCAGAGGGCGGGGAGTGAGAGTGCGAGCTTCTAACTCTCAAGGTCGCATATAGCGCTTGCAGAGTGCGACATTTAAAATACCTTAGAGTTACGCGCCGAAAGAGAGAGAGAGAGAGAGAGGGGGGGGGGGAGCAGTGACCCTCGTAAAGCATCGTAAAGCCCCTACGGCTGATCCCGAGGATCTTGGAGAGCAGCTCCCGTTGAAAGGCCTCTGGCAGGACGTGTATACGCATGTAGGTGTAAGTCTAAGGACACGATGCGACGGCCCGTTATCTCCCGGGCGATTTATGCCCGCGCATTTTTCCTCGCGGGGGGAAGGAAGGGGTGGGGGTGGTTGGCGCGCGGGCATAAATTAATGCGCCACAGCGTGCGCGGCGTCTCCGCATATGTTGCGTGAAAATGTTATTACGCGCGGCGAGAGAGGCGCCACGCACTTGAGCTCTACTGCGTAAATTTATCGTTATTATGTCGCTTCACTATATTGCCGCATACTGCTTCCGGGAGGTCGAGAGAGAGGGAGGCGTTTTTCGCCGAGGATTCTCCGGAGTTTTAGCTCGAAAGCCTCGTCAAAGTAACTTGTTATTTACGGCCTCCTATGTACACATATACAAGACCGCGTTGCGCTCAACGCAAAAACAGCTCGGCGCGTCAAATAATTCTCTCCGCTGTAAGAATTAGATTCGCAGAGGCGGCGAAGCTCCTTTTATACTCGCGCCTGTCGTTGCGCGTCTCCGTCTCGCGATTCCGAAAAATCGCGGCTTCCTTCCGCGAAGAGTCGTCCCGCGAATAACGAGAGCTCAGCCGGAGCTTTTGTCCCGTGAAAATTGCTTTTGAATTATTCGGAGAAGATGTATAATGCCGCGGCCCGACGCGTTGCAGGCCGTTTAAACTGTAATTGCGCGGAACGCTTTCGTCTCTAATCAGTAATTTACCGCTGCAGCTGGAAGAACTCGCGTATAGATATCGCGCAGCCAAGGAGAGACTGCTGGAATACGTAATGAACTTTGGGAATCGCAGGCCGTTTAGGATATGAGGCTGGCCCTCTCCCGCGATCGAAAGTAAGATGCGCGCCAGTGCGACGAGAAAAAAAAGGGAGGATAGGGGGGGAATGGCTTTTACGCGAAGAATCCGATTTTTCCTTTGCTCGGATTGCTGTGTGTCTGGAACGACTTTTTTCTACTGTACTGTACTTGAGAGACATGGAATACGAAAATAATTGCGATTGCGAGAATGGATTAATCTGGATGAAACGTATAATTAATGGTAATTTAAATGAGTGTATTTATTTGAAAACAAGGAAAAGGGGTTAAAATCTTTCTCAATGGTTTTGTTATTTTTCTGAGCTTCGTTTACATCAAAATTTTTTTATTTACGATTGAGGACAACGAACACAAAAACTTTATTTCTTTGAAATAATTTTCTTTGAGCGTATACTCCAATTTTTATGTATACCGTCTACTCATCAAATTTTCCATCCTGACTATTTTATAACAATACAAAAAATACAAGATGTCAAAAAACACTGTAACATATAATAACGGATGACATTGAGAATTTTTCGCATCTAAGGAGACGAGTCCAGAGGATCAAAAATGTATCCCCTGCTTGTTTCGCGTCTAATAATTCCAGTTGAATTTGACTCGATGTCCCACAACTTTTTCCATCCGATGAGAAAAATTTTACAGCAAACAAGGTACTCCCAATGTTTCCATACGAAAACGAAGCGCGAGTAACAAAACAAGATTCTTCACTCTCATTGCATTAATTCGCTGACGAACGTAAATTGAAATTCATGAGTATTGCTGAGTGATCCAACATCAGAGGCGCAATAAATACAAACGTGCGGCCTGGAAAATTATTCAGCCTATACAAATGTATATACGTATATACAGAGCGGAGAACGTCTACCAAAGGGGTTGCCAGCTGTCCTTCGTTGTATTATTATTTTTGTGGATTTCCGAGAGGAGCGTCTCTCCTTTCTGCTAAGATGAAGATTCGCGCGGTATATAGTCTTATATACAAGGGATAGAGCGAGAGAGAAAGAGAGAGAGAGAGAGAGACAGAGCAGTGAGTATGCAAATGAATTATGGTAATCCGTCAGTCGAAACTAAGCGAAATATGCAAGGACCTCCGCCACTGATGCTGTAACGAGAAAATACACGCGAGACGCGGGAAGAATTTATAAATTATTAAAAGCGACGCCGCAGTCATTTTTACTTTCGATGCTGAATAAATGATCCAGCGGATACGCCGGGCTGAGAGCTCGAATGTAATTTTGCCTAGAGCTCGGAGGTTAACTGGATTGCTTTTTACCTTCCAAAGGACGTCTCCTGAATCTTTCTCAACTTTCTCCATTTGTCCTTTCTAGCGAATTTGTACGGATAGGCGTCGTCCAGTTTTCATCAAAACACATTTTTCGAGAATTTCGAGATGAAATAGGTGGCAGCCTATAATTCTTGGAGATAATCGCCTTAAAACGTGATGTGTATCTTGAAACCAATAAAGCGCATAATTCAGTCGTACAAGTGGGAATTTCCAAAATCGTAAATTCCACCTTGTCTGTTCGTATTGGCAATGTTATTTGAATGTCGGTTTCGGTTATAATACTCATTCTCGCTTTTACAAACGTCCGTTTTGAAATTAGGATTCTTATACCGTGTGCAATGCGCTATACAGTCGTATTTACATCTAGTCATACCGTTGCTTCGAAACATACAAACAGAAACGGTATTCGAATCAGTGAGTGTAATTCCCTTGAATAACCATACAAAAACCAACGAGTATTCACTTAATTCTCTTCCAACTTATTTGCCCACTGAAGAATCCACTCCCACCTCGCGCAAAAGTCAATTCGAGTCGTGGAATCCATTATACGCAAGAGCTATATTATTTTCTCGACGCGTAGCGTACACACGCGTCCCTCTCGAAACTAACAATCACACATGCCGTAACATCGTTACAACAATATCCCGAGAATATCGAGGGTAAAGAATAAATATCAGCCTCCCCCCCGCAATACATCCATTCTCCATTTGGCACACGAGCCCCTCACCAATTTATTGGTTCTCCCAACAACTCTCGCGACTATATGCGCCCAGACACAGCAGCCGCCCGCTGGGCATAGATCAACACGCTCCACGTGTGTCCGATCCGTAAATCATGCGCTGCTCCGCGGGGGTCGCGGGAGCAAATTTCACAAGTGCGAAATTTCCGCCACCGCCGCCTCGCAGGCGAGAAAAAGACGACGACGACGCGGACGCGAGAAGTTTTCGAAACGAAACGGACTCGAGATCGCAAGAAAATAATTGTGGCCAGGCCAGAAACGCGCTACCCCCGGGTACTTAAACTTCTCACTCCTTTCACAGGAGAGTCAGGCAAAAAGCAAATTTTCCGCCGACGATTCCCCGGGAATCTCGAGATATTTACGCGGGAGGGCTGCAGGGCTTGATATTAGGCGTGCGCGGGATTAACGGCCGCCTGATAAAGTCGCGTCGCGCGCGCGCGCGCGGCGACAGCTGCGCGCCAAAAGGAGCCAAGAGAGCGAAGGAATCCAATGGGCTGGGAGAGCGCGAGTTTGCGCTATACGCGTGAGTTATTTGGAGTTGTTTAGCGAGCGGCGTTATGAGACGCTGTAGATTTCTTCGGATGCGCGCGCGCGAGGTGTGTGTGTATAGTGTATACGTACACACGCTGCGATGCTCCGCAGGACTGTCTCGAGGGCGCGCTCGAGCTTCATAATTAATGTTTTCAATTTTCCGCTGTCTTCGCCCGTAATAGGGCTCAAGCATAATGTTCGAATTTACTTGCCGGGTATTCGAAATGCGCTTATACCTCGGCAATTGCTTTCTTTCGGGATGTATATTGGAGCTCCCCCCCCCCCTTTCCGCCTGACAGGTATGGATACATCGGGTGAATAATAATTTTTGATTCGCTTTTTTTTCTGTAAGTACGGAGTATGCGCGACGCAAGAAATACACATTCTCGTCGCTGAGTTTCGTTGGAATATTTATTTTGCAAATCGAGCAGTCGGAAGAAAATTCTTTGTCGCTGGAGAAGCATTGACTCGCGCGGCCAATTCAGCGCAGAAGCTCCACTGAAAAGTCTCCAATCTCTAGGCAATCCGTCAAGCATCGACGACAAGTCGCGCGCGATCCGGCAAATATTTCCATCGCGACTTTTTTGCGCCGCCCCCTCCCCCTTTCGCCGACGAGAGTCTCTCGCTCCCATCGGACCGGAAGCACATGCTCTCGCTGCAAAAGCTTCGACGACGAAGAAACCACGTTGTCGACTCCCTTGACAAATGCTTTCCCCCCTTTCTTTCTCGCACACACGTATGGCTGGATGCCATATGGCTGTTTGAGTGTGTGTGGCTGGGCGTATACATGTATATATACACAACGTGAAAACCTCGGAGACGTTATTTCTTCGCTGCAAGATGAAAATCCCCTTAAGCAAGGTCCACTTCGCGAGCTTTCGCCGTCGCTGCTCTGGCTCTTTATTTGTGATACGCCGTATGTGTGCGTGTGTGGGCTTCGAAGGAACCGCTGCTCCTGCGTTAAGAGCACCTGTGCGCTACGTGAATGGAATTTTTGAATTATCGTTTGGAGGCATTGCGTATGTTGTGTGCTTTTCCATGGGAAACAGCTCTGTATCGTCGAGTGCATTCGAATTATAAAAGATTTTTATGGATTTTCTGATTTCGAAGATTTGCGCGACGGAAATGCGTTGGTGCACACGTATACAGATTACAATAGTAACTTATTTTTAAGCGCACGGTTTTTGCGTGTAATGGATTTAACATTTCTAATCCATTTGGCTAAGTCCTAGTTTAGAACCGAAACTCATTTTCGAATAAATTGTTATCAGTATTCTATTGGCAAAAATACGACTAACCTTCGCTCTAATGTATTTTTCAATTTAAATATTTATATACCGAAATTACCTTTAAAAGGTATTTTTTTGTCGACAACACAATAACACACGCGCGTGCGCGCGCAAATCGAAAATGTTTCGCGTCTGATTATCCTTTTAATGAAACATACGCCCGCGGCGAGTGAAATTGCGATAGGAGAAAAACCGCGTATAGAGAGCCGTATATAAATCGTCGAAGCCATTCTGAACGTACAATGCAGGAGCGAGAGAGCCAGAGAAATATTTAACTCTCGTACGTGCGTAGAGCTCTTTTTTCTCCATCTTATAGCCGCTGCTATATAGCCCCATTGACTTGTCCATGAAAATCAATGACCGGCCAGGGGAGAATAACGGCTATTATATGGGCTGCACATGTACGAGAGAGCGAGGCAATAGAATAAGTACATATATATAGAAAGTGATTGATAATCCTTATTATTTTCGCGTTTCCCCCCGCGCAACGTTATTACAATGCACACACCCCTTCGTATCCAAGAAGGATAGATCTATATAAATACACTGGCGATCCTGCAATTAGTCATATACGTGTAATATCGATTGGCTCGTCGCGAAACAATACACGCACGTAATGCAAAATGTGCTAATAGCGGCCCGTAGTCTTTCCTAGCCTTAACAACGGCAGTGAAAAATGGATCTGGAAGAATTACTTTCCAGTGCGAGAAGTTGCGTGCGTGCGATAGCAGCGATTCGTCAGAAGATCGGAGGTGTCTGTGTGTGTGTATGTGTGTGTGTGCCCGAGTGTGTTCCCTCGAAATCGAATGTGGAAAATGAGACTTTTTATTGCCGGAGATTGGACGCTATTTATATCAACTCCTCGTGTGCCCCCACATGATGGAGCTTTATTTGAAGCCATTAGTTCGCGAGACGCTAAATTATTTTTGAGAGCTGTGTGCGCTGCAGAAGAAGCACGTATAAATCACACTTCAAACTGGGATTCTCGCTTGTTTGCAAGCCCCGTTCAATACGGTTTCGCGTAATGAGCGTTAAACTTGAGGAGCACGAAGCAACACATCATAAATTAGTATTATCCTTATGGATGTCGATGATGACATGCTTCGCAGTAACAACATGCCGTACAGCCTCGTTTCTGAACCATCATCGCATTATTGGTATTGCAACCCATTAACAACTGGGGGAAATTTCACGTCCCTCCCCCTTCCTGCAGTAATTTCGCATGCAGGAATTTCCTGAAAAGCGTTGACGTAGCGCTTACCCCTCGATTCTACTTTCAAGGTCTGTATACTAAGCTAGAGAACTTGTGAAAAACCTTTCGTCGGATCGAACACCCTCTCGGCTGAAACCTTCGGAGAAAACAGATCGTCCAGCGGGGCTTTGATACGTGCACGTCACACCAGACGCACAGACATCGCACACGAGCTGCGAAGGACGAAAATGATTTCTCCCCTTACATAACCAACACTCATCGATCCCCACAACATTTTCAGAGCAAATCCAAAAGCAGCGTCATCGCACCACTGGCACGAGAATAGGACGTAAAAATAGCCGAAATACCGATCTCCATTCAACTCTGAGCTCTGTTCGCTCTGCGTCTCTCTGGCTCTTCACCCCTCGGCCAACGCTCCTCAGCGAGAAAACATATAGTGGATCCTCGCAATAACACTCGGTCGAGCTTCCGTCCCTTCCTCCTCGCACGCGGCAGTAAATCTTGCGCGTTTCCACCTTGTCCACTTATTACAATACTCTCTCTCTCTCCCCCCCCCCTCTCTCTCTCTCGCCCTTTGTCCAAATCGATCGCGTTTATTCGCGACGGGAGCGAGCGAGGCGCAGGAGAATGAAAGAGGACGAAATCAATTGGAGGAAAAGCGTCGAGTGGAGACGACGTATACATTACACAAGTGGCGGCGGCGCAGGAGCCTTTGCCAAATCGAGCTCGGCCGCCCGCGATAGATGCTTTTTTATTTCGATCCAAAGTGGCCGCGCACAACGTCCGCGCCTCTCGTCCAAGTATTTCTGCTGCAAGACGCGATACACGCTTAGCGCGTCGCGATAACTTTACCAGACAATTTAAAATGCCGCCCCAGAACCGCAGACTCCAGTCTGTACGCGCTGCGAGGCCAAGGGGCGGAAAGGGGGGGGGGTCGAGAAAAAAAGTCCGAGCGCAAAAAGAGGAAGGTTGGAACGAGCGCGACGAGCGAGTAGCACAGCGAGAAAAGGCGAGATGACGGCGGTGGAATCTGGAAAACGACCTTTGCGACAAAGAGAGAAAGAGAGAGAGAGAGAGAGAGAGAGAGGGGGGGGGGGAGGGAACAGCGTAAAAGAAAGGATCCGATCCGACTCTAAGCTCATTCCCTATATCTATACCGACACTCCTTGGCTTCGGCTTCCCTTATCGATGAATTGAAAATTTACTGCTACAGCCGTCGCGCGTCCAACTTTTCCTTCCTTTTTTTTCTCACTTATTGTACACCACCCCGCCCCCCGTCCCCTCACATCCCTTTCCTTCTACTTCTTCTGCTTCTTCTCTCGCGCAGGCCCCGAGCATATACCCACACCCGTCTGAAATCTACAGCGGCGGCTGTCGCGATAATGCGCTTTATGTATAAATAATCGCCGATCGATACACAAACTGCCGTTAAGCGTCTTGACTATTATGAATTATGAAGGCGGCGAGAGAGCGGAAGCGAGCGCGGTAGACGTCAAGACGACGTTAGTTTTTCTATAACGCATAATACCGGAAACGCTGTGCGCTCCTGCGTATATATATATATAGAGAGAGAGAGAGAGAATCGCCACGGCCCGCGCGCGCGTTTACTTATTCAGCGCGCGAAATTTCAAACAAGCTACTGCGAAATTGACGTTGCCGTCACTGCGCGACGAGTATAAACAGAGTGTGTGTAGACATACGTGCGTGTATGCGTGTGTGCGACTGTGCACATGTATACATCGGGGTGTATGAATATTTTAAATAATACACACCGCATTCGAATTATTCTTCAATTCAACTGGTTGAGTGTGTGCGCGCTGGTCATAAATTTGCGACCTACGCGGGCGCACGCGAGAGAGAGAGAGAGAGAGAGAGAGAGACCGAGGGAAAGCGAGGGAAAGCGAGAAAACTGAAATAAAAATGTTCCTCAATTAGCAATTTTCATCGTGACAATAAACTTAATTAATTCAATCCCCCGCGTCGGGCTCTCTGCACACTACTCTTCCCGCGTGATATCCTCTCGTCCTCTTTCAGCGGTCCATATATATATATATGTATACGTATAGCGACTGCGAGCACTCCGCGACGCAATCCCCCAGCTATTGCCGTTATTGCAGTACTTTTGCGCTTATTATCGCGAGAAGGACACAAATGGAGCCCTTTTCAATTAGCGGCGCGAATATGCGTACTGCGCGCAAGAAAAGATTCGCGCGCGCGCACACGTGCATCTCTGCGAGTGAGTGTGTGTGTGCGCGCGGGTTTGCCAGTCGACTCGGATTCTAACTCGATTTCGTGTGTACCGGAAATGCAATTCCGCGAGTTGCGTTGTACGTTTGCGCGGAATTGTCGGGAATAGGAATTGTCATGTTTAATTTCGGCGCGCGGGCGCGCTTATTATTCGTAGTTTGTGATGCGATTGTAAAGAGCTAATTCCGGCTGGAAAATCATTGCAAGAGAAAAATATCTTTTGCGCAGAGACGCTGAAATCACGTGTAATGTGGCTTTGAACTTTATTTATCGCTATCTCGCCGATTTCGACGGGTGTCTTGCGCGCGCTTGTTATAAAAATTCAGCGATTTTAATTGTCGCGCGTGTATAAACGAAAATTTCTATTATATCGTTATCTCGAGCACGACGAAGAGTCAATTCAGTTCTCTAATTAAGAAACGCGCAAATTGCTTCCGGGAAGTCATTCCGTGTTGTGCGACTCAACAATCTTCTGTTCCGAAAATAGACTCACTTGGTTATAGCGGTTAGATGATTATTATATCTGTGGTTTGCAGGAAGAACCACTTAAGTGATATTTTGCGAAAAATTTTTTTATGTCGAATTCGAGGTGCTCTTAGTACCCTTTTTCATTGTACAATAGTAAGATTTCCGAAATGTACAAATATTTTAAATGCCAGCCGATTGCATAATCACTTAACTGCGTCTCTCGTAAAAATGTTACCGCAGAACCACTTAAGTGCACTCGTTTTTTTTATTTTTGTGCGAGATACACCGCGTGGAGTACATTAAAGCGGTATAATATATATCGAATTACCTATACCGATGTATTCGACGGTTTTTTTAAATTTAAAAAAAATTTTTTAACGTTTTTAAATTTTTCAAAAATTGTCAATTTGCAAAAACAAAAAAATTACTGGAATCGCTCTGATAAAATTCAAAAGTTTGTGGTTTCTGAATAAAAAATTCGTAAAAGTCTTCGTAAAAAATTTTCAATTATAACATGCGCCAGTTCGACCACACCGAGGTTCAAAATCAATCCCCAAATCACGTATCTTTTAGGTTTGGACATTTATCCCATTGGTTAGAGGGGTTTCAGATACATTGCAAATGAAAACGTTCTTGAAATCTCGAATTAAAACAAAAAATTGTGGAAAAACCATGCTTTTTTCCTTTAAACCGTTTTTTCTCATAGTTAATAACAATTTTCGAAAATTTTAATTATACCATTGGAAAGGGCATGAGTTAAACTTTAAAAATATGCCCCGCCCGAATTTTTTTAATCGCAAATTACATTAGTTACGAGCCCTCAAAGAAAGTGACCGCATAACCACTTATCTGCAAAGTTTCCGCAGAACCACTTAACTCGAGTAATTTGTTTAGCTTGGGCGTCGAGAAAGAAACTATTTACAAATGTAATACTGTGGTTGTATCCGCATCAGATACCTAATCAAATGAGCCAATACTTAGATCTTTTCTCTGACATTTCGATCTTACGTATTACTCCAAACATTGAAATCGCTTTTTCTCGAAAACACGAAAATGTCACTTAAGTGGTTCTTCCTATAAGCCACAGATATATAAGATAAGCTTAGCTATGAAGCGTCAATGAGGAAAATCAAATTTGAATTTCGAATCGTGCCACACGATGTTCCCGTTGAAAAACGGATTTTTCGCATCGACGAATCTCAGCTTCCCGTGCCGTGGCATGATACATACATTGCATATTGCCACGGCATTTCTATTTAGTTACACATACATAGGTTGTGCGTACACGCGGTCCAAAAACAACGTATATATAGTGCTGTTAAGAGAATTCGGCTTGGTATGAACGTATAGGCGCACTCACGTGTATAAATACATAGACATATACGGCGAATCTATATCGTATCCAATGGACGGCGCGTCTGTAATGAAAAGCCAAGCCTTTCTCGAGTTCCTTTGAAAATCCTTGTTCGCACTGAAAGTCAGCGATTTGCGTCGGTGAGTAAACGCTCATTCCAATCCATGCTGTTATACGCGGTGCATATGCGGCTGCCGAAGGGTTTTCTATGTGGAAATCCACCAGAAAGTGTAACACAACTCAGCCCAAAAGTTGTACTTTCTTATTTTTGAGAGCAAACCTATCAGACCATACTAGTTTTGATTGGTAGCTCATTTCAAATAATTTAGTGATATGTGCCTAGTCAAAATCCTATGCCAACAAAGAGCTACAGGCGAAAAACCGAAAAAAAATGACCGCGTTTTTAATGATTAATAGCTTAAATTAAAGCTTTTCTTTTACTTTTTTGTAAGTTAGTCCAAACTTTTATATGCTATATTGCTTTCAAAAAATGATCTACTTGAGAACCATATATATAGCTTACTACATTAAAAATTTTAATAATTTAGACTTATTGTCAGAAAAGTAGAAGAGAAGAGCTTTAATTTAAGCAGCTATTAACCATTGAAAACGAATACTTTAAGTCTAGGTATATGAGTCATTCCACGAGATACTGGAAACTTCTGGGGGCCCGGACTACCGAAAAATTTTGGGTAGGGCACACTTACCAGACCTATTTTTTCTGATTTCTGGGACCCCTCCGAATAAGAAACCGTGCGAGCTGCATCATTATCGGTTGCCACCCGGGTTTCCGATCGAAAAAACGCAAAAATCTTTATACATTTTCTTTTACATTTTTACTGTTGAGCGCATTATTTGTGTACTGTGAGTCCTATGGGACTTGCCGCTATACTTTATATATACAAAACGAAAGGGCAGCTCAAGAGCTTTAAATCGAGCCTAAAATTTTTAAAATCGGATGTTCCGGTCACGAGTTACGCACGTTTCAATACTGCTAACTCTTTATAGGGCTCTCGCAAAACTAATCGAATTTCACTTTTTTTTTCAAATCCTCGAAACTTTTGATCCAGTGACTCGATTTTAAAGTTTAATAGCTTAAATTAAAGCTCTTTTCCTCAACTTTACGGTTTTTAGGTCCAAAATTGATTTTTCTTATCTATTGAGCTATATATATGCGTTCAGAAAACCAATCCGCTTTAGAAGCATATATATAGATCAACAGATAAAAAATTTTTAATTTAGACCTAAAAACCAAAAAGTAGAGGAAAAGAGCTTTAATTTGAGCTATCAAACGTCAAAATCGAAGCATTGGATCGACAGTAATAGGGATTTGAAGAAAGTGAAAAATGACTGGTTTTTGGAAAAATCGAGCTATTTCGTGAAAGTCAAATCAAACCACTTTTTTCAAATGGTCATAAATTTTGATCGAGTAATTCGATTTTGACGTTTAATAGCTTAAATTAAAGGTATTTTCTTCAACTTTTTGAATTTTAAGTCGAAATTTAAATTTGATATATAGTGAGCTATATATATGCTTTCAAAGAACCAATCGGATTTAAAAGCATATATATAGCTCACTACAAAAAAATATTTGTATCAACAAAAAAGCTGAGGAAAACAGCTTTAATTTAAGGTATTAAACGTCAAAATCGAATCACTCCATCAAAATTTATGACCATTTGAAAAAAGTGGTTTGGTTTGACTTTCACGAAATAGCTCGATTTTTCCAAAAACCAGACATTTTTCCCTTTCTTCAAATCCCTGTAACTGTCGATCCAATGCTTCGATTTTGACGTTTGATAGCTCAAATTAAAGCTCTTTTTCTCTACTTTTTGGTTTTTAGGTCTAAATTAAAATTTTTTTATCTGTTGATCTATATATATGCTTCTAAAGCGGATTAGTATTCTGAACGCATATATATAGCTCAACAGATAAGAAAAATCAATTTTGGACCTAAAAATCGTAAAGTTGAGGAAAAGAGCTTTAATTTAAGCTATTAAACTTTAAAATCGAGTCACTGGATCAAAAGTTTCGAGGATTTGAAAAAAAAGTGAAATTCGATTAGTTTTGCGAGAGCCCTATAAAGAGTTAGCAGTATTGAAACGTGCGTAACTCGTGACCGGAACATCCGATTTTAAAAATTTTAGGCTCGATTTAAAGCTCTTGAGCTGTACTTTCGTTCTGTATATATAAAGTATAGCGCCAAGTCCCATAGGACTCACAGTACACAAATAATGCGCTCAACAGTAAAAATGCAAAAGAAAATATATGAAGATTTTTGCGTTTTTTCGACCGGAAACCCGGGTGGCAACCGATAATGATGCAGCTCGCACGGTTTCTTATTCGGAGGGGTCCCAGAAATCAGAAAAAATAGGTCTGGTAAGTGTGCCCTACCCAAAATTTTTCGGTAGTCCGGGCCCCCAGAAGTTTCCAGTATCCCGTGGAATGACTCATATAAAAAAACAACAAAAAAATTATAATAGTGTAGATAATGCGCTTTTTTCATTTTTAGAGCAAAAATCATTTTTTTCTCGGTTTTACCAAACAAAACTAGCATGGTCCGATAGGTGAGGCCTCAAAAATAAGAAAGTGCAACCTTTGGATCGAGTTGTGTGCCATTTTCTGGTGGATTTCCACATATGCGGGTTTGTTTGTGGAAAATTTTCAAAGCTGTATGTAGGAATATTTCATTGGGTTCAAAGCTTTCGACAACACGATTTTCTTGCTCCTAATAATTTAACCTGTACGATCAAACAATTAAACTGAACTTCTGGCGAGAAATAATTCGATTACTTTAGAATTCAATTAAAATTTTATGATTCAAATTGAATGCATTTTTAAACATCTGTCAGCACAGAACCTGTTTAATATACATTCAGTCTAGTCAGGCCGAGACAGCGATAATTGTAATAAAGGGCACATCAAAAAATAAACGCGTAACCATTGCGCGTGCATTCGAAATCGAAGCGGAAAAGAAAAATAACGAATAAACACCGCGTCGAGTGCGGCATCTCCCCCTCCCCTCACATATTCCCCGAAACAATCTCGACACATTTCGAGCGCAGAGAGCGCGGATAACGCGATTTTTCAATTTCATATACTCGCTCCCAGCGCGAACGTCCTGTGTCGCCGATAAAGATCTCTCTGCTCTACACCCAGGAGAGAGAGAGAGAGAGAGAGAGAGAGAGAGAGAGAGAGAGAGAGAGAGAGAGAGAACCGAGAGCTAGGACTGGCTGCAGGAGAAGGAAGAAAGCTCGGCGGGCGTTAAATTAAAAGCTGGGCGGCAGGGAAATCAGGGCTCGCTGCGTGGACTTCGCATAACGCCACAATATGTATATATACATATATGTAGAGTACACGCGCGTTGTCGAGATCGGCCTTTGAACCCTCACTCGCGCGGGCATGTAGTCAGCTCGTTTATGTAGCCGGAATGTTTTCGGGCTTTCATAATTGCCTCGGAATTGAGGCTGACGGGGGCGTGCGTGCGGGGAGGGCTTCGATAACAACGATATCTCATCACGTGGCAATAAAGCCGAATAATTAATTTTGCCTTACTTTGCTGATATGCCGTTTGCCGAGAGCGTTATGTACACAATATGCGCGTCCTCTCGACGACTCTGCGCGCGTTTATATATACGTATATATGTATGCGTATGTGTACATAGAATGTCATGCGCCGCCGCGAGGAAGAAGGAGAATGAAAGAGGCGCGCGCTTTTACACACGCGGCGGCGGCTGATGGGAATTAAAATTCTTTCAGCGCGACGAGAGAGCAAGTGATTTGCAGCTCAAGCGATATTGTGAACATTCGTTGGTGTAACGAGGACGACTTTGCTGTGGCTTACGGATAAGTCATCTTTTTTTTTGTATTCTTTTGTTTTCGTTGTTTTATTTATTTACTTATTTTAGGAAATGCGTTACTCCGCAGTGCTTGAAATTGAAGCCCCCACCCCGCGAAAACAATTATACACACTGAGCAAGATATCCACGAAAGAAGCCAAAAAATTTGCATTCCAGTTGACTTCAGCCTCTTTCTCCTTCTCTCTTTCTTTCTCGCTGCCACGAATACACTCGCCATGTATATTGTCCCTCTTTAATCCAACGCTGGCGCTCGTCCCAATTTATCCTTTTTACGAGGGTCCGAGCGTAGACGCCCTGTGTGTGGCTGTGTATTAAAGTATAATTAATTAAAGTCTCGGGAGGCAGGAGGGAGAGAAAGAGAGGAGAGAGAGAGAGAGCCGTGCAACGGTTAAATCGGTCGCTATAAAATTAAAGGCTAAGGCGATTAAAATGAAAAATTTGGTCGACGCGACAAGCGAGCCGTGTTCCAGGCTAGAGTGTGTAGTGTTAACGGTATTGTCGCAATTATTCGTGAACCGAAAGTCGAATTGATGAGACTCCCGATTATGACAGGTGTACGCGCGTTCTCGAGCGTTTGAGCTTTAAATATTGGGATATCGAAGCTTGTAGATGAATAATGCAGGGTGGATTTGTTTTTATGTTCTGTCTTTTTTTTATTGCAAAACGATGCGACTTTCTGATAGCTTTCGAGTATACGGCTTGTTCTAAGCGCGCGGATAATCTAAAAGTCAATTGAAAACTCAAAATTCTCAAAATTCCAACACATAACTCGTCTGCTTGTTTACACGAATAATGTAAACAAAATCCACTATTTTATGATGGTTGAGCTAAATAATATTTAAATATTCTTTTAATTGACATTTGAATATGATTCTCTGAAATTCTGGTGCAGCAGACGAAAAAGTAACTTAAAATCAGGCTGGTCGCACCATCCGATCAGGATATCGATACGGGAGTACTTCCACATTTAAGATGTATAATGTTAGATACTTTCTAGACTTAGAACAGCTTATTTTCATTTTCTGATTTTTATCTTAGTAGGTTGTTATGGTAAATATTTAAGACCTTTATATAGGCCTTCCAATACCAGAAAAGTGACAAAACTGCAGATACACATTTTGAGGTTATGTTTTTGCATTCGATAACACATGCATAGTAGACGAGAGAGTTTTTTTTAGTACGTGGTAACGCGTCGAGCCACGCTGGCCACCGGAACTTATCTTATAAATGACACTTCTTTCAATACAAATAAGTACTGTTATGCACAAAACTCTATACTTATGAGGCATAGAATTATATTCAAAATTATGTTAAAATTTTTGTATAATATAATATCAAAAATGAATAAACCTTGAACCTTGACTCATGCATATCGTAAATCTTCCTTTTATCGATACCACTTCGCCAAAAAATCATAGTCGCCACTTTCTCAATCCCGCTTGTACACAAAACAAAAGATTAATTAATTTTTAGAAATGGAAAACAGTTGAAAGTGTGCGCGCGAGACGGGGAACGCGCGGCAACGCTATGATCATCGGATAAAAAGGCAAAAAGCTGCATAAAGCATCTCTCCTCTCACACTTGGCGGCACGTCTTTCTAATCATCATAATTTATACGCGAGGCGCTCGCGCCGCTCGCGAGCGCACGTCGGGGAGAGACACAAGCATTTTCTCGTCGACTGCGCGAATCTCTTTGCGCGCGAGGAAAGGAATAATGTCACGTACTCAAGGAGGCGAGCCCGAGCGTGATGCATCGAGGGGAGGGGGTGGGGGAAGTCTTGCGAGCGGAAGGCGATGAAAAAAAAGCCCAAGCAGAAATAAGACGAGAGCTCGGAGGCTGCGGCGCTCTGGCTGTGCATATAGTGGAGGGTGGTGTACGCAGTTATGCGATTCGGGAAATTGCGCGTGAGCGATCGGCTCTGGCTCGAGAACAGAGAGGGGGTTGGGGGTCAGAATTTGATTGCTTAGATTCGGAGAGACGATTGATGATCGAGCGCGCGTAAAGTCACTCACACGTGCGATTGCTTGTTTCACGCTCTGTTTAGATGATTATTTCCATTGTTTTCGTATGATATAATAATGCAAGTGGGCTGTGAGAGGGAGCTTTCGAAAGGAAGAAAAATCCAGAAAGAACCTCTCTAAGTGCCAGACCGACGCGTTCGCTGCGGCCGATCGAGCTTGCAGTCGTGTCTCGCGTCGTCCCCCTTTCAGAACGAGGTCCCAGCTCTCTGTGTGTGTCTCTCTCTCTCTCTCTCTTTTTCTCTCGCCGGAAAAACAGTCAAGTTCGCTTTTACAACGGCGGCGACGGCGACGGCGACGACTGCACGCACGATAAAAAGCTCGTGCACTCGAGCTTCCGCCTAATGAAGGCCGCCGCAGCGCCGGCTGAACTTTGCAAGCTCGCTCCCCCTCGACAATGCGCGCGCGATCTTTCGGAGGAAATGGAGGAGCCGGTGCGGAAGTAAAAGCTGAAAAGAGTAGACGACCCTACGAGCGTAGCAGCTTCAAAGGAGGGGTAACGACGATGCGTTTTGACGAATTCAAGAATTTTCGAGTTACACGAGGGAGACAGGCGCTACTGCGATGCTATTCTTCTTCGTGGCTGCGCGCGAGTCTATATATACGGTGTACGAGCTTTTTGTGCTTTCAATTTTTCCACGCTTCGCGCGCGATGTTATTATTGTTGTTGTTGCTGCTGCTGTTGTGACGCGACGTTGATTTACGCTATTTTTTTTGCGAGTAAAATGTGGGTTTTTTAATCTTGGTTGGTCATCCCCGGTAAAAATTACAACAATAACATAGTTGCCAGGAAACTAGTTGGCCACGAGAAATAGACAAATGTCACCCGAGTCGTGAAATATTTTACCACTGTTATCTGACATTTTTCAGAGTTAGCTTGACTTCGAAATGATTACAATTTCTGCTTTTAGATACTTATGCTTCCATTAGATTGAACCTACAAACTCTCATTATGAGTTGACATTAGCCATAATCTTGCAAAATACTCGATAAAAGTATACAAATAAAAAAATATTTCTGTTTATGAAGGCAGATATACGAATCCATTTTCAGCGCTCTCATTTTTTTTCCAGCGGCACAAAACCCATACTTTCATGTAAAATATATTTCCAGCGCGCGGAGAGTCTCGACAGCAAATGCAGAATTTTTTTCGAGAACGAAATGCGCGCAGCAGCTTCAAAGAAGAACAAAAAACGAAGCATTTCTTCCGTCAACCGGCTTACATCATCCAGCTTAAAATAAAGCTGAAAGACCGAGAGAGAGAGAGAGAGAGAGAGAGAGAGAGAGAGAGAGAGAGAGAGAGAGAAGGGGGGAGAAAGCGCAGTACACACGACTTATGTAACCTTAAAAAAAAGCAGCTCACACTTGGTCGGTCGCAAGCTCCCTGTGTGTAATCGTCGGAAGCGCGCTTACGGAGTGTAGACTTAATTGCGCGGCGGCGTGGTATCGAACGCGCGCGCGCGCGGGACACAGGAGTGACCCCGCCGGAAAGCACTATATGCTCTCTCTTTCTCTCTCTCTCTCTCTTACTCTCTCGATCGCGTGTTCAGCTACAACAACAGACTTCCTGAATATACGGAGAGAGTAGAAAAATTTCTCTAAACAACCCCCTCATTCGAACTCCAACCCCCTCCACACGCAGACAAGGATCTGTCCGTTACGTATGGGCAGCTTAAAGAAAAAAAAAAAGAAAAAAAAAGCCGCCGGACTCTCGCGATCGGCGAAAAATGTATATTATTTCCGCATTAGAGGCAAAGGAGGCGTCAACGCACACGACGACTCTCAGCACGTAAGCGGCTGACCCTCTTTCCCTTCTCGCAATTAATACATAAAGCACGTTTCGCGGGGAGGGGGGGGCGTATACTTATCGCGAGACGTCATCTCGCGTCCCGCGCAAGCTCTCGCGCGGCGGCAGCGGCGTCGACTCGTGCGCACGAATGCAGCCGAGAGACGTCATATTCCGCGGGCGATAACGAGCCGAGAAAGAGAGAGAGAGAGAGAGAGAGAGGAGGGTTTCTTTCGCTGGGTTGATCGCTGAATTTCTATTATAGAGTAGCCCCGGCGATCGGGTATCGTAATCGAGGGCATTGAAAAACAGCCGGGGCCGTAACGGTCCGGCGTAAATAAGCCTGGAGGCACTAGCTGTATACGCGCGACTGTAGCCCTTTTGCCTCTCTCTCCCTCGGGGTTAAGCGATAACGAAGGGACCATTACATAACTTCCCTCTCTCTCTCTCGCTCTGTATACCGCACACCAGCAAAGCAGTGGTAGGTGCACATCGCATCCATGTGCGTACACGACTGTACACGCGTTCTTGTACACACGCGTGCATATAATATGGAGCGAGAAAGCTTTGTATATATACATGTGTATACTGTATAGGGAAGTCGACGAAGGGACGGGAGTAGTGAGGAGGGGGGTATCCCATCCAATCAATTGGCTGCGCGAAGCCGCGAATTCGCTCGCACACGCGAAAGATCTCTAATTGCTCGTCGTGTTCGAGGCAGTTATAGGCGGAGGAAACTTGCTTGGCGGCGGCGGCCCTTTACGAGCGGCAGGCGCCAGCTTGAGCAGGTGCTAACGACGCCGGGGACACGAAAGTTAAGAATGACGAGAGATAAGGGAGGATATAGAGTAGCTCAGCCCGAGGAGTCGAATTTTGTGTATATATATATACGTATAGAGAGGGAAGCGTTAGCGCGTCGATGCCTATGCGTGTCGGACGAATACGGACTTAAATCCGAAATTTTCATTTCTTTTCGAGCTCGCAAGCTCTCGCGTTCATCCTCGAGATCCTATAGAGCCCGCAATTAAGTGTATGCACATATATATAACCAAACAATTTCGTGTACAACGCTATTTAGGCTTCAGTGCATGCAGCTTTTTTCTCGGGCAAAATTAATGACTCCATTCGCGGCGATGCAGAAATTAGGCTCGTATAACGCGAATATAAGTGCTGTATTTTTCTCTTGCATAACTTTATCGATTCGCAGCTGTGGCTACAGGTTTATCCGTGTATACG
The DNA here is from genome assembly GCA_018906965.1 of Philotrypesis tridentata. Taxonomy (NCBI): domain Eukaryota; kingdom Metazoa; phylum Arthropoda; class Insecta; order Hymenoptera; family Pteromalidae; genus Philotrypesis; species Philotrypesis tridentata. Next base: position 4,201,637 of record JACCIB010000011.1, on the reverse strand, counting down.
TGCGCGGGACTTTTATCATCCATTATACTTGCGTTCCACACCGGGCGAACTGGCTTTTTGCTAACCGACTTCGAAAGCTCGCGACGTCGACGCGAGACTCGACGGTCGAAGGAGGCGAGAAAGCCCCGATCGCCATGAAAATGAAGATGCTGCACGCGATTTTGCCGATTGGAACGACTGTGCGAAGAAGCTTTCAATTGTGCGGGTAGGAAGTGTTTTAGATAAAGTTGGGGAATATGTAGCCACTTTTTGAGGGCCAAAAAATTGAGTTTTCCCGAACGAAATTGTTATTGAATCGGACGAGAGCTGTTTTGTACGCGTAATGAATATTTAAAAACTTGGTGTATATAATTAATCGCTAATTCCTTTTGCAGAGTGTTAGCTAGGAATAATCTCGTGAAAGGATTACGCGACATGCAACAACAGCGACGCGAAAAGGAAAAGTCGTGAATAAAACTTTACACTCGCATATGGCGGGGAAAAGCTCGTACGAGTTATTTGAGAAAAACGAAAAGATAATACTCCAATTTTGAAGTTAGCTGTATTTCTTTTGTTTTTTCTGATTTTTTTTAATTATGCTCTATACTTGTGTAATTTGATAATAACATTATCTGATGTATTGAGAATACAGTTGAGGAGAGGTTCTTTCATAATTTTATTTGTTTGGTGCAATTAATATTAAGTTCCACTTACAATCTTTGAAGATGTACTACAATATTACTTCAGAGATACTGTTTGATTTTTGGGACTGCGTTAAATGGTAACACGAATTTTTTTTTATACAAAATTCCGAGTATCGAACAATTTTCACTGATCTGAATTTTATACATTCGCAGGTTGTTTGTGAATCGTTTCGATTGCCTCTAATTGAGTACAAATAAATGAATTGCGCTGTGTAAGCAGAAGTTACAGCACGATAATTCGGAAAAATGTTCGTCTCCAACGAAGGGGAATGAATTTAAGTGGGCTTCTTTCATGGCGCTCCTTCCGTTTTTTTTCCTTTCCTTATTCTCCTTAATATGCTCTTTTACTTTTTGGGCTGCTCCACTATTTTTTTCCTACTTAAATACATTATCAGTATATATCAGATATAGCATTAGTAAAATATTCATCAGCTTCCTCTACTAAATAAAACGGATTAATGAAGGTTATGTACGAGTAGTTAATATTTTTCTCGAAAATACACTCGTCGTTGATGCATTTCCGCTATAAGCTTATCATGCTCATTGTTCTCCTTTATATATATGCTTCTAAATAATTATTAAATTGCTTCGCTACTTATAACTATAACACTGGCATAACCAGGCGATAGACCATTAAAATAACAGCAGCTAAATATCATCCTGAATTGGCTTTACGTCATCCTCATATCATGTATTTTGTGACATCCGCTAGACTTTACTTTTCCTCATTCTAAGCTCGCGAGCTTTCCGAATTATTTCGCGCATAACCCCGAAATTGATCGTTGAACGTCTGCCAGGTCACGCAGTTATCGAATGTCGTGTTCCCTCGCTTAATAAGAGGAATACACGCTAAACTCGTTAAGAACCAGCAGATATCCTGTTCAACCCAAAACGGCTTATACATCATCTCTCGCGACTCGAAGCGATTCGAGCTAATACACGCGTCCCGCATGTCCTCGATTTCTGCGCCTATAATACCACGTACAGCGAGCAGACGCGCGCATTAAGCCGGTTAAACGCAGCGCGTCGTGATTCAATTTTTGCAAATTTGTATTCCTGCCGGGGAATACGGCAAAATGTAAATTCGCCCTACACATCAGTTACAATAAACTAATAAAAGCGGATTACTAAGCTGCAGCAGCAGCAGCAGCAGCAACGCGCGCGAGACACTAAAGCCGAAAAGCGCTACGTTACGTCCGAGGCGGAAGCTTGAGGTTAAACTTTAGGGCGCAACGGGCGCTCTCCGTACAGTCCGCGGAAAAACTTGCTCGCTGCTTCCGGAATTGCGATTTCTCGATCGCACGTCGACTTGCACACGGCTCTGTGGTGCGTCTCGCTTTCACGTGCCAATTCTAACGACGTCTAATTGTCAAAAACGAGTGCCTTCCATTGCGGATGTATCAGTCGAGGAAACCGGCGAGTACAGGTGTTTTTGGATAGAGTTGAATTTCCGTTTACACGGAGAAAAACGAAAATTCGCACACGCGCGAGAATAAGTATATATAGCCGGGGGCCGCGAGTAGCTTCGTCCGTACCCAATACTCCCGCTCGCGGGTGACTCGGGAGGAGGCCTTTCTTCGCGGACTGTACGAAGCCGGAGCCCTAAGTCAGCCCTAGACGCAACTAAACGCTTAACGAGCGCCGGAGATCGTCTACGTGCGCAGAGCAGCAACGGAACACAGGCATCGTCGTCGCGGCTTTCTCTCGTATCGCATAATGACTCCTCGCGATGCTTGAGCTTCTTCTCTCTCTCTCTCTCTCTCTCTCTCTCTCTGTCTCTCGCTCGCAGCGAAGGATGCGACGAGAGAATTACTCTCCGGACTCGAGGGAAAGAGAGAAAACGTGTCGCGAGTGGCTACGACCGATGATGCATGCCGGACGTGCGCAGGCGCCGAAAATTTCGTGCGGTTAATTCGAGCTGCTTCGTCTTTCTTTCCGTTCTCATCTATATGGGGTTTGCTTTGTAATTATACGAGGGAATATAATAAAAATGAAGCGTACATCCAATTTTTCCACTCTGCGCCGAAAATTGCCTCCGAGTAATGGGGTTTGTTCTATATGTGTGTGTGCAGTATACATATACGTCTCGGTACATAACGTAAAGCAGCGAAGCTCGCATGTATGTATAGATGGGGGCATACACATATAGTGTGCGTGCGCGTGTGTAAGAGATATATATATACGCAAGCAATTACGGCACTGGTGAATTACGGCTCTGCTCGTAAGCACACCTTTAGCAACGGCGCCGCGAGCTAGAAGCACAACACATTAAGGGGCTGCTTCTCGCCAATAATCGAGGACCGATGCAGAGCGTATTATTCCCGGCAGCCCGAGTATAATGAGGAGACTCGACGTGGGAGTTAGTGGTAAGACGCGGAGGTTCACGGCTGATTTCGCGTAATTCAACGTGTTTTCGAGAGCTCCGAGCGCATGTCTCCGCGACGATCGATGCCGCAGATATATATGCTACAGTTTGGCAAAAATCTCGGATTCGTTTATCGAAAATTTGAACTTTGCGCCAATACTATATGTGCTCGTGTACAAAGTAAAAAAAGAAACGATTGCAGAAAATCAACGTAACATATACCTTTCAGGTATAGTAATCAAGATAATGAACCTTCGTGGTTCATCGTTTTGCTAAAGCAGTATACAGATTTCACCGCCACCCTATCGTATTTTTCATTAAAGCAAAAAAAAAAAAAAAAAAAATACTTTGTGCAATGCATGGTATGCACATCACTATACTCGCATTCCGTCTTACCCGCCACATCGCGACGCTAAATTCAAATTTTCAATTAACCATCGCGAAAGCACCTCGAGAATTTTCTCTCGCACTGGGAAAAGGTCGCACGAAATATTCAATTTGCAAATGTATGAATATTACCGGCGGCCGCGGCCATGCGACGACGAAAAATCGATGTAATTGGATCGAAATTACGAGGTGAGCCGCGGCGATATGCTAAGGTGGAAATTTTAAATACGGAAATATATCACTCGGAATTTAGTGCGCCGACCCGCGCGCATCCCCCGAAACTTTTCGAGCATAGCCTCGAAGAGTGTACAGGGCGCATGAAAATTTAATTTTCTACACGCTTGTAAATCACGGCCGCTTATATTATTCGGCTCTGAAAATTTCTATATATCCCAGCAATGGCATTGCTCTCTGCTCTATATAAACGTATTGCGCATTTCCGAGACTACTGCTGCAATTACGCGGCGGCAAGAAAACCAGGCAATTTTCTTAATCTCCCGATACAAAGCTCCCTTCAATCGAGGGTTCAATCTCCGAGACTCTTGCGATCGCACGATACATATTCCGTTATATCGACGAGGATTTATCGAGATATTCCCCACCCACCCCTCCCTCGTCTACCCGGGCTCAATGAGAGACTTTCATCAGCGTAAAAAGAGTTCTTCACTCGTCGCTAAAGCCTCACGATTCGGTCCATCCCCCGCGTCTTGAGAGACAGCCGTTACAACCGTAAACACGGGCATTTCCTTAAGTGCTCACGCGCCCGCCGCGCGCTCATCGAGACACGGACCGCATTCGATAGCTCTTCGACCTCCCGACGCGTAAATTCTCGATCCTCTATATTCTCGCTGTGTCTTGCGTAATACATATATAGAAGTGAAAGAGGCCGCAAGAACAACGGTGCGCATTAAGGATACTTACGAGGGGAGGGGGGGGGGCAATTTGCGAGGGCCGTTTTTCGTATATGTATACGCATGTCTCGTTGGTCTATCCGAATATATACGGTGCGTGTATAAGGTACTTATCGGACAGTGTTATCGATCCTCGATGGGCCATACTTCGGCGCCACTTTGAAATATTTCTCGTAGGTGTGCGGGATGGCGTTTGTCTTTTTTGATTCGCGGGACCGCAAGGACTGACACTTGTGGAGTTTAGTACGGAGGCTTGCGCAGGGATATGAGGCTTGTAAGAAATTACAAACTGTCTTGGTGACTCGGAGTTTTAGGCGTTGAAGGGATTTAAATTTCACTGTTTTTCGTTATACTTGTATATATTCGTATAATTTTGCAAAATGTAGTGACGTATATCGAGCGAGACTTAGCAAGATATAGACGCTAATCATGACTCATGTCCAAAGTCGCATATACTAACTGACTGAAACTGAAATTCAATTTAGTTTTGTCCGTGTCTAAGAGTACCGATTGCTTTCTCTCTCTCTCTCCTCTCTCTCTCTCTCTCTCTCTCTCTCTATCCCTCTCACTCTCTCTCTTCCTCTCGCTCTCTCTTTTGAAGTGTGCGGACGCGTTTCACGTCACTCCTCAGTTTTGGCTCTAAAAACATCACTCAAACTCGTTCTAGAATTGTGGTTTTTTGAAGATCTACTCGGAACTCAGCAAGCTCCTCACATCCAGAGCAATCTCTGCATTGTTTCATTTCTATGGGTCCAGGAGTGCTATCTTGAAATTCTTACTGTTCCAAGCGTCGTCGTCAGTCTCAGCGGCCATTAACGGTCAATATCCGCGGATTCAAATAGCCTGGTTTCTTCGGTCCTTCGCCTAACGTCAACGTTGCAACAAATGAAAAACCTACACAGTGCAGTGAAGTGTATGTTAGTTCCGTGTCTCTTTGTGTACTTGGGCGCTTACTCGTTTTCGTTTCCACTCTGGGGCATTAATATACGGAGGCATATCAATATACCATATCTCGGCTAGCGCAAAGTGCAACTGCATTCACGAACATCTGTGTTTTACTTCTCGACCATCTTGACAAAAATTCAGCATTTTTTTGTCGTATTGATATATCACGCGTTTATGTGTATGCGCGCGCGTTCGCGGAACTCATACTCTAAAAGAATTGCTTACATAAATTCGTTTGGTGATGTTTGTTTACGTTAGTATAGTGATCGCTTAATATCAACAACCGCGGGTCAACATAAATTTTGTGTCACCATAAGTGAAGCCTAAGCGTGGTTTACAAAGATTGTATTTGAAACACAGGAGGAAAACGGAACACACATCAAGAAACTCATCGACCTGGTGAATAAACTCTCTGCACATATAGAGATCTTAGAGGCTCGTATAGTCACCCTTGAGCAGCGACCATCCACCACCGAACATCTACCATTGAACGCCAACCTCGCGATTGAAGAAGAAACTTTCACGGTAAAAAACGATGTTATGGATAACTGCAAATTACTTATAAGTGGCATACCCAGTGGTACAAAATTAAGTTTTTCCGAGATTGCAAAGAAATCTCTGGAAGCTATAGGGCTGCTGGACCTCTCTTCACACGTTATCCATACGCGGAAATGGATAGCCAAAGCGCGTTCAAGTAAACCACAAAGTCGTCTATCATCTACTCCGAAGTATCTGACAACATCTGCCATCAGTCCGCAAGAAAAATAAACCATGTCTATCGTTGTACAAGTCACCAGTCCCCTCGTTCGAAATAAAATTTTGCACAAAGCAAAATCGTTTAAACTGGCTTCAACATCTAGTCTTTTGGGGGACAGTGGAAATAAGAACATCAATTCCATTCAACTACTCTGGCCTCGACTCTGGCCAAAGCCAGTCTATGATTTGTGGAGGTGTGAAAAACCTCTGCGTATTCATAAGGAAAACGAGAAATTCACCGCTGCTCCACACAAAGGGTCCAGCAGACTTAAATCAATTGGTGCCTCGCGAAACGCCTGGGACATAGCCGCCACCTTTAACTCAATCTACGCGATGAGCATCTAATTTAAAGATCAAAGAAAAAGCTACATCATTCTTGGAGTTCACATCCTTCAAAAAATAATTGTATATTTATCACTCTCAGAGAGAGCATTATGTAAATCGCTTAATAGTATATATCTCCATTATTTTATGCTATATAATAATAATTACTTACGAAATTTTTTTTAAATTTATGTATAACTTTTGTATTTCAACTTAGGCCAGAGAGGGTTTTATCCCAAGGCCCAATAAACCAACTATCTCTCTTTTTCGCTCTCTCTCTCGCTCTCTCTCTCTTTCTCTCTTTCTCTCTCTGAAGTATTTTAAAGACTATCTTGGGTATGTGATAAAGACTATGACAGATATCTTTAAAAACCTCATTGCGGTCTGGCGTCTACCCTGACTTATGGAAGAGATCCGTCATCATGCCACTCAGCAAAATTGCTAATCCTGCTTCCCCCGCGGACACTCGGCCCATCGCTAATCTGCCCCACCTTGCAAAGGTTTTCGATAAATTGGTAACAGCACAATTAATTGATTACCTTGAGAATAACAATCTCCTTACGAGCTTCCAGTCGGGCTTTCGCAAGGATTTCAACACTCAGTCTGCTCTAACTAAAGAGGCCGAGAACATCCGAGTCAGCATAGACGGTGGTATGGTTACGGTTTTACTCCTCTTTGACTTCAAGAGAGCCTTCGATTCGATCGATCATACTGTTGTCCCCAGCGAATGAGGGAGTTAAACTTCTCTGATGCAGCTTCGACCTGGCTTCACTTATACCCCTCTGGTAGATCGCAAGCTCTTCTCGATCAAAATGGTGATTCTTTAAATTTTCTTGATCTGTCGGCCGGAGTCCCCCAGAGGTTAAATCCTGGACCAGTAATCTTTCTCATATTTGTAAACACTATCATACTGACCTTGCTCCATTGTAAAAGTTGTTATTCGCGGATGACTCCCAGATTTATTTACAATGCAAGCGAGAGGATCTACTAAATAGTATCGCCCTCATCTCTGAAGATGCGAGTCGAGTGGCTGAGTGGGCGGCTAAAAATGGCATCGAGCTAAATGCCCAGAAGACGAAGGGCATCATTTTCGGCTCTGATCAAAACTCGATGAGGATTGATCATAGTAGTCTGCGATATATTGAAATAAATCGGGTTCCAGATCCCTTTTGTCAAGACTGTTAAGAACCTGGGTTTAAAGCTTTCGGACGACTTGGCCTGGAATGGTCAAGTCTCACTCATCTGCTTGAAGGTGCATGGTGTTTTAAATCACCTCCGATTCTGGACTTATTTTCTGTCAGCCAGTCTAAAAAAGCAGCTTGTCACTTCGCTTATATTTCCACACCTTGATTACACATGCGTTGTCTATTGCGATTAGAAGTTGTATCTTGATACCAAGCTCTCAAGACTCCTCAATTCCATGGTCAGCTATGTGTTCCACCTCCCCCGCGATGCTGGTATCGCTCCATTCATGGGAAAGTTAGGTTGGATCTCGCTAGAAAAGCGTTGCCGTTATTTTATAGCTGTCTTGACATATCAAATGTTAACTACGTCTAGGCCATTATGTCTTGCTGAACTGTTCACCCCGCAAGTCCAAAATATTCGGCATTCCGAGCGTTTCCCCTCGCCCCCATTCACTATTCCTTTTGCAACCACTACTACTTATTTGCACGGATTCACGGTACATGTGGGACTCGCTGCCAATCGGGATCCGTTTAAAACTTTCCGCATCGTCGTTCAAAGTAGCTTTGCTTGAATATTTACGAGCAATAGATTAGTGAAGGCCGTTGTGATAGTATAGTCATAGCCTAATTATTTAATTTTTAAGCCTATGTATAGTTTTAGTTTATTAGCTTACTTAGTTTGCTTATCTATTATCTATTATGTATTAATTTACTACTTATATTTACAAATTGTCTAGCGTGAGGGCTTTGTACCAGCTTTAGTTTTTCTATGTACTACTTATTATTACTGTATTCTTATTATTTTGCACCCTGGCATACGGTCCCTCTGGACCTTGACAGTAATAAAAATTATTCAATCAATCAATCTCTCTCTCTCCCTCTCTCTCTTTCTCTCTCCCCCTCTCTCCCTCTCTCTCTTTCTCTCTCTTTATTCTCGATTCGATTCCACACGGCATCATCTCCATTCGTTATTCACCGCGCAACTGCGTACTACACAAAACCGCAATCATATATATAGCATTATACACAACATCTGCAATCACGTCAACGACCTTATAAATAACTCGCTAGTTAAGCTGATCAAATCAAAGCAACCGAAATAATTTCGTGCTATTAGCGCAGAGAGTGAGGGGAGGTCGACAAAAAAAACAAACTCATAAGCGCCGCTGCGAAATTGACGCATCGATCCCCCATCATTCTCTTTCTCGTACAACGACAATAAAAGAAGGGTACGCGGGGGTGGTCGCTTCGATCCGCTCTCTCTCTCTCTCTCTCTTTTTCTCTCGAACGCGCATTAATGAATCATAAGCGCTCCCGCAGCAAACTCCTCGATAAATCCATTTTCCGCGCATTACTCCTTAAATAATTCAGCGAAACGTGCCTCTCCCGCGATCTGCGTTGGCCGCGCGAGCGCGCGTGCGCGCGCCGAGCCATAAAACAATCCGAGGGCCATAAAGAAGACAGAGGCAAAACGCGCAGCGTCCTCCCCTATACTTTCTTCCGAATAACGTTAACCGTTTCCGGCCGCGTGAGGCGCTGTACTGACTCGAACTGCTGCGCAGCGCGTAGGCGCTAAAAAGCCGGCGGAGGAGGACACCACCCTCATCGATATATGTATATTGCAAATGTATATAATATGTGCGTGTAATGTTTGGAAGATCGAAACATCGCGAGGCGCACACGAGAAAATCGCTACACGTACGCGCGTGTAATAAAGACGTATCGAAGCGCCCGCCGCGCGAGGGTAGCTAGAAGCAAACGCGCAAATCATCCGGAGGGGAGGGGGGGGGGGGGGCTCGGGAGGCGCTGTATACGTAAATCGCAACGAGCATTAGACGGAATAAGACCGCAAGCTCGTTCCTCGGCCGCAAATTATTACCGATCATCTCGTGTTCTCCACCTGTGTTTACGCCAACCCCTGTATACCTCCTCTGCGGACCTCCACTTTATTCCGGCTTCTCTGCGGTCCATACGATCTCTTTTGCGGCTATCCCTATACGTAACGCGGCCTGCACTACTCTCGCGCGCAATACCTAAACGTATATACATACGTCGAGAGAGGATCTGTGTGGCGCTATACGGATTCTACCCTTGGGATGCATTATACATGCGTATATACCGCTTTTTCCGGCTGCAGCGCGGCTCGCCTACGCCGGGGCTCCTCCGTCTCTCGCTCGCTTGCTCACAAGATTGATAAATAATATTATTTCCTGTTTGTGCGCGGTGTGTCTCGCTCTCGCTCCGAATGTAATACGCGTGTAAGTGTATACGCACGAGCTTGACTCATACGTCTTTATCTCTGACGAGACTTTAAACTTTCATTTTTACCGGCTTCCGCACGCGCTTGATTTAGGAAGGTTCCCAGTCGTTCGGACAATGTTTGATGTGGCAGATGATATTTCGCGGTTGCTCGCGCTTGGTTATTCTGATGTATCGGTTAGATTGGGGGATGATACTCGTGATTTACGCGGGAGGGAATTTTGCATGAGCTGTTTGCTAAGATGCTTGCAAAATCGATGATTTCGGTTAGAGTTGATTAGGGAATTCTCTTACTTCTAACGCTCTAGTGTGCTTATCATCAAGTGTAAAGACATTTAATCTTTTCTTGGATACGATGTCTGTTCTCAAGTTCAATATGGTGTTGGCGCTTTTGACAGTGAATTCGTCAGGTTCTGCTAGAAATAAATACTTTAAAACAGAGTGAATAATTCCAGTTATCACAAAAGCGGCTTGTGCAAGAGATTGTGACATACACATTATCCGTGCTGTATACTATGGTTAAAAAAATCAAAAACAAGTGCGCCATTTTCTTTACCTATTTTGTTTTTGTCATCGGTAAGTGTATACGATTATTTTTAAATCGAGGGATAAAAACAAAACCGGTGCTGAGTAGCAGTATGCTTCTTAAATAAAATGCGTTCCTTTAACTATTTACGATTGTAAATTATTGTGTATTAAAAATATATGAAATTAAGATCTACAAAAAACTAACAGGACCAGTTAAAACATCGAAATGAACAACAATTTTCGATTTTATAATTTGCATCGTTTCAAAGCTTTTTTAAAACAGAAAAATTCAATTTTGCATGCGAAATTAAATTAAAAGGTGCATAGCAGATGCTTGAATTGTAGGTATGTTTACGCAGTCATATTTAATTTTTGGTGCCAAATTGTTCAAATCCGACCTCAGATTCGGAAATAGCACGCCTTTTTACATCAGAATATGTTGCTTTTTATAATATTTAGTTAATTTTACATCTAGTACAGATCACAATATCATACACGCATACATACATACACATACGTACCTACATACGTTTTTTAAAAATATATTTTTCTCACTGAAAAATACGTAAACCATGGAAATTCATCGGAATTTTCAATTTCAAAATTTGCACTGTTACAAAACAGATTTTATGTTGTAAATCGAAACGAATAACAAAATGAAAATCTATAACTCTCAACAGCGTATTTTTTATTACTTACGAAAGAAGATCATACTTTATATTTCGATAGGAAACATTAGTAGCTCTCGAAGATTAAGAAGGCAAATTATCGGAGGCGAGAATGCGGATATACCAAGGACTTTCCCTATTAGGCGTCGCTTCACGTTAAAGGCAGACACTTTTGCGGCGGTACCATAATCAGCGATAGACACATCCTAACGGCAGCTCACTGTTTCTCTCCTCATCCTCCTAAGTACGCTATTCCGCCCCACAACTTCGTGACCATCCATACCGGTACCACTAGTTCCAAAAATATTGGGAAATCTCATCGCGTCGCTAGAGTCAGACTACATCTACACTGGAATACGGACGACGATCCATCCTATCCTAACGACGTCGCTGTTATTGAGGTTTATTATGTTTTTTTTTATTAATAACCAAATTTTTTGCAATGTCAACCTTTTTAAGGGGTTATGACAGTGTTAAAATTTGAAAATACCCATTTTTTTTTTATTCACTTTTTTTCATAGTCACTATTCTGTAGAATATGGTCCGAAAGCGTTTTTTGGCTAAAAAAATTTTCCTCGAGATATACAAAAAACTAACAAATCTGCTTTCAAGTAAATTTTTGAAAATCGTGATTTTTAAAGATTTTAATTAGGGCCCAAATTGTGGAAATGGATTGCTTAACCCACTTTTCAGAGTAATTTCATGGAAATCTTACTAAAAATATGACTTAAAAACCGTTTACAAACGTTTTTTTCTCAGAGTTTATTAATTTACTTATTTCCGCTTAAAATAAATAAAATCGTAAACTTAATTTTTCTATGTGTGATTTTTAGTTACTAAAACTCAATGTGTAAAGTAAAGGCCATTCAACAAATTTGAATTTGCCACTCGAATAGGTTGGTCTCACAGCGCGTCTGGTTTCGAGAATGAAAGATTTCTGTTTGATCGGTATAGTAGAATTTTCTGTAAAGCAGCAGAAAGCAGCCAAACAGCTGTTTTTCATCCAAGACACTAGATCAGTGCAGTTAGTCTGCTAGCTGCTGTAGCAATGCTAATAACCCTTAATGGTGTTGCAAAAGTGCAAGAGCTTCTGCAGAGTACAAACATTATTCAGATAAGTATTGGAAACTAATTTGTAATAACAGTGTTCATAATGAGCTTTTTCTTTGTTGGTATATTTTTTGCTTTTAGGTATACGGGTGCAAGCCAGCAAAATGGGAGCTTATATTGACTGCCTGAAGTATTATTTTGCATACCTTTTAAGAACTTGAAGTGTATTTAATAATGGGAAGTATTGTATGTAACTGTAATTCATAAACATAACTTGATTATGAATAGCTAACGATAATTTTTATTTTATTTTCAGCTTCTAAATGCTATTATCACACAGCATGACAAGCGCGTACCATCAAATATACTTTATTGTATGTATATTTGAGTACCAAAAGCAAATCAAGGTATGCCGGATATTTTTTGTAAGTATAGCTGAGTTCATTTGTATGATTTACATTATAAACTTTAAATGCCTTTTACTCAAATTTAGTTTTTTCATGCTTTTGATGTACTTGCCGTAGCTTTCTGAAGGAACCGTAACATCAATCCGGATGAACCAAAGTGGAAAACCTTCCTAATGAGTACGGTCACAAACTGAGTGGAGCAGAATTGGCAAAAATAAGTTCAAAGTGAATGTTACGTATGTTTACATATGTAACATTCACTATAATTATTAATATTGTCAATATATGTTTAATTAATTATATTAATTTTGTGTTTTTCAGGAATCTGTTCCACTTAGTCTGAGACCAGACTCATAATGAAGATTTGGCACTTTGATTCAACAGGATTGATGGTACGGTTCCATCAGAAACATGCGGCAAGTAAATAAAAGTGATGAAAATCATGATTTTTGGTAAGCAAATACCTTTAATTGTTTTTAAATGTTACACTCACTTTATGCATATTATTTATGCATAAAGGAGTAGACGACTAACGTTTCTAGTCGTATTGAGTTTATATATCTATTAATTTTTTACAACACTAACAATTTTTCTTTTTTTTCAGGTTTTAACACTGTCATAACTTTTTAAGTTTACGACTGAACGTTAGATCATGTGTAAATTTTACAGAATCTCAACGATACGTATTAGTAAAAGAGTCTTATACAATCGCAGCTCCAAGATCGAATTATTTTTGGGAAGAACCAGAAAAAAATTGATCTGCCCGACCACGAGCCCGTCAGCAATACACAAGGTTATGTAACGGATTGGGGAGTTACTAAACCAATTAAAAATGCCAAGGCCTCGGTTAAGTTACAGAAGCTGAAGATGACAATCTTTACGTTTACCGATTGTAAGACGAAAATACTGGATTTCACACTGTCTGAGAATCAACTCTGCGCCAAACATAGTAAGGGACACGGAGCTTGCTTGGTGAGTTACTAAATTTATTTATTGTATACATAAACTGCTCAGAATCAATTAATTATTAATTAAACTGACCTTTTGCAAGGTGACAGCGGTGGTCCTTTACGATTCAAAATGTGCCACTGAAATACCTGAAGTTTATACGGATGTTTATGCTCACAGAATTTTTATCAGAACGGTTATGCGTTAATATTAAAATTTTAAAGATAAGACTTCACATTGGTTGTTAAATAATTATGTGGTTATTCGTATCGTATGTTTTGGAAGTAATAAACTTGAATTGATGTCGACCTTTCGAGTTTCTTTATCGCTTTATTTCTTGCATAAAATCGAATCCCCATCAATTATATGAGACTGATTATACTTCATACTTTCATGGTCTCAAACACAAGAGTGTGAAAAGTTGTAATTAAGAATACGCAACGTCTATCAACATGAACTTTATTTCTCGCAATTCTCATTACTTTTCGAATCGCCGTATTTCGGCGATTCGAAGGCGTCGGCAGAAGCAAACGCGACCTCTCCTATCAGAGTCTCTCCCTCATATTAGACAAATATCGAGCTCCGCAAGACGAAGTAGAAAAACGTCCCAGCGAAGCATCCGAGGAAAGACAAAAAAAAAATCGCGCTTCGTCGAGCGCTGCAGAGCCGCAGGTGCAGAAGAGCGAGTGCGTTTACGCGGCGACGCTCGGATTGGCAGCACTGCGGCGTTAGGGGTGGCGGTACGTACGTGCCGCGTATTTCGAATCGGCGACTGTGTGTGCGCGCGCGCGACTGGCCCGGATGATCTATATACACGCGTGCGTTATTAGAGCGTTCTGTCTTTGGACGTCGAGGTGGGAGCACCGACGGGGTATAGAAGGTGAAGCGCGCGTGTGTTTATACGGCGATGATAGATCAGGTGCGATATTTTTTTTCATCCGCTCTCTTTTTCTTTTATGCTTCTGATATAGGACACGGAGGGCGAAGCTCTCCTCCTACCGTGAATATTTCCTCGAGTACGATTATTCACCAAGGGCTGCAGGTTAGAGTCGCGCGCAAAAGAATCTAATAAACGAAGCAGTAAAAAAAAAGTAGCAGCGCTCTCCCGGCGTAATTCCCATTTAATCCTCCTCTTAAACCTTCAGAGCAATGTTTATCCTCGCACTTTACGAGGAGCATCCCTCTCCCTTTCTCTCTCCTCTCATTTAATTCTTTATTTTTACACGTACTCGCGTCGGGGCTCTTTCGCACTCAAACTGCGCGCGCCTTTTTCCTTCTCTCTCGTCCCTGAGAAAACGAGCTAACCGCACTTGGACCACTCTCTCCCGTGCACTCCGGCCGGCCTCCGCGCGCACGAGTCGTTTGATTTCTATTCCCGTCCCGATTCGATGTCGCGGCGGCGCATTCGTAATGTCGCCGCTGCGGAAAACAGAGAGAAAGATAGGGAGTAAGAGCTGCGGAAGTGCACTTGCGCGGAGAGCTCGAGTGCGCGAGCGAGCGAGAGAAAGTAGAGAGAGAGAGAGAGAGAGAGAGAGAGACGAGAGAGAAATGTCCTATATATATACATTCGCGCATATACATATATATTTATGGGGCGAGTGTGAAGGAAGCGCGAGAGGCAGATTGATTCTGAATGAATAAACTTTATTGTCCGACCTATCGGAGCTGGCGAATTTGACTTTTGCGCGTTTCCGCGACGCGATGTAAAAAGTTGGATCTCGAAGTGTCGCATGTGAGTGTAGAGGCGACCCCGTGGGGCGCTCTCGCGCACCGAGTAAATATCATTGGGAGGCAGATGACCGAAAACACAAGCTCTCGAATAATGCGTCGGTTCGAAAGCACTCGCTGCGAGCGAGAGAGGCCGAGCGACGAAGCGAAACAAGAGAGGCACAGGAGAAAGCAGCGCACTTTATCAAGCTCTTCGCAGAGCATTCACCGAGCGCCGTTTGTTCTATTCGGTTCTATGCAGCTGAAGCCATCGAAGCCGGTATACAGTAGCGGCAGTAGCAGTGCTAGTGCGTGCGTGGCTCGTCGACGATATTTGCCCCCGGGAGCGCCGAGATTTGACGCGGGCTGTAGTTCGGCTTTAGCTGGAATTTTCACTGTTTAATTAATGAAGCGCGCGAGTGTTTCTGTGCGGAATATTAACTTTGTGAAAAACTGTGGGGACGACGCTTTAGAAAAGAGTCGTATTTTGATAGGTGTATGGGGGGTAGAGGACGATTCCGCGAGAGAAGTGAAAAATTTGACTGTTGCAAGTCGAAGTTACGGCTTTGTAAAGTTTACACGAAGATTTGGTTGGAAACGTGATTTACTTTATTTTTTAATTTACTTCATTTACTGCAATATTGTATATTTCGAAATTGATGGGAGTTTACGATCTTGAAGCTTAAAAAATGGTAATTATTTGATTCTATATGATGTATTGTAATTTTTTGAACCGATCCATGAAAAGTCATCAACTAGACTCAGTTACGAATTTCATGTCTAGAGATCGGATTCAAATATATTGTATAAATAAAAAGCTCTTCTCTAATTTTATTTTTAATCTGTGATAATATAATTCGATTAATGACTCATATAAAAATGGCTAAATAATAACACTCCGTCATGTATATCGCTGCGTTTTATATGGAATTAATACAGTTGGTCCATAAATGTATTTAACTGAATAAAAAATTGAAACGCTATTTTTAATAAATGAAAAGAAAAATGTTCGATTGGACGTATTAATGTACAATTAGATACAAAATAATCTTATACTACTTTGCATAATGCATATCGGCGACACATAGAGGCATTGAATAATTTACAGTATATGGAATAATAATAAATAAGCGCATCATAAAGGAAAGGACGTTCACCATCAAACACAGCTATAATACATTTCCGTCGTAACTGCGTACGCAGTAACAATAATGGCTTTTATTTATTCAATAATAATGGATAACTTTGACTAAATCATACGCGAGAAATCAAAGTACTTGAAATATGCATAAATTCTACTTTATTCGGATAAAAAAAAGTACTCAAAAAAGTATCCATACAATATCGAATTTCGCAGTATCCGATGCAGGGTACGCTCAAAAAACCATCTTTCACTTGAAAAAAAAGAATAAAAATAAATAAAGCAAACACGCGCCGCGCAAGTCCGAAGTGAAAAATATTGTCCTTTTTCGTGATCGATTAATCCAAAACCAATGCGAACCGCGACGTGATAAATGGCTTAGCTCGCCGAGAAAGCCAACGTTGTACGTATACATATACGTGCATCCAAAATTTCTTCTCGAGAGTTATGTACAGCATCGGCGGACGTACATATATACATGTACAGAGACGTGTATCTGTACATGTATTTGTACAGTATGAGCACGCGCGTCTCTCGTTTATAAACCACGTTGATTGTGAGACTGATTTATACTACCGAGTCATTGATACAACGTCGCTGTATACATAAATGCGAAGCTTCGATTTTGTTGCAACGACACAGTAAATTTTATAGTATAAATAACTTTTCGCCGAATGTGTTTTGATGTAGCCTGACAGTCTCCCGAAGCACTCAACATATATTTTTCAACGTATATTTTCGAAGCAGAACTGACAAATCTTTTATTAAAATTTAAGAGTGAAGTACGCGAAGTACGAGAAGTCCCAATGATAAATTCAATGGCTCAACTCGAATGACGGGACTATTTTCGTGAATGAAATTTATTATACTTATCTTTTATTTAATTTACTTAGTTTTTCAACTCGAAGTTCAATTAGAAATTTTCTAGACAGAGAATTAAAAATCATAACTGCATTACACTCCATTATAGCTGTGTGACAAAATCATGTAGTTCCAAATATTCGATAAATAATGCAGAATATTCAATTTAGTTTGGAATCCTTCTAAGTAAATTAGTCGGTCTTTTTCGTCTGTTGGAATGCGGCGCGCAATTTGAATTTTTAATTTACTACAGCACCAGTTTATGTAAAAACCAATAACCCTCAGTCTCGCCGAAACACGAATATTGCAACTTTTATAGTCGATAAATAACATGTTCTATATATTACATAAAAAGAAAAAGCTGGATACCTTTACACGCGATACCTAAACTTTATTGTTCAAAATTCGATAATGCAAAGCGTATATGGAGAAAACAATATTTCGTATAATAAATACTAACATGAAACGATATCCAATATAGTCTAGTCCGACTCGCGAATAGGAAATAGCAGGCTTGTCGAGGCTTACATATACACATCGCTGCGTGTATGTAAGCGGGAAAACAAAGCTCGGCGGGATGGCCGCGTGGAAAATGCTAAAAAACACTGTCGAGTTTGGAAAAACGGAAGCTACAGCGCAGCGTTGCTCAAGTGGAGTCGAAAATCGATTTTTAAGGTTGGCACAAACATTTTGAAAGGGCGATAATCCTCCAGTTGAATAGGTTAAAAACTGAAAGCTTGTTGAGATAAAGTCTTCGCAGAATATATTGCGGTTTACGGCTTCCGCGAAAAAGAAAAAAAAAGAAATCGGTTTATTCAGCTTCAACAGTATATTTAAAGATTTTCAACTTTTCGAAATTTCTTCGAAATTCTTTTGGGAAAATTTCTTCAGATCAACTAGTTATTTATAGTAATTGTATCTTTATGCACAACACCTGTACAGTCCTCAGTACAAATAAAATATTAACGAAGCCTAAAAATCTATTCGAGCGTTAAATCAAAAGTTTGCTAGTTTTCCGCCGATAAATCGTCGCATTCGCGGCTCGAAAAGCAGAAAGCATTGCATAAAGCACTTCTCGCAGTAGCATCCGCGCTGAATTGCAATCTAATTTGCATTGGCGCATCTGTCGAAAAAGAAACGAATTGTACGATCCCCGGGCTACTCTGCAATCGAAAGTATAGACAGAAAGAAAAAAAAGCACACGTACGCAACAAAGCCGGGATTTCCAATCGGTTGGCGGATCGCAGCTGGGCGCGAAAAATCGAGACGACAAATAATCAGAACGAAGCCATTGTGTGTATATATATATACAGGCGTGTGCCGCGCCGCGCCGCGCATCCCGCGCTCAACTCGCTGCGTCCCGTGCAGCAGTCGCGCCCGCAGGCGTTCGAGGCGCGTCAAGCCGAAATTCATGCGACGACAAGGGGGTCAGCCTCGCCAAGCCGGATATACGACTCTCTCGGACCCGCTTTATCTCGTCCTCATTGCCCGCTCGGCTGACTCTGCTTCTCACGTATGCGATACTTCGTAGCTTATATGACTACAGTTCTCCTTAAAAAATGCACTTTTTGGGGGTCTAGGAATCGAAAGTTTTTTTTTTTAAGCTAGAGGTTTCGGACCGGTCAGACATCCCTCTGTAAGTCGAAAGACTGTCAAAAATGCAGAGGAAAATGGTAAACATAAAGGACATGAGAATTTAACATGGGCCAGGTATATGGAGAAAAAATTCAAAATCGGCTCTTCGGATTTTAATTATGATTTTTTTTTAATGGGCATGACTTTTGATCAGAGCATCGAATCTGGGCATGTTTTTTAAATTAAAGCTCTTTTGTTGTACTTTATATTTACACAGAAATATGGTTACTAGTAACTTTTTCCATGTTCATCTGAATTTTTGACTATCTTTTGGGTTACAGAAGAAAGTCTGGTCGATCCGAAACCTCCAACTTTGAAAAAAAAAACTTTCGATTTCTGGACCCCCGATAACTGCACATTTTTAGGAGAACTAGACATTATACATTCTGGCTCTGCTGTACAGTCCTCGCGACCATTAACGTTTATTATTTTCCGCGGATGCGCGTTGTCCGGGTCTATTGAGCTTTATATTACGAGGCTTTTTCAATGGCGTGTGTAAGTACACGAAAAAAGGGGATCGATCTCACACGGCAGAAAGAGACAGTGATCGCAATTCGGCTCTTGTACGCTGCGCCCCGGAAAAGAGCCAGCGCAGTCGCAAATTTCGCGGAGAACATCCCATCCACTAAAGCCCGATCAGACTCGCCAACCCTAAACAAGCCGTCATCCCCGAGAAGACTCAGCGGAAAAAGCAACATAAAAATAAACAAACTCGCTCTCCGGCGCACCACCTTCCCTTCTCACGTACATCCCATTACACTTCTCCGAAGGCTCCGAAACTTCTGCACCCTTTTCCATAACGTACACACACGCGCGCGACCCCCCTCGCAAGCCCTCGGGCGTCACACACGCGTCTATATGTGCCGTTCTTTTGTCGCTCCGCACACGAAGTAATCTCCTTTGTTCCTCGCGCCAAAAAAAAAGAAAAGAAAAAAAATCGTAGAGCTTCGAATGGCATCGAGACAAAAAGGAGAGAGAGAGAGAGAGAGAGAGAGAAAGAGAAAGAGGTCCGTTCACACTCCCTTCGGCCTTTTCGCAGCCTGGGGACCGGCCAATTTCGCAGTGCGACCGTATTAAGGCGCAGCCGTCACACGAGAGTGTGTCTGCTTGTCTATATGTGTGTGTGCGCGCGCGCGTGTGTGTGTGGAGGAGTTGGCAGGAAGCACGGGAATCTTTCACGCTGGAGAAAACGATCAGGAGGGAAGTGCGCGAGCGGTAATTCGATTTATCGACTTCCTTCTTGCCTATTTTTTTCTCTCCATCTCGGGCCTTTCCGTAAGCGAGAGAGAAATAGAGAGAGAGAGAGAGAGAGAGAGAGAGAGAGAGAGAGAGAGAGAGAGAGAGAGAGCGATTTAATTTTCTTAGGGTAGTGTGTCTTCTCTCTCTCTCTCTCTCTCTCTCTCTCTCTCTCTCTCGATGTTCTTTATCCCTTTTTCCCTTTGTTTCAAGCCGGGAGCTAATGCCAGCTTTCAAGTGTTTATCGAGAGTGTTTATTTTTATTTTGTTGCCTTTACGCGAAATTTTTTCGCCTCCCTCCCTCACCCCCCCCCCCCTCCGCCGCTGACTGTTTGGCTTTGACGGGGGTCTAACGGTTATCGATGTAATGGGTAAACGAAAAACGGAGAAACTATTTTATTTTCCCTCGGTAGAGCGAGTCTCGATAAACATTTTAAAATTGTTCAACGAAGTTCGTGTATATTTCATCGAAAAAATTCTATAATTTTATAATAGCATTCTATAATAATATTATACTCACGTTTGCTAAGTATGATAACCAAGATCCAAATTCGGATTTAAAAGGTCGAAATCAACTGTAACATACAATTAAAAACATAACCATTATTACATGAAATTTGATCATTTATACCCGATTAAATGCATGTCTCCGAAATCCATCCGCAAAACATAACGCGCCTTATATGAACTCTTTCAATCAGCCTCGCGCGCGAAAAGCGCTTCTCATACTCGCTCAAACAATGAAATCCTTTCAAGCCGCGCGCTCGGCCCGAGAAAGTCCTCGCGTACTCGAAAAAGCGTAAAATCTCCCCCCGTAGCTCACGGATTAAAAAGAGCAGAACGAAAACACACCGCCGCGCGCGAGAGCTCCTTACAAAGTTGAAGCTACGCTAGAGCCGCGATAGACTTCCGGGGCCTCTTTTCGCGCGAAATTTCGCATTCCGGCTCTCTCTCTCTCTCTCTCTCTCTCTCTCTTTCTCTCCCACAAGCTCAACTTTTCTCCCGCGCTGGTCGACTCTTTCGCAACTGCAAATAAACGAGCGCTACACGTGTGCAGCGCGGCCGTCGCGCACTCGAAATATCTAGCTTCTCGTCTCGCCGGATTTTTGAGTTTCCAGGAGGGGGTGGGGGGAAGGGGAGAGATGCAGATATACTACAGCGCGTATATCAAGAAAAAGCGCAAGGGAGCAACTTTCGAGGGGGAGTTTCGCGGGAGTCGAAACGAGAGCAAATTGGGTAAAGTGCTCGAAGTTTGGAAAATGTTCTTCCGGATAGTGATTTTCCTCGCGGTGTGTGCGATTTACTTTACGAATTATACACGCGCAGAGTGCCGTGCCGCGGATGACTTTGCTAAATATCGACATTTTTTTTATTCCGCACACTTCGTATAGCGGGATAATCTTCGAGCTAACGTACCGGACGTGGAAGAATTAGATCGATAAATCGTGTGTGCATCGATGATTTAATGCCGTATACTTTTTTCTTCAAGAGATCTGGTTACGCGCGATTTTTCATATTCGAAATAGATCGCGTCCGAGTGTACGGCGTGCCGACAATAAAAATCCATTACCGGAATCCGTTTGCGCTGTCTTCCCGGGGAAATTAAACGAAAATAACACAGCGAGATAATCGTCTTCATATTCTCAAAGAAAAAAGAAATACGCAAAGAAAAATCCATTAAACGCAGATCCGCACGCGTCGCGAGGAGAGGCGAAATCAAGACACGCGCGCTATTTGAAAAATTAAAAACTCGCGCGCTCTCCTTCGCCGAAAAAAAAGGAACTCCCCCGCGCGCTTTTTATACACGCGCAGACGTCGCGGGCATTAATAGTCCCCACAGGAGAGAGAAAGCTCATAGCCACGGCCATCAAAATGCAAATGTCCCGGGCGCACTGAATGCCGAGTCGTACACGTCGCTTATCAAAAAAAGCTCCCCGCAGCGCGCGCCAGCGCTAAAAGATTCGAATCGCGAATCGCGCGACACAAAAGCGCTTCTGCCTAAGCAAACACCCGAAAAAAAAAATAAATAAAACGGGGAACCTGCCGTCGTCCAGGCTGTTCAACAGCCAGCGGTATATGCACGGCGAAAGTTGGAGAGAGAGATAGAGAGCCTTTCGTTAATATCGCACGAGCCTCGGAATTGGGAAGTCGTCGTCGTCGTCGTCGTTGCGAGTGGGATAGCGGCGATGTTCGAAAAAAATGCGCGGCGAGAGAGAAAGAGATCATCTCGAGTGTGTTTGCTCGGGTTCTAAAGCACCGGCTACGACGACGACAACGTCGACGACGTAGTCGAGAGAGTCGTGAATGTGTGCGTGTAAAGCAGAGAGGCTACTATACGTGTATATATATATATATACGTAAGCGCGTTTGCAGGAGGTAAGGAGGGTGGAATCGCGGCGTTTTTTGCGCCCCCCGCACGGATAAAGGCTTGAATGAGAGAAAGCGCGCGCAGGAGCGAGTGTGGGATGTGCCTCCGAGTTCTTTAGCAGCTGCGCGCGACTTTTCCCCCCTTCGGTACTCGTCGCGGCTCTCTGCGTCTCCGCGCACGTAATGTGTGGACTTTGCAGTTTTTTAATTTTTCCCTCCGCCGGCTCTCGAGTAATTGCACTTTCGATCGACGGCCTCGTGCGATGTATATAAAACGAATACAATGTGCAAACTCATGCCTGTGTAGTTACAGGCTTCGTATAATAGTTGCCTGTATACAGGTATATATAACGAAGCTTCGCTTTTCAAACGCGACAACGACGTGCAACGCACGTGAGAGAGAGAGAGAGAGAGAGAGACAAAGCGCTGAAAAATCAAACAAAACTTGAACAATGTGAGACGACGTTTTTCCCCCGCTTTGTCGTCGTGGAGAGAAGCAATAAAGCATACATACACACCCGCGCACGCAGTAAGGATTAACAAGGCCAAACGAGCGGGTGTACACATACATATACACGTATGTGTAAGGGCGGTATCTTGGCGCAAACACGGTGTGGCTTTGTTTAAAGCACCGAGAGCGAGGAGCAAACAAATATCGTTATATAACGCCCATTGAGCGCCGCGTATGGAGGTTATAATTCCGCTGGACGTACAAGATTATACGCGGGGATAGCCGAGGAGAGAGCCGCGCAGCCATCAGTAGCTTATGCTGAATAGTTTCAATTCTATGTGTCCGCATATACGTGTATGCGCGCCGCGTACGTGCAGACGCGCGTATACACGAGAGCCAGAGAGCTGCACTAATATATATCTGAGACAAGGGTTCCGTCTATACACACACATCTATATAGGGCTCTGGCGTAATTGTTTCCTACAAATTCACGCCGCTCACCTGCGTCACTGCCGACCAAGTGCTCGTAATACTGCACCGCGCACGCTTTATAGCATCCGCGGCCGACAGAAAAAATCTTCGCTCTGAAATACGTATAAGAAGGCGCGCAGTGGAGTCGTCGTCGCTCGGTAGCGCCACCGCGTCGTGTATATACCATATACCATACAAGTATACCACGCGGCAGGCGGTGTGCCGGTGTGCGGTGTGTCTAGCTGCTGGCGCGCTCCTCGCGGAGGGTGGGGATTTCGGGTAGCTCGATCGCGCCCGCGTGCGAGTGAGATCCGCAGCCAACAACCGGCCCGCACTCTGCTGCTGCACTCCTACCTTACCCTCTCGGCTCTCTCTCTCTCTCTCTCTCTCTCACCTTTTCATCTTCTCTCCTCGTCTCTCGCGCGGCTCTCGGCTCATACAGCGCCGCGCTCGTCTCCTTCATCCCTTTCGTATACGAATACACTCGCGCGCGCAGAGGGAGAGTAGCAGCAGCAGCAGCAGCTTACCTGCACACCAGCTACACATAGCCACACGAGAACACAGCCAGCCCCCCTCCGTCCGCGAGAGACAGAGACGGACGCAGTATCAGCACGAGCGCAGAGCAGCTCTCAGTCCGACCCGGACAGCCGAGCGAGCGAGACGTCGCGCTGTTCTATATATATATATGCGTGTGTGCGCGCCCCTCCGCCTGTATATATATACGTGTTATACTCTCCGTCTCGCTCGCGCGCACTGTTTATATACCTATAACCTCGTCCCATGCGCGAGCGCGGATGCGCCGTGGCTAGAGACGGAGAGCGAGAGCGAGAGGGAGATTGTTTCTCGCACAACCCCGTGTGCCTGTCGTATACATCCCGGTTCAGTGTTCGCTCGGAGCTCCGAGACGTCGCATCGTCGTGCGCCGCGAGAGTCGTCCGACGCGTAAGATCCGAGTGCGTATCGTAATCGCACGTATACACGCAGTACGTCTGTTGCGCCGCGAGTGTCGTTATACACAGTCCCTCGACGTCCTGCGTTTTCGTCTCCCGCTGCACGTATGCACGGATTAGCGGAGGAGTTACAGGGCGAAAGGTCAAACTGTTGTCGTGCATCGCGCCGAGTACTGCACGTAGAGCCGAAAGGAGTGGACGGGAGCTGGTAGAGCTGCAGAGAGAGGGTTTTAGTCGAGGTGTAGTCTCGGTCGAAGAAGCAGAGCCGGCGAATGGTGCGGGAAAAAGTCGAGGAAAGTCGCTGTAGCCCGAGGAGGAGAGGCTAGAGGAGAGCAGCAGTAGTCTCCGGGCGGCGAGAGTGTCGTGCGCTCTGCTGAATCGATATAGAGAGAGAGAGAGAGAGAGGAGCAAGTCAACTCCGGAGAGGACCTTTTCGGTCTTCGCACCCGCGTGTGTGGAGGTATAATACGCGTGCATGTATAGTGAGCCCTCGGGAGATAACAGTCTACTGTTCTGCGTTTTGGTCGAATAGTCTTGCGGGAGAGAGAAAGTGATAAGTGCGTGATTCTGTTGGTTTTCCCAGCGTATATAACGTATCGTCTGGATGTATATGTATACATAGTATACCGCTGCTGTCGGCGCCACACACGTGAACCACGAGGAGAGAGAGAGAGAGAGAGAGAGCGCGCGTAGGAGGAGCTGCGAGCATCGTCAACCAAACAGGTAGGATTATTTACGTATGCGCGTTTGCTGAGATATATTACCTCGAAGCGGACGCACGTGTCTCTGAAGCTGCGACGTCGGTTGTATATAGGTGCGTTTTGCACAATTGATGATTTGACATCTTTTACTATTTCTCTGTTGCACATTCATTGTCGGTCCCTATATATACAATTAAACGATACAAGCTTGTGGATACATTCAAGACACTACTTTCTGCGTATCATTAATTATATTGTATTTAATGTGGGTGTACATATATTTACTGTATCAAATCAAAGAGTTTGACAGGGAAATACTTTACTTTATGTGTACGTATCAAAGCTGAAGTAATTACGGGATACGCTAACTTACGCGACATTTGCAATAGTGCACAAGTATGTCTAACGAATACATAACTATACAAAACAGCCTGAAACATGAAAAATTATGTATGGAACGATTTTAAAAATCTGCTGAGTGACTTATTTGGCTTGAAGTAAAAGGTAATACTTGCAGTTCCAGCTAAAAGTTAACAAATATTATGATTTGCTTATAAGATAAAACGCTGATTTTCGAATATTTTATTTTTTTATGTATTTGTTTTTTAAGTTATATCGGTGCTTTGTTCCCTCGAACTGAATGATTATATTTTGCAGAAAATAACTGAAATTACTAAATATTTTTGAGATTGCTTTTTCTAACAGCAGAGGTTCTCAACTCATTTCATTTTGTTCTAACCGTCGGAAGGTACTTTAAAATCCAAACAACATTGAAAAAGTTATTCGTGTATTTTGTCAGTCATAAACTGAATGTATGAGAGATGCATCGAACGGACTCTGTCCTAGGCTCCGCGGACTTTATAACTGTCACACTATTCTTTATTTTTTAAATCAAATATCTGTTACTGAATTTTATTTTTGTCATCTGAAAAGTTTATTTGCACCCTCAGGACATTGAACTTATGAAGTTACGTAATTGGCAGTTTTACGCTTTTATTCGTTTAAATTTTTTCAAACAAAAGAAATCATAAAAGTACGCAAAAAACTTTTTTAATATTTGTTTTATTTTTTCATTATTCTTGAATTTGACTGCAAATGGGGTTAACTTGTCGCACAATGATACGCTTTCAATAAGTCATTATAAATCTATTGTATAATAATCTGCAATACTCTCGTTCATTTCTATTAGCAGAAACTGAAATAACTTGACCTATAATGAATCGCTGCGACGATAATAATGATATATAATTAGCGTAATTTTAAATTTTAAGAATATCAATGCTAAATAATTTATGCAAGCGCTGGCAGCTATAATGAAGGGAGCCAGCATTTCTCCAACCTTAATATCGACCAGGAGTTCTAAAGAAATTTAACCTATAACTTTTCGTAAATAAAATTCGTATATGCTAATCAAATGCATGCCCGGTATCGTCGACTAACGAAGGAAAACAAAAATTTCCCCAAGTGTAAACTTGCGGTGCTCTCTTCTCCCTTGTGGGCGCCACAGTGCCGAAGTTGAGAGTGACATAGAGAAAAGAATATAAAAGCCCCTTCGGAAACAAGCCCCAACGTCTCGACTAAATTTAAAATGACGAGATGTCGGATTTTTTTTCTCTCACTTGCTCTTACCACGAGCGTAAGCACACGGAGGGTGTTTAAAGGCGATTAGGCTGATCGAAGTGTAAATACAGACTTTGTCTGTCCATAAACTTGCGTCACGAGCTCTTTAAATAGACGACGCCGCAGAGACTAGACGAATTTTTTGTGAAAATATAAATATTATTTTCCCTCTTACGGTGCAAGTTATGAGGGAGATTTTCGCGGATCGTGAAAAATTGTTTTCGATCTGCGAATTGAGTGAATAATTCATTTTTACCACGATGATTGCGCCATAACCTAGATTTTTTTTTCAGAAAAAAGAGTGTCGCAAACTTCCCGTCAAAATTCACTCGGCGAGAAAAAGTATATCTCGCTCGAAGCTTCCTAATCGTCTCTACAGTACGTCAACATTTCAATCGATAATACCACTGCTGCGGTAGTTGGCGTGCTCGTACATATACATATACACACTATATGCTATATACATGTTTGCACTGTATGCAAATAAATTATAGCGGGTAAACGGCGTTGTCAACTGCATTATAGAGTGCTTTTATCGTCGCGTCGCTGTGCTGTTACACTGGAGTTTAAATTCAAGAATTTGTCATGCTAATTTAACTCTCCGGTATATTTTTCTCCTGCTCCTCTCCTCGCTCTGCGGCTAGCGTCGCGATCTGTATACACTTTCGCATTCGCTTCGTACATGTCTACATGTAGATACTTCTATGTATTGTATGCGAAATTCAGTGACAAAGAGAGAAATAAAGACAGAGAGATATACTTTTTGTTGCCTGATAATCTAAAATAAAAAGCATATCACTTTTATCGCATTATTGGAAAATTTATGAATTATTATTTAAGAAAAGTGACTTAAATGAGTTACTGAAGTATACAGTTGTCTTGCAAGTACTTTTTGTATTTTTTCATTGCATACATTTTTAAAAAGTTGTAATAAAGTATGTTGCAATTGGGAGACCGGAATTGGATACCGACTCATTTACAGATAAAGCGGAAACGCGACTGCAGATAAATCAACATAATTAGTACAAGTGGTAGCCGGAAACTCCGATAACTTTAAAAAATTTCTGTTATAAATTTGAAAGAAAAATATAAGCATCTATTATATGAAAAAAAATGAAAAAAATAAGAGGTGCTTGAAAGAAAGCAGAATAATTTGAATATTATTAATCTAAAAAAAGTATGGTTGTCAAACAAAAATATCATGAAAAAATTGCTTGAAGAATTAAATGAAATTACTGTAATTTTGTCTGAAAAAGTATAATACTGGAATATTTTTTCGAACAGCTCTGAGATTTTTGTATGTTTAAAGTAAATCTAATTATTTAAAAGTGAAAGCCGTTACGAAAAACTAATTCAGCGGGGAGTGAAGGAATAAATATTGCAAATATTTTTCAATAGGTTGTTCTGGCGGACTATTCTTCCGAATCTACGAAATTCCATCAAGTTAATCTTCAATCTCCATTTCTCCGAACGTTTTTTCTCTGAAGCACTTTCTCTAAAAATTAAAAATTTAGAATATTTAAAGTTCTTTTTTTTTAATTTTTTTTTTATTTATATCTTTAAAGTCGCATCCCCCATGCTGAGTATTAGCGACTATGTTTAAAGTTCTGAATACCTAAAGTTAAATTGAAAATTTGGTTTAAAATTGTAAATTTTCATAACTTGGAACATTTTGAATCAGATATATTCAACATATTCAGTTATATGTCAGTGCTAATAATTATTATTTGCTTGTTTTCTGCAGTTTCTGCAACTTAATAATAATATTCAATTCATTTCTTAAACAATTTTATACATATATTTTTTAAAGATAAGTCAATTAGCCGTTCGTTTCGGAATCTATTTTTAACTTTGTAACGAAAAATAAAATAGATTTTACTGTACATTACTGCCTCTATCTATCATATTATTTTATACTTGATAAAAATATAATATATATTTTTGATTATCCGTGCGCATATATCGCAAAAGCTTGCTCCAATTCCGATTTACTGATAAGAAATATTTTTTTAAAATAAAAATCGATGAATAAGCTGAATTATTATGGTTATTTTCAACTCTTGGAACGTTTGGGAGAAAATCCGTCAAGAGCAAGCTCTCACGTTTCAGTCTATATACCGTACACGTACAGTCAGGTACAATAAATTCTGATCTTTGCGTGTGCGCGAGTTCCGCCATTTGTAACTCGCGCCAAGTGGATAAGACGACGAGCCGGAGAGACATATTAATGTACCGATTGTCGACGAGACACACCGGGGTATAGATATATATAGCCACTCTCCGAAAGAGAGAGATAGAGAGCATATGCGTTGCATAGCCAGTAAAGTTCGTAATGACTGCAATTTTCGAGTCGCGCGCAAAGCGAACGTAAATGAACTACTTGCTCTCTGCGCAGCTACGTGAGTAAATCTTTTAAAAATCGCCACTTAGGAGAGGCGCTCGAGAAATAGTCGTTTCTTGAACAAGAAACGCACACAAATTCTAAGAAGCTTTCTTCTTAAAGGAAACTTTTTTAAACAAGAGCTCTTTGATCGTCTGCTTTTTTTCTATAATAATTGCATAATACGATACTTCAATTCTGCATAAGATCGATGATTTTTTTTCTCTAACTGGCGATTTGAAAAAGAGCTTCTCTTCTACCGCGTCCCACACTGATTGACACTAAAGATTTAAGTTCCACGAACTTTGAATTTTGCCTTGGGCACATAAGTGTATATACGTATATAAAGTATATGCATTTTTCTCGGTACTGGCTTAATACATATTCTATTGCACACTACTGCTGCTCGATGATTATGCGCGGCCGTAAGACAGCCGAATAAAGGCTGATCTAATGCTCATCTTTTTCTTCCGCTAACTCGTTAGTTTATGTGCGCGCGCACGAGTATATAAAGTTAAGAATAAAAAGTGTAATCGATGCGCGGCGGCATGTATCCATTATATCCTCGTGTACGACCCCTCAAATCGCATGTTACTTTAGAATAATCCATGCGCGAATAATACATTGGCGGCTGCGCGAGTATACGTTCTAGTACTCTGTAATCAAAAAATTTAGTGCTTTCAGCATTCTACCCCAGCTATATATATGCATCGTCGGCTCTGAGACGGCGGTGCAGGCGGCATTCACTTTACGGCTGTATATATGCGTCAGTTTTGCAATTTGCTGCAATGACGATATTTCTTCTGCCGGCGCGTTCTATATTGCCACTTTAGCGCCGTGAAAAGTCATTGATTTCGCGCGAAGTATAGCCCCGCATTAACGCGTCGCGATAAAATGCGGAATTTCGCGCGCGCGTCGTAGGATGATAGAAACGACGTTCCTTCGTCGCGAATGCATATTTTGTTTCGTGCAAGCTTCTCTCTCTCTCTCTCTCTCTCTTGCTAGTGTTTTCGAAATGTTTCGCGTCGCATTAACGAATTTCGCGTTGACCGCGTGCAAAGTCGAGCGCGTCGGCAACCGCCGCCGTCAACTTTGACGAAACTTTTTGAGCGTAGAGACAGCGCCGAGAGCTGCAGCCGTTAAAGCGCTTTATATATATATATATACATAACCCAAAACAGCTAAGCTGTTAGTCCCCCGTGAGCGGGAGCAGCGTCAACAGAAGCCGGGAAAAAAGCAGGAGAAAAAGAGGAAGAGGAGGAGGAGGCGGAGGAAGAAAGAGCTGGGAGAAAATCCGAGGCTTGCAATGTAAATTAGGCATGCAGCGTAGATGTATCTCTCCGGCATCCACTTAACCCGTAAGCCAAAGTGCCCGACCGCTAATCGCATCGAACACGACTAAATCTATAAAGCAACTTTTGGCTCGTGCTTGCTCTCGCAGCATATATATATACATATATATCCTATCTCCCCACGAGTGTGTCCCGACGAGCCTCGTCTATAACACGGCCGTTTGATCGCAAGCAAATTAAGGGACGCTTAAACTCTCTCTCTCTCTCTCTCTTGCTAGTATGTATATACGTACACGCCTCTGCAGTGTGCGCATGTATACGTATACGTACATATACACAGAGCATTCGGTCGCGTGATTGTAAACCTGCGCACACCTTGTACCATCGAAGAATCCGTGTACCACCTATATACGTGTGACCTCCCTCTCTCTCTCTCTATTCTAATTCCGTCTATGTCTACGTGCAGTATATTACACGTACACAGAAACACACGTTCACAGTCGGAAGGAGATCTGCACATACGTGTATACGTGTAGGAGCCGGCGAGCGGGTGTGTGCGCGCGTCGTTGCTGCACTAACCAGGGACACTTAAATTTCTGGGCGAAAGCACCCTTATTATCGCAATTACTCGTTCCAGTACCGAGAGCGGGTGGGAGAGGGGGAGAGCGAGCGCACAGAGAGAACGGGCTATAAGAGCTCGGCTGCGCAGAGCTCGGCCGCGAAAATTACTACCCCGGAGGCTTTCTTGCCTTCCGCTCTAGGGCGCGCGGGCGCTCCAACGAGTAGTAGTCGTCCTCGGCAGTTCAGCCTTCCTCGTTTCCTCATATATGCTCTGAATTAAGTTTCGAATAGTTTCGGAGGTTAGACCTAGAGCGCGAGCGTCCTGTGAGCTGCTCTGTCAGAGAGAGGGAGAAGGGAGAAAAAATGCAGTTAATGATAGCTCGCTGATGCGGCGCTAAATTGGGTGGAAAAGTTGCAGAGGGGGGGAGGGTGGCATTCGCCGTTTAATTAGCATATGATTAAGGATCGAGGTGTGGCGCGACGGCGCGCTGCTGGCTCTGGGAAGAGGGATTTGCATCTTACGTGTGAGCCTGGCTTACCAAGGAGTGTATGTTATCCTTGCAGCTGACGAACTTTCCTCTCGCGCCCACCGAAGTGAGAGAGGGAGAGAGAGAGAGACGATCAATGCGGCGCGGATTTTAATTTTCGAGTCGCGCGCCCGTCGCAGATTATCACTGTATTATGAATCACTGCGCATCGGCGATTCGCGGGAAAATGGGATTATTCTGTTTCGAGAATTCGATAGGGGGGTTTGGGAGAGCGAGAGAAAAAATAATCGATTCGCTACTCCCGGAGAAAAAAGTCTTTCAACCGCAGGATTTCCCTAATGGAGCCTCTCCAGAGCCAACCTCCCGAGATTCGTTGTGCACAGCACACACAGACATACACAACGGCGGCGGGAGCATAAGGGCGTGTGCCGAAAAAAATCTTAAACATCGCCGAGCTCCGCGGCACGACCGCCGCCCGCCGCCGTCGCCGCGATTCTATAAGAGCAGGATCGAATTTCCGGGAGGTTAGAGGGGCATCCCCCTTTTATCGCGTATACACGTATACGCGTATCGCGCGCAACCCCCTGCCTGCTCGCGTATATATCTACATCTATACGCACTCTCTATACTCGTCTGAATTTCCAGAGAGCGAGAGAGAGAGAGAGAGAGAGAGCGCGCATTAAATTGCCGAATGCGCGCCGCGGGGCGTGTGTGACGCTTGCGCGCGCGCGAAAGAGCGAGAGAGAGAGGGAGAGAGAGTCGAAAACTGCGTGTATAGCCGGGCCGGCGCGCGCGATCGATTTTACATATGGAATATGCGCGCTGGCGCTTCGTCGGAGAGAGTCGAGGGGTGAGTTGACTCGACTCGACTCGACTCGGCGGCGGCAACGGCGGCAACGGCGAAACGAGTACCTGCATAGCGCAGCGAGTAATGAAAGGGACGTGGCGCGCGGGGGTGTGGGCCTCTACAGCGCGAGCGCGGGGCTGTATGACGAAGAAGGGCGCGAAATTGTCGGAAAGGACGAAACGAGCGCGCGGGGAGACATTTCGAATTGCCAGCACCAGCGCTACATACCTCTCTCTCTCTCTCACTCTTGCTGTGTGCGATGCAGTCGACTATGTCGATGATGCTCTCTTTCGGGATTGCGTTTTTTATTGCGTTATGAGGGCTCCGATGGCTCCGAGCCTACGCGCGAGCCTCGAGATTAAAAGATAATTGCGAGATTGCTGTGCGAGCGCGCACTCGATGTATGGAGAGGGAGAGACGAGAGAGGACGGACTGATTCGTCGGATTTTTTTCGACTCGCGAGAGAGCTGATGCGTATATATATATATACGTACGGGAATTTTTAATCTCTGTCGCGAGCGATAGAGTGTATACATCGCTAATCACGCTCGAATACACGCGACGCGGGTAACTCGGCTATGATGAGAGAGAGAGAGAGGCCATAATTTGGAAAAGTTACTTCCACTTTTCTGCCTTTTCAAAATATACGACTGTATACAGTGTATATAACGTATATACTCGCGCTCTTCAAGAAAAGGGGCGGGGAAGGGGGGAGCGGAGGCTCGAGAGCCGTGGAAGCTGCAGGCAAACAGCGACTTTTGTTGCGCTCGAAAGTTGGCGCTGTGTTGATTCTCTAATCCAAATATAGAACTTCTCGTTACGACGTCCTTCTTCTTACCCTCGCTCTCGTCGAAGAGTTGAATTCATGCGATATCGGCAATACTACCGCCCTCTTTCCACGGTCGACCCGTCCAACTTGGCTAATTGGAGCTAAACGAGACCTCCAGCGCGTTTGTTTACGGAAATATCCAGCAAACACACGGGGCGCAAATATAAAGTGCGCCGCCGAGTCAATTAACGATGCGTTTCCGGTGCAAAAGTCGGCGAGCTGAAATTTTGTTTGCCGCAAGCCTCCGCCCTCTCACTCTCTCTCTTTCTGTCTCTCTCTCTCTCTCTCTCTCTCTCTCTCTCTCTCTCTGCAAGTTGCGAAGCTTTGACAATTGGTGCAGGCAGTTCTGTATTATTTATGTACATACATGCACGCAAACGGAAAAATGTCAGGCGCGAGACGCACTGCACACGTTGCGCCGCTCTCAATCTTGTTTACAAGCGTTTTATTGACCTCGAGAGTTGGCCTTGGAGCTGAGAGCTGGCGAAGAGAGAAAGAGAGAGAGAGAGAGTGTGTGGGTGTGTGTGTGTGTGTGTCTGGTGTAACGACAATGTAATGGGGTGTAACGTTTATCTTCATCGTGTGAAGGGTGGGTAAATTCGGTTGTAATTGAAAATAAAGCGGCAGAACTTCATAAGAAACTTATATGACTTGAGCGGATAGAGCAGTTGGCTATATAAGGTGTGTGCTTACTTCGTTATATAGCTAAGTAGTCTAACCGCGGAGCGTATTCAACGCATTTATTACGCTGTAAAAGGCTTGCACCGCCGCACCAATGAGCTTTATACATCAAGCGTTTAGTTTTGTCGGCACGATTCCGGTTTCGTTCATTGTGAGGAAAACTTGCTCTCCCTTCTAATTCAACTTTAATTTTAGTTCGATGAGCTGGGTCTAACTCGTACATTAGGTGATGCGGTAATAAGTGATAGGTTAATCAGATATTTTACAATTAGCAAGATTTTATAATATTCATTATGAATTTATATGTCACTGGAAAATTACGCGATAGAATGTCTGAGAGTAAGAGAGTTAGTCGGTTGCTACATACATTAATCGAGTTATCCTTCGATTGACCTCGGAAATCGATGCATTAATTAGGAAAACGTTACATACTCTCGAGAAAAAGGTGAATCATGTGTACCCTATAAATTCAGCAATATCGCTAATATCGATATCGTTTATACAAATTCATTACGCTTACAAACACGGCGATATTAAACGACACTCTGAAATTCCAATTTCTCTCTCTCCCTCTATCTCTGCGCTCCTCCTAGTTTCGTGCACCTGCAATTATAAACAACTAATTAAATATTCCTGCGCTGGGGGAAGACTGCTGGTACATGCATATACGAGATAGTCGCGGGACGAGAGCTGCAACGAGTATACATTCGATGCGAAACGAGAGACAGAGAAAGAGCCGCGCAAGAAAGGATAATGAAGAACCGGGCTTTCCAAACAACGTATTCGCGTAGGCACAGCCATATATATACGTACTGTATATATGCACGTGTGTACAGTACGTGCGCATGTGGAGCGCAGAGAGCGAGCGAGAGAGTCCATACCGCCCATTGCGAAACGAGTCGCGCGTGAGCGTGAGAGAGAGAGAGAGAGAGAGAGGGACGATAACAATAGGGTTGTTTTTACGACCTACGCTTTATGCTCGACGCTGCTCTCTTTTGGACCTTCGCGCTATATACCCCCGGCTATGGGCCTCTCTCTCTACACGTCAGCCGTTCCGCACCCGCTATAATCGTTTTCCAAATCCATCCGCGCACGGCTTTCTTCGCCTCTGTTGGTTGGTTGGTTTTTCTGTTTTTTCCGTTTTTGTTGCCTTTTTTCATTAAAAAAAATACACGGGCTTCCTTCGCACGCTTTTAATAACCCCGCGCGCGTTGACGCAACTACGTATGTCTTCCTGCAGGTGGCTCTCTCTCTCTCTCTCTCTCTCTCTCTCTCTCTCTCTCTCAGCGGGTTTTACATCCTTTTCTGTTCTCCTTGTTAGCTTTGTTTTTTTTTTCGTTGCACTGCGGAGAGGTGCGGTTGTTGTCGGGTGCAGTGAGCGCGCGGGCACGGCGTGTTTCTTCATTTCGCGCGCAGGGAAATGCGCGCGCGAAATTACTTTTAGAAATTAAAGAACGTAGTGCGCTGCTGCTGTCCGGGGGATTGCGGATCAGCGTTTGTTCTCATGTTGCCGAGATTTTTTCCCTGAGATTATTAAGCAGCGTGGAGTAGTATTTTTTGAAATTTAGCTTTTACGACGCGAAGCCGCTCTTTTATACGCGCGCGCAAAGGTCGAAATGTAATTTTTTATATCTCTGTCTCTCTCTCCCTCTCTTCTCCCGCATTGGTATAAAGCAAACTATGCACATTGGCTGAATTAAAAATCGATGCTGTCGGCGACCCCCCCGAAGCGCGCCGAAAAAATCGCCCTCGAAACATTCAATTGCTCATCGGGATCCCATCGAAAGTGCGTCTCCAGCGACATATGTTATCTCATATTTATAAAACCGTCTCTCTCTTATTCTCTCTCTTTCTCTCTCTCTCTCTCTACAAATCGCGGCAAGCATTCCGCAGCGGCACCCTCGGACAAAGGCTCGCTTTTTTCACAGAGACTCGCAAACACGCACCTGCTCCCTCTTCTCTCTTCGCATCCCCTTCGCATCGTCTCGTCCGCGTCCTCGCCCTTTTGCGCGTCCGAATTAATAAACGCCGGGCGAGAGCTTTGGAATTATAAAATACGCATATATACCGGCAGCTCGGCCCATATAACGGGCGTTAATCATCCATAGATCCCGGAGTGATGCTCGGCTATCCGCCGCGCTCTCTGTATATGCCTGTGTTTACACACATCTTTTTCCTCGCTCTCTCTTTCTCTCTCTGACCCTATCTCTTCTCTCTCTTGGCGTCCGTCCGTGCGGGACTCTCACCCATATATATATATATATATATATATATATACACACGCGTATATCTATAGTATGTACCTAACTACCCTAACGCTGTCTATTTTCGGCTATACCCTCCCCGTTATATACGCGCGTATAGCGTATACAGGAGGAGAGTTAGTGGACCATCGGAGCTCCGCCAGATGCTGTCCGGCCAGGGGCTTTTGTGTGTGTATACCCGGTGCTCCTCGTGTGTAATTCTTCGGCCGGTGCCACCGCCGTCGCCGCCGCTCGCTTTTGTTTCACGATTCTTTGTCGACTCGGTGTGTGTCAATTTTGTTTTTTCTTCTCGATACTCAGCTGCGCGCGAATTCGCTCTTACGTCGGGGCGACGGGCAGGTCCCCGCTCGAGGATTATATATAGGCCGTAACGGCCAATTGGATTACACGCTATAAATCGCTATATATATTATATACACTTTTCGATTTATATTATATATATAGCATGGTGTGTGTGTGTGTGTGTGTGTGTGTGTGTGTGTGTGTGTGTGTGTGTGTGTGTGTGTATGTACGCGACGCAGCATCAGTTGGCGCTCGCCGAATACGTTACCGGGAAATATGGGATTCGCGGAGTCCGAATTTATCGCGGGAGCTTTTAATTTTGACGAAGAACCTATCGCCCTCCCCCCTCCTGGACACCGACGACTCTGACAGATTCATTTGACACCTTTTAAGCCCTGGATTGCTCTCGACGTTCTGTTTGACGAGCATTATACAGTCCGCGTCCCCCGAGCGCTTAACGCTTTTCGCGAATTTTCCTTTTTAGTAGACAGAGAGAGACAGAGAGTGAGAGAGAGAAGAGGGGGGTGTAGCTCTCGATTTATTAGCTACGTGTTATATATAAAAATATATATTGTACATATATACTTTTTCTTTCGTATCGTGGGAGCACTCCGCTCTCGAAATTTTCAAGAAAAAATCAAGCAATATTTTCGCTCGCCGTATACACACGAGTGCGAAGGAAGAGCGAACATAAAAATTCGGCCCGTAGCCCCGCGCGAGCTTTGATTTTGAAAAGCGGCGCACGAAACCGTCAATCGTCGCGCGGCGGATTCCCGGAAAATCGGATCGCCCGCGCTCAATCAATCAAATGCCCGAAAATTGCAGTTGGACGATGTCGAAGAGTAGCGAGAAAGAAACAGAGTAAAAAAGTTCTTTTATACGAATCAATACAACAAAATAGCGCAGCACAGAGAAAAAAAGAGCGAAACACTGCAGAGTCTTTAGCTATTCCGGTCTCGTATATGTGTGCCAGTGTGACGTCCGTCGTCGCGCACCACGTAACCGGTCGTCCGCTGGGCTCGACTATCGCTAAACCGTAATCATTGTGAGCACTTTTTACGCGCTTACGTTTTCTCGCGCGTCTACGGGCTTACGATAAAAATTACAGTTTTCTGCGCCTCCGCGACTGGTAAAACATAGAGAGAGAGAGAGAGGAGAGGAGACGAGAGAGACGGATCGAGAGGAGCAGAGAGAGCGATTACGAGAGAGAGAGATGAGAGGAGTAGAGACTGAGAGAGAGAGAAGATAGAGCGAGAGAGAGAGAGAGAGGAGAGGAGGAGAGAGAGAGAGAGAGAGAGAGAGCTGTACACGTAGTAGTGGTAGTAGTAGTGGTAGTAGGTATAGGGTCGCGTACGGCTGTGATCATTAGCTCTTCAAAAACGATCAGTGTCAGAGAACGTGAGAGAGATCCCCATCGCGTACATTTTCCACACGCTATACATTATGCCGGTCTATATACCTACCGCCGGGTTTTACGATCTGGGAAGTCGACGACTGCACACGGGGTGTGTACACCTACCTATACCTATATATAGGTGTATACGTGTGCTAGGGCGTCGTGTAGCAAGCCACCCGTCGCTTCCTTTGACGCGCGCCGACAGACATTGTTTTCGAAGCGTAGAAAGGGCCGATGGGTTATTTGTAAATACAACGGGAGATTAAGTGCTATCGATACGTGTTGCCGCCGCAACTTTCACTACTCCGCCGTGTATAATATGCATTGGGTATGTTGTTCCTATAGTATACCCCCTCGCCGTTTGTGTGTGTGCGTGCGTGTGTGTGAGAGAGAGACAGAGAGAGAGGAGCCTTTTGTGCGACCAGCCGATGTTTTTTCAAGATATACGCACATACACTAGCTTGTAATACACTCTGGAAATTATTAGTCGAGATGAACGGCTGTCAAAGCGCTCTTTCTCTTTCTCTTTCTCGGGGGAGAAGGAGGAAATCTACACAGAGTTGGACATTTTTTGACCGAAAAGTGGGAAGTGAGTAATTTTGAGGGGACACTAACCGGACTAGGTTTTTTTTACACTCGTTAGGGCATACAAAAAAAGAAAGTCGACCGAAATACATCGGCGCTCTATGCCAATAAAAAGTTACGGATCAAAAATTGAGAAAAAGCTAATTTTTGCGCGTTTTTTTCATTCTCCTAAAAGTTTCAGAGCGATAGCCGTATGTTAAATAAAACTTCCAATCAATTAAAATAAAGTACTTGAAAAGACCTTTCTTTTGGATATAAATTTGTCTGAATCGAATGCGCTGGTCAAAAGTTTCGCACGTTTGAAGACAACGATCGAACTTGGATTTAGGCTTTTATGAAAACATTAGATTTTACCTTTTTTTCTTAAAATCCTTCTAACTTTTATTCCAAACATCCGTTTGCAACGTTTAATATGTCGAATTGAAGGTCATTTTTTGTACTTTTGAATTACTTGAAGCGTTTTTTCTTTTCGCTTATGATGAGCTATATATGTGTTTTTGAAATAGATCGATTTTTCAAAGCATATATATAACACACTACGTAATAAATTTAAAACTTAGACTAATACGCACAAAAGTAAAAGAAAAGAGCTTTAACTTAAGCTATTCAACTTTAAAAATGCCCGACTGGGTCATAAGTTAGTAGCATTTGAAGAAAGGTAAAAATCTCTGGATTTTCCAAAAAAATCCCGTGATTTCATGGAAAAAAGCGAAATTCAAATCCTCGTACTTTCCGATACAACCTACCATTTTCAAAGTTTGATAGCTTAAATTAAAGCTCTTATTTTTTATTCTTTTTCTAGTGTATCTGAATTTTAAATCAGTAAAAAATTATCAACTTGACAAGCATATATCGTCGCTTCTAACGAAGACTAGCAAAGTTCAAAATGATTGATTTTCATTGATTAGTATTAGAGCGTTATAATAAATTTAAACTACTACAACGTGATAAATTTATGTAAGTCTATAAGATAAGTTTATATTATTCGCAGACATTCGATGTGGCATTCAATTTTGGCTTATTTTGAAGTGTGCTAGTTCTTCGTAAGGAGCGATAATATATAAATCACCGCATAATTTGAGATATTAAACTTGAAAAACGATTAATTGGGTCGCAAATCATGAGGTTTTAAATAAAAAGAAAAAAAACGATGATTTTAACGCTTTCTTCCATGTAAATACTAGACAAAATCTAGAGAATTTTACTCTTAAACTAGGACAAATTTAATTAGGAGAATGAAAAAACGCGCAAAAATTGGCGTACTTTTCTTTTTTTGTAAGTCCTAACGAGTATAAAAAACCTAGTTCGGTTAGTGTGCCCTCAAAATTACTCACTTCCTAACTTTTCGGCCAAAAAATGTTCAACTCTCCATAGATTTCCTCATATACTTGCGTGCATCGCAATGTCGGATAGATTATTTGGACGTACTTGCGCGGCGTTTTGTGTATATTGTATATTTAAGCAGAGGAGATTCTGGGCTGTAGCGCGCTCGTGGAAAATCATTCATTATTTATAATAATATATGACGAGTTCGAATCCGATTTATCCGGTCCGACGCGCCGCAGCTGCGTCTATATATGTGCGGAATTTCCACTTTTAGCCGATTCTGCAATTTCGTTCCATGATGTAGAAGAACTGCCGATCCGATTTAGACTTTGAATATTTAACGCATAGCCGCACACATACACATACGCAAGCATAGGCATTAAATTTTTCAAACATTAATCATATGGCATTTCAGGAAACGAGTTCCAGCGCGCAGGAGTTCCATTTTTTATTTTTTTTTCCTCGTATACTCGCGGGAAAGAAAACAAATTAATTTCTCCCCTCTCTCTCCCACTCATACAGAACTAATGAAATTTCAACTGGCCGAGTGCGCAAACTACATTTATCAAGCAAAATGCGAAAAGACAGAAAACGCGCGCCGCCGCCGCCGCAGTGGCAGGGTCTTTTTGAATTTCCCGCCGCGCCGCTCTGTGCGCTCTATAGGTATATATGCATGCCGGCGCGCAATACATAATGAAATTAGAGCGCAAGAGAGCAAAGAAACTGCGCGAGCACAAAGCGCGCGCGGACATCGAGGTTATTGAATTCAGATGCGCGAGCTTCAGTAAATGGCTTTTAATTTTTCTTATCCCCGGTGGAAGAGGCACAGAGAGAGAGAGAGAGAGAGAGAGAGAGAGAGAGAGAGAGAGAGAGAGAAAATTCCGCCTTTTCATCCCCGAGAATCCCTGTGTATATAATATATATATGTATATTTTATATACGTATATATATACACACTACACGCAGAATTAAACATTCTACTCGCGAAAAATTTAATCTAAGAAGAAAAAGAAAAGAAAGAGAAAGTAGCCGAGAGAGGGAGAGAAACAAGACAACGGCGTCGGGGGCAGTGCGAGCGCAACAACAACGAATTAATCATCCGCAGACTATCGCGAATTTCCCGCACTTTCCAGTGCGAGTATAGCGCAGGGCTCGTGCGCGCTTCATTCATCACTCTCCGCTTCTTTTCGCGAGAGAAAAGAAAGAGGCAAGAGAGAGAGAGAGAGAGAGCGTATAGCGTACGTATAGCGTATACACAGGCAGTATATAGCTCGTTGTGGATTCCGAGCGTCGCACAGGACGTCCTCATTGCCGGCCGCAGCCGAAGTGTCGCTTGCGATACGAAATAACGCCGACGACCTCCTCTCTCTCTCTCTCACTCTGTAGGTGTGTACGTATAAGTGCACGTGTGTGTGTGCGCGCGCGCGTGCAGAGCAGAGGCGGATAAGCCCCGGT
The DNA here is from genome assembly GCA_018906965.1 of Philotrypesis tridentata. Taxonomy (NCBI): domain Eukaryota; kingdom Metazoa; phylum Arthropoda; class Insecta; order Hymenoptera; family Pteromalidae; genus Philotrypesis; species Philotrypesis tridentata. Next base: position 4,160,696 of record JACCIB010000011.1, on the reverse strand, counting down.
GTGTGCGAGAGGACAGCCGAGGAATGTTGTAGTAGCGAGAGAAAGAGAGAGAGAGAGAGAGAGAGAGAGAGTGAGAGCAACCACCAACCCCTCGGCGGAAGCCCGGACGAGAGAGGCGTTATATGGATATCGCGCCGTCGGAGTGAGACGTACCGGCGCCTCTCTCTCTGCGCTGCAGCGCGCGCGCAGTGAAGGTGGATGCGGGCGTGGAGATGAAAGGATTTGGGACGGTTTGATGGGCTTTTGGAAATTGTTTGTTTTTCCGTTTTTTATGGCGGTGCCACCGCCCGGCGGCTGTAAAATTTTTTATTTTCCCATTGTATTCGAGGATTTGTCGTTTCTTAATGAAACTACGCGTCGCATATAATTCCCCCCGCTGCAATTCCGCCTATATATTAATCTGATAAATATACGTGACGCGAAAACACATTTGTCTCGAAATAATGTATGAACATAAGGACGGATCTCTAGTATTTACGAAAAATTTTATTTCCGCCAAGTTTCATTCTTTATTTCTGCCCTCCCCCCCCCCCCCCCCCGTCTCGCGCCGAATGTATAAACAAGCGAGCGCGAGCTTCTTTTTAATATTCATGCGCGCGAGTCGACGCACTGCTGTGCTATAGATGTAGAGGGATATATAGCTCTAGAGAGCGTACGAGCCCGATGTATTTGCGTAAAAAAGAAGCAATAACAATTACGGGCGCCTCGACGGGCGTGCGTAAGTACTCCAAGGTAACCCCCGCAACTATAGCATGCCTGTAGCACCGATGGAAATTGTCGTGGAATTATACGCGAGCAATTTCTTCTCTCTCTCTCCCTCCACATTGCGGTTGCATTACTTATGAGCTTTAGTTGCATGTAAAGCCTATTTTCGCAGTCGATTATATTAATGCGAAAACTTTATGTTTATCTTATTACCAACATCGACTTTCAATGAATGGCTTTAAAAGATGCACTTGTTTTAATTTATTTTTGCAAATGTAAACTTTAGCTATAATTTTAATTTATTTGAAAAAAAAATTTATTCAACGCACTTTAATAATTGTAATAATCAGACAATTTAATAATTATCGAGTTCTAATACAGAAACAATCCAATAATTGCTCTGTCATATTATCCCTCATTCTACACTCGACAGTAATTGGCCGATTCGTACCTGCAATATTTCTTAGCCCGGGTAAGAATCTGCATTTCAATCTGAAAGAGGTCGTGTCTAAATTAACGATAATTCGCCGTCTAGAGATTGCGCGCGCGAGCGCGCATAACGAGCCGGAAATGGATACGGTTCTTCTGCACAGTTCACGGCGCCAAGTGTCGTCGCGCCACATGAACTTTCCAACCGATCAATTTTACCGGAGTGACTTATCTCAACACACATACACACACACATCGCCGTTTAAGGACTCGCACAGGGCAATGTTTGCCGCGTGTCGTGTCGCGCATAAATTAAAACGCGTCTACGCGAGGCACATCCATCAATTTCGTCGTCGTCCGGCTTAACACACAGGAGGCGTTGTCACACGGGATATACACTTCGTCGTGGTGCTTTCGCTGGATATAGCCTTTGTGGGTTAAGAGTGAGTTCTCCAAGTGGGAGGATGAGAGGAAAAAAATTAATGTGTATATACACACACATACACACACACACACATACATGTATAAAAGGAGCAGAGCTATCTTTTAATTTATCTGGCGCTTTTATCTGAGGTAATTACGATGCCCACTGGCTTCGAGCATGTTGAAGATTATTTAATGACTGCTCTCGTCAGTTCGTTCGTAAGATTTCAGAAATCTCGTGTACAAGAAAGTCTTACATTTTTTAAAAATATTCTTTCGTTTAAAAAAACGCTTGCATTATTAAATTAAAATAAATATTTGTTTATTGAAAACGCTGTATTCCATCAGAGGTGAATTATTAAGAATAGTTCGGTGTCAACTCAGTGAATTTTTCGCTGCGATAACATCAAGGCTACAATTAATAGCAGGCCTAGATCGATAGTCACATTAGGGAAATTCGTATTCACTAAGTGATAGTCTATCTGAATTAAATAATCGTCTGATTTCTTATCAGAGCCACGAGAAAAGAAAAGGTAGTATTCTTCGAGTAGACCATTTGATGTCGTACAAAACTACGTTGTAGTTCTTTGCGTAAATAAGAAAATTTGAGTTTTCATTGTTCAACAAATATGCTTAGCATACAAGGTTTTGAAATAAAATACTAAATAACTATTACTGTGTAAAGCATAATTATTTTGTACACTACATTGTGTAATTAAAATTTAAATCCTCCGGACTCGTCATTTTCGAATATACAGAATTTCTCGTGCAAGGGATGCGGTCGCGAGTTTCTATTTACGCTAGATTTGTGTGTATGCTTTGGGAAGTACGCACTTGTATACTGTAAATCGATTGTACGCACATTACGTGTGGCTCGAATTTACATAATATTAAAATTATTCGTTTATTACACGAATGCGGGAAACAACATCTATAATCCACCTGCAATATATGAATAATTCATTGATTTGTCCGTGCTCTGCATTATTATCAAAATTCTACAACATTTTAGCCAAATGCAGCTGAATAAATCATAAATTCTAAAGCAAAGTTTAATGATAATTGTATTTACAATAAATTAATTGAATCGTTAAAAACCTCGAAGAAAATGTAGATTATATGAATGATTAACAATTTCTGTGCATTCGGTGTAAATTAGGTGGTGAATATTATTATGCCTCATGAATGTAAATTTTAATTAACACAAGCACAAATCCAGGGCGCGCGCGATAATAGAATCGATTAATTATAGCGTCGAATACACCGATAGTCGAATAATTCGGGTAATCAATAATCTTTGGTCATTCCAAATTCACATTAAAGCTATAGCTGAAAGCTCTCATGCGCATCAGTCATTCATGTTTACGGGAAAAATCCGCGGGGGCAATGCCCAAACACCGAATTACCATTCTGTTCCCAGCTGAAATCCGTAATTTAATTATATTTCTCTTTTTCACATATGCGAAATACATGCATATTCTGCTTATAAATTGGCATCACGTACGATCCAATTGAATTCTTCGTCGCGCTGCAAAGGCAATACAAAAAGAGCAAGTCCTATCCGAGCGTGTATCTAACCGTCATCGTGAAAACCCAATATCAATACCGCCTTTCAATCTATATATTTCTAATGTTTCAAGCATTCCATTAGTGCTCCCACTTTCTGAGTCGTCTGCCGCACGCACATAACGCTGATGCGTGTATGTGTACAGGGACACCTACACGACGCGACGAGACTAGGAGATGCGCGCATTCAAGCTTTTCACTCAAACGAATGCCGCTTGACTTTGCCTTGGCTTCGAAACTTGGTTTAAAAGTTTATGTGAGAACGATACACGCGTAAGCACACACGCGTATAAACACGGGCGTACACAAACAGTGAGTATAATTCAAGGAACGAGGAAAAACGTCTCCTTTGATGGATTAGCGGCGGGCGAACTTTATATTGAAAGGGAAAAAAAATTAAGTACGTATCTCGAGAGCGAATGAACGAAATTCCATTGCAGACTGTATATATACACACTTTCAATCTCATTCGAGTCGTTTTCCGTTCCCCCATCCCCCGCCTTGGGTATATAAGATGAAGTCGCGTTTGTTTGGCACGACGATGTTTTCGTGACGTTTTCTTTGCTGATGAGTTGAAATTGAAAGTTAATGAAGCCTGCGTAATGAAGGGAAAATGTATATTAAGGCTGCGCTCTGACTTTTTTACGACGTATACAAGTTGACGTATACGAACCTTTGAGACCTTTACAGGAAGCCCTTTTTGCATCGAGATTGATGGGTATTAAAAAATGAAGATTGTAATAGCCAATAAAGTTCAGAGCGAAACATTCATCTGTCAGTATAACATTTTTATTTTTGTAGAATGTTGTGTAGAAAACATTATATAAAAATAGTTGTATTAAGAGCTGTTGCCAGAAGCAAAATGTATATTTTCGTCTGACACTCACACACACACACATCTATCGTGCCGGCAATTGTATCCTACGTGCATCATTCAGAGAAATATTTGACCTTCGTTGAGCGAGAATTATTCATTCAATGAATCATTCATTAAGTCTCTATTCATTGAATTTATTGTGGCATTCAACACCCCAGATCGGCCAAATGGCCCGCAACACGTTATTGTTGGCTCCGCCGCCGCACTGAAAGACGTTGTGTGAAAGCTTTATTAAAAATTACAATAATATTTTCTTTGAAACTCGACGTTGACGTTTTTAACTGGCAAATTGGGGCACAATTGCTCGCTCTTCTGAGACACGCGGGTAAAACGAGACAACCTCTTATAATTCAATTACAAAACTGCTGCGAAATTTCATTCACGTCCTGGTACACTTAGTAATACCAACGTTTCTTTCTTCTTGCAGGTCAGTTGGACAATTTTCGTCACAGCTTCGCCATATAGCAAACATTCGAATCGAGCGAGAGCGTAAGTAGTGTAATATTATTTTCTATTGCGAATGCCTGGAGAAAAAAAAGAAAGTCTCCAATTGGAACGAAGCTCAATGCGGCCACTCAGATAAACCGCGAACAAAGCGCTTCCGTGGAAGCGCAGCCTTATGATCTTGCAGAAATTTCATCCCTTACCATTTACATAGAGAGAAACAAGGCCGATATAAGCCTCCGATAATCGTTATACTCTCGCTCTTTCTCTCTCTCTCTCCTTATGCGCGGCCGCAAAGCCCAACTATCGAATTAAGTAAACCCGCTCCCCCTTGCTCTCGCGCAGAACAATATCATGGCTCTCTCGCGTAAAAAAGCATCGCGGAGATAAGCCCCGAGCGACGAATGGCCGAGCGCAGGAACTTTCGACGGGGTGATTTTTCAGTGGCGTCGCACGCAAACAAAGCTCGATGAAAAATTCAGCCACACGATAACTGGCTCGCTGCATTTTTCATGCTTTTCTTATCCGCCTTGGCTCTGCGCGCCTTGTAAAGTCTGCGCCAGAGTCTAAGGCCCTCGTTGCGCCGAGGTGTAGTCCCTCGAGGATGATAAGGATTGTTCCTTCCGCTTTTGGCGTTCGTACATCTGATGCTGACTGAGCGCCGCTAAGGATATGACTTTTTTTTATCTTTTCAACATGACGTTTTCCTGGAGTTTTCGATTACTTCGCGGATGAGAGTGGGACCTTTAATAATGATCTAGAGTTATTTTCTACTTTCGTTGTTTACTCGGAATGTTGATTCGTTAATTCGCTGAAATTGCGTCGACGATTCTTTCGATGCGTATTTGTTGATTTCGTTGTTTCCCCTTTTAATTCGGATAAAGAGAGAAGTTGCGGGTTAAAAAACTTTGCGAATACGAAAATCATCATTTTGTAATACATGAAATAATGCGAGATTAAACATTTGCTCAAAGCATGGGTAAAATTGAAAATTAGCTGCATATGTGAGAAATTAAAGCACTTCGGTACAAACAAATAAATTATATTTACATAATTTTTTTTTGCATTTTGCATTTCGATGTAACGAAAAGCATTTTCCCTCGCAAGGGAAATGTCATCAATTCTAATAAAGTTTCACGGCATTTAAAAACCTTCATCTACGTGAAATCACTTTTAAGCAAAACTTAATCTCTTTCTCTATATCGCTCTCTGTTTACAGAGTATGCCGCAGCAAAAATGCAGTATTTTATCTCATATTTCAATAGCAACACATAGAGGAATGAGTAAAACCGGGACAAAGTAAATTGAATCAAAATCTTTCTCTCTCTGTCTATTTTACTCTTTACGTTTCTCCATTTCCTTTGGCTCATCTTCTGTCCTTTGAAATCCTCGTGGGCAGCCTTTTTCCAGTTTTCCGTTCGCCACGGGATTTTATTATGGTTATAATTTTTTTTTGCCGAGGCTTTTCGCGGCTGCGTTGAGAAATATGTTGGTGAAGATAATCAGGGATTTTACAAAGGCTGAATTTACAGTACGTGTTTTCTCTCAGGATCCTTATATCTCACGAAAAATTCTCGTCATCCCTTTTATAATATCGAGAACGCACTTTCTTGTCGAACATTATTTTAAGCTTATTCGCATAAAAGCCTGTCAATGAATATCGTCTTCTGATAAAATTAAATTCCATGTACTCTGCTAGAAATTTTTCTTCTGGGGTTATTATTATATTATTGTTAATTGCTATTATTATATATTTGTTATGTTACCATGATCACGTATATTACAATATTATAAGCATATATTATATTATATATTATGAGCATGTATTATATATTGCACTAGACCAAGAGCAGCGCGCTTCGCGCGCTCTAATTTTTCTTGCAGTTTCTTCATAATTTAATAGTACTCAGAAATACTTAAAATAATCAAATTCGATTTTTATTTTGAAAATTTTGAAGAATTATTTCTCTTTTAAAAGTTATTTTTTAAAGTACAGTTTTTTAAAAAGAACTTATCGAACTGTGCATAGGTATATCTATATATGAAGAACTCATGAACCCATTGTCGATTCTATTGTGTATGAAATAAAAACAAATCTTTCTCGATTTCTTGTACCTGCACTCTGCTTGCACGCAGATCTTTTTTGCCATTATATTAGGCGAGAATGTTAGATCAACATCAGCGGGCTTCGCGCGCTCTAACCTCAAACTAACGCATTCACCGGAAACACATGAACCATGACACATGAACATATTGGATCTTGAGTCTTGACACATGCGCACAACATCAACCAATCACAATTCGTCTTCAGCGGCTTCAAAACATCCGGTCATGACTTTTTATTAGTGGGATTATGTTGCATATTATGTTACCATAACATAATAGTACTAAGTATTATTTTTTTAACAAATGCAAGCAGAGAAGCAGGGTTTACGATGACATTATAGGCTACGTATTTAAATAATTTAACGTAAAATATAGCATATTATTATCATAAATTCAATCTATTTTCAACCAGGATATCTCGTCAAAGTATTTTTCTGGAAACGAACGTCAAAAAGCCATAGCAAGCAGTTGTATAGGATTCATAATAAACATGGGTGACCGAGTTAATTGAAAGCCTCATTTACCTTTCTCTCAGCTCGTACAGGCGAATCAGTTGGAAAGCAAACCACACCCGTTTTAAATATAAGCCCTCTAACAATGGTGCAAAAAAGAGTCCGAATAAAAACATGCATAAATGCACGCACCTGTGCGTCGCGCGCGCTGAGCTACACGGGTAATAAATCCATAAAAGCGCGCGGTCAGGAAAATTAATCGGAATTTTCGCGCGCACTCCAGCGTCATTTCCACGCGAACACAATATCCGTTATATCGCGATAAACAGCACAGCCGCGGAAAAATAATCATTGTTCAAATACCGGCTCTGCAAGCTCTTCGTAGTTGCAGTTGTTGCTGTTGTTACTGCGTGCAAAGGCAGTTATGAAACAACGTTCATCGAATGTTATCGCAAGGATGCGTTGAATGGATGAAATTTGTTTTTCGCGGAAAAGTACGAAATTCGGTGCTGAACCGGATTGAAAAAATATATTTTATTTTTCAACTTTTTGCATTCACCACTACCTGACGCCTACAATGACAGTTTTTGCATTTTATATGAGACGGTATTGTGTTGAAGATTTAAATTGAAATTTTCTATTTAAAATATTCTGTAGCTTTCAAATTCAAAAGGCAATTGAATACATAGCGCTCGTGCGGAAAGTCTCCAAGTAGGCTTTTCAGTGAATATTACGTTGGTATAAAGCAGTGTACTTATTAACACGCAAAAGAAATTGATTTCTCAGCAAGAAAGAGATGATTTATCTACTACGCTCAAAAACTAATTACTTCTCTTTGATTTGATCCTATCCGCGAGAGTAACGATAATCCCATCTCCAACTCTCGAGCTGAATTCTATTCACAGCAAGAATGTGCCGCGAAAGGATTCATCTCAGTGATTGATCCTTTCACGACGAAAAAAAGCTCTCCTTTTCCGGGTAGTATATCCTCCGCGTAGAAATCGATATCCCGCGCGCTAGAGCTGCAGGAGAGGAGGAGAGACGCCGTGGCATAACGACACTATTTTTACCCCATACGATATGCAGTGTCAGTCTCGGAAAAATGCAGCTCACTGCAGCGACTAGATGGCGGCGACCCATAGCTGCAGCAGCAGCAGCAGCAATAGCACTTGGAGCAGACGCGAGAAAGTGGAAAAGTGGAAAGGAGGAATAGCAGCTCGGCGCCGGAGATTTTCCGGTTGACGTGCATCGATCGAAGGTGAAAACGCTTCTCTTCGCCGCTCCCTTCTCTCGGCCCACCCCCATTCTACCACCACCACCACCACCACCACCACCACCGCTTGTTTCATTAGCGATTTCTCTCTATCCCTTTTTCCGCTGGCGTCGCGAGATTTGCTGTACCGCTTCGTTTCAGGGACTCTTTGTACATCGTTGTACGAGTATACGTCTGTGCTTGCATGTGTATGTGTGTGTCTATGTATGTGGTTGCTGGCGTACAGGTTGTCTAGTCAGCTGAATCTTGTCGACGATAATTCCGGAGTTGCGAACAAAGACTGTATCTTCTATCCCTCTGCAGCCGCAATGCCACCGCGGATGCTTTTGTGTGCGTGTGTGTGTGCGTGTGTGTTCGGAGCGAAAAAAGAACGATGTTTTCTTCCTGCGGCTATTGTTTCCCCTTACGAGTGACCCTATTGCACTCGGAGAGAATAAGCTCATCCTTATATTGCTTCGCTGTATCACTCTCGCGCGACTGCCACTGCTGTTCTCGCGATATTTTTTTTTCCCTACCCCTCCACTTGGCTGCTGCTGCTGCTGCTGTTGCCGTTTCTTCCCCCTGACTTATTTCTACCATCCGCCCTTTTTAGTAGTAGCTTTAGCTTTCCGCCATCGTGCCGAGCGGTTGAAACTTTCGTATTTTACGATTTCCCTTTATAGTGCTTGGCTTTGCCCTTTGTAGACATTAGGTGCTTAGGTTCATTCTTTTAAGAATGTTTGCGATGATAGCTCATATCGTTTTATTTTTTATTGCTCTTGTAACCCTTGCCGCCCTCTCCCCCCTTACTGCTTATACTATAATTTTATTGCCGTCTTAAACGGGCAGAAAGTATTAAAAATTGAATTCGAACAAACTGTTGCTGCATAAAACGGAAAAGATTCTCTTTCAACAACAAATTTTAGCTATTACAGCGATAGGGCGAGCTTCTCGCAGATTATCCCCTATCCATCCAGCGATATCCAATTAAAAAATCCCATTCGTACTCGCTGTATCTACGTTATGACAAAAACTGCGCCATCAGAGCAAGAGTCTCGAATTCCCGCGGTGCATCCAGTCGAAGCTGATATAAGCTAAAGAGACATTTAAAGTGTGGAAAAACTCTACAAGAACAGATCGTCCGAGTATCTTCTGACCCCGATCGGGAATCGGGAATCGATAAACACTATACATTATCTTCCAATATACTAATACAAGCGAGTCTTATCGGCGGTTCAATTATCAGTCGCACAAGCGCGTCGGAGTAGCTGCTGCGACGACACGAGCGCCGTATACTAGGGGCTAATTGGCGAGCGGCTCATTAGCGGTTCCGCGTCGGAGCCACTTCGGATTCGGCGGATAATGAATGACTGGCCGGATCATTCCCTTTCCCCGAACCAGCGTCGGAGTCGCGCCCCCTCCCCTCACTAACTCGAACAAACGAACGAGAGACAAGCGGAGCGCCGAGATTTTCGAAATCGCATCATTCACCTGCGGTGATGGCGCCACTGCGGCTTTGACGTCCCGCCGTAATCGTTAATTATTCCGGCCGATGTTGGAATTCGCTGTCTCGTGGTTATACCGCCGCGCGATCTCTGCGCCGTTGGTTGGCTGAAACTCCTGTGGCCTCCATATCGGTTCTCGCTGTGGAGCCTCGTTTTTCGATGGCTCCTTCTGAACAGATTTCGACTTTGGCTTTGAAAGGGCAATATCCGGACGACTATCTTTAGAGCTTCTATGAATATTTTCGCTTGTCCTGTTTACCACGAACTCTCGAGAAATCCGATGTAAATGAGATTTGATTTCGATGAATGGAAGACAATCGATAAGAGAGAGGGGGAGAGAGTTTTCGTCTTTCAAATATCTGGAGAGGATTCCTGAACAATCCTAAGCATCCAATTCGATATGGACACTTTAATATTTGGCCAGGGATGCCACGAAAGAAATTCGGTAGAGTTATACAATGCCAGTTTAATTTAATATGCGCGATTCGACATGAATATTAACAACGACGAGGTCTTCTTTTTCACAAACTCCATTGGTGTCATGATTTTCATTTAAATAGAACGTACAAAAGGAGCTCTGTTGAATTGCACTCGAAAGCGTACATCAAACGTGTACGGAAACATGATGATTTAATGCAAGATAAAGGCTAATTAGCTTGTAGCGAGGTGCTACTTAACACTTTTGGTACAAAGATCCAAGTGAGAAAAAGAGCGAGAGAGAATTTCAAAGGCATTTATGGGAGTGAGAAAGGCATCGTGTATAGGCAAGAAGCTGGAGAACAGCTTGCTTTACTTTACGGGGATTTCGGTCGCGTTGTACGCGTGTTCACGTCGCTTCCAGGTTCAGGCTCTGCGTTTTTGCCCTTTTTACATTCCCCGTCTGTCTTTCTCCTTCTCTTTCTCTCTCCAGCTTACTCCTCTCCTTGCCGTTACGGCGTCTCCGGTCGCTTGGATTCGGATATGCGTGCCCAGCCAAAGGGAAAAGGAATAGCAAATTTTATTTTACTACCCTCTGATTTCATTACTAATTAATTGCTGGAATTTTCCTCTTCAAAGCATCACTCCCCAAGATTTCATTCTCCCTTTTTTTATTACGATATTCGTACGCGGCTTTGAACTTTTTAATACGTTTCGCCTTTTTCGCATTTCTTATTTATCGGACCAAGTTTTTTTCCGATGAGTTCGTAATTTGAATCCTGAACGCGGAGATAGGGCTTTCGATATCAAGGAGAAGAATATAGAGAATTTTTGATTGCTCGGAAAACTTTGAAGCTAACGCCAAATAATCCAATACTTTAAATAAAATATACAATTCGCAAAGGCTGAAGACCATCAAAAAATTTTAAGTCATGACTTTGCAGATCACTCTGTATTAGCACCGGGTCGCCTTATAAAAAAAAAGAATTTAATAATGCACTTTGAAATTCGATAACTGCAAATAAATAATTCAGCAGCCAGTCTCGTCAAGCTGGGTTGCATAAATAATCAATCGCAGCGTCGCGCAGCGGGCGAGAGCACATCCCTGCAGCCCCTTTCGAAAATTTGAGTTTAAAAGCGGATTAGCTGCAGCTCTCGACGCGACTCTAGAGCTTGCTAAGGAAACTGCCTTGCCGTTGCCGCTGCAGCGAGAGGAGGGGGAGGGAGAAAGAGAGAGTGAGATGGAAGATAATAACATAACCTAGAAACTCGGTAAATGAAATTTTGGCGACGGCAGCGTCGCCAGTATTGCGGCAGAGGCTGCGGCATTACGTTCTCTTTCTCTCTCTCTCTATTGCTTGGTATATACTGGGAATATAGTTGAATTTCAAATGTGTAATCTGTTTTTGGCTGCGGTACCTAATGATCAAAATTAAAAGTTTGCTGTTCAACAAAGTGACGCGAGGATATAGGTCGAGAAGCTGTCGAGTACACGATGATGTAACGGGTTTGTACACACTCGATGTTACACAACAGAAAAGCAGAAACTAAGTTGGATTCATCGAGTTATTGATTATCGAAATATAGGGTCTAGAATAAATTAGATTATTGAGTATAAACTTAATATTCTTGATTATGTAACATTTCAATTTAGCTGTATTGGATTCGATAGAGCTTCCACATTCATACTGCGGAATTAATTGCTTTTCTTTTACCTTACGAAAAAGCATTCATTTATTCCCTTTCGAATTACTGATACATATTTAAACGTTTATACAAGACGTTTATAAGATAAGTTTTTCCGATCTATTTCCATCTTCAATATTTAAAAGTTTAGCTTTACGCTCACTCGAGCTAATGTTCATTCCCAAGTCCGCTGAAATCCAAGTGAATGGCTTGCACTCCAACTAACAGTGCGAACCATTCGATCTTCCGAGTCTACTGGCCCACATTAAGCCCCAAACAGATCGCTTATAATCGCAGGGAAACTTACCGCCCACACGAGTTCTGCTGAAATATTCAAACAAACCGCAAAACAGTGCAGCGCAGTAGCAGCAGCAGCGGTGCTGCAACTACCCCTCCCCCCTCTCCCCCGGTAAAACGTGAACTCGGCGTTCGGTCAAACCCTGGGAGAGCTCTTATGCACGGCGCGAACTACGATCATTTCGCGTTTCCGTGTACACACTGCCTTATTCGCGTACGAATTCTCTTCTCGCGCGCTTCCCAAAATTTGGAAGAGCAAGTGCGAGGGCGGGAGAGTATAATCTAACGCCCCGCAGCTCTAAGCCAAGTTCTTGCTCCGGCACCTGCGTGCACTTTCCGCGCTGCCGGCCACTGGGCATTAAGGATCGTTTACGGCTGTTTGCCTAATTTAAATATTCAGCGCTCCGGGACGCGTAATTTAGCGTCTACGTCAGACGACGGGCTCGTTAGGGCGCCGTCGCCGCCGCTACAGCGGCGGCCCCATCGTTGGGCGCCAGGTGCGCGACTGTCTTGGGCGCCAGTACGGGGCGGCGCGTAAGAGAGACAGAGAGATAGAGAAAAATGCCGCGCGCGGAGACCCTTAATGCCGACGAAATTGAAAAGACACTGCGTGACGGCCCTACTTCTTCCGCGGGAAAGAAGCTATTTTGCTGTGGGAAATTAATTTAAGTTGCCGCTGCTGCTGTTGTAATCTGACGCGTGTTACATACACCTCTTCTTTCGCGCCGCGGAGACGTTTTACGCAAATTAGGTTATTAATATGCAGCTGCTATGGAGAGAGAGAGAGAGAGAGAGAGAGAGAGAGAGAGAGAGAGAGAGAGAGTGAGAGAGAGAGCGCCGTTTTCTTCTTTTTCTTCTCTCTTACGCGCTGGCGATAAAAAAGATTCATACGTTGCGAAAGTTTTTAATAACGATTAATGCCCGATGTTATTACTGCGCGGAACATGCGAATTCTCTCTCTCTCTCTCTTTCTCTCTCTCTCTCTCGGAAAAGTGGACAGTGAATCCCGAAAAACACTTTTTTCCCAACTACTGGTAATGGATTAATCGACTCGGTGTATGCGCTAAGCGCGGCAGTCACCGCGGTCGATGAAGATAATCAGAATCGCTCGTTCCGCAGAGAGATACGATAGGCGTGTGTAGATCTATGCATATTTTTAAAATAACCTGCGAAAGGTAATATTTCGCAGAAGAGAGCGGTGCTTATCGATGATTGAGTGCATTCGTCGGAGAATGTGCGAATAGGGTATTTGGCGCTGGGTTGATCGAGTGTCTGGCGCGTGCCAGATATTTTCACTGCGCGCTGCTGCAGCCGTACGTATAACGCCCGGGGAAAACAGTCCAACTAAGAGGAGAGAGCGAGCGCCCCACTACACGCATTTATCTTCTTCATCTATCTTAAAAACGTTCGCATGATGAAACGCTCCATTTCATCCTGGTCTCTTAGCCGTATACGGGAAAATCCGCCAAAATAATTCAGATAATTGCAGTGGAAATCGACCGAAAAAAATCTCGTGTGACTCGTCTGGGGCAGTGTTTTTTTTTTGTTCTACAGAATCCCAAGAACATGAAAAAAATAGTTTTCCCACTTTTTTTTACGAATTTTATTTTAAGGTCGCAAATATGCACAAAAGTTCACAAATTTTCTGAGCTTTTCAAATTAGTCGAGCTTTTTTGTCTATGATTTTTTTTAACAAAATGACGGCGGTTTTTGTGAAACAGCGTGACGTTGAACTTTATTGTGAGCGTGATGTTAAACATGATTTTTTTTCTCAAGAAATATGACCTTAACGAAAAAATTTTAGATCATAAAAACTGCTTAAAATTGCTCAAAGAATACGTATGAATTTGCTCAAAAATTTTTGAAAAAATTCCTACGTATTCTTTGAGTAATTTTAAGCGTTTTTTATTCTATAAAATTTTTTCGTTAAGGTGATATTTCTCGAGAAAAAAAATCATGTTTAACATTACGCTGTTTCACGAAAACCGCCGTCATTTTGTTAAAAAAAATCATAGACAAAAAAGCTTGACTAATTTAAAAAGCTCAGAAAATTTGTGAAATTTTGTGCATATTTGCGACGTAAAAATAAAATTCCTTCTCCCTCTAAATTTGGATTGAAAAAAAAACGCTTAAAAAAAAAGAATTATTTTGTAAATTTTTGCACAAGCATCTAAATACCCAAAAACACTCATTCGATTTCGAGGGAACACTATTTTTTTCGTGTTCTGGGGATCCTGTAGAACAAAAAAAAACGCTGCCCGATAGACCATTTTTTTCGGTCGGTTTCCGCTGCAATTATGTGAATTATTTTGGTGGATTTTCCCATATATAATATACAGCACTCGGTCGAACAAATAAGCGTGTATTTTATATAGAGGAAAAAGGTCAGAAGAAAAAGAAAACATCGGGCTGCTGCAACGGGAGTCTGATAAATTTTAATAACTCTCGGTTTAATTACACCGGAACAGAGAGAGAGAGAGAGGGGGGGGAGGAAAGTTTGATTTATATACATGTATACAGCTGCTTTTGCTGCGCGAGGAGCGAAAGATGAAAACTCTCCGACAAAGGAGTGTGCATAGGGGAGAGGGGAGGGGGGCATCGATATTTCAAAGCTAAATTGACCGAGCGACTTAAGTTCGCGATAAATCTTCGGGCTGGTGAACTTTGCGCATCGATAACGCGTCAAAGAGTGCATCCTCGAGGATACTCGAAAATCCATCGCGTGCTCCCTTGAGTTGCTTCTGATTGACGGCCTTTTTCAGTAATGGCCGCCCAGCCCATTGTGCGGCGGAACTCCTTTGTTTCGTCATTCTTTCGTTCACCGCACGGGAGATATTATTCAAGTATGAAATACACCCTGCGCTGAGAGCAGCAGCTCTCATAATAATGCGCCGAAGCTGCCGTGTTCCTTAGTTTACTTTTTACGTTCGATAATTTCCATTGGTTATTGCTTTGCTTCATAACGAAAATATACAGTTTATGCGATAAAGTGTGCGTGAGTCTCCGTGCAGATCTCGTAAAAAAGGCGGCGGCGAGCAAGAGACGGAGAGAATCGTTCGGTAAACCAGAATTCAGACTCGGCAGCTTCGCTCGCCATTAGGTTTCCTCCTAAATACTTAATACCGCTTCACCGACTCCACACAGAGAAGCGCCAGCACTTACGAACCACTTTCGCTAAGGAGTACAAAGCACAAAGCGCGCCGTTGATGCCCAACTATATGAGAAATTGATATTGCGAAAGTGTTTAATATTGCAAAATTACGAAGGACGAGGGAGAGAGGCAGAGAGGGGGGGGCGGAGGGGAGATAAGAGACAGAGAGAGAGAGAGAGAGAGAGAGAGAGAGATGTACCATCTCCGTAGAAGCGTCACATGGAAACGCTCAATTCGTCCATATATTATTTTGTGCACTTTAGTCGATCGATATAGCTACAAGAGTGCAATATCATACTATCACTTGCCATAACCACACACAGAGCTTTGATGCTGCGATATTACCGACATATTAAACACAACCGTAGCTGAATTATGAAAACTATGCTTTTCACGTGTGCGACAGATCGTCATCGCCACGCGCACACACTCGCCAATGTATGACCTACATCCCGACGCGAATACGTTTTCAACGTTTCAGCTGTCAAGCTTCTTCCCCTTTCCAAAATTCAAAGGCCTGATCTCGGCAACGCGTCACTCAGCTCTGCATCAACAGCAGCAGCAGCAGCAGCAGCAGCAGCAGCAGCATCATTATCAGCAGCAGCGGTACAACGGGATAGAGCTAACCCAACTTGCAGCAGCAGCAGCAGCAGCAGCCTCTTATCAACCAGCCATCCGACACGAACCACAAGCGCCAACTCTCGGTGCTCTCGGACTTTCTCACCCCCGCTCGTATCCGCAGCATCAAGCCGAAAATCAAAATCCTAAATCAAACTCAGCAGATTTCAACTGGGCAAGCACTACCAGCAGTAGCAGCAGCAGCACCGGTGGCGGAGCGAGCAAGGCAAAAGGGGGATGGGCGCGTATTTGCTGGAGGATACGCGACTGGCAAATACAGTGGCAGCGGCGGCGGCAGCAGCACGTGTGTGCTCTCGGGCGATACATCACCGGCGGAACACGTCCAAAGTCATAACGCGACGGCCCGGCGCTGCTGCCAGGGCGCATCAGTCATTTAGCCGCAAATGGAATCGGCTCTCTCTCTCTCTCTCTCTCTCGCTCGCTCTCTCGGCGCTGACCACAACTCTCTGCTGATGGCCGTGCGAACGCAGTGCGGATAATACGCTTGTAGGAGGCTGAAAAACAATTTGCCATACCACACGAGCGGGGGAGCCAACGAGCGCTTTTCAGAACGTCCTTGTAGTTCGATGTGTCGGCTACACACGGACTTGATCAATGGAACCGTAGAGACCGAATCTCCGGAAGGTGTTTAGAAGGGACGCGGCGTTGCTGCTGCTGCTCCTGCTGCTGCTCACTCCATATGGCAGAGTCTGTGTCTATACGGACAATCGCATTTCTGCATTAGACGGGAGGAGAGAGAAGATGTTGCGTCAGTGTTGGCTCATGTTCGTTCTGATATATACTGAAATAATCCACCCCATCCAGTTGGTGACTCGTCGGCTACTCGTTTGATCTGCGTAATGGAGGCTTCGCGTATCGCTTTGCATTCCTCTCAACGGCTCTTCGACGATATGACGGGGAAATAGACATAAAAAAATTGAAACGAGTAAACGCATATAATAAACGTCGTTAACTCGATTGAAATAATCCCCGAAACTTGGATTCAAAATCCTCACACTCGATTAATTGAGTTCCTGCGAGTAGTAAAATTTAAATAGCCGGAATATAAGCCGCAGAAGCAATTCAGAGCAGCAGTGTGGCACAGAGTCCACCGAAATCCGGAAAAGGCAAAACCAGCGCAACAGCAGCAGCGGCGGCGGCGTCGGTGGCATCATACCCAGAAACTCGCTGCCACGAGAGAGAGAGAGAGAGAGAGAGAGAGAGAGAGAGGTGCAGGCCGCCAGCACACCAGTGGCCTACATAATTCGGCAACGCTCCGGAAATCCCGGCCATCAAAGCCCTTCTAATTGGAAAGCATCGAAAAGCAAAATGGGAGAGAAAAAAAAAGTCCATCGGGAAAACCTCCCTCCTGCCACCCCCGCAAAAAGCTCTCTCTCTCTCTCTCTCTCTCTCTCGCGCGCGCGCGCGCGCTCTCCTCGCCTCCATAAACAAAGACCCAATCCTCTGTGTCGGCCAGAACGCGCCAGAGGGAGATAAAACGAGGCGAGCGAGCTGGCGGGCAGTGTTCGGATAAGCTCGTTTTCGCTGACCGCGAACGCTCTTTCCTCCCGCGCGCGCTGCAGTCTCCCACTCTCTCGCTCGGGCGCGCTTGCGCGCACGCGATATTTCCATGCCTCTCTCGCATTTGAATATCGGTTAGCGAAGGCTGCCGCAGCGCATCACCGCGAGATTACTCCATTATACTCCATAGACAATGGAAACCGCTTATGTGCCCGTAAATGGCTTCGACTCCCTCATTCAGGCAGCGCCGCGCGCAACGCGCGGCAGTAGCAGCTCCGACCTCTCCCGTCTGCACGCCGTTACTCCCTTATGCTCCTTTCGACTCTATGATATTCCAGAGCCGACGCTGACGCCTCTACTGCGCCCTGCACTACTTCCACCTACACGGCCCTTCCTATTGCATGTGCCTGTATACATATGTATATTGAATATATATATACGCCGTTTGCTCTCTATTTCTCTTGCGCGCATATACGCGCGCGTTTTCTGGCTGTTCGCACGCGTGCTCTCCCGACGCGACGCGAGAGGCTAAATTTTCAATATCGCTGCCGGGCACACGACGAGCTGCAAAGGGTTTGTTAGACACGCTATACTGGAGCGAATTCGCGCTGGGGCGGGCTCTCCGATGTAATAGGCGAGAGGTAGTCGTTGTCGAGAATGGGACTTTTAGGAATTTTTCTATTCTTATAGGGAAAGACACGCTCTCTCTCTCTCTCTCTGCCTTGGGGATGCTGCAGTTTCGGCGCCGAATTCGAATATTCTAGTGTATTTGTACACCAAGAGAAAAGAATCGCCGACAGGAAGAATTGCTCGTGAGACTTTGGCGCGCTTTCGGGTTCGTGCGTACTTTTTACGTGTAAATATAAATTAAGGAGAAGACGAGAGGCACGCCCACGATCTCGAAAACGGCAGCGGTCAAAAGTTCATCGGCCTTGCTGTGCATAATATGCAAGAAAACTTGGAGTTTTAGCTTGACAGCTGTCTGTTAAAGTGTTAATTTAATATTTTCCGCTGTATAGTTGGAAAAATTTACTTCTGGAATAATACAAAGTCGACAATGTTATCCCCAAGTATTGACTTGTATGTATGTGCATAATACTCATATAATAATAATTATGAACACCTATATCATTTTTAAAAACACACACTTCTCCCGGTTTAAATCCGAGATTCTAAAGGGCCACGAACCCTCCTTCGTGATCCTTCTCTTTGAAAAACGTTTCCAACAATATAGAACATAGAGAGCTGCGCGCATGGGTCGACTCGAAAAAGTTAAAAAACAATTAAAATTTAACGCCACGGCGGAAAGGGAAATAATTGCGCAGCCCTCTTGCGGAAGAATTAATGAAACGAATAATCATCGCGAGCTTTTAATTTCAACCGAGCGCGCGCGCAGCTCGCTGACATTAATACTCCCGAAAATATAATAATACCGTCGCGTCTCGCAGCCTCGGCGTTTGTCGCGCGCTTTATATTCCTTATTCCAGAGTCTCTCTCTCGCTCTCTCGCTCTTTCTCTCTTTCCCCCTTTCTTCCTACCAGTATACAGCGCGTATATATATACGCGGGTACACCTATACGCTTCTGCACTTAATACCACTCAGTTTCTCTTGTTCTGGCAGCGGCTCCTTTTTCACAAGCCACCTTCCCTGCGTAACGTCTTTTATTGTGCGTTGTGTGCTCCTCACGCGCGCGGACGAGCCGATTTGTTATACGTATTATGTACTTTCGACTGAGCTGCTTCTGCTAGTCTTCTTCCTCTCTCTCTCTCTCTCTCTCTCTCTCTCTCTCTCTCTCTCGCACATTTTCTTTCTTTGCCGTTTGCTCTTTCTCTGTAAGTGTATATACAATGTACGTATATATACAATATACGTACCTATACATGTATATCTACGTGGACTGGGAACTTTCGAAATTATGATGATGAAACTTGATACGGCCAGGACTCGCGCTGCTGCTGCTACTGCTGCCGAGTTTGGCCCAAGAGGTGTCGGACTTGTGCATTAAATTGTCCCGGAGAATTTGGATCTGAGCGTCTAGTCGGGACTTGTCGGATATCGCTTACTCCCAACGGCTCGAGAGTACTGTTACCGATGTGAGGGATTTGTCCTTTGATTGTACTAATGTCAGTGTTCATTATTGTTGGATTATTTACTCGGTGCCGCAGTGAGATGTACCATAAAGCTCTTTTATCTTTCCGAAAAAGCGTGTAACGGAATAATACAAGAGTTTCTTTAATTCATCAATTTTTGCATATATCTGCATTATTTTCAATTGAAAATGTCGACCTCGTATTTCCGAAAATTAATTATAACAAACGAATTGCCTTAGCTCAATACGGAGAAAAATAGCATTCATCAGCTCAATTTCTCCGTTGACTTTCCCCTCCCGCAAAGTAAAGAATAACGAAAGTTTCAGCGACGAGCAACAGCAGCAGCAACAGCAGCAGCGCGTCACTTCGAGCCTGCTGCTCGAGCGAACCGATTAAAAAGTTCGTTTCGCAAGCCCGATAATGAAATGAAGGAATAATACGCGAATCCGCGCAACTTTCTCTCTCTCCCGAGCGCTGCGAAACACAAAGGACAACACAACACCGAGCCTCATGCGGATCGGAATTGTTTTCCCTCGCTCGAATCATTTGATTACTTCGATCGGACAATTTTATTCCTTAATCGCTCCATTATGCTCGTTGGCAGACAATAGGCTCCGACGGTAAATGGCTACGCCGCTGCTGCTGCTGCTGCTGCTGCTGCCCCGTCGTCTCCTTTCCCCTTCGACGGATCGATGCGCAGGCCGGCAAGTTCGGCAAGTAGTCTTTAATTTTTTCGGAGACCCTCTCGGCCCCTAAATACTCTCTCTCTCTCTCTCTCTCTTCTTCTCAATCTTTCGGATCAACTCGGAGAGAAAATGAAGACGAGAGTCGGAATGGGTCGCTGCTAATAAGTTGGCCAGCTGGAGAAATCGCAACGACGAAGGGCTGCTGCACAGACCGTCGGGGGTGCGTATTTTAAACGGAAACTTTTGATTGTCGGCCAAGCTGTTGCTTCGGTATATGTATATAGCTCGCCAATACATTTCATCCATCCGAAGACTGGCTTGTTTATCGAAGTAGACGATCCAGTGCGAAAAATGCGGGGATGATCCAAGAGGCGGAGCCCGATTTTTCAGGTCGCAAATTTTTTCGGGGTAACGCGAACGACGCTGAGCCGTTATAACGCGCGCGCTTTTGGCGAGCACATTGTTATTGTTATTATTACACCGTATCGCTAAAAATTCATGAGCGAGCTGCGCCGGGGTCCGACGTTCATGAAAACAAGCGGGGCCATTGCGGCAGTTATTTTCGCGTGAAATAAAAATTCATGGCTAAACAAATGCGGGACGCGCGATGCTGGGCAAAACGGGAGAGAAAATCTGCGATACACGATTGCGGAGACGTTTCCGTTTGTTGTAGCGCGTTACACGGGCCAGAGAGGATGAATATTGAATAGCCGGTGTCCACTTAGTCCGCCGCGTTTTTTTTATGCATCCTCTCGTCCTATGCATATTTCATCGCGGGATTCTAAAGTGGACGACTGCACGTAAGCACTTCTGGGTCTGCGTTAAAGTGTAAACAGGAGAGACAAGGTGCTGCTGATGGGGATTTATATTTCAATGATCGAAGGGTCAAGTGTGGGGGGGGGGGGAGCGGTGAGCCCCGACACGGGAAGAAATTATCGAGGATGTGGATTTTGAGGGACGGTTTATGTCGGCTGAATTTTTAAGAGGCCGCATAGAAGAGAGGGTGTGGAATATTTCAGACGTATACGTATAGCCGGGGATCGGAAAGTTTTTAACGAGCTTTCTTATTTCCTGAAAGTTTCATGAGAGTTGGATGTACTTTTTGGTATACTGCGCGTGAAATATTTTTAAGTTCGTTAGGTACAAATCTACGGGGTGCCGGCGGGGTTGGGGAGGGGACGGGGGAGACGTCGAGTAAAAAAGAAAGGAGAGCTCATCGCGAGAAAGTACACTTAGCTAAGCGCTCCGTTAACCGTCGTAACTCTGCAGTGGGTCGCGAGGACGGCGGGGGGGGGGGGGGAGGAAGTGATGATCGAAGAGCGATATTTCCCGATATTCCTGGGAAGGGGGGGGGGGAGTAGGTCACAAACAAAAGTACCGCTGATAATAAGAAACGTCCGATCGAAGAAGAGAGAGGAAAAGGGAAATGACTCGTCGAGTCGCACAATTCATAATTGCAAAGTCGCTGGGCGAACTCGTTAAGTCCCGGGCCCTTAAATCTTTGACGAGCTCCTCCGCTGAACGCCGGGAAGAGAGAGAGAGAGAGAGAGAGAGAGAGAGAGAGAGAGAAGTTCAGAACTCATGTTAAATTCATTAGGTGATTTCTTACGCGTCTATAGTGACGGAATAGCCCTGGAATACTCGCTTTTTTCGCAGAATGGTGGGGGGGGGGGACGGGAGGGCGTTGATTTTTTCATCAGAATTTCCCAGTGAAATCCTCTTCCTGATCGAAAATTTTTTTAACATCCACCGTTGCCAGAACACAATGTAACAAAGCCAATAATCATTACGTCGATATTCCACTGAAAATTATAAGCTTTTGACGCATGAATTCATATTATAACGTCGAGCAAATATTCCAGAGCTGAAAAGGTACAAGCCCGCTACAAGCGCCATCGATTGTTTCCGTTAATTAATTTTCTCGAATTTCCAAATTTCCAACCAAACCCCCCGCGACCCTAACCCACCCCCTCTGGACAGTGCAGCCAGTCCATCGGCAGAATAAACGAGTATACGCAGATATATGTGTATTTCGATATTTCCACGCAAAATGAAGCTTATCATTTTTTAATGAGAATTGTTTGTTCGCGCTAATTAAGGCTTCAGCGTTCGGCCTGTCACGCGTACTGTACACATATAGCTTGTTATATTTTTCAATCCCCCGCGGGCAAAACGCACACAAATAATGTAGACATTGCGCGCGTGCGTCGTGCCTAGTGCGTATAGGACCCTCTCGGCAAAAATACAAAGGGTCTCTCGATATGTATGTGCGTGAGTGTGTGTGTACATTGCCGGTTATTCTCGCGCGCGAAAGAAACGCACGGAATCACTCGGAAGTAGAGAGGAGTGAAGAGAGAAAATTATTGTCGGAAAGTAGGAGGGGTAGGGGGGCAACGGAGGCGAAGGAGCTACGACGTCGCGGCGACGCAAAGTTCGGGGCGAGAGAGAGAGAGAGAGAGAGAGAGAGAGAGAGAGAGAGTGCCGCTGCTGCTGGGCCGTCTCCCTCTGGAATATTAATATGACGCGAAATATTATAAGCCGCGACAGCCGACGCCCTGGGAATACTAAATATTATCCGGCGAGGACGCGGCCTCTAGAGGTGCCGAGCGAGAGCGCGTTTCGTCCTGGAGAGAGAGAGAGAGAGAGAGAGAGAGAGAGAGAGAGAGACAGGGAGTTCGCCGCTCTGCTGCGCTACGCTACTGTATATACACACTGCAGCAGCGAGAGAGACGATGCTAATTTATGGAAAAAACGTCGAGCCGCGAGCGAGCGCGTTACGCTGGATTATTTTTCCAAATTTTTGCGTTGCGGAAGTGTATTTACGAAATTGTTGTGCGCGCAGGTACGCGAGGGGTCGAAGAACGAAAATGGGGCGTACAAGAGCGAGTTGGAGAGAAGGCCGATTTTGAATTCCAGATATACACTCGGCGAAAAGAGAGCATATTTATAAGATATTTTTGTGCGATCAACCGATAAAAGAGAGAGAGAGAGAGAGAAAACGTCGAAGAGAGCCGCCACGCGGACTTGCAAGAGACACGCACACACACAAACCGGGAAAGAGAGACGTGCGCGCCCTCGCTCCCTTATCTCGGAATCCGTAAATTCCTCGGCTGTTGCTATACTGCTGCATTTCTCCCGGGATCCTTAAGTAAACAAAAAAATGTACGTATAGATGTATATAAACTACGTGCATGTGCCTGTGGACATGTGCGCGTATATATATACTATATACATAGACACACACACACACGCACGCACACTCACACACACACATATATATATATATATATATATATATATCCATCTATATGCGTGGATACGTCCGTGTACGTGTTCTCGTTCCGTCATTCTCTTTGAATCGCGAATGCCGAGGGTTTTATCTCCGGGATAGAAATTCGCTCTTTCTCCGCGTGTGCGGCGGAGCTCTGCGCTCACTGGTCCAGAAAAAAGGAGGACTTGTTCTATCTCTCGCGTCTCTACAGCCGCTATAGAGCCAAGTTGCAGAGAGAGAGAGAGAGAGAGAGAGAGAGAGAGAGAGAGAGAGAGAGAGAGAGAGAGAGAGAGAGGGAGCGAGAGAGGTAGAAGAGACGTTTACAAGATTCACGGAATTCCCTCAGACTTTTATTGAATTTTAAATCCTTCGATGTTTTGCGAGTTTTCTACCGCCGCCGCCGTTGCTTCTTTTCAGACGTCGCCGCCGCCGCGTCGTCTTGCCGCTTTGTTTTTTGGATTGGCGTGCGCGCACTAGCGCTATATATACACGTCTCCCCTGAGGTATGGCTTTTTCGCACTCGTGCGTTGCTCCGCAGAACTCTTTGAAAAACTTCCGATTGCTTCGCCTTGAATTTGACTTTTGGACTTTTTCCTCGGCTGCGCTCTGCGTCAGACGAGCGCGTGCGTGTGATCTCGGTTACGTTCTCCGGTTTGATGGACTTCGGGAATTCATTGAGAAAAAAACGTGCATGACAAAAAGTTCCAACGACCGAATTTTCGTTACAGCCACGGGCGTACATTGTGCAGTGCGAACGCGAAACTTTCTGAACTGATGGATCACGATCAGGAGAACGCGGGGTGTCGAACTCCCTTGATAAAAAAAGAATATAGAAACGCTCAACCGAAAGTATAAGCACTCCCTCAATCCCGTCCACTGCTCGACCGCAGCTTACTCCGACGCATTACACTGATCGAGCCGAGTTATCTGTTCCAATAGCCGCAATTAGCCGCGCTGAGGCGAGCAGCTTTTGTTTTTTTTTTTTTTTTTTAATCACTATACCCATACGCGCGCAAAGCAGTATAAGCCCGTATATATACAGCTCCGCGGCTCGCAAGGAGCGACAGAGCGGTTGCGCACGGTGTAGGTATACGAGTAGGTATACAGCAACTCGGGCAATTGGCGCAGTTTACACTGATTAAAAAGTACAGCCGAGCTCTCGCGCGGCGCCCGCGAGCAGCCTGCAATCGTCGTCGCCTCCCACTCCCTCTTCTCACTTGTGTGTAACATCCCCGGCGCGTGTAGCGCCGCAGTAGTATATAGCAACGCGTAAGCTCGTAACTCGAATTATCGAGGTGTTTCCTACTCGGAGGAAAGCCGCCGCGCCGTAGGTGATTCGTTCTCGCGATAACGCGCTCTCTCTCTCTCTCTCTCGCCCTCTATGTGCAGTGTGCATGTGCAGTGTGCATGTGCGTGGGTGTGAGGGTGTGCGGGCGGATGTGTGCACGTACGTCCAGAGCTGGCTTCGTTTTATTGGACAAGCCAGAGCGACTTAACTGCTCGTTTTCTTTGATGCCCGATGTAAAAGTCTCCTTATACCTATATATACTGCAGTCGTACGGCAGTCGTCTCTCTCTCTCTCTCTCTCTCTCTCTCTCTCTTTCTGCTCTGTGTGCTTCCCAGGCTTTACGCGGTGTATTGAATAATCCTGACACGCGTGTGACTATAGATATACACATATTACACATACGGTGTATTAGACACGCGTATTCGCGTGTGCGCGTATATGTATTCGTATGTATATACGTATACGTATGTGTCTACGTATATAAAATTGCACGTCGGTCGCGGGTATACTGCATTCTCATCGGGAGCTTGTTTTCTTGACCTGAAAAGTTATTTTACGAGGAGACGGCGCTGCAGCGAGCTATGTGGCATACACACACACACACACACACACACACACACACACTCAGCGCCCCGAGATATGCAAGGGCTTAGCGTATGCTGATCGGTCGATCTATGGTATAGGACGGGCGATTTGCATGGATATGTGTAGGCGGCCGTTTGCTTGCTCCCTGAATCTCGATGCGCGCATCACAACGCGCAAGAGAGACCGACCCCGAGAGCGACTACATGCGTTTTTTATCCCTCGTCTCTATCTTTTATGCGCGCTGCTCTTTTCCGCCGCTCTTTCCTCCTTCTCCTCCTCTCTCCTGTCGCTTCTCCGTCCGCGATATAAAGCAAAAATTTACTTCTTCCCGTCGCCGCGCGGCGACAAATTAATGCGCAACTTACGAGAGAGAAGGGGAGAGGAAGAGACAGACTCGAGTGTCGGACATTCGCTGTCCGTTCGCTCCGGAGACGAGGATATAAAAAAAAGGAAGAGGAGGAGGAGGACGACGACGACGACGAGGAGGAAGGCAGGAAAAGAAGCGGCCGGCGGACACGCGGGGGGGGGGGCAACCCCCCCGCGAAAATTTAATTAAAAAGTTATAACTCTCGGGCAAATCTCGAAAAGGCGCGGTGCGCGTAATTGCGATACACAGAGAGTGAGAGAGAGAGAGAGAGAGAGCGAGGCAGAGAAAGCCCGAACTTTCCGGCAGCGCTGCCGCCGGTGCGCTAATTGCCCGCGTCCAGCAGCGCCCCGTCCTCGTCGTCGTCGTCGTCGGCCGATGACAAAAAGCGGGAGAGTGAGAAATCGCCACACAACTGTTTATTAGCACGCGAAGCCTTTATCCCAGTCTATATACATGTATACTCACACTTTCGCATATAGCTACGTGTGTATACGTACGTTTACTACACGCGCACAGAGACCGAGGAGTGTAATTAAAAATTTTCAAACTACGCGAAATCGATGCAGCAGAGAGAGGGAGAGAGAGAGAGAGTTCGCCGAGACCAAGTTATATCGGGCGAGAGCTAGTGCGCGGCGCAGCTTCCGAAAATTAATTACGCCTCGAAACTGTCTTAATTAAAAATGTGTCCGGAGGAGCTCGACTGCTGCTCGCTGTTCATCGAGCTCACTTTTGCCGAGGGTTAATGCGCGCGCGGGACGAGTTGATGTAGAAAAGTAAAAGTGGACAGGATATCTTTTTATTTACTCTTGTCCTTGGTTATAAGAGGATCAAATTATTTTTTCGTGCTGAAATTGTCCAGTCGATCGACTAATCGGATCAGTCCTGTTGGCCGGTGTTTTGTAAAAGGCCTCGTCGTAATCTATACAAAAAAGCGGCGTTCGATTGCGTGCGTCTCACACAAATCGAATCGTTATTACGAGTATTGCTATTGCGAGAGCGTGAATTGACCCAATCCCAAGTATCATACGCGAGCATAAAAAACACACGCGAATAGCGAGTCGCTGTAGCGGGACTAAATTGAAATTAGCAGGAAAAAGTTTCCGAATACGTTTGCGCTCGTTAATCTCAGGTTTATCGGATCTCTCGACTTCCGCGAAACTTTTCGAGTTCTCGTCGTTCGCCTCGTGCGCAGCGCGACGCAAATGTACATGTATATACATAGCAGCGATTTCTCTCTCTCTCTCTCTCTCTCTCTCTCTCTCTTTCCCTCTCGACTACTGGAAAATCATTCCCGTTTCGCGGCTAATTGAGCCGAACGAGTCTTGCGCAAGGGGCTAAAAATAAAAACGTCGCGATATCTGGCATCACACTTCTACCCAACTCGTATACCATATAGTTTCGCTCGCGCTTATATTATTTACGCGACTCTCTCTCTCTCTCCATCGCGTGTATCCTTCGACTTTATGCCTGCCTCCACATGCATATATATATATATATATATATATGAGCACACGTACATATATACACATAGACGTGTCAGAGGGCGGCGACACCCTTATTACCTTCGAGTCGAGCATAAGCGTGCGCCATGAATATTATGTCATTATACAATCTTGACGAACTCGCGCAGCCGTGCGACCAGCCAACCTTAACTTTAGCTTCGACCGTCTGCTGCGCCGCTTTCGTCGTTGCCTACTCCTTCTCACCCTATACCCGTTCCCAGTATAATACGTATACGCGAAACAGACTTTGCGAAATATGGCGCGCAGGGAATAAATAATAGACAATTTTTTCGCCGCATTATTTATACATACGAGCTTTCGCGGATATATGCGGCAATATTGGCTTTCATTATTTAGGGGCGAAATTCATTTTGAGAGAGCTTTTGTTGGATTTTTTGAAAATTGACGTTTCCAGGGGAGAAAAACACGAAACAAACAGCTTTTCGTCGAAAAAAAAACACAACAACGCATGTACAATAAACTTTATTATTTTTAATTGGATAAAATTCAAATTTCGCGCACAAATATATATACGCGCGCATTGGCCTGGGCAACGGAATAATCAGCTCACGCGCGCGCGCGTCGATCGAATCTCCGAACTTGGGGTCTGGCTGGTTGTTCATTTGGCGTTATTTTTTTTTCGGCAAGCCGGCTTGCAACATTTTTAAAACCAGCATTAAATTTCCATCGTCGAGCGTTGCGTGCGTATGGTTCGGGCGCGCTTCCGGTAATTCTACCCTTTATTCACTTTAACAATGGAATTTTCCGCTTTTGGCAGAAAATGTATTGATTTGTCCGGGGAGAAAGAGAGAGACAGTGACTCGTTGCAAACAAGTGACAGTTTTCAATGCTCGCGGACGCGACTGTCTCCCTCGAAATGGATGGGATCTAGCAACGTTTTGTCGTCGACTCGTCTGTGCGGCGGGGCCACTCATTTCTCTGCGAAACTGCATCAAAATTTTTTTTATCGTCGGTGCAAAATGATGTTCGCAGTGCATCAAGTTTATTCTCGATGCGGCTTTCTCGTGAACTATGTTAATGACGTCTCGATGACGGTGAATACGCCCCCCGCGCTCGTTATAATCGCAACGAATTTTGCAAAAGTATTTACCCGGAATTTACAACCATTTCACTTTAAATTACTTTTCCGTTAATTCAAATTCCGAATTCTCCTGAATAACTTGCTCCCCCTCCCCTCGCGCGGTAGTTAAATACGGTTTATTATATGACGTTCGCCGAGTGAAATGATTATAATTCTCAGCGAATTAACGACAATTTATATAGAGTATATAAATTTTATCAGCCGATTAATTTAAATTTCTATGAAATATCTCAGCAGCATGATTCCATGAAATCGCGCGATCGAACCGTTTTCGAAGATACTCCTTATACTGGAAAACGAGACGTCCAATACATATATATGTATTTGCGTTGCGCGCTCGATCAATCATAAATATATATAGTGCGCAGGATTTTCGAATAAAAAGATGGCAACAGCGCCTCGGCAAATCGTGCACGACGCGAAAAAGAAATTTCCATTTCGAGAAGCAGCGTTTCAACGACTCAATTCCGACATCCAATTACGCACGCAATGGCTTCGCCTTGGCTGTGTTTTTTCGACTAATAACAAGCGCGGCGAGCCCGCCGTCAGGCATTCGCACCAAAGATCTCTACTACTTTTCCTGTCTAAGTGCCACGTCATTATTTGTTCCCTAAACGCCGCTCCGTATATAGGTGTCGCTGCACGCGAAAACTGAGAAATTTTTGTTTTCGCTCCCAGCGGCGCCTGCTTTTTTCATTCTTTCTTCGTCGCTCGTCGAGATCAACTGTAATTCATAACTTTCTCGCAACTGTTCCAGTGCACGTATTGCCTGTTGAATGAAGTATTTCAACTTTTGCAATGCACTGAGAAAAGCTATGATATATATACTTGTTTGCGAGCAGAAAATTTTCTATTTTGTATTTTCTACAGTGAAATTTGTGCTTAACCAAGTACGACGTCACACCTTCGCCTTTTTGTGTAATAATTTTAAACAGAACCGGTTTTCGAGCGTGAGAATAGCACGCGTTATAACAATTTTCACAAAAAAGAAGAAATAATAATAGTAATATTTTAGGCTATCCTATACGTTTCCATCCCTCAGCCGCTCCATAATTCAAACCCTCGAATTTCAATTTACGTGAAATCTGTCAAAAAAAAAAAAAAAAAAAATACAAAAAGAAAACAGTCGGGGCAACAACTTGGCAACTTTCACCAATGGCAGCAATGCTCTTGGAGCGCTGCTGTGCGCTTTCAGCGTGACGTTTGAGGTTTTCCTCCGTCTGCCACCGCGTCGTGGATGGGACGGGAGGGGGGGAGAGGGGAGTCGCAGGTGGCAGATAGAGCGCGGATTTGCCTCTCTTTCCAAGACAGCGACCGCAGCTGAGGGAGCGAACGCCGCCTGCCGTTGACGCATAAACCAGAAATCGCTCTCCTCTCTCACTCTTCCTCTCTCTCTCTCTCTCTCTCTCTCTCTCTCTCTCTCTCTGTCTATTTTCCCCCTTTCGCTCTGTGTGTATAATGTATACATGTATATAAAGCGGTTTTCGCCAAACAAATTGTTCGCGTTTAACGTTTGCTCCGCTGATTGCTCCAACTTTGATTCATCGAAGGGGAGAGCGATGGAGAGGGACGAAAAAGGGGGGGGGGGTGGAAGGGGTAGGATGGAAGCTGCACCGCACGATTAGAAATTATCGGAAGTTCGCGGGCGATTACTCGAATGCTGCTGGCTTCGCGTTGCTTTTTTATCGTCGGTATAATAGGGCTTCAAAAGTTTATTTTCCTAATTGAAAGTGTCAAGCGAGTATATAACTGCTGCTGCAAAAAAGATTCCTCCATTAAAGGAATAAAACCTGAATCGATTAACGCATACGCAGCCGCAGATCCATTTTAATCGTGATATCAAGCCGATCGCGCGCGCACGGCCAAAGCGGCGATTAGCAGTCAGAAAAAGACCGAGCGAGCGAGATGGGAAGAAAAAAGAAAGCCCCGGAGCGACTGATCATCCCGCCGGCGCGTTTACACGCTACAGCTAACCCGAATAATCTCTCTCTCTCTCTCGCTCTCACCAGTGGGAGAGAGAGAGAGAGGGAGAGCGATACCAGCGGTAGGTAAAGCGGTCGCTTTCGCGCTCCAGCGGTAGTGGCGAAGACACAGCGTCTGGCCTCGACAGGTGTGTATATAGGTGGTGGAGAGGGTTATACAGGGTGGGAGAGCTGCTGCTGCTGCTGCGGGGCTCTCGCTCTGCGCAGTATCACGTCGTCGTCCGGCTACACGTCGGCTGCAGCCCGATATCGCGCATCGCCGATCGAATCGTTCGTGCATGCTTACTTCGCCCCGGCTAATTTCGAGCTGCTCTCTCCCCCCCCCCCTCTCTCGGTCTCTCTCTCTCTGCGGTATACCTGCGCCTGCCACGTGCCGCCGAAGGCCAGGAATCGCTGCTGACTGACGAATCCGATAATCGAGTTTAAGGCTCGAGGAGCGAGGAGAAGCTGCGGGAAGAGCTGGTGGAGGCGGGGGGAGAGTGGAAAACATTTATTTTTCAATCTCCGTCGGCGATGTATCCGAATAACGACGCCAATTATAACGATGTCAATTTTTTTGTTAGTCAAATTATTTTTCTGATCAGATTTTCGCCAGGTTCGTCTGCAAAATGTAGCGAAACAATTGCGGCTTTATGTCTCCGTTCCGCTTTGCGTGAAACGGAGTCTTCGGCGGCAATCGCATTGGCAAACACTGAGCCGACGATCATCTCGTGTAGCGCAAATACGTCGGCTCGAATAAAAGGGTTCGCGCGCGCACGAATTCGGGAAAAAAGCCATCCGTTCCGGCCACAAATCACCCGGGACGCGTGGCAAAGTATAATAAACCATAGCTGCGCCACCCTTCGAGCGATGCGAGAGAGAGAGAGAGAGAGAGAGAGAGAGAGAGAGAGAGAGAGAGAGAAGGCGAGAGATCGAAAGACAAACACGTAGATACACACCCGCTTGCGCGCGTAAACCTACACGACTTGGCCGACGAAGAAAACGATTAACGCGGCAATATTTTGCCGGGAAAGAGACAGTGCGTACACACACATTTTATATACATACGGCGAGATACACACGCAAGTTTGCGCGCAAAGGAGCATCGTAGACCTCAAATCCGACCAAGGGTACGGGATTTCTATAAAGCCGAGGGAAAGAGAGAGAGAGAGAGAGAGAAGGTATATATAGGGGAGTTGGCTCTCGCGTGTTAATCCTGGCATTACGACGAGCCTATCTTACTCTGCTGTGTCGGAGTGTCTGTTTCTCTCTCTCTCTCTCTCTCTCTCTCTCTCTCTCTCTCTCTCTCTCTCTCTCTCTCGTCGCTCGATGCAGGTCCGACTTTAGTACAGGGGGCTCTATATGGGATATCCGCGAGAGCATAACGCGTTAGGAGAAAGTGATGGAGGGTTGCGAAATTGAGTAGCGTTGGATGTGGGATGAATAGACGCAGAATGTGGTCCAATGAGTTTGTTTATGTGTGTACGATGTCATTGTTTTCTGTTTACGGTATGACATTGCAATTTAGATTGTGTAGAGCTGCTGGTATTGCGCGTAGCTGGTTAAATTTGCAAGTTCAAAAAAATACTCGTTCTCGTGTGAAATCAAATAAGTAACAATTTTTAAGTAGTTCGATTCCTCCAGGAAGATAATAAATCTCACTCTACATTGAATTATACCGGTCTAAATTATTCGTAATCTTTATTAATTTCCTTTGGATCTATTAGTTAACAAATTTTACACTTTCGATTTCGTACTTCTTCCTCTTATTCTTTTTCTTTAATACAATAAAAGGCGAGAATGGTGAGAATTCTCGTGTGCATTAAAAAAGAAAAAAAATCAATAGTAATATATACCTACAAAATTAATGAATAGCTCTTACACAAAAATGTCATGCTGTATACCATCTGTCTACGTTGCACATATAACTAATGATTCAATCGAATTATACGTAACCCCCCCAATAAAACTAAACTATCGACAGCCACTCGAAATGAATTTCTCAAAGCAAACTAAAATCAAGACGTAATCCTCGAGGCAAAAAAAAGAAGAGAAGAAGAATCCAACCATAAATCTCTCTTCGACGGCTAAAATCATCACTCGCGCATAATTCACACATCAGCGCGCCGCCGCGGTGGTTCGCGTAAAAGTTGGTAAACTAAAAATCCCCGTATCCCCACGAGAAAGGAGAAAAGGCTCTCGAGAGGAGCAACGCCAGCAGCATCAGCAGCGGCACGAGATGTGTCCCGCGTTGAAAATCTTGTAATAAATGACGCGGCGGAAATTCATTTCCACTGTGTTTGAGCCCCTTGAAAAAAAGGAGAGCCGCCTGTATATAGGGGAGACACTACACACATATACACAGAACCGAAAGCGAGACCATTAGATTTATATTCAGGATCATCGCTGACAAAGAGCGAACCCTCGGCGCACACGTGTAACACAATTGGACAGCGGCCTACTCCTCTGTATACGTATATATACATATATGTGTGAGTGTGAGTGTTGGTTGCGCCCCTTCGGTTTAAAGCGGGCTATTACGCAGCTTGGGAATACACGGGATTTCGAATCTCGAGTCGTATAACAGAATTCTTGACGCTGCAGCGTATCAATGCCGCTTTCGACATAGAAAGCTAGAAGAGGGTCTCGAGGTGTTATTGAGGCGATTAGGTGTGGAGAAGTAGTTTCGAGGAGTGTGTGAGAGAGAGGGAGAGAGAACATCGGGAAACATTTTTACCGTGATCCGCATTTCGGATTTGACTTCGACCGGACTTGCGTTCCGATGCTTTGCTTTCGGATTTCCCATTTTGAAAATGTAGGGAGAAACCTCGATATTCTTTACTATTCTTCGAGTGTGTGAAATAACGAGCGCGATAAAAATTACGTTATTGCGGATGACGGTGTCAAAGGAAGTCAATTCAATTTCAATAGTGAGCATATAGTCACAAATGATGATAATTTAATAATGATTTTGTTCTAGAACGTTTTCTCTTAAATAAATTTTTAACTAAAGCAATTAGTTAATTTTTTTACCAAATATACCATACATTTGTATACAGCATCTGCAATCACGATACAGCATCTAATCACTATTCTTTATAATTTGCTGAATTTTTAATCTCTTAATTTTGCCTGGCTCGCAGTTGACTCTCTCACTCCCCCCCCCCCCCCCCACTGTCTCCCTCGTGAAAGCTCAATACACGAAGAAAAAGAAAAATACCGTCAACATAAACCCAGAGAGCAGCTTAAAGAAAAATAACGCTTAATTTTCACGAGTCTCTACACTCCCATCTAGCGCTATACGCATAACCGTTCTCGCGACACTTTTGTATACTCGGATGCCTGCGGGAATGGCGGGAAAGATGAGCGCATCTTTGACATTGTCTCTGTGTATACACACGTCGTGGGGCGCCCGACGCGGAAGAGGAGCTCAAATAAATTAAACAATCGAAACCTTTTAGCGAAATTGAATTCTCGCAATGAAAACAGCGTGCAGCGCGCGTGCTCTGCAAGGACCGCGTCTCTACGGAAAAAAGGAATGTCTTGGCGCGTCCCGTCATTTCTTCTCTCTCTCTCTCTCTCTCTCTCTCTCTGTCTCTACCTCTTGCTATCTCGCTCTCTCTTTCGGCATTTTTCGTCCGCTGCCTTTTCCGGAACTCGCGCCAAGAAAATCAACGATTTCGCCCTTCCGACTTTCGTGCGTTGCCTTCGTTTTTCTCGGCAAATATCTTGCTGCTTTTTCCCTTCTCTCCTTCTCTCTCTTTCTCCTGGCCCGACGACTCTTTGTAAAGCACGGCTCTGCGACTATAAACTTTGCCCACGCGGCGAAATTATTTTATTAATTTTTTTTTTATCCCTGTTTCTCTCGTTCAGCTGTTTACCTTTGGACTAACAGCGTTTCCTATAACTTTTATTTGCATTGTTGAAACAATCGCACGGACTGTACGCGGAGTAAGAGAGATAGTCGGATAGATACGAATCCTTTTAGAGGGAAAAAGAGAAGGAGAGTTTCTTGCTTCTCTGCGAACGCGTATACAATGGTCCGACTTGGAGTTCGACTACAGTATATAATGAGTCTGCGAAATCGGAACCCTTGGCCCTTTTGCAGAGAAATAAATTAATCTAATGTTGAATGCGCGGACCTCGCCGAGTAAACAGAAGGTAATAAATATTTATGAAAGGTTAATTACTCCGTAGCTCTCAGGTTCGATTTCCACGATTTTCTCGCTCTCGCGGACTGTCGTCTTTTATATCCGCTTTATTTGGTCGTCGCGACTTGGCTCTCGGTTGTACGTATAGCGAGGTGCTTTCTCATTTATCGATTTCTCGGGCAGCTGCAGCATGGAAATTCTCATTACTGCCGTCTTTACACAGTATTTACTGATATAGTCATTACGATGGAGACATGATCGATGTACCGCCCTACGTTTGCTTTATTGAGTATTGCATTCGAGCATACCCTTCGCTCGTATATCCAGGTTTTCTTTTTCTCGGAAAGCTTAATTAAGATTTTCCAGCGGTAGCGAGTTTACATACTGCGGTCTTTTAAATATTTAGATCCATGTACACGCCAGGCGATTGCGATCGATATGTGTAACGCAGTATATTTAA
The DNA here is from genome assembly GCA_018906965.1 of Philotrypesis tridentata. NCBI lineage: Eukaryota > Metazoa > Arthropoda > Insecta > Hymenoptera > Pteromalidae > Philotrypesis > Philotrypesis tridentata. The sequence goes on along the minus strand of JACCIB010000011.1, from coordinate 4,125,783 downwards.
AAATCCGACTCGTCCACGTGACTCTCGGCCAAATCTGCGGACTGAACACAAAGACTCTATCATTCTTGATTTTCTTATCCGGCATCTCTATTAAATTCATCTCAGAAAACCGGAAATTCCCCTGGCCATCGCCACCTCTCTCTCTTTCTCTCTCTCTCTCACACACACACATACACTTATATAACCACCTACCAAGCTCTTGGTTCCATTCCATCAGTCAACTGTCGCCTAGCTTCCATAGCATCTTTCTCTCTTTCTCTCTCTCTCTTGTTCGCCTCATCCTCTGTCACTCCCTCTTCCTCTCCCTCTCTCTCTCTCTCTCCTGAGCAAATATTTGCTCTGCGGCGTTGACTCGCGCGTGCGAAAGGTCGAAATGCTCGGGAATTGCAGGCGGCGCGAGAGGGGGAGAGAAAAATTGGCTGCCGCGCCGATCGTGTCGGGGGAGTTGAGCCGGAGAGAGAGAGAGAGAGAGAGCGAGAGCGAGAGAAGCCTTGGCTGGATGTGAGAAATTACCGCTGCATGGGAAAAAAGAGGAGGAGGACGGTGAGTGAGAGAGCCGAATTTGCGAATATGCATATACCGGAGAGGAGTCGGAACCTTTCGGAGGCAGCGAGTGTGAGAGATTGCGCCGTGAGAGAGTGAAGCTGTTCGATTAGGCTGATTACCAGAGATGAGCTGGTAAAGCGCTTTCGATCGTACATGATGTACGAGATGCTTTTACGCAACGAGAGAGCTGCAGCCAAAAATCTCAAAGGGCCGAAAGAGATGCGGCACACGTATATCTATATCCTCGCTGCTGCTGCAGCGCCGGTGGTATTCCCAACTACAGAGGCGGAGAGTAGAAAAAAGAAAATTGTACAACTCTAGAAACACGATCGTAAAGCATTCTCGAAAATTCGAGCAACAGCTTATGCAAACCCGCGAAGCCCGCCATAAATATCCAGCGCACCCCTCGGCGAGCCGCGCGCAAACACAGGCAGTGGCGGTGGCGGCGGCGGCAGCAGCATAGCAGTAGCTGAGCGCATCGGTATAGACCCCTGCGAAACCCAGCGCTATCACCCGGAACATATTCTCCGCGATTTAGAGTCGCGGCCGCGTATACCCACTCACGTACCGACCAGGACAAACATACGGACAGTAAAAGAGCTTGCTCACGGGAAGAAGCAGCGTCAGAAAAAGGGTGGGGTGCGCAACCCCCTCCCAGCCTCGCATGAAAAAGGTATATAGGAGCAAGCGAGAGAGAGAGAGAGAGAGAGAAGCGCCGGGTCTGGAATTCGCAAGAAGCGTACACAGGGGGGCTGGCTGCGCCAGTGGGAGAGTGTATGGCGGCGGCCGATAACGGTAATCCAATTTTTCGGAATAATATTTGTCTTGAAGATCGACGACGACCGTCGGGGTCGTCTTGGCATTTCTCTCTATCTTGACACCTTATGCGAGCATCCTCCTCCGAGATGACTGACCTTCCTCTCTCTCTCTCTCTCTCTCTCTCTCTCTCTCACTCTGTCTCAGATTCTGAGAGAGGACGTTATTTTTGGCACCCAAGCGCGCGCGCGACGCTTTCCGATAGAGCCGTATTACGTGCGCGTCGGGAGAGCGAGTAATGCCGGTTTTTCATTTTTCCGAGGATTTATGTACGCGCTGTAGTGGGAGAAAGCCTTGATTTGCCGAGATTTATCGCGATGAATTGTGACGCGAATGTTTTTGCGTAAGGGTGGGAGGGAGGGACGGGGGGAGGGGATCCTCTCGCGTGCACTTTTTCTTCGAAGGAGTTCCGAGATAGAAAATTTCACGGGATAGCATAAGCCATAACGTAACTCGCAGTGTAAAATTCAATTAAGTCCGAAGAAAGAGAGATAGAGAGGGAGAAAGAGAGAGAACATAAGGTTTCACTCTATGAGAAACGTTACGTAAATTTCCATTTCATTCCCAAAGTCTGACGGTCACTTAACGACCTTCTCTCCTCCCAGACACTTCAATAACCATAACGATTTCCCAAAGAAGAAGAAGAAGCGTAGCAATTTTCAATTCCATTCCTTTATCCCTCTCCACCTCCCCCCCCCCCTCTACCCACGCTATTCATTGTTCCAGTTGATCTCGAAGTAGTACTACTAGAGTCTCGCTCTTGGCTCTTATCGCTTCCGCAGTTTGGCTTGACCGTGGATCGAAGACTCATCCCTACCTCCACCCCGCCCTCCTCCGCCCGTCCCCCTCGAGCACTCTCTCAGTGGCAAGATTCGCCGCTTCGCATTAGAATTGAGAGAAGAGAAGAGCTTCGTGGATGGACAGGCAGATAGAGAAGCGGATGAGTGCCATGGAATAGCGTAGAATAGAGAGATAGCTCCGGGAATAGCATAGACATTAGACACATATATACAATATATACACGTATACGCACGTATACAGTTATTATATAGGGAGAGAGAGAGAGAGAGAGAGAGAGAGAGAGAGAGAGAGAGAGAGAACAGCAGTACGACGCCGGAAGAGTTAATAAAGAAGGATTAGGGAGTGCCCGGGTAAATGATATCACGTGAGAATGTAATTAACGTGATTGGTTGTACACGCGGGGATTGTTTGTTTTATGCGCGGCGGCTCTTTGGATGAGTCTCCCGGTCGTTTGTGGCCTCTGTAAGCACCGGATGAATGCGACGCGTAATCATGCCGTACACATCGCGCCGCTATATACTGCAGAGCCTTAACATTTCAATAATAGCCGCGCGTCGACGGGCGGCCCGCCTCTATACATATATAGCGACGGGGGTATTACGCGATTGCCAACACGAGCAGCCGATGTTGGGCGCCAAATTCCTTATTTCGGACGTAAACAGGAGGCTGCTTAAATATATAATTCAAGTCACGCCACTCGAAATCTCAAAAAGTAGAGTCGAGCGAGCGTGCGGCGCAGCAGAGGAGCGCAGCCGGGAAAAAAGAAGCAGCATCCACAAGTGCGCCGATAAAGAGGTACGTAAAGCATCCCGGGGAAACTCCGGGAAAATGGGCCGAGAGACGCTCTCTCTCTCTCTCGCAGGAAGTAAGACGGAAAATTAGAAGGAGCAAGACTTATCTTCCCTCTCCAAGCTTCAGTTTGCCAAGCAGCAGCAGCAGCAGCAGCAGCAAAGAACAGACCGAGACCACCACCGCCGCCACGGCGGTGGCCAGGCATATTGGAGGGGGTGGTCAGGCTACTACTGCTGCCAGTGCGCGCTGAGAGCGAGCGAGAGCGAGAGAGAACCACCCGCGGGAATGGGTTGCTTTCAAGCCACGGCAACGCGAATGGAATTTCGATGAAGCGGTGCCGTGGTACCCAGCCAGACGAGGGCATCACGTCCGAGCGGAGAGTTTGCCTTGGCCGCAGACGCAGAAGGAGGAGAGGCGGAGTCTCTGGATCTCATGCGCTACTTCGCTCTAGGAGTTGGGCGCCAGATGCGCCGCCGCCGCCGCCGCCGCCGCCGTTGCTGCTGCGGCTGATGCGATGCTGCGTCGCGGCGGCGGAAGGAGACGCGCAAAATTTTGATGAGAGAGAGAGAGAGAGAGAGGGAGAGACGGCCAAGAGCTAGAAAGTCGAGCGAATTATGCGATTGTGGTTCAGTAGGGAGCTTGGCATTGATTTTTCCAGGGTTAACTTGCGTGTATTGTGCGAGGGATTAATAATTAGGTGATTCTATGTGTAGTGATTAGTGCGCTGCATACAAACATGGAAGTTCATCAAAAGTATTCCGGGAGACGAAATTTACGATACTGATGAAAAATATTCGTAATTTTCTTCACGATATAGAAGCACGAGTAATATTTTAAATCGGTATTTATTCAAGCGCGCGCTATACGTAAAAAAAGCAATATTTTTCGTGAATACCAATACCTTCTAACTGATGGAAAACCCATATTTCTACAATGATATTTCGGTAAGCACTCGGTAGGACGGACTCGGCGAGAGCGACAGAAAAATAATCCTCTTCCGGAATCAAACATATCATCAGCGTAAGTAAGTGCCACGCACGCAGCCAGTGCGGGAAATCCGAAATTTCACAGACACACAACGCTCTCCCCCTTCCTCCCTCCCCCCCCCCTCTCTCTCTCTCTCCATTAAGAAAATTATATTTGCCTATGGAAAATACGTATATATCCGCACGTAATCCGCGAATCTATTTCCAACTCTCGACTCTGCCCTTTGAAAATCCATTCGTTACGTTCGGTGTTTTCGCGCCAATAACCACACGTATTTCGTCGACATAAAGAGAAAAAAAGAGCCCGGCTTCACCCGCACACACTGTAACAGCCATCCATCAGCATAAAGCGCGCATTATCGGTGCGGCCAAGTAAGCAGCCGCTCCTTCTCTCACTCTCCTCCTGCGTGCGGCAATAAAAATTCGCGCGCGGAGTGCGTGCGCGCGTGCTTGCAGTCGTAATGTATGCATCAGCGAGCTTTAGTCGTCGCGAAGATCCTGGCCTTGACAAATTATGGTTACTTTCCAGGGGCGCGGACAGTATCGCCTCGCCGAGAGATAGGGACGGCTTATCTTTAGGATCATTAGCCTTTCTCGCGAAGGAAGAAGAAGTAGCAGAAGAAGAGAGAGCGACGAGGAGGGGGGGAGGGAGGGAGTAACGGGCGATTTTTCCGGTCGCGCCCGGGGAAATCAGACGCTGACGAATCGGCGGAACGGCTTTATCGTCCGTATAACTAACTGCGGGGATTTTACGTATTGCGCCGCGAGGAGAACGAGCCGCTGTTTCTCCCCCGTCTGTTTATACGTGCGCCCAACGCGCGCGAACAAGAGAGACGACGACGACGACGACGACGACGACGACGACGGCGCGTCGGGAAACGAATAGCGCGAAAGATAAAGGGTCCGAGGGACTCGATAGTGCGCGCCCCGGAGAAAGAGAGATGGAGGAGGAGGAGGAGGAAATTTTTGAGGATGTATACCCGAGTGGGAGGACAGTAATGGCTGCGAGAGAGGGAAGAGGAGTGGGAGGAGGTAATAAAACGCGAGAGAGAGAGAGAGAGAGAGAGGGAAAAAGAGAGGGAAAGCTTCACACCAACGAACCTTAAGCGATCCAACTTTCGGAATAAAATTACAGTTGGAGAAAATTCGTCAACCGATAGGGCGATGCCGACTGCAGCGCTGGGACGAGCGAGAGCGAGATAGAGAGAGAGAGGAGCCAACTTTTTGAAGAAATTTGCATACGCGGAAGGGGGACGAGGGGCTGTATAACCCGAGGAACAGAGGACCACAAATTCACGGAAACGAGAGCGCGCGCGACCGACCGATTCCGCGCGAATCGCAGATAATCGAAGAGATTCTTCTTCCTTTCTCTCTCTCTCTCTCTCCTTCTTCGTATTCGTCTTTTAACCTCGTCAATCGTCCTCGCGAGGGACGTCCGCCCGAGACGAACGATCGAGGCGTGCCAGGACTATTGATGATTATTATGCGCTCTGCGTCCGGACGACGAAGACGATAATGAAGGAAGTCGGTACGTATCTCCAAAGCGGCGCGACTGGATTTCGCCGTCGCAAGGATATTCGTCGTTGCTATGCAGCTGCACAGCGCGTATTTGGCCAACGAAAAAGTCGTTCGAAACTGGCTGGACGAAGAATCTTCGTTTAGGATGGCGCATAAATAAACTATTTGCCGACGATATGGACGCGCGCGCTGATCGCACACAGTGCGCAGGCAATTTCCATTATTCATTATACATATAGGTAACGTATAGTCGCGGGCGGGCCGGCGTTCACTTATATAATGAAAGCTGAATCAGCGCTATCCACTCGGAATCATTTGATGTTGATTACACCCCGGGCAGCAGCGTGAATGCATCATAGAAATCATAAGCGCGGTATCTATGACGGGCAAATATTCGTTATTAAACCGGTCCGATAGAGCCTCCGTAAACACGGGGGCGTTTGTAGTTTTCTAACGTTCTATATTTTAGGAGAAATATCAATCGATCGCGAGTGTAGTCCACGGAGAAAAAAAAATTTTTGCTCGAGTGCAAAAAGACAATCGGGCGACACGCTAAAAGCGCGAATAATAACAGCGCGCTGGTGCGCTGAGAAAGGAATTCGTTAAGGGAAGAAATAATTTGAAACTCGAAGAGAGAGAGAGAGCCAAGTCGTAACAATAAGCACTCCGCACGTTCACGCTCGAGCGAGCTCGCGAACTTGCCGCTGTCGGGCGATTAATTAATAAAAATGTGGTTATCGAAAAATTAAAGTCCCTGCGCGCTCTCTCCCCCTCGGCGGATCGATTGATTCGCGTCGCCGCAGTGTGACGTACTTTTACACACACACACATGCGTCGCATAGAATCTCTGAATTCCCGAGCAGTTGGTTACAACAGAGACGCGGGAGGCGAGGGAGAAAAAAAATCGATCGGTTTCGAAGAAACGCTAAACTCCTCTGTGGCTTATACACTCGTGAAATCTCCCTCCCGCAATTAGCAGAACCACATAGCTCTCGCTCGCTCGCGCCACTATACATAGTCACAAGTGCAATAGCTGAAGCTCAGGGTTTCGTAGCATCAGCCTCTTGACGCCGAGGCTTAATGAAATCTAGCGATTCCCGAGGCCTGCTTTCCTCCACGCAGTATATAGTCTCCGAGCTAAGAAAGCATCAAAAGCATCGCCCAGGGATGTTGCACGAGCAATAACTGGGGATCCTTCCTCCTCCTTCTCCTCCTCCTCCTCCTCGTCCTCCTCCTTCTCCTCGGGATCTCCCCGCGCCGATCCAATATTTGCGGTTGAGATGAAGATCGAGCGGTTCTCCCTCTCATTGCGTTCTCCTTGTCCCCTTTACGCTCTCTTCGTCCCCCCTCCCCCCCTCGCATCACATACTCGCGCACAAACGCGAATACACACAAATGGGAGCTGGGGGCGCATCTGCTTAGTCGTCCCGCTGCACGAGCGTTTACACTTTTCACGGGATCTCTCCCTCTCTCTCTCTCGACGCGCTGCCGAGCCGAGATATATTTCCTTCCTCGCCGCACTTCTTCTTCTTCTTCTTCTTCTTCTCTTCTTCCACTACTCTTGCTTCTCCTTTTTCTTGGCTGAGCTACGCCGCCTTGTCGGCTATGTAGCTGCACTTGCGGAGCTATCGGTGAACGCGGCGCGTTGAGGTTATGTACACGTTACTTCCTCTCTCTCTCTCTCTCTCTCTCGAGGCTTGGAGTTTCGGAAGTTGTTACAAACGGTTATGACGCGTATCGATCAGAAGCTGCAGCGTTATAGACGCCGGGCTCTCTACTGCGGCGGAAGAGAGCAAGAAGGAAAATCGGAGTACACGCGCGCGCGCGCGCGCCCAGGAGCCGTGAGTAAAGGTAAAATCGAGCGAGCGAGCTTCTTGTCGAAGAATTTCTTTTTTCGTCTGTATGTGTATATACTATATATAATATATATATATACATAGAGAGAGAGAGAGAGAGAGAGAGCGTTTGATCTCAGTGGTGGTGATGGTAGCGGTGGTGGTGGTGGTAGTGGTGGTCGTGGTGGTGCTAGTAGTCCAACTTTCCGCGAGTGCTTGACTGATTTTCACGTCACGAACTTCGGCATAATTAATCCTTTGAGGCTCGATGTTGATTGAAAATAGAACGCCGAGAGAGATGTTAATTAGCGAATCGAGAGAAAACGTGCGAACCTCTCTCTCTCTCTCTCTCTCTCTCTCTCTCTCTCTCTCTCTCTTCACACTTCACCGCGGGGTAGCAAAGGGTGCGTACGTAATTTTTTTTTAATTTCTATTTTTTTAGAGCAGGAGAGCGTGTTTTCGAAAAGTATACGTATATATAGCGCTCGTTCGCGGAAGAAAAACGTACGGATAATGCCAATGCAAATACGGAAAATCATCGGGAGGATCTTTCGCGGAAGGTGAATTAAAACAAAGTGGAGGAGGTCAATATCCGGTCAAATGCGTTCCCGCGAAAATTCTCGCGCGCTAGCCAGGCAAAGTGCCCGATGCTCTTTGGCTTTCTGCACTTGCAAAAAACGCCGCTTTCCGCTCAAACGCACCGCGTAATGCACGCGCGCATACGTAAACGCGAACTCGGTGTATAACTACGTATGTGTGTACAGGTTGCGCGAGCGCCGAGAGCCGAGATCGATCGATGTAAGCGCTTGCAGGCTGTACAATGCAAATGCGAAGACTCGCTCACTTTTCGCGTTTTTTTTTTTGCTTCGAGCGCGCCAGAGAAACGCCAAAGTATCATTTTTCAATTTTTCAATACTTACGGTCGAGTAGCTACTTTGCGAATTTTAAATTTCGCGAGAGCGAATTTCCGCGCGAAATTTCATAACGCG